>CAKJTW010000028.1:642500-1227500 GCA_917880005.1 Nanger dama | reverse complement strand
TTTTGTAACAGGATGGGTGGGATTAGACTGTTGCTAACTCCCTGTGCTAACTCAGGGTTACATGCGAGAAAAGTCTGCTTGCTAGCATATTACCCTGGGACTGACACAGATCCCCTTGGAGCTCTGAAGTGTGTCTCTCGAGAGGCTTACATCCTCAGTCCCACTTAGCTATGCTCAGTTCATGCATCCTTGATCTTCCAAAACACCTGGCCAGCAGGTCCAGTTATCTTTTTCATAAAGACCAGAAAGTACGACCCCAGAGCACCCAGGTGGCTTTCCCCAGGCCGTGCATCGGTGAGTGACAGGGCTGGGGACTAGCGCTGCCTGAGATCAGCTGGGGCCGTTTCCCATTTGCCAAGATGCACGCGTGAGGTTGTGAGCAGTGTGGGCAGGTAAGGCTTGGTCAGCACTGAGTGTCTCCTCCTGGTCTTTAAAGTTCAGTGGGGCCCAGAGCTAAGGGTTCAGAGTGGTGCCTGCTCACTTTCCCAGCAAGGTCCTGGGCGCCGCGGGGCGCCGGGCTCAGGGCCGGGTGCAAGCTGGGGAAGTGAGCAGGCAGGGCTCAGATGGCAGCTGCCCGGGCTCTTCTGTAGCCATCCGTCTCCCCAGCAAGCCGGGCGGGGCAGGGAGAGCAGCCCAGCAAGGGGAGCTGGTTCTTCCTGAACCCACGGTGCTTTAAGGGGAGCCTGGGATCTCCGAGTGTAGCCTCCCTCTGTCAGGTGGGCTGTGATTGGCATAAACCAAGGTGTGCTCCACTGGCCGTTTCCAAGTCCCTCCAGTGCGGAATCCGGTTCTTACCTTTGCCCGGCCCTTTACACTTTCACCTCAGGTCTCCCCCATCCACCTCGCAACAGTCCCCAGGAAGGAGGGGGACTGTCCTCAACTCATTTCACAGATGACAATGCTGAGGGTTCCCAAAGTCACATGGATGGGGGTGGTACCATGCCCCCGGATCCCAGCCCCAGGCTCCCCCACTGCACCTGCCACTGCCCTGAAGAGCCGTGTTTCTAGGGTTTGGGGGAAGGAGGTGCAGATGCGGCCAGGTGTTTCTGCCCAGCCCCCCCGGCTGGCGCCCACCCCTTGGGCAGCCCTGTGTGCTGTGCCGTGCGCAGGGGGCCGGAGCTGGGAGGCAGGGTCTTACCTGCAGCGGTGGTGATGCCCAGGAGCCGACAGGTGTATTCCAGCCCCGTCCAGAACACCTGCTGCTTCATGGCGCCAGGGGCGAGGCAGGGTCCCAGCAGGGCCGGCAGCAGAAGCTCTTGCCCGAGAGGTTCCAGGCTGCCCGTGTGCAGCAGGAGGCTGTGGCTGCCAGCTCTGGGCTTGTGCCCCCTGGGGCCCTGCCTTCCCAAACCAGCCCAGGCCTCCTCAGCCTGGCCGAGGTGTGAACAGAGCTCACCTTCCCAGCTTGCCAGGTGCTCGGCTTAATCATTACCTTGGAGGAATGCCCTCACTGCTCAGCACGGCCAGGGCCTGGTCGGGAGCTGCCGCGGTCCCAGCGAGGCCGCTGGAGATCAGGCCGATTAGGGCTGGGCTGGAGGCAGCCTGGAGCTGGCAATTAACTGCTTCTGGCTGGGAGGAGGGAGCCAGCCCAGGCTGTTCCTCACTGGGCAGCAGAAAGGCCCAGAGATAGTCACACCTGGGCCTCAAGCCTGAGGGTCTGAGAGTCGGTGTCTGGAGGTGGCAGGCAGCTTAGTGTCTGTGTGTGTGTATGGGAGAGAGGCATGTGTCTTTAAATCCCAGAAGCAACTTTTGAAAGGAGACCCAAGCTTCTACTCTTCTGTGCATAGGTGGATTAGAAAGCTTTCAAGTCTGTGGCACGTTTCGACTTTGAACAGACATGCTTAGCTCGGGCCCATGCCACACACAGAATTTTCTTCATCCCTGATATGTATCCCTGACAGGTGATGTGGGAAATTACTATGATTCTTTGGGAGGTGAGTTTCTATGTCAATAATTAACTGAGTGACCTTGGGGAAACCCAAAGATATGTGTGTGCCTTGGTAACTTTGCAGGAAACAAATGAGAGGGTTTGCCTGGATTGATGGTCCTCAAAACATGTTCTGAGGGAGGCTTGGACTCCTCCAAGCCTCCTAAAATTGGACTGCCTTCTAAAATTGGACAATGGTGGGCTTTATTAATTTTTAATTTACTAACTGACATAGATCAAATTCTATCAAGTCTTCGTTTTCCTTCCAGACATTTTCCTGAAATTTTTATGCCTCTGCTCCTGTGGGATGGACAACAAAAACAACCACTAAATTAGGAGGAAAAAAAATCCTCAAACCAGTGGTCTGTGGTGGCCCGACTGGGAAGGAAATCTAAAAAAAAAAGGAGATATATGTGTTTGTAGAGCTGACTCTGCTGTACAGCAGAAACTAGCATGACATTATAAAGCAACTAGACTAAAAAAACAAAAAACCAAAAACCCAAACCCAGACCAGTAACAACAGAGAACTCAGGCATAGTCTGCTTCGCTTCTCTTTGTTGAAAATGTATATACCCTCATACAAGAAGCATTCTTTTTATTAAATTTATTTTAATTTAATTAACTTGACCAAGATTTCATAAAGAATTCTTGAACTCGTATTTCTCACACCCCTTTCCCACTCTGAATGAGTTTAAGAACCTCTGTGTCCATGTGATCTTTAAGACTGAGGTTAAAAAAGTATGATTTAACATATGTTAATTTTTTATTGTTGCTTGACTGTGTTTTAGTAGCAGACAACTCCAAACTTCCCGGTTTAAGCAGTCTTGGCACTTGCACGGCTCTCCTGAAGTGATGCCTGGCTCTCCATGGCACCTGCTGGGTTGCACGTGTGGAGGTGCCGGGGGCTGGGGCCAGCGCCCCAAGGCTCGTGTCCTTGAGGAGCCTGTCCTCCCTGGGCTCCTGGGGGAGCCCTGGCTGGCCCCACAGCACATCTTGCTTCTTCCTTGATGACAGCAGTGAGGCTGTAAATCTGGTGCCTCCATACTCAGAAGGCATGGAGTCCTTCCAGGCCTTGGTTGGCGAGGTCTGTTCAGCCCACGGGTCCCGATTACAGCTGCCCCTTCGTGGAGGCTGAGGAACGAATATGGAAGGCAAGTCTGGTCAAAGCCTGGAAGGGGCATGTCCTGATGAGCTGCGGGAAAGTGCCCCTCACTCTAACCCAGGGCTGGACGGGCTTCACTCTCTCCCTATGGACATGCCTGTGTTGGCCGGGCAGCTGGCTGGTGATGAGGGGACGAGGCAAAGGGCAGGCCCAGCAGGGCAGGGCATCGGGCGTCCTCACGGCGCTGCTGAACTTACCTGTTCCTGGTGGGTGGCCGGCTGACTCAGGTTTCACGGCTCTCCAACACTTTTGGGGGAACTCTTTGTTTGTGAGCTGGGCTTAGATTGGGAGAGACTGGAAATTAATGGAGCTGAGCATTAGGAATGTTCTTCCATCCCTGAAGGTTCCCTTCTTCCCTGGGTCTTGCCCCCTAGAGGGATTGAGGAGGGGGTATGGTTTAGAGAAAAATCTGGTTGGGCCAGATTAGAACTCTGAATTTAGAGAAAAGATTGCCAGAAGCCAGGGGTCAGAGAACTGAAATAGAAGTTGGCGAAGGCAGAGACATTCGAGTCTGACCTAGTAGCCACAAATGGACCCGCAGGACAAGGAAAAGGGGGCGATTCCTGGGGAGATAGCGGGACCGCCCAGGGAGCCTGTGAAAAGCCGAGAAGGGGGCGGGACAGAAGGAAGGGCCGCGAGGGCTGAGGAACACGCATGAAGAGTGTGGAAAAGTACTGAGAGCAGCAAAAGGGAGTCTCAGCTTACAGAGGTCTAGGAAGCATCGTGCCAGGGACCCCGCTGCTCCCGACAATGCTGTCACCCGGATCTCGCACAGAGAAAGCATTGTTTGCCTGTTACTGCATCCTGGAGAGTCCAGACTCGTGGTAGCAGATGGAAATTCTGTGGGGGAAGCTTTTAGCTCCAAGTAGGGGAAGGTGTCCTAACCCCCATCGGTAGGATGAGTTGCTGCAGGAGATAATGGGCTCCTTGGAGCCATGTGACTGCTTGGTGGGGGGAGGGTGGCATACGGGAAGTTCTCAAGTGCTGACTGGATGGTTCAGACCCAGGGGCCTGTGATTCTAGATGGCTGTGATGCCTGAAGGAATCAAGACAGGGACTCTGAGAAGTGACTGGGACATCACCTAGGATTCAAAGGAAGAGAGCTGGGGTTTCCTACCTCGCCCAGCTCCTCTTCTGCCCACCTGCCTGTGGGCTCTGAATGCCTGGCCAGGGGAGAGAGTCAGTGTGGGGACCAGCCAGGACAGTTTCCAAACTCATTGCCGCCCTAAACAGCTGTGTGGCCTGGAACATTCCTTGCTCTCTTGACTTCCTTATCTGTAAAATGGGTCTTACTAGGGGATCAGAAGTGCTGTGTCAGAAGGGCCTGTCCAGAGCAGATGCCAGGAAATGGAGGCTCATGCATAAAGTGAGGAAAGTGACTGCGCCAGGGGCCCGCCCTATGCAGGCTCCTTAACAGGGGGTCCTACCCACTGAGCCAGCGAGACCCCAGGCTGGGGCACAGCCTGGCCCTGACATCATGGAGAGCCAGGGTAAAAGGAGCGCCTGCTCTTCCAGATGACGGCTCACCCGGGGCTTTGCTTACAGTATTGTTTCATTTCCTGCTGCATCAACCAGAGCCCCTGTGTGCTGCAGCCATAGGAAGACTAGTTGACTCAAGAAAGTTGCCATGGGATTTCCCTGGTGGTCCAGGGCTTAAGACTCTGTGCAGGTTTGATCCCTGTTTGGGGAACTAAGATCCCACGTGCCATATGGCATGGCCAAAAAAAAAAAAAGAAGAAAGAAAGGAATTTACCATAATCCAAGTAGTCTTGACTCCAGGGCTGTGAAAACCAGTGATGATGTCAGTGATGATTATTATGAGTAGTATTTGCTTAGTATTAACAGTATTCCAGATATGTGCTAAATGCTACGTACACAATCTTATTATTATTATTCACATTTTGCAGACAGGAAGCAGAGTCATGTTGGGTTAAGTGCATTTGCTCAAGCCTATAGAGAACAGAAATGAGGGGAATTTAGTCCGCTTGTCTCTGCTTGGACCCTTCTGTCACCCTCTCTGGTTTTAGAGTTGCCTCTGTCACGAAGCCGCCGATGGGAGACCATCCCAGGACCCCTGGGCAGATCGTTCAGGGGCTGCGGGTGCAAGCTGCGTGCTAATTTCCTCGCTGCTCCTGGACCCCAGGAAGCAGCGGTGTGTGGAGAAGCTGTCCACGCCTCCTCCCAGTGCAGTGCACGGGATGAACGCCTCCGGGGCGGGGCTGCAGCTCTTCCCGGGTCACACCGAGAGCTTCTGTGAGCTGCTATACATGGACGCGTCTCAGGACTCCCCATCATGCAGGGGACCCATAAATTGTGCGCCATTAACAGCGGCACACAAGTTCCAGATGCTTGGGATGGCTCCGGGGAGCACGAGAAGTCAGGGAAGATGAAATGTGGGCGCATACGATCTTCATCTGTCAAGACTGCGGGGGCCTCAGCAAGACACTGGGAGGCTCGCGGGCATAACTCAAGTGAGCGCCTGGCCCTGGAGACAACTCTCTGGAGCTGATCTAAGCCTTTGACCTCGACCGTTGCCCTGTCACCTCACCCCTCATTTCAGCGTCTGCAGAAGAAAACAGGCCCTGAGACTTGCACCCCTGAACCCCTTGCATTCCTCTTAACGGCATCCCCCTCACCTGTTCTTTCCTTCCAGTGGAGGCACAAGGGTTAATCCTCACACTCGTGCGTCAATCACGAGTCCCCTGGGACCTGGGACCTGCATCTTCCTCTTTGCCTCCACCTTTCCCGTCTGCTCACCTGCAGCCAAGAACAAAGCTACGCAATCCACACGCGGTCTTCCCTCCCTGCGCCACCTGTGAGAGAGGCCTGAGGTCACCACTCCCTCCCGTCACTTCTCTGTGTTTTCCTCCTTGCCCACCTGCTACAACGTGGCTTCCACTTGGGTGCATGTCACCGCCACTCTGCCGGCCTGGCAGCCGACCACCAGATCCAGCGGCCTAACGGCTGTGCTCTATCAGCTCCACCTCTGGGTTTTTTTCAGCTTTTGAAGCCATTAACATCCTTCCTACCAGAAATGCTCCCTGTGACATCAGCCTTTGGCAATCATCCTTCATGCATGAGGCTTGTGTGCTTTCTTTTCTTTTTTTTTTTTAATTAAATTTATTTATTTTTTAATTACAATACTGTATTTGTTTTGCCATACATTGACACGAATCAGCCATAGCCGAGGCCTCTTTTCTGTTTACCTGGGGTGATCTGTGGTTGGTAGCCTCCAAACGGTTCCTATGATCTCCCCTCCTGGTAGTCACGCCTTGGAGTGTGTCCTCCTGCATCCGGAGGGTTGGCCTGTGTGACGGGATGTGGCAGAAGTGGTAGTACGTCAGCCTGAGGTTAGGTGATAAGAGACGACCTTGGCCACTTTCTCTGTCTCAGGGAAGACAGTTGCTGTGTCTTCAGGAGATCTACTGAGAGGCCACATGTTGGGGAACCGACACCTCCTCAACAGCAGCCACACGAGTGAGCCTAGAAGCAAATCCCCTGCCCCAGCTGAACCTCCAGATGACTGTGGCCCCAGCTGGCAGCTTGATTATAACTTAAGAGAGTCCTAGCTAGACTCACCCAGCTGAGTGTGTTATTTCAAGTTGCTAAGTTTTAGGGTAATCTTTGACTCACCAAGAGTTAACTAATACGTTCTTTGGAATCCCCTTCTATCTCATCCACTCTCCATTCTCTCTGATTTCATGGCTTGAATATGGCCAGGATGAGATTGACCCCGGGGTGGGGGGGCCCTCTGGCCCAAGCCTCCTTTCCTTAGCCAAGCCTCCGCCTGCATGCTGGTCACCGATGTGTCAAGCTTGCTACGTCCCAAGTTGAACTTAGCATTTCCACTCCATTATTTTCCTGGGCCCTGATTTTTGGAGAAGGCAATGGCACCCCACTCCAGAACTCTTGCCTGGAAAATCCCAGGGATGGAGAAGCCTGGTGGGCTGCAGTCCATGGGTCGCTAGGAGTGTGACACGACTGAGCGACTTCACTTTCACTTTTCACTTTCCCTTTCATGCATGGGAGAAGGAAATGGCAACCCACTCCAGTATTCTTGCCTGGAGAATCCTAGGGACGGGGGAGCCTGGTGGGCTGCTGTCTATGGGGTCGCACAGAGTCGGACATTACTGAAGTGACTTAGCAGCAGCAGCAGCAGCAGCCCTGATTTTTACAGCTGGCGGCTAGCCTCACTATTACGCTAGTCACCGAAGCTAGTGCACCCATTTTGGGAATCCCTCTCCCTCTATTCAGTTCTTCCAGCTTTACCCCACGGTTGCTTCTCATCTGCACCCTCGTGTCTGCTGCTCCTGGCCCTGTTTGAGCTCAGCTCTCACTCTTTCTTGCTCAGATAATCACCATTGACTGGTTTTCCAGCCTCCATCCTGGCCTGAGTTGTTGGTGGAGTTTGCAGATCTTACAATCTATGACTTTGCTTAATCCCCTCAAAGATTTTCTACTGCCTAACGAATAAAGCCTAAACTCCTTTGGCCTGCATCTCGGGCCTTCTGTAAGCTGCCTCGTGCCATCTTTGAGCCTTTGGCCCCTACCTTCTTCTCTCTCTGCGGACAGTCTGGGCTCCGAGCCTCAGCCCCCAGACACACACTCTCACGTTGTCCTTCCTTGCTCTGTCCTCTCTGTAACATCAGGTTTGCTTTGCAACAGCCTCTCCTCCTCATCACCATCACACTCATCCTTGAAAGTTCATGCGATGAGAGCCTGCCTGATGAATGAATTGTTTTTGATCTCTGCGGCCGCTGCTCCCATGAAAGTACAGTGTGAGAATTTCAGAAGTGTCCATTCCAGGATTTCCCTGGTGCTCAAGTGGCTGAGACTCTGCTCCCAACGCCGCGGACCCAGATTCCATCCCTGGTCAGGGAACCAGATCCCACTAGCCCCAACTGAAAGATCCTTCAAGGCTCAGCCAAATAAAAGTTTTTAAAAAGTGTTCACTGCTAGAACACAAGGTGAGAGCAGAGAGGGGCACTCAAGTGAAGATGGAGGCCTGGTGGCTGACTTTTCAGAACGTGGAAAGGCTCGAGCTACTTGCCCGCAGTGGATTTTTCCTGTCAACAGCGTCTCTTTCATCCTGCAAATCCCTGAGGGGCTCAGCACCCAGAGACACCAAGAACCAAAGAGCAGGGCTCAGGAGTGGGCCCAAAGATGGGTGATAGTTGAAATTCTGTAAACTGAGCAATTGGACTCTTGGGTCCTTCCCCTATCTGGGGACCCCCATCCCTCCACTCTGCCCTGCCCTTCTGTCTCTCCAGCCAACAGAAACCAGAGGCCTCTTCTCCAGATGAACTGGATGTGGTGGAAGGCCCCGGAAGTCTAGGCAGAGCGAAGGACAGAAGGCGGGGATTAGGCAGACTTGTGCTGAGCTGTGGGCCCTCTTCTCCTCCCCTGACTCTAAGCAGCAGCAGGCACACCTATACCCCCAGGCAGGCAGCTGGAGGCTCTTTCTGGAGGGTACAAATAGCCTCAGAGAAGGGTTGGGCACTAACTTTCAGGGACCAAAAATCTAATGGTCTGCTGGTGGAACCCACAAGCCCCTGAAACCCCCACAGAAAACTCCCAGCCACTGTTGCAGGGCCTTGTCCCAGGTACAAGGGACAACACAGGGCCATGGGTTATTTGGGCAAGGCTGCAATGTGACAGAGAGGGCCCAGGACAAACAGAAAGAGAATACACAGAGGGAAGGTGCAGACACTGCCGGAGGCTAAAACTGGCAAGCCCGATGGTTAGCACCTTAAAAGATACGTGGGAAGACGATACATCACGAAACAAGGGCAGCGCACAGTGAAGAAATAGCCAGAGCACAGAATTTTGAAAAGAAGAAAACAGAATCAAACGAAGTAAAGCAAACGGAACAAAACGATAGAACAGTCGGAATCTAAAATCAATAGAACAAAAGAGAGAGTAGAGAAATAAAGGAGAAAGGCTAAGGTTTATCTACTTCTCTATAGAGGTTCCAGAAATACAGACCAAAGAGGGCAGAGTTCTGAAGAAACAGCACAGGAGGCTTTCTCAGAAATGAAGAAAACAGGTGTCCGGAATGACCGCTGGGAGGAGAGGTAGTGATGAGGATGCCAGCAGTTCATGTCTACAGCTGACTCATGAGAAGCTGCAACAGGAATATTCCCCCAAATTTGAAAGCGGCTATCAGAAGAATTTGCTAGAAGAGTTGACGGCATTTGTCTCTGGGCAGTGGAACTGGGGCGAGGAATCAGAGAAACAAATCGCTGCTTGTTACTGTCTTTTATCCGCAGCTCTAAGGCTCTGGTTGTTTCGAGCCCTGACTGAGCTGGGCGCTTTACGGCGCTGGACTTTGCTCCCGTCACCAGTCACATCCGCAGCTGGGGGCTGTTTTCACTTTGGCTCCATCTCTTTGTTCTTTATGGAGTTATTTCCGCACTCTTCTCCGCCGGCACACTGGGCACCTACCAACCCGGGGAGTTCATCTTTCAGTGTCATGCCTTTCTGCCTTTCATACTGTTCATGCGGTTCACGAGGCAAGAATACTGAAGTGGTTCGCGTTCCCCTCTCCAGTGGACCACGTTTTGTCAGAACTCTCCATCATGACCCGTCCATCTTGGGTGGCCCTACTCGGCATGGCTCATAGTTTCATTGTATTAGACAAGGCTCTGGTCCATGTGATCACTTTGATTAGTTTTCTGTGATTGTGGTTTTCATTCTCTGTCCTCTGATGGGTAAGGATAAGAGGCTTATGGAAGCTTCCTGATGGGAGAGACTGTCTTGGGGGAAACAGTCTTGTTCTGATAGGCAGGGCCGTGCTCAGTGAATCTTTTTAAAATTAATGCTTTCAGACTGTGTGCTGGAGAAGACTCTTGAGAGTTCGTTGGACTGCAAGGAGATCCGACCAGTCCATCCTAAAGGAAATCACTCCTGAATATTCATTGGAAGGACTGATGCTAAAGCTGAAATTCCAGTCGTTTGGCCACCTGATGCGAAGAACTGACTCACTGGAAAAGACCCTGATGCTGGGAAAGATTGAGGGCAGGAGGAGAAAGGGACAACAGAGGATGAAATGGTTGGATGGCACCACCAACTTGATGGATGTGAGTCTGAGCAAGCTCCGGGAGTTGGTGATGGTCAGGGATGCCTGGTGTGCTGTAGTCCATGGGGTCGCAAAGAATCAGACACGACTGAGCGACTGAACTGAACTGAAGTGAATTAAGCCTGGTTACTTTTTTTTCACTTGGACAAAAGTAAAAATGCATTTTGAAAAAAGAAATAAGGATGAAAATTAAGAAAGTATCTCCTTCCAGATTGTTTAGTCTAAATACTGGAGTAAATCCTTCAAGGTACATAGTTACGCGTATTCAGAAAAACATTTTTTCACCACAGCACGCCTGCTGCTAAATAATTGATTCTGTAACCTGAAAGCATACTGGGATTGTGTGCCTGTCAATCAAATCCATAGAAAGCCTGCACATGGAAGGCCCACTGCTGGGTGGCACAGAAGAGAATGACGTTGCATCCAGTTAGAAAACCTGCATGATGTGAGGCCCCGGGAGAGAAGCGAGAGGGCTGCTCTTATCCAGGGAGACTCCGCAGGAGAAGAGGCTTCCAGGAAGCACTCAGAGTCGCGGCTGGAGGCCGTGGTGAGAGAGGACACGGTGCCCTGACCGGGCCCAGCCCCGCGTCGTCGCAGCCACTGCTGAGCACGTCCGAGCCTTGCTGGGCCCACGTCAGCCGTGGTCGGCCAAGGGACGGGAAACTCCCTGCTGGCTTCCGGGGGCTCTGTCCCTGGCTGGGAAGAAGCCCGGTGGCGGGTGGGGGAGGCTCCTTCCTCCTCTCGATGATGATATTCGCCGCGTGCCTCTCCACGCTGGGTCCACAAGCCTCTTTCCAGGCTGGCTCAGTAGGCCCTGGGCAGCTCTGCTGAGGCCTGGCTCCAGCGCAGCCGTCCTCCCGGCCTTGCTGTGCCCCTGGGCTGGGCGCTCTGCCTTGTGCATGATGGCCAGTGAGGGCGTCATAGGATGCCAGTGCTGCCCAGTCACTCTGGGGACTCCTTGGAGGGCTGAGCGCTTCCTCTCCTCAGCAGTCAGGCTGCTGACGCCTTGAATAAGTAACACAACCCAGAAAACTGGCTAAAAGGAACTGAGAGGCCTCTGGCAGGGTCTCTGGGATGCCAGCTGGGCTCACGACACAGGGATGTGGGGACTGAGGTGCAGGGCAAGAGCCTCGGACGGGGCTCTGGGCAAGGACACAGGCTGGCTGCAGCTCCGCAGCCCTGGCTGCAGCGCTCTCTGTGTGAAAGGGAGTCTGAGGAACAGGTGAAACCAGAGACTTCGATCCTGGAGAATAGGGTGGGCAGAACCCTGTGGTGTTAGGCACCCAGGTAATGGGATCCTTGGACTTTTGAGAAACCCGGACTTTTTTTCCCTAAGTATCACCCAAGACATTGGATCTTATACTTGGCTGCACAGAGGAATCATCCTGAGGAGCTTTTGCACATCCTGATGCCGAGGTCACCTCATGTCAGTTCAAGCAGAACATAGGGAGATTGGGGGTGGGAGGGACTCAGGCTCAGCACCTTTTTTTAAGCTTCTTTGATAACGTTAATGTGCAGGTAACATCGAGAACTGCGGGTCTAACAGCGGCTGTCTGTCTTAACGCTAGTGATAGCTGCTTAGGCATGTCTGACTCCTCGTGACCCCATAGACTGTAGGATTCTCCAGGCAATCGCGTGGGTAGCCACTCCCTTCTCTAAGGGATCTTCCTGACTCAAGGATCAAACCTGGGTCTCCCGCATTGCAGGCTGGTTCTTTACCACCTGAGCCAGCTGACTGCACATTAAAATCAACTGGGAAAGAAAAGAACAACAGCAGGAACAATAAAATGAGCGGGCTGCCTCGAGCCCTAAACCCAAGGAGACCAGCCCGGGCTTTCTGGCGTTAGAAATCAGCCAGGGCTGGGGGCCGGGTCTAATGGGCACAGAGCTGTTTCTGCCAGCTGTGTGTCGTCTCAAGATTCAGCTCCAACCTCCATCTGTGGGGAGGGAGGTCCTCACCTTTAATTTTGAGACATGAAGCCCCCAGCCCAGGCCTGGCATGGGGCAGTACTGGAATATTTCTTTGTCGTCTGTTAAACTGGCTCTTATTCTTGTCCAAACCAAGGAAACCTGTAGCAGAAGAAAGGCTCTGGGACACCCCAGAATGCGAGCTGGAAGGGGTCCCTGAGCACGGGTCACTCGGGAGTAGAGGAGCAGCTGCCCCTCAGGACAGCTGCGGGTCTCCCCAGGGGGCTGGCTCCGTCTCTCTGGTCCAGGAGCTTTTGGGTGTGTGTGTGCCTCTAGGGAGCTGGCTTTGCCTTATTCCGAGAAAGTCTCTCCTGTCTCGCAGTGGGAGTTTCAGCTTCCAGTTGCTTTATGATGAGCATTTGGCTTTTCTCCTTTGGGGCCCGCCGTGGCGTAATGATGTATTCCGCGGTTCCAGTGAAGCGGTCTCATGTTCGAGCCCACCCCTTGGCATGTCAGTGTTTTGCTCTTGATAAAAGAATCAGCTGGGTCTCAAATGTCAGTTTGAAAACAACAAAACAGATTTGTCAACAATGATCTCAAAGTTGCCCATTTGAGGAAGGGGCGGGTGCTGCCCTTAAAAGATACTGGAGGACGTATTGAAGCTGAGAGGCTGGCCTGTGAGTGACAGGCTTGGGGCTGCTTACCTCGTAGCAAGCTGGGCCTCAGTGATCTCATCTGTGTGATGAGGTGAGAGGGTCTCAGGATCCCCAGCTTTGTTACCCTGAGACTGTGAAATGAGATGAAAATCTGCTGAATGTGAAGCCGATCTGTAGCCAAGGACACGGACATTTCCCCGCGTCACTGCCTAGCTCTTGACAAAGCCCCAGGAAGCGCTCCGCCCTGGGAGTTCAAGACCTGGCCGTGTGTACTACCTAGGAAAGCGCCTTCTTGCTCGGTGTATTTCTTCAGACCATGGAATGTCAGCTTATGAACGAGCTGGGATTTATATCTGCAGGCTTGGCTGCTGTTTGGAAGTTGCGTGGATCTTGAGACATAAATTACATTTGTGTGTTCTGCTCCAGGACGTATGTTATTTATTGTCTGAGCTCGAGGATCACAGAGGACCAGATCTGGGGGACCTGCAGAGTCTGTCTGTTTCAAGGCTCGGTGTTTCGCCTGTTCCTTACCCCCTCACATTTGTTCCAGTTGTTTTTAAATAGAGCACCATAAATACGGGTGTGAAGCCTGGGTGAGCTGCCCTTGTCCTTGCCTTCCTCCCGGGCACTGGGTTTACTGTGCGCAGGAGTGGTGGGGGCGAGGGGGAGGAGAGAGCTGGAACTGGCTCTTACACACCCTCGGCCTGACAGAGGCACGATAACAAGCTCTCTACACAGGCTGCCAGGCCTCTGCTGCCTCTTTTTCAGTGGAAGGAGACTTAGAGACAGTTACGCATTCGGGATTGCCTTTGGCAAAGCCTTAAGTTAGCTGCGAGGTGCAGAGTGTAGAGGCTGGTGCACGCAGCCCTGAGAGAACTATGAATGAACGAGCGATGCACGGGCAGGCACGCTGTGAGCATGTGCGCAGCGAACAGTCTGGCAGTATTCATCGTGAAAATGTGAAAGAGCAGAAGGCCCTTCACACCCACTTCCATAGCTGTTACTAAAAAGAACAAAGGAAAATGATGGGCAGAGGCTGGATGCAGAGAAGCTGGAGCTCTCATGCACTGATGACAGGAATGGAAGGCGGTGCTGTTACTTTGGAAAAGAGCTTCCCCCAAAGGCAAACACAGAATTACTGGATGACCCAGGAATTCCTCTTCTAGGTGAAGCTAAGGGAAATGTTAGACATGAAAGGGCAAACTCTATGATTGATTCCACTCTCATGAGGCCCTAAAACAAACAAATTCACAGGGAGAGTGAGACAGAGATTGCCAGGGGCTGGGCTCAGGAGGAGTGTGGAGTTATTTAATGGTTTCAGTTTCTGTGGGTGGTTGTGCTACACTGTGAATGTTCTTGATGCTGCGTAAAGACGTTTACAGGGCGAGTTTTGTATATATTGATCACAGCAGAACGAGCCAGAGCAACAGGGGTTGAATTCGCCTCCCTGACCCGCCTCCCGTCGGGGGCGTGGACCCCGGCACACCCCACCTGTGCTGCAGCGCGGGCCCTGTCGGGGGACATCAGTCCCGTTTCACAGGTGAGTGAGCAGAGCGCAGCGAATCCGCCGGGTCTGTACCTCTCCTCCTGTTTCTTCCCAGCACAGACATGCATCCTCTCATTTGTGTGCCTGCTCCGTCTCGCCTCCACTGGTATACGCACTCTCTCAGGGCGGGGGCTTTGTGGGGTCACCCACTCCGGCATCCCTGTGTCTGCAGTGGTGCCTAGCACCCACGGACGCTGATGCCAGGTGAGGGTGCAGGGAACCGTCGTCTGCGAGGGCAGGGAACGAGGACAAGCGCCTCTCACTCTCATCCTTCTGATTCTGCCCCTTGTGTTCTGTCTGGATGGGCGAGTGGGGACCCCCTGAATGTGAAATCTTTCATGCTCCAAACCAGGATAGACATCCTCTGGAGAGCTGCCCTCTGAGCAGCAGCGCCCTCCTGATGGCTGCGGGGCCTCCCTCCGGGATCGCCCACTTCCAGAGCTGGAATTCTTCTCAGCCTCCAGCTTCCCCTCTCCCGACCCTGCCCCCCATTCCCCACGCTACCTAGACAGGGGAACCCTCTTCTTTCGCTTTGCTCCTGCTGGACTCAGGCTCTCCTGCTTCCCAGGTCTGGGCCGGATTTGGAAGCTCTCCCTGTCCTCCTCAGGGCAGCTGAGAGCCAGGGCCTGGGCCTCTCTGGGCAGGAGGTAAAGCTGGCTCTGCCTTCAGCTCCTGCCCTGGCTTTCTTCTCCCTTCCTGCTTCTTCTCACCCTTGTAGCTCCCTGGGGCTGAGGTTTCATCTTCACTTTCTCTCCTGGCCTGTCCTGTCAAAGTTGATGGCAAATCCCATTGTCCCTGCTGAACAGGAAAAGGCTGTGCCTCACGGACTCCCATCCAACCCCCGCTTTGGGGGTGCTGTTTTGGGGTGGTAGGGCTGGCCTGGGAGGGACAGGTTTGGGATCTGCTTACCTCCTAATGATCTCATCTATTCAATGAGGTGAGAGGGTCTGAGGGTCACAAGCATTATTCCAGCTCTGACACTCAGGTCGTAAAACAAGGTGAAAACACGCCGAGCAAGGGGAAATGATCTGTTAGCAAAGGACTCGAACACCTCCCTCCAGGCTCTGCTTGGCTGACACCCGGGCTCAGGGTCACGGGGGCCGCCCGTTTCTGTTGTTGCTGCTCTTTAGTCCGCCATGTCCGACTCTGTGCGACCCCATAGACTGGTCTGCCAGGCTCCCCTGTCCATGGGCTTCTCAGGCAAGAATACCAGAGTCAGTTGTCATTGCTACGGCTGCTAAGTCACTTCAGCCGTGTCCGACTCTGTGAGACCCCTTAGACAGCAGCCCACCAGGCTCCCCCGCCCCTGTTCTGTTTTAAAACAGCTCAGAGGTGATTCTGGATGCACGCAGTAGTAAGCAGGCAGCTTACAGCAAGAAGCAGCAAGCGGCAGCTGGAAGCAAGACCTCAGTCTTCTGAAACGGAAGTTCCAACTCCTGGACCACAGGGGCCGAGGCCAGAAACAGTCAGTGTCTGAGTCCCTAGCCCTTGCCTGCTGAGTCAAGAATGAGTTCAGAAGAGGAGGCAGAGGTGAAGGGTAAAGCAAAAAGTTTATCGAAAAGAAAAGTGCATGTGGAAAGGGCTTTGGGTGAACTCAGAGAGAGTTGCGCCTTTGTGCCTTCAAGCCTTTATAAGGGGGTCAGTTCTCTTTGTCTTCCCTCAGGCTAATCATCTTGCTCGGTAACCCTGTGGCTATGTGTTGCAGTACCCTCCCCTGAGGTGGCACACACCCCTCAGCCAAGATGGATCTCGAAGTGAAGTCTTCCAGGACGACCAAGACTCATTAGGGCCTGGCTTTATCCCCTGACTTTTGACCCCAAGGAGTCTTTCTGCACATGCGTCTTCCTTGTTCCAAATGTGTGTGTGGGTGGGTGGGTGGGTGGAGGGAGGCTTAATGCTTTACTCAAACAGGGTTTTGCCCTCTTTGTCCTTGCCATGACTATTATCTTAAGATGTTTACAAGAGATGAAGACTAGCTGTTTACCCTGTTTCTGTTGTTACTTCCACTTTGGAGGCAAGCAGAAGGCTGACTGTAAACGCCTGGACTGGAGCCCACCTATCTCTTCTCTCAGGAAGTGCAGACAGAGGGCTGGTTGTAAAGGTCTAACCTGGAGCCCATCTATCTCCTGCCTCAAAGGGACTCTTTGCTCAGTCCTGGGCCCCAGTTTAATCTCCCTCTATGACAGCAGCATCTATCCACGGCTCAGTCCAAAACCTCGGAGCGGACGGGGCTCTAGTTTCCCTCAGTCCTTCCTGGGCCAGCATGAGCCCTGCCATGCCCATTTCCAAGCATTGCCCTCATCTGCCCACTTCCCACCACCCCCCGTGGCTGCGGCCGACCCCAGGGCTGCCTGATGGCCCTCTGATGTGTGCCCCTGAGTGCCAGCTGAGAAGCCGGCCTCATGCGCCTCCTCCTGACGCTCCAGACGCCACACTACAGCTGCGGGCCATTCAGAGACACAGAAGAGGTCACACCAGTCCTCAATGTAAAGCTCAACAGCGCCTGCAGGTACACATGGCTCTGGGGCCATAGTGTGGCTAACAGGTAAATGAATAAAAACAGCTTTTCAGTAGGACAGCGCTTATCTGTAGCATTTGCCAATTTCTATAGTGTAAATACTCCCACAGCGGATGATTTGAATCTGCCGACAAGATGTTACTGGTTGCAGTGTTAGGAAGAGACACACAACAGCCACTGTTATCTGTGCACTAAATGATTCCAAGAGCAGAGGCAAGAGTAAGGTGTAATATATTAATTAGGCCATGATGCATTTTGAATGTTTATTACATTTTACTATATAATTTATTTACTTGACGGTTTTGTTTAATGACGAGCTCTTAAACTACCTGAAAATTGAATAACCAGCTCTCACAAGACTACAGGCATTGATTCCAGCACATAACTGGAAACTGTGTTAAAAGTAAAAATGAAAACTAGCCAAACAAAAGACGCCTTGAGCACAGCAAGGTGGTTGATGTACGCGCTAGGTACTGCTTCCTGGGAGTGCGGGCATTAGAGAGGCCAGGGACACTGGTGAGTAGAAGAAAAGGGAGAGAGAGGAGTGGTCTTCTCCTCCACCACCCGTCTTCTTCTGAAGTCTGTATCCAGGATTGCTGTGCTGTTCACATGTCAGAATAGGCCGGCTACCTTCATACCCACTCAGAGAGCGCAGCCAGGATTGTTGTCCACTTGCCACGTCATGTCCGACTCTTTGTGGACATGGACTCAGAGTTTGTGCTCATGTCCATCGACTCAGTGATGGTTTCCAACCATCTCGTCCTCTGTCGCCCCTTCTCCTCTTGCCTTCAATCTTTCCCAGCATCAGGGTCTTTTCCAGTGAGTAAGCTCTTTGCATCAGGTAACACCCCACGTCCGAGGTCAGGGGCTGCCAGGAGAAGCCACCTCGCACCTGAGGCCAGGGGCAGTGACCCTGAGGAGCCACTCACGCCCGAGGCCAGGGGAGGCAGCCGGGAGGAGCAACCTGAGGAGAGGTGGCTGCGCAGGCGCAGGAGGGCCTAGAGGAGCCATCCCACGCTGAAGGTCAGGAAGGGCGGTGGTGAGGAGATACCCCTCATCCAAGGTAAGGAGCAGCACTGTGCTTTGCTGGAGCAGCCATGAAGAGATACCCCATGCCCAAGATAAGAGAAACCCAAGTAAGATGGTAGGTGTTGCAAGAGGGCATCAGACGGCAGACACACTGAAACCATACTCACAGAAAACTAATCAATCTAATCACACTAGGACCACAGCCTTGTCTAACTCAGCAAAACCAAGCCATGCCTGCGGGCAACCCAAGATGGACGGGTCATGGTGGAGAGGGCTGACAGAACGTGGTCCACTGGAGAAGGGAATGGCAAGCCACTTCAGTATTCTTGCCTTGAGAACCCCATGAACAGCATGAAAAGGCAAAATGATAGGATACTGAAAGAGGAGCTCCCCAGGTCATTAGGTGCCCAATATGCTACTGGAGGTCAGTGGAGAAATAACTCCAGAAAGAATGAAGGGATGGAGCCAAAGCAGGGACAGTACCCAGTTGTGGATTTGACTGGTGATAGAAGCAAGATCCGATGCTGTAAAGAGCAATATTGCATAGGAACCTGGAATGTCAGGTCCATGAATCAAGGCAAAATGGAAGTGGTCGAATAAGACATGGCAAGGGTGAACGTCGACATTCTAGGAATCAGTGAACTAAAATGGACTGGAATGGGTGAATTTAACTCAGATGACCACTATATCTACTACTGTGGGCAGGAATCCCTCAGAAGAAATGGAGTAGCCATCATGGTCAACAAAAGAGTCAGAAATGCAGTACTTGGATGCAATCTCAAAAACGACAGAATGATTTCTGTTTGTTTCCAAGGCAAATCATTCAATATCACCGTAATCCAAGTCTATGCGCCAACCAGTAATGCTGAAGAAGCTGAAGTTGAACGGTTCTATGAAGACCTACAAAATCTTTTAGAATTAACACCCAAAAAGATGTCCTTTTCATTATAGGAGACTGGAATGCAAAAGTAGGAAGTCAAAAAACACCTGGAGTTACAAGAAAATTTGGCCTTGGAATGAGGAATGAAGCAGGGCAAAGACTAACAGAGTTTTGCCAAGAAAATACACTGGTCATAGCAAACACCCTCTTCCAACAACACAACAGAAGACTCTACACATGGACATCACCAGATGGTCAACACTGAAATCAGATTGATTATATTCTTTGCAGCCAAAGGTGGAGAAGCTCTATACAGTCGACGAAAACAAGACCAGGAGCTGACTCTGGCTCAGATCATGACCTCTTTATTGCCAAATTGAGACTTAAATTGAAGAAAGTAGGGAAAACCACTAGACCATTCAGGTATGACCTAAATCAAATCCCTTATGATTATACAGTGGAAGTGAGAAATAGATTTAAGGGTCTAGATCTGATGGATAGAGTGCCTGATGAACTATGGAATGAGGTTCATGGCATTGTACAGGAGACAGGGATCAAGACCATCCCCATGGAAAAGAAATGCAAAAAGCAAAATGGTTGTCTGGGGAGGCCTTACAAATAGCTGTGAAAAGAAGAGAAGCAAAAAGCAAAGGAGAAAAGGAAAGATACAAGCATCTGAATGCAGAGTTCCAAAGAATAGCAAGGAGAGATAAGAAAGCCTTCCTCAGCCATCAGTGCAAAGAAATAGAGGAAAAGAACAGAATGGGAAAGACCAGAGATCTCTTCAAGAAAAGTAGAGATACCAAGGGAACATTTCATGCACAGATGGGCTCGATAAAGGACAGAAATGGTCTGGACCTAACAGAAGCAGAAGATATTAAGAAGAGGTGGCAAAAATAAATGGAAGAACTGTACAAAAAATTTCTTCATGACCCAGATAATCATGATGATGTGATCCTAATCTAGAGCCAGACATCTGGGAATGTGAAGTCAAGTGGGCCTTAGAAAGCATCACTACGAACAAAGCTACTGGAGGTGATGGAATTCCAGTTGAGCTGTTTTAAATCCTGATAGATGATGCTGTGAAAGTGCTGTACTCAATATGCCAGCAAATTTGGAAAACTCAGCAGTGGCCACAGGACTGGAAAAGGTCAGTTTTCATTCCAATCCCAAAGAAAGGCAATGCCAAAGAATGCTCAAACTACCGCACAATTGCACTCATCTCACATGCTAGTAACGCTCAAAATTCTCAAAGCCAGGCTACAGCAATACGTGAACCGTGAACTCCCTGATGTTCAAACTGGTTTTAGAAAAGGCAGAGAAACCAGAGATCAAATTGCCAACATCCACTGGATCATGGAAAAAGCAAGAGAGTTCCAGAAAAACATCTATTTCTGCTTCGTTGACTATGCCAAAGCCTTTGACTGTGTGGATCACAATAAACTGTGGAAAATTCTGAAAGAGATGGGAATACCAGACCACCTAACCTGCCTCTTGAGAAACCTGTATGCAAGTCAGGAAGCAACAGTTAGAACTGGACATGGAACAACAGACTGGTTCCAAATAGGAAAAGGAGTACATCAAGGCTGTATATTGTCACCCTGCTTATTTAAGTTCTATGCAGAGTACATCATGAGAAACGCTGGACTGGAAGAAACACAAGCTGGTATCAAGATTTCCGGGAGAAATATCAATAACCTCAGATATGCAGATGACACCACCCTTATGGCAGAAAGTGAAGAGGAGCTAAAAAGCCTCTTGATGAAAGTGAAAGAGGAAAGCAAAAAGTTGGCTTAAATCTCAACATTCAGAAAATGCAGATCATGGCATCTGGTCCTATCCTTCATGGGAAATAGATGGGGAAACAGTGTCAGACTTTATTTTTGGGGGCTCCAAAATCACTGCAGATGGTGACTGCAGCCATGAAATTAGAAGATGCTTACTCCTTGGAAGAAAAGTTATGACCAACCTAGATAGCATATTCAAAAGCAGAGACATTACTTTGCCAACAAAGGTCCATTTAGTCAAGGCTATGGTTTTTCCTGTGGTCATGCATGGATGTGAGAGTTGGACTATGAAGAAAGCTGAGTGCCAAAGAATTGATGCTTTTGAACTGTGGTGTTGGCGAAGACTCTTGAGAGTCCCTTGGACTGCAAGGAGATCCAACCAGTCCATTCTGAAGGAGATCAACCCTGGGATTTCTTTGGAAGGAATGATGCTAAAGCTGAAACTCCAGTACTTTGGACACCTGATAAGAATAGTTGACTCATTCACTGGAAAAGACTCTGATGCTGGGAGGGACTGGGGGCAGGAGGAGAAGGGGACGACCGAGGATGAGATGGCTGGATGGCATCACCGACTTGATGAATGTGAGTCTGAGTGAACTCTGGGAGATGGTGATGGACAGGGAGGTCTGGCGTGCTGCGATTCATGGGGTCACAGAGAGTCCGGTGCGACTGAGCAACTGAACTGAACTGAACCAAGCACTGGAGCTCCAGCTTCAGCATCAGTCTTTACAATGAATATTCAGAGTTGATTTCCTTTAGGACTGACTGGTTTGATCTCTTTGCTGTCCAAGGAACAAGAGTCTTCTCTAGCACCAAAATTCTTCAGGGCTCAGCCTCCTTTATGGTCCAACTCACATCCATACATGGCTACTAGAAAAACCATAGCTTTGACTAGACCGACCTTTGTTGGCAAAGTGATGTTTCTGCTTTTTAATATGCTGTGTAGGTTTACCATAGCTTTCCTTCCAAGGAGCAAGCATCTTTATTTTTATGGCTGCATTCACCATCTGCAGTGATTTTGGAGCCCAAGAAAGCAAAATCTCTGAATGGAAATCACTTCTGTATCTCACAAGGAAGGGCTTGTACACACTCAGTAAAGCTGTACTGGATTTGGACCCAGAGGGAAGGAAGCGCTGGAGGCACCAAATCGCCCTATCCAGAGTCTGCGTGGGAAGACTCCCTTAGCAAGTCTCTGGCACAGAATTCAACTCTGGGACTGAGGGCTGGGGGTATAGGTTAGACATGGGCCCCACTCTGTTCTTTATAGACCAGTCCCCCTTCTCCTGGCTTCCCAGGTGGTGCCAGTGGTAAAGACTCCGCCTGCCAGTGCAAGGGATCAAGAGATGTGGGTCTGACCCCTGGGTTGGGACGATCCCCTGGAGAAGGAAATGGTACCCACTCTAGTATTCTTGTTGGAAATTTCCCGTGGACAGAGGAGCCTGCTGGGCTCTAGTCCTTGAGGCTACACAGAGTCAGACTTACTGACTGAGCACAGCCTTTCCCACCCAGAGGAAGGACTCCACTCAGTTCCTTGGTCCACGAGCTGAAAGAGATTTCTTTAAATTGAGGCACAGCCAGTGTACAGTAAAACGGGATTTTGAGCTTTCAGTTTGGAGAATCTGGATCGTCAAATGTATTTATGTAACCATCAGCTATTACAAAGGATAGAACATTTTCAGTTTTCAAAAGAGCTCCCTCTGCCTCCTCTACTCATCCACCCAACCACTGTTTATAGAGATTGTCCGTAGAGATTAGTAGTTTTGGTTATTCTGGACTCATAACGTAAGTATCTTTTTGAGTCTGGCTTCTTAAAAATTTAAGATTCATCTATTTGGATTTTTATATCCATTTTTATCATACCAGAACTCACTTATTCAACTACCTGTTACTTCCAGATTTTTTTTTTTTCTATTAGGAAGAAAGCTACAACATTTAAGTACAGTTCTCTTTTGAGGATAACAGGTATTTATTTCTTGGGGTAAATACCTGTGAATGTAATTGCTGAGTCATGGGGTAGATGTATCTTTAACTTTACAGAAACTAACAATTCTTTTTAGCGGGTGTGGCAATCTACACTCGCAGCTTTGGGGGAGAAATCTGGATGGGTCCGATTTTAGTCACACTATGGGGAGTGGGCTTCCCTGGTGGCTCAGACAGTAGAGAATCTGCCTGCAGTGTGGGAGACCTGGGCTTGACCCCTGGGTTGGGAAGATCTCCTGGAGAAAGGCATGGCAGCCCCCTCCAGGATTCTTGCCTGGAGAGTCCCCAGGGATACAGGAGTCTGGCGGGCTGCAAACAGTCGGTCATGACTGAGTGACTAAGCACAGCGCCACGCATCACAGCACGGGGTGTGAGGCAGAATGCCATCTTGGGGAGTTTTAACTTGTGCTTGGTTGGCATTTTCACATTTTCTCCCTAAAGCTCACAACCTACCATGCCTTTAAGTCTGAGGGTGTCCTGGGGTGTGTGGGCTTCTTTGGGGGCTAAGATGGTAAACTGTCTGCTGCAAGGCAGTCGACCCAGGTTTGGTCCCTGGATCAAGAAGATAGTGTAGAGAATGGAGTGGCTGCCCACTCAAGCATTCTTCCCTGGGGAATTCCATGGAGAGGGAGCCTTGGCAGGCTACACGGTCCCTGGGGTGAGAGCTATTCACCTCTGAGTGACTAACACTTCTCTTCGTTCTGGGAGTGTTTGCAGACCAGGAACCCGACGGCCGTAGAGAGTGCTTTGCTCAGGTGGTGCCTGACAGTGTAGGGATTCCAGCCTGACTCTGACTGTGCTCACAATAAACAACATACTTGACCTTTGTCCCTGGTTCCTGGCACAGAGTCCCTAAAACCTTAGAGACTTCCTGGTGGTAGGGGCGCTTAGTCAGTCTTTTGTGTCCAGCTCTTTGCAACCTCATGGACTGTAGCCCGCCAGGCTCCTCTGTCCTGGGGACAGTATTCCCAAAAATACTGAGGCAGGTTGCATGCCCTCCTCCGGGGGATCTTCCCAACCCAAGGACCGAGCCCAGGTCTCCCACACTGCAGGCAGATTCTTTACCATCTAAGCTACCAGGGAAGCCCCTTAGTGGTAGGAGTATCTTATTATTCATAACAAGCCCCTTTTGTCCACCCCTGAGTTTATGCTAATTGATTGATTCTTGGCTCCAGAGAGCTTCAGGATGGTGACTGGTTACCAGAGGAACCAACCACGTGATTACAGGACCAAATTCCTAACCTCACCTTCTGACCTTTGAGTAGGGCAGAGGGTCTGGGGGCTAACTTCAATCAGCGATGACCACAGTTTAATCAATCATATCCACATAAAAAAAAAATAAGTTGGATTAAAAACTCTGAAGAAATGAGGTTAAAAGAGCTTCTGGGTTGGCGAACACATCTGGGTACAGGGAAGGTGGCACCCCCAGAAAAGGTGTGGGAGCTCAGCACAGCCTCCACCCCACACCTTGCCTGTGCCTCTCTTCTGAGCAGTTATCCATCTGTATCTTTTTAAATGATTGTGTTTGAGGGTGTCAGGGGACCCTGATCTGTAGTTAGCCAGGTAGAAGGGTGGGTCTGGGGACTTCATCTGCAGCTGGCGTCTAACGTGGGGACAGTCTTGTGAGATGTCCCTTGACATCCAGTGACATGTGGGATCCATATCATTTTGGGTTGTTAGCGTCAGAATTGAGTTGGATTGTTGGACCCCCAGTTGGTATCAACCAGTCAGAGACCTGGCGTTGGAAGGATGTACGTGGCGTCAGTGGAAGCCCCGCCGCGGCTGGCCCTTGGCCGCGCCTGCTGCTGCTGCTCCAGTTCCGGTGGCGTGCTGTGCTAGACGGCGCTTCCAGCAGTGGGGCCTGCTGGCTTGGAACCGAAGAGCCACGAGACTGCCCTCCTCTGAGCCACTCGAGTGTGCTGATGCTTGAGTTACAATGGCAGAACCGTGACATCTCTGGGGATTTCCCAGACACTGTTCATCAGGCTTCTCAGGACAGACTCTAACCAAGACTGAATTCCAGAATGTGTCATGGAGCCCAGAAGGGGAAGCAGACGGCATAGACTGTCAGCTGGGAGTTCAGGGAGATGATGTGGAGAAGGCTTGAAGAGAATTTTAGTGGAAACAGAAACGTCATCAGTGAAGACTAATGGCAATGGAGCCATAATTAGGGGGCCGCTGCTGCCGCTGAGTCGCTTCAGTTGTGTCCGACTCTGTGCGACCCCATAGACGGCAGCCCACCAGGCTCCCCCGTCCCTGGGATTCTCCAGGCAAGAACACTGGAGTGGGTTGCCATTGCCTTCTCCAATGCATGAAAGTGAAAAGTGAAAGTGAAGTCGCTCAGTCATGTCTGACTCGTAGCGACCCCATGGACTGCAGCCTACCAGACTCCTCCATCCATGGGATTTTCCAGGCAAGAGTACTGGAGTGGGGTGCCATTGCCTTCTCCAATAATTAGGGGAGTTTATGAATTTTATGATGTTTTGTACATTTAAAAATACTAAGAACTGGAAAAGAGGGATGCAGTTTTTGTCTCTCATTATTAGTTGTACATAATAAAAATATCCATTAATGTTGTTGGGACTGTTTGCTAGCTTTATCTTTATCAGAAGTGATGTTTCCTAGAGCGTCTAAGACTTTTTCTTTCATACTGTGTGGTCGAACCTGGAGTACATTGCAGTTTAGACTCTGAAGCTGACTCTATTACGAGGATATCTGGGTAACAACACTAACCTGTGAAGACAGTCCTTGCCACTGTCTGTTTGTGAAAACCTCTGGGAAACTCCTGAGGCCTTGAGACCACCCGGCTGCGTGAGCACAGACTGTGGAGAGCCAAGCAGTGGAGAACTTTCAGTTCCACGTGGTTTTGCAAGAAGTGGCCCCGCACACCCTCTCTTTCCAGCGCAAGTTAGGAGGCGAGGGCTCGGTCCTGGAGAGGCGCAGCAGCTGCAGGAGCCCTGCCGGCCTCCGGCAGGAGGAGAGAGCCGCCTCCCTGGCCTTCACCACCGTGTCTGGGGATGCAGGTGGGGCAAGGCCTCGCTTCTGGAGAAGAAGGAAAGAGAGAGAGAGAGAGATGGGAAGCCGGCTCCAATCCACTGAGCCTTTACCGTTCGTCAGCGCTCCGGCAACACTTATCCACAGCCCGAAGGAGAGAGGGCTGAGCCTGGGGAAGCTGACGCGAGCGCCCCGTGCCAAAGGCCAGGCGAGTGGGCATCGCCGTGAGATCCGACCATGCAGAAGCCCGGCCTGGCAAATGCCGCCCTCCTCCTGGTTCACAGTCTCACTGAGCCCCACTGTTCAGATGGTGCTGTGACCTGGGGGCCTTCTGGGTCTCGGCATTACAGCATCACTGGCAGCTCGTTTTTGGGCTGGCCCTGGTCACCCAGGCGGTGCTAGGGGTAAAGAATGCAGGAGGTGTGAGTAGCGCGGGTTCGGTCGATCCCGGGTCGGGAAGATCCCCTGGAGGAGGAAATGGCAGCCCCCTCCAGCATTCTTGCCTGGAGAGTCCCGTGGACAGAGGAGCCTGGCGGGCTGCGGTCCATGGGGTCGGACATGACTGAAGGGACTTGGCACTGCTCACCCAAGGACCGCTTCCCAGCTGTCGCTGCGGGGGCTGCCCAGGCTCACCCCGAGTCACACGCCTCCCCTTCTGCGGTCTTCACGGTAGCTCTGAAGAGGGGGCGTGCAGTCATTACGAGGGTGACCTTGTCCACCCCCCCATGTTAAGCACCCGCAGCGTCAGCAGCTCCCCGTGCTCTGGCTGTCTTCCGGTGGCTGAAGCAGTAGGTGCTCTCTGCTTCATCACGTGTCTGTGTCTTCCCAGATCCCTGTGCCGCTCGTGGGCCTGGGAACTGTGTAGTCCCCCAGACCCAGAGACGTCCTCCAGCTTCAGGCAGACAGCAAGGAAGAAAACATCCCTGGACATCAGTGAGCCTTTCTGGCTCCTGGACCCTGGCACCAGAGCAAACCTGCGTTTCACAAGACTTTCCTCACTTGGGCCTTAAACCTGCAAATCCAGGGAGAGAGACTGGATTCACACGGACTTGGAGGCCAGAGCAAGTAGTAGGTGAGGTTTTCACATTTCACACTTGCTTCCTTTGCTCAGCTTCCGTCTAAAAGCCTGACTGGGAGCCTGGCGGTGGGCTCAGCTTCCACACCAGGTCCTTCCCCACAGCCCTAGGTGCCTTCTTTACGTTTTCATTTTTAATTGGATTTGTAAAAGACTGTTTCAGCATCTTTTTTTCTTTTGGTTGAGCCACACGGCGTGTAGGATGCTATTTTCCCAGCCAGCGATCGAGCCCCAATTCCCTTTACTGGAAGCGGCCCTAACCACTGCACCATCAGGGAAGGCCCCTTTCTGGCCTTCTTAACAGCCTTCGGTCCAACCCCTTCTCAGCACAGCCAGCTGCTGCCGCTTCAGTCCAGGCAGTCATCATTTCTCATTGCGACGCCTGGAACAGCCTCAGACAGGGTGCCCCGTGGCCCGGGGCCCTGAGCTCTGTGTGGTCCTGGATGTCTTGCCCTCTCACTCACGTGGTGAGAGTTCTGTGGTTGGGAGCAACAGACCCACTCTGGTAACTTAAACAGAAGCGGATGCAGCACAGGGGTGTGGCCGTGCCCCCGGGGTGGACGGGAGGGCTTGCGGGGCAGGCATACATCCAGGGTCTCACTGGAGAGAATAACCCACCTCTCCCTCCTTCACGTTTGCAAATCAAAGGCCCAGCACAGTTGCCACCTTTCAGATCGTGTCTGGGGGAGAGAGTGGAGCATGGCTGAAGGCACCCAGGGCCCTGAGTGAAGGATTTGGAGGTAAAGAATGAGGTGATGAGTCTGTCTTTGGGAGTAAAATAAAATCGAAGCTCAGAGGGCCATGCAAATCAGTCATCACTTCGAATAAGAAGGGAGGCAGGGAGGAAGAGGGAGGGAGTGAGGGAGAGAGGGACGACAGGGAAGAGAGAGAGGGGAGACAAAGAAGGCGAAAAGATAAACACAAGAGAAAGGGAAAAAGCGGAGTGGAGTGGAGAAGAGAGGCTCTCTGAGACTTGAGACTGTGGTCAGAACCCAGGAGACCAGCCAGGTGTCAGAGGTCTGAGGCTGGGAGGTGGCTCCTAGGGAAACTCCTTGAGTTGCAGAAAGCGGCCTCTGGAGCTCTGGGCAGGGGATTTGGGGCCTCAGGGGTGGGTAGGGAGCGACTGTCTAAGGACGCCTGCCAGGGGCCACACTGGGCATCAGTGGGGCAGGAGGAGAGGAGTCACAGCCCTGTCTTCAGTGCCCACAGGGAAGCAGGGCCCCGAGATCAGCCGAGAGAGCAGCCAGGGACCGGAGGGGTGCAGACAGCCAAGTCTCGGAGCGCGAGGCTGCCGTCAGTCCTCTGCAAGGCGGGTGTCCCCTGACCGCCTCACAGAAGAGGTCAGTTAGACTCAGAGCTAAGAGCCGCCCTCAGCATCACACAGCTAGACGCGGCTGGGATCTGGGATCTGGACGCAGGGTGTCGGCCCCCACAGCCCGTATGCCCGCCTCTGCATCTCACCTGCAGCCTCTCTGAGCATGATCCCCTATCTCAGGCCCGGGAGGCGGACGGCGCGGCTGCTTGGGTAAGGGTGTGTGTGCTGAGCAGGAGTCACTGTCGAGGAGGCTGTCCCTCCCCGACTCAGATGCTCCTTCCCTTCAGTTACGTGTGCAACATGGAAAACGGTGGGCGCATCCCTAACTCCTCCAAGCTGGCCTTTCAATGTCACCAGGCTGCTCCCGCCCACGTTTCAGCACGTTTTCCAGCGGCTGATTGCTCCAGGGCTTGCGGGAGTGGGTCCTGTGACCTGGCTGTTTTCTCAGCCCAGCGGGATCACAAGGGCTTGTTTTGTTTTTCTGCGGCTGCTAGGAACTCAAACCTTGCCATGGGGCATCTCATTTTGGCTTCCAGGCACACTTGTTTTCTCCCATCCCCAGTCCTGCTTCCACTGTCAACATGCCATCTGGAAATCCTTGAACCATTCTAAAAGACAGGCGACCTCCTTCCCTGGAATTCGCCGCTTGTTTCCTAATTAGGAGTCAGTGGATTGAATATAAACGAGCCATTAGATCCATTAGAGACGCCAAGTTCAGACGGTTGTGCGTTTTCATTTGGATATTTTCTGCTGCTTGGCCCAGCCCAAACAAGCACTCCAGCGCTCCCCAGTTTGCTTCTCATGGTCAGATAGACGACGTCTCTCCTATAACTCGGAAATCAGGCCTCACGGGGTTTCAGTGAATTCTTTGATGATTGCTCTGGCTAATCAGGGGATTGTATGCTTTTCTTTCTTTTGGAATGATCCTTTCTAAGGACCAACTTTTCACATGTCCTTGGGCTTCCCTGGTGGTGCAGAGGTTAAAGCGTCTGCCTCCAATGCGGGAGATCCGGGTTCAATCCCTGGGTCGGGAAGATACTCTGGAGAAGGAAATGGCAATCCACTCCAGTATTCTTGCCTGGAGAATCCCATGGACAGAGGAGCCTAGTAGGTTACAGTCCACGGGGTCGCAAAGAGTCGGACATGACTGAGCGACCTCACCTTGAGTATAAACATGAGCCTAGACTTGAAGACACAGGGCCTCAGCCTTCCCACAGCTGGGGAGGGTTTCCTTTCGTGCCGAGCCGCAGCAGGAGCAGGAGGAGGAGCCACAGGAGCACGTCACAGGCCCTTGCAGTTACTGTCAAGCATTCCCCGAACGTAAGTAGACGTAAAAAAACAAGAGCAAGACGCCCGCCGGCAGAACTCACTCCACACGCTGGGCGGACAAAATGTGGGTGAAAGTAGGAGGCAAGCGACGATCTCTGTGCCCCTGGAGGTGCTGCAAAATGCAGACTGGTGGGGCACCCAGCCCCCTGGGCAGGGGTGACTCCCCCAGCCTGCGGGGTCTCCC
Organism: Nanger dama; assembly: GCA_917880005.1. Classification (NCBI taxonomy): domain Eukaryota; kingdom Metazoa; phylum Chordata; class Mammalia; order Artiodactyla; family Bovidae; genus Nanger; species Nanger dama. Next base: position 1,198,135 of record CAKJTW010000028.1, on the reverse strand, counting down.
TGTGTCTCCCACCCGGCACAGCAGTTCAGGACCCTTTCTTTCCCCATTCACTCGGCCACGGAAAGTGAGAGAGAGGAATGGTTTTGAACACTTTATGCCAGATTTTTACCTTTGTGACGTTACATCACCCATGCCAGCTGGGTCTGAAGATTTCTTTGGATCCCATGCCCTGTGCGTATTGAACAGTGTGAGAAGTTCCATCCTGATAACGCCTTGCAAAGCCCCCTGTGGGGCACACAGAGACAGGAATGTCAGTCCTATTTCCTGACAAAGAAATAAAGGTTCAAATGGGTGATTTGACCTGTCCAAATCACAGGTTCCTCCAAGAGCAGAGCCTGTTCTTAAACTTGGATCTTCTGCCTCTAAGTTTAAGCAAATGTCCATTCATTAATAATAAGAGAGTGTGAATCTTAGAGTTGAGTTTTGAGTCTTGGATCGTTGGATACAGTGGGAATCAGAGCTTCTTGGGGAAGACATGTAGTTCTGTTTTGCTGCATAAGCTGGCCGTGTTTCCACCAGTAACACCGGCTGAGGGACAAGTCGGGGCCAGGCTGAGAGTGGGGGTGGGGAGCTGCCTTTGAGACTACGCCAGCGACTCTTATTTTACTCATGCTGTGTGAGCCTGCCCTAAAGCACACTGCCTTCTAGCCACCCTAGTCAGACCCCACTAAGACCGGGGGCTTCCCTGGTGGTTCAGCAAAGAATCTGCCTGCAAAGCAAGAGGCCCAGGTTTGATCCCTGAGTGAGGAAGATCCCCTGGCGAAGGCAATGGCTACCCATTCTAGTATGCTTGCTTGGGAAATCCCACGGACAGAGGAACCTGGCGGGCTACAGTCCTGGGCTCAAAAGACTGGCACACAACATAGCAACTGAATGACCAGCCAGTAAGACTCCTGGTTTCCTAGCACCTGGAGCAGCTTTTCCTGATGGAATGCAAGCAGTTCCCTGCCAGGGGCCCTGCCAAGGCTTGGCCGAATTAAACATGACATTCAGTTCCAGATTACACAAGCTGGAACCGTTTTGCTGAAGCTGTACATTTTTGTTTGTTTGCTTGTTTATTCACTGACTTGCTGAGACCTTTCTTTAGTGACCTGGTTTTGGGTTTCTGCATGAAAGATGCGTGAGCACGATGAGGATTACTTTCATGGTGGATATTCATGACGATTTTGCTGACAATGGCGCCTTCTATCTCTTTATAGTTTGCTTCTTCCTTTCAAGCTTCACCCCAGGAATTCGGGATGGAATTCAGGGTTTCGCAGAACTTCACAGGGTGAAGGGCATGTCTAGCTGCTCCCTGAATCCTCTCTATGAAATTCACACCAAAAGCCCTGCAGCTTGGACTCCCCCAACTCGTGGGGAATCTCCTACTCTGCGGAGCAGTCCATTTCCCCTCCCGCAGCGCTGTCTGAATGTCTGTCTTGAACAGATTCAAGAGATGAAAAATGTGGAAGAGTTACTAGGTTTGTGTTTTCACAAGCCCGCCACGTGATTCCCAAGCAGGCTGACGTGTGAGGCCCACCGCTTCACAGCACACTGTCTTTCTGATAGTGACTGCGGGAGTCACTTTTACGTGGCAACTGGGCTGAGCCACGGCACTTAGCTGTTTGGGTGAAAATGAATCCAGGTTTTGCTGTGAAAGTTATTTCAATCCGTAGACCTTGGGTAGATGAGACTGCTGTTCAGTCGCTAAGTCGAGTCTGACCCTTTGTGGCCCTGTAGACTGTAGAACACCACTATCTCCCAGAGTTTGCTCAGATTACTATCCATTGAGTCGGTGATGCCATCTAACTCTCTCGTCCTCTGCCACTCCCTTCTCCTCCTGACTTCAATCTTTCCCAGTGTCGGTCTTTTCTCGTGAGTTGGCTCTTGGCCTCAGGTGGCCCAGAGTATTGGAGCTTCGGCTTCAGGATCAGTCCTCCCAGTGAGTATTCAGGGCTGACCTCCTTTAGGATGGACTGGTTGGCTCTCCTTGCAGTCCAAGGGACTCTCAAGAGTTTTCCCTAGCACCACAGTTTGAAAGCATCAGTTCTTTGGCTCTTTGCCTTCTTTATGGTCCCACTCTCACATCTGTACTTGACCACTGGAGAAACCATAGCTTTGACTATACGGACCTTTGTTGGCAAAGTGATGTCTCTGCTTTTAATATGCTGTTTAGGTTTGTCATAACTTTTCTTCCAAGAAGCAAATGTCTTTGAATTTCATGGGTACAGTCACCTTCTGCAGTGATTTTGGAGCCCAAGAAAGTCTCACTGCTTCACTTCATTCTTTTCTATTTGCCGTGAAGTGATGGGACTGGATGCCATGATCTTAGTTTTCTGAGTGTTGAATTTTAAGCCAGCTTTTTCACTCTCCTCTTTCACCTTCACCCGGAGGCTCTTCAGCTTCTCTTCACTTTCTGCACTCTTCATAATGTGTGTGGGTCTCATCCAGTCACTTGAAGGGCTTGTGTCCCCCAGGCTTCCCCGCTGGTGCCAGTGGTAAAGAACCCTCCTGCCCATGCAGGAGACTCAAGAGACGTGGGTTCAGTCCCTGGGTCGGGAAGATCCCCTGGAGGAGGGCATGGCAACCCACTCCAGTATTCATGCCTGGAGAATCCCACGGACAGAGGAGCCTGGTGGGATACAGTCCATGGGGTCACAGAGTCGGACGCGACTGAAGCGGCTTGGCGCGCTACACGTGTGTCCCCTGGGTAGGAAGGAATTCTGCCTCTGGAGCTCAACTGCAGCGTGCGCTCCTGCCAGAATTTCTCCTCTGCCAGCCTGCCTTGTAAATTTTGAACTCGACAGCACCCACAGTCAGGTGAACTAATTTCTTAAAACTCTTCTCTCCTCCCCTCCTCTGCCCCTTTCCCTCCCCTTCTCTTCCTCTCTCTCGTTTTCTCTATCTGTCCAGCCTATCGGTTCTATTTCTCTGGAGAATCCCAACCAACAGAGACTGCCTGAGAATCCAGTGTGCAGTCTCTCTCTCTTAGCCCAAACTTGGTGGAAGTCGTCCTCACTGTAAGACTCCAGACAGCCATTTTATTAGGCAGGAGTTACTACAGGCATGAAATTTAATAGTGATCCAGGATTTAAAATATTAACTAGGAGCTGAAACTTTTGTGGGTAGACTTGGCAGAAACCACTTGATTTGGGGTCATTCCTTGGAAGCGTCTTTCTTGAAAAAATTTCTAGCTTTCAGTGAGGACTTTAAAACCAGATGGATCTAAATTGGAATCCCCACCATTACTATTCACTAAACACCTCAGGCAAGTCACTTAACATATGTGAGTCACATTTTCCTCATCAGTGAAATAAGGTTACTAAGGTTATTTTTCCCTTTTGTGGCTTTAATGAAGCTTCTAGGTGGCATGCCCAAGGTGCCAATCCATGTCGAGCTTATGCCTGGCTTTCAGGGGAATGAGAGCTGCTGCTATTTGAGCTTGCTGCTTCCAACATTGGAGGTAAACTAGAAAGACATTACAGTCACCTGGGAGTTTCGGTAGATGCTCTCTGGTTAATCCTGGGTTTATTATAATTTAATTTATTCCTCTTACCTTGTTGCATTTACTAGAACCTCCAAAGAAATGAGAAGTTATCAGAACGGACATCCGTGTCTTGATCTTGATCTTGGGGGAAAACATTGGGCCTTCCACCACTAACTGTAATATGAACAGTAGGTTTATCAGAGAGATCCTCTATGGATTGAGGAAGTTGCTTCTATTTCTGGTTTTCTTAGAGCTATTATGAGGAATAGAAGTTGGACTTTTGAAAATGATTTTACTACGTCTATTTGAGATGCTTATGGTTTTTGGAAATTAAATGTAAAAGTATGGTGAATTATACTGATTGGCTTTTTAAATCATAAACTAACCTTGCCTTCCTGAAATATACCTCACTTGGTCAGGACAGATTATATTTTTATGTTGTAAGATTGATTCGTTAAAGTTTTGTTTGACTTAAAACTCTGTCTTTTCATTTCATCACTTTTTACTTTGTGTTCGTAGGGCTATCGCGGGTTTGTGGCTTCCCCTCCTACTGTCCTGTCTGCATGGTGCTGGGTTCCTGGGGCGCGTGGAGACGGTGCTCGCTTGCCCGGCCGGGCTTCCGCGCTCCCCGCGGAGGGCGCGATGCGCGCAGCGCCCACCGGAGGGCAGCAGAGGCGCAGCGTCGGGAGAAGCCGGCGGCCGCCGCGCCGCGGCCGCTTTCGCCTGCGGGGTCTGTGCTCGGCTCCGGTTTCGTCGCTCGTGGGCCCACTCCGGGTGATTCCCTGGCTTCAGCTCCGTGGCCTCAGCACCTTGCTTTCCGGACGGTGGGCTGAGGGGAGCCCCAGATCGCGGCCCCGGGGACAGCAGTTCACAGAGCGCCCGGCGGGGCTGGGCTGAGCGGCGGCGCGCGCGGGGCGGGGAGGCTGGAGCCCGCCCGCCCGCCGAGCGCCCGCAGCGCGGCCCGGGCCTTGAAACCCCGCGAGGGCTGGCTGCAGCCTCCGTTTCTTCGCGCGCACGGTGATGACAAGGTGCAACAGTTGCTGTGCTTAGTGGGAAAAAAGTGTGCTTTACTAGACCTCGATGAAATACAGAAAGAGGGTTAAGGGCTGCAAACTCATTCTTTATGCAGTCTGCTCCAGGAACTGAGACCAATCGGCTCTTCTTGTTGAACGTTCTGGAACTTTCACGAGTCATCTGCTGAGTGCAGCGTCAGTCCTCCCGACGTCTGGGAGTGGGCCCCTTCCTGTCGCTGCCTTTGCTCCAGGCATAAGGGCAGAGCCTAGAGGACACAGGCAGGCAGAGGCCACTCGTCAGCTTAACAGAATGCAGCCTCACGGAGACCAGCGGGCCTTCACCGCTCCCGGATCTGAACTCCTGCTGGACCCGCCGTTCACCTCCCGGAGCCCACCCAGATCGGAGCCAGGGCCAGTGTGCATTCCTGATCAAACTCTGTTTGTGAGACACACGTTCTCCTCCTCTCCTTCCCCATATCCATGGCATCATAACCTCAAAGCCTTTTCAACATTTATTTATTTCTTCATTAATGCAAATATATTTATAAACCCTGTGGCGGTATGCTGCTAAGTCGCTTCAGTCGTGTCCGACTCTGTGTGACCCCATAGACGGCAGCCCACCAGGCTCCCCCCGTCCCTGGGATTCTCCAGGCAAGAACACTGGAGTGGGCTGCCATTTCCTTCTCCAGTACATGAAAGTGAAAGGTGAAAGTGAAGTCGCTCAGTCGTGTCCGACTCTTAGCGACCCTATGGACTGCAGCCCACCAGGCTCCTCCGTCCATGGGATTTGCCAGGCAAGAACACTGGAGTGGGGTGCCATTGCCTTCTCCCTGTGGCGGTATAATGGTGTAAAACAGGCATCGCCGCTGTGTTTATAGAGCTTGACATCAAGCAGGAGGATGGATGCATGGGGAGTAGGGGGCGTGAAACCAGGAGGCCTACCTGGATGCTGAGGTCAGGAAAGAGTCACTGGAGAAGTGAGTGAGAAGCCTGCAGGTGGGGAGCACAGGGTGGGCAGCAGGGAGGAGCCTGGGGTGCGCAGACAGCTCCTGCAGATGGTGTGTGGAGAGGAGCATGGCTGGCCGGCTGGTCAGCAGTGCCCGTGAACTGCTGCTGAGGGACTTTGCTGAGGGAAGCAGAAGCGAACCACGGCAGGCATTTGGAGCAGAAAGAGACTACTGTGGGGAGCTGGGGGCTTTTCAAATCATGGGGGAGACTTGGGGAGTGGAGGTCAATAAGACTGCCTTAGGGCATCCAGAACAGGCATCCAGCCCGTCATCACGTGACCCTGGAGCCTGCATCCCAAAGCAAGTGTGGTCAGGACACCGGGAGACCTGAGAGCTGCCTGCCTGTGGGGGTCACCAACTTGGGGCACCCACAGGGGGATTTTCAGGAGCAGCTGGAGGAGGCAGACAGCGCGGCACCCACGAAGGCAGCGACAGGATAAGACATGCGCCATGTCTCCACCCCTCCCCCAGAGCCCAGCTCCTGTGCTCACTGACTGAGTCCAGCCTCTGCCCCGGGGGCCAGTGGCCTGTGGCTCCAGGTGTATCCCTGACAAGCAGAGGACGGTGTAGCAGAGGCGAGGAGACGCTGCTGACAACCGACCAGCCAGGAAAGCAGCTTGGGAGGAGGAGGCGGCCTCGCGCCCTTTGCCACTAGCCAGCTGTGCGCACATCTCCAGGTCTCGGCTTCCTCCTCTGTGCAGCGGGTTGGCAATACTACCTGCTTAATATGCTCATAAAACCGCAAACAAGGTGAGGCGAATTCTCAGCACAGTGCTGGGCACGTAGGTTTCAATGATTTCTAGTTATTATTATTTTTGTAAGTGATCTTTGTGTTATTAAGAGCACTGAAGAATTGATGCTTGCAAACTGGTGCTGGAGCAGACTCTTGAGAGTCCCTTGGTCTGCAAGATCAAACCAGTGGATTCTAAAGGAAATCAACCATGAATGTTCATTGGAAGGACTGAAGCTGAAGCTGAAGCTCCAATGCTTTGGCCCCCTGATGCGAAGAGCTGACTCATTGGAAAAGACCCTGATGCTGGGAAAGAGAGAAGGCAGGAGGAAAAGGGGGACGACAGAGGATGAGACGGGTGGGTGGCATTACCGACTCAATGGACGTGAGTTTGAGCAAGCTCCAGGAGATGGTGAAGGGAGGCCTAGTGTGCTGTAGTCCATGGGGTCACAAAGAGCTGAACTACTACTCACTACTGAGTGAGTGAGTAACAGCAACAGAAAGACTAACATGATTTAAAAAGCTGAGGGATCTCCCTGGCAGTCCAGTGGTCAAGACTTCAAGTTCCAATGCAGGGGGTGGATTCTGTTCCTGGTTGGGGAGCTAAGATCCCACATGGTTTGGGCCCCAGTACCAAACAAAAACCAGAAACAATATTGTAACAAATTCAATAAAGACTTTTAAAATGGTCCACATGAAATCTTAAAAAAAAGTTGAAAGCCATTAAACATTTTAAAAGCAAAATAGAAATAGGCTCGTCTTTTAAAAAAGTTGCAGTCTTTTTAGGTGTGACTGGTACTGACAGTCACAAGTACCGAGCTGACTAGCCCTGTGGCCGGGACTCCAGGGTGAAGCCCAGAGCATATCCTATGGGGGGGAGGGGGGCGTTCAGTTCCCACAGCCCATCATATACTTGTGAGTCTCCGCATGCTCAAATGGCCACGTGCATGATGTATATGGGGTGGGTGGGATCACTTCCCCCTTTTGGCACAGTGGGAATTTGCCTTTCTCCAGGGGCCACTGTTTCTAAAACTCTGTCCACTGGAGTTCGAACTGTGTCGTATGGTTAGTCTCTGAGCCGTTTCAGAATGTTGCTCTGGTTCGCTTCTTTCTGCATCTAGTGGGTGAAGCAAGGTTGCAGGAGCCTCGGAACCTGATTTGTGTGGCTAGTTTGGTGGCAGATGGGGAACTGTCTTGGAGAAACAGCTGTTGACCCAGGGGCGGAGAAGGGTGGACCTCTGAACAGGGCAGATGTGGAGTCAGGGCTGAGCCTCATGGGCAGGCGTCCACAGGCAAGGCTCATGGGCCCAATGGGGAGCTTTTAGTTGAAAAACTAAAAGGAGCCAGCTCCCAGGGGCCCAACTGCAAAGAAGTGAAAGACTCAGACAACTAGAGGCCCCGACTCAGGCTGGAGCCTGGCTGCCGGTGGGCTCGCAGGTCCTGGGGGTCTGAGCCTGCAGGAGAAAGGTCTGGAGTTCCTGCCTTGTGATGGGAAAGGTGCTGCTCTAAACCCTGATCTGTGGTGACCAGTTAACCCCGCACCAGCGCTAGGAATCAGGTGCTGTCGTCATCACTAGCTGCAAACAAAGAGACTGAGGCTCAGAGAGGTTAAGGCGCTTATCCCTCTGGAGGATGCGTTGGGCACCATGCTTCCCGCAGAGGCATCTGTGCACTTTCCAATCTGCGTGCACTAAAGCTCATCCTGGGGGCAGCGCAGTCAAAGGCCCATCTGTGGAATCTGCTGGAGTCCAGCCCTGGTGGATCCAGGGTGATTTGAAGGTGGGGACGGAGTAGCGTCCTAGAAAAAAGCTATTTAATTACAGATATAGAGAGAGATTAGAAGCGGATAGTGTAGTAGGAAAATTAGTGGAGAAAAGGAGGCTGAATAACTGGTTTAAGTGGAATACTAATCACCACCTACGTAGGCCACAGGCGTCTTTCCGTTCTCCCGAAGGAGAGGAGGCACTGAGGCCTCCCTGGTCCGATCTTAGAAGCCCAGGCAGAGTTAGTAGGCTTGGTGCATACCCCCATACCACATGGGAATTCAGCCAGGAAAGCAGGAGCAAGAAAGAAACGACACGGAGGAGTCAGTCTTTCCAGGAACTGATCCCATTTATTTATTTTTCAGGTTTGTTTATATACCTTTTGTTACACATAGGGATGAATACAGAGTCACATGGGGGTCAGCAGACTTGACCCTTGTCACAATCAGGTGCTTCATATAAAATTATACAAAGGTCTTATGAGTTTTTACATCATCTTTTGGCCATGAGGCCTGCTGACATTTTATGGCCCTTTCTGATACCGGTCAGTTAACCAGAAAACTTATTTTTCCAGGGGTGATTTTTTTCTTAAATCAGGCGCCACCCTCCAAATAAAGTTGCATTCCTATAGGGTGAGGGTGTAGTGAGTTACAACTAGGAAAGGAGTTTACTTAACCTAAGGTGTAACATGATTAATCTTAAAGGTTAATACTTATTTCTCCTATATGGTTAAAGGTTAATACTTATTTTTATATATGCTAGTTATATTCATTATAAGGGCAGGGGATATGGAGATTTAGCAGCAAACATCAGCCCAACAAATGAAAATCATTTCACCAACGCTCCCCTTAAGATCTATTTAGTCTTAATATAGTGATAAAGTTACATTTTTACATAGCAAGGACACAGTGATTTATATCAAATACAGTGATCTATAACAAAAGAGAAAATTCATTAACTCAAAAAGTCTAGTATTGCTAACATCAAAAACTACTATATTTCCTTTTCTGTATTCAAATACATTGATTAATGTATTCCCAGGTGCCTAAGGATATGGAGGCCTGGCGGCAATCAAATGAGAAAAGCCCTATGCTAATACTCCAAACTCTCTGTGCTGTTTATGGTTGAGAGGTTGTCACACAAGCTAGTCTGTCAGCAGAGAGGTTTGACCTGAGACCCTTGTCCCACCCAAGGCAGAGAATTAGCAGTAATTATTGGCATGACAAATGAAAAAAACCTTTTACCAGTATAATTCCTAATCAACCCACTAATACTATACTAATGATCTTCTAACTTCTCAAAAGAGTCTGTATTTAGACAGTTTTAAAGCATCCCATGTCTCTCACAGTTGGGGGGTTGTAAACAATCACATGCGGCCGGACGAACCTGATCAGGCAGGCTAGAGAACCTTCAGAGTTTGTAAGCTGAAACACTCTTGTCACGCCCAGGAATTTTTATTAACTGGGGCTGCAAGTTAACTCCTTCTCCGAGAGGAATGGTTATGGGGGAGAGCTCCCCTGTAAAGTACTCTGGTTTTGGGGTAGATGCTCGGGAACAGGGGGTTTCCTGAGGCTTGATCACGCCTTTGTGTATGCCAAGCGTCCTTCCTCATGGCCTTTGCCATGGGCGGGGTTCCTCACGCTGGTCCCTGCAGGAATCTATGGGCCTTTGGGCCATTCATTAATTATAAAGGATAATCAGCCTGGAGAGAAGGCAGGGTTGTTCTGGAGGAAAGAATGTGCCTAAGACAGGGATACATATAGCTCAGTACAGATGTGCATGAGTGTGAGTGTATGTGAGCGCACACGTGTGTCTGCGAACTCAGGAGAAGGCAAGCACCAACTCCGTCAAAGGCTGGAGGCTAAGGGTGCACACCGGAGAGCTCCCTGACGAATCCCGTTTGCCTGCGCACTCGCTCGCTCTTTATCATTTACTTGAGATGGTATCGGCCCTGAGAGAACGAGCTTAGAAATGAAGCCTCTGTGTTCTGTGAGTTTACTGGCATTTAGTAAAAGCAGGCAGGCAGGCAGACACACATACAGAGCGTCAGCGATGAAGCAACTGGAATCACAGAACTCACCTCAAAGGTGCGAAATACCTGAATGGCTTTTCCTCTTGATGAGCTCAACGCTGTCTTCCTGAATCATCCATATGTTGGGCCGGCTCCTGATTCCAAGCCTTGGCTTCCTTATCTGCTTCTCAGGGGCGCGTGGAGGGCCAGTGAAGGGGCAGGTGTGGCTGTCAGGTGGGCTTTGGGGTCCTTGGCAGGCCATGCCGACTCGCTGCACCCTCTGTGATTCCCCAGCCAGCGCCTGGCAGTGTGTGTGTGTGTGTGTGTGTGTGTGTGTGTGTTTGTGTGTGTGTGTGATGCAGTGTGTGTGTGTGAGAGAGAGAGAGACGTTTCCAGGACACTGTGAGGAGCCTGAATGCCCTGAAGATGGGGCACAGTCTCTTGTCGAGTCCATTTCTTTGCCCCCATAGACTACAGCCCACCAGGCTCCTCTGTCCGAGGGATTCTCCAGGCAAGAATACTGGGTGGCCGTGCCCTCCTCCAGGGGCTCTTCCAGACCCAGGGATCGAGCTCGCATCTCTCGCATCTTCTGCACTGGGAGACAGCTTCTGTGCCTCTGGTGCCACCTGGGAAGCCCCGTGTGTGTGCAGACGCCTTGCTAGTTGCCTCCAAGATAAGAGTGGTTCACACACTCTGCTATCGTTTCTCCTCAGGACGCCTATTCTGGGGGAGGATCTATTCAGTCTGTGCTTATAACCGTGTTTCAGAATGTTGCCTGGGGCATCTGAGATGGTGTGAACGGAAAGCACTCAGGGCAGCCTCTCCCGCCTCTTCCTCCACCAGGAAGGGAGGGCTCAGAGAGAGACTGGCAAGCCCTTGCTGCTCTGACCTCTGTGCCTCTGTTGCCCCAAGTCTAGCCAGTCCCGGGACTGCGACTTTAGTTCCTGTGGCCTGACTGTGTCCCTTGGCCCCTAGAAAGACAGTGGGCAGGATAAGTCTTCTTGGCGTGTCTATGTGGCAGGTTTTGGGCAATGGCATAGCCTGAACATGTCAAACTGGACATAACCTAATCAGATCACTGAATTTCATTTTATAGAGGAACAAGCTTGGACCTAGCCATCACGACTCCCACTCTGGAGTGGGTAAACTGTTACCATAAAGTGGCAGCGATGAAGGTCAGTGTGGGCCCGTCTCACCGTGCTCAAGAGCTGGGGGCTTTCCACCGTGCCCCATCTCTGCCCTCTGGGCGTCAGGGATGTGGACTCTGTCTCAGGGAGCTGGTGAGAGTGGGGAGAGGTGCCTGGTGGCTGGCACAGCCTGGGTGGGGGAGCTGCAGAGCCCCGGTGGGCTGGTGTTATCAAGCCTGCAGGCATCATGGGCACCTGGCTGGAGCTCACATGTTAGCAGTGAAAGCAACAGGTGGCTTAGCTTTTCAACCCCAGTGACGCCCAGTCAGTGGCTCCCCAGCGCTGGGTGGAAGGTTCCATACTGACCCTTTGTGACCTTCTCCCCAGACCCCCCTCCTCCTTCCTTCTAGTCCAAGTGCTGATGCTCATCTCCCTGGATCTAGGTCGGCCTCTTTCTTCTCTCTAATCTCTTGTTATGGGAAGAAAGTTATCCCCACTTCCCGAGGGTGGGCAGTCTTCTTTAGAGGCCTGAATTGTCTCACCAGGACTGGACTCTTGTAAATTAGCTTTTGTCTTTTCTCATTACTGTCTGATGTGTGAGCTTTGAGACCGTTCAGGAGGGCAACAAACCGAATATCGACTGTTTGATTTTCTTGTGTTCCTGCTACACTGCTCCCGATTCCTTCTGGCAAGGCAGACTGGAGGAAGGGCAGCCTACGAAAAATGACGGGGAATACATACACAAAAGTACATTTCTATCTGGCATCTCACCTCTCCTTTTAGATGGAAGAGGCCTGTGTCTGTTAGCTGGCTGAGCAGCCCGTCTGGGAAGTGGGTTTGCAGTCATTTCCCTGCTGCAGACAGTGCTGTGAGCTCAGTGTAAGGAACTCTACCCCACGATTCATCTGCTTCTCCCTGTTGATTCCAGGGATGTGTTAAGAAGACAGCATAGGCCAATGATAGCTCTGTAAAAACCTCAGGAAGAATCCCCACAATCCACCCCTAACCTCTGATCCACAGACAGTCAAGTGCCCAGAAGGCGACGTGGTGGAGCGGGGATGGTGCCCGCCCGGGGAGCTGCCAGCCTGGCTTGACGCCCCCTACCCAGCCTCCGGAGCCACGTGGACTGCAGGCAGCGTTTAAGCTTCAGCGTCTTCATGTGTAATCCTCTCAGTGACCTACTGGAAATAGAATCTAGAGGAGTGGACGTCTGTGGAACTGGCTCACTTGCTGTAAAGCAGAAACCAACACAGATGGTAAATCAAGTCTACTTCAGTAAAAATTAATTTAAAAACACATTTACTACAGAAATAAGACAGAAATGCACCCCTTGTACTGAAGATTGGTGAAGTGGAAGTGTGAGCCGCTCAGTCGTGTCCGACTCTTTGTGACCCTGTGGGCTGTAGCCCTCCAGGCTCCCTCTGTCCAAGGGATTCTCCAGGCAAGAACACTGGAGTGGGCTGCCCTTTCCTTCTCCAGGGGACCTTCCGACCCAGAGCTAGAACCCGGGTCTCCTGCTCGCAGGCAGATTTCTTTGCTGACTGAGCCACCGGGAAGCCCCTGTATTGAGGATTAACGCAATGCGAAAGAATATAGTCAGAAGTGAAGAGCATTTTCTTACACTTAACGCAGTTACAAAGGTCTTGTTTGGCACAGAATACTATTATGCGATTGTGTTTTCCAGAAACATTGTTTTGTAACTGAAAGTGCCTTGGAGAGTTTTGTGGGCCTTCTATTTTTAAGGCTCTCGGCTCCTCCCTGGTGTGTCTGTGTGCAGGGCGTTTAATCTCCCCCTGGTCAGCAGCCGTGTTGGCTGTTACGTTTTTCTCGTTCTCGCGCTGTGCGCTCAGCCGCTGCAGCCGTGCCTGGCTCTCGAGGCCGCCGCCCTGCAGCACGCGGGGCTCCCTTCTCCCTGCGCGCTGTGTGGGTGCCTCTGACTGCGCAAGGAAGTATTTCCTGTGGTGTCTGATTAGAAGCGCGAGGAGTTTAACTGGGAACCTTTAAACTGTTGGGTGATAGCAACAAAGCATGTGTAAGAATATCCGATTCTCTGCATTCTTGCCACCACGCAACCAAACATCAAACAGCTCTTCAAAGCTCGTTAATCGGGTATGCAGAATGCCTCGTTTGAATATGTATTCTTTCCATTTGTAGAATAAACATGACTTTATTTTAGTAAAAAAAAATTAACCTTGCTCTGCTGGGTTTACAGAATCCAACCATTATAGATGGAAGGTTCTTGGTACGCAGGGCAACACTGGGCCACTTGCTGTTTTACCTCCTGGAGAAGTGAGAGACCGGGGGCCTTTCTTCCCTTCCCCGGGCACCCCCCTCCACGTAGCCATCTCATGCCCACAGGGGGCAGTACCCACTTTGGATCCATCCCAGCAGCATCCTGCGCCTCAGGCCTGTTCTGGGCTGAGGCTGAGCTCAGAGCACTAGTTAATTAGCTGAACAATTTTCAGTCTTGCTCAGCACAGCCACCCCGGGGGAGCGCGGAGTGTGACTCACATTCCAGCTTCTCATAAAGGAGAATGTTTTGAGAGTCATCCTAGCGCTGCAGCCTGGGGTCACATAATCCAGACACTTGGCTTCTCTTTCTTCCTAACATTCCTTGAGACCTTTCTCTTTATCCCCCTCCCGACCCCCATGCACCACTGGGCTTCGGCAGAGTGGCAGATCAAGAGTCCACCAGAATAAAGGCTCCTCTGTGTCCACAAGGACCCGTGTCAGGCTTCCTTGCAGCAAGCGGGCCTGGGTGCACCCAGGGTCTTTCTTACAGACCTGTGAACAGCAGCATCCAAAGGGCCCGGCAGAGCATCTCTTGTCTGACGGCTCTGTGTGTAAATGGCCCCAGAAGGACGGGAGTGGATAATAGACGTGTCTTGGTGACCTGTCGAGTGCAAGCCCTGTGTGTGAAGCATTTAATTTCCTCAGCAGCCTGGAGAAGGGAAGTCCTGTGCATCGCAGAGAAGAGGGAAATGGATCTCAGAGATGAGATACGGTTGCCCGAGATCACGCAGCTTCCAGAAGTGATGGCTCTGTTGGTTCATGAGTTTATTCTTTGGGCAGGTGTTTACCTAGAACCAAGAAGCAACAAAAAGGCGTTAGTGTTTACGAACCCACCTGTCAACGCAGGAGACACAAGAGATGCAGATTTGATGCCTGGGTCTGGAAGATCCCCCGGGGGGGGTGGCAATGGTAACCCACTCCAGTGTTCTTGCCTATAGAATCCCAGGGACAGAGGAGCCTGGTCAGCTACAGTCCATAGGGTCGCAAAGAGCCGGACACGACTGAGTGGGCGCAAGAAGCAGTGGGAAGAGCCAGCTTGGCTTCAGAGACCGCCTGTCCCTCTGGGGCTGTCGTCAAGGTGGGGGAAAGTCATGCTGGCTCCTGCTCCTGTGTGGGACCATGAAGAAGACAGCAATTGCTACAAAGAAGACACGGCCTTCCACAGACAAAGTGCCCAGGCAACGTGTCCACGCTTCTCCGGGTTTCACCTGTTCCTTTTCACGCACAGGCAGGTTCTTCTGGTTCTGATTTGAATCTTCGGCCCCAGCCTGTCTCCCCACCCAGAGCTGGTGCCGGCAGAGCCTGACAAGGTCAGAGCCTCGGCCAGCCTGACAAGGTCCTGAATGTTTGGCCACAGGACTGTTCCAGGGCCCAGGCAAGATGGGTGGCTGCCTGGTGATGCCTACGGCGTGAGTGGACTCAAGGAAGGAGGTCTCTTGCAGACGCCAGCTTTGCAGATGTGGGAGCATCGCTGAACCCTCTAGGACATCTGTGCTGCTGACTATCTTCTGGGCTTGAGCAACTTCTTTCCCTGGAGAAACTGTGTCCCCTGGTAACATGGTTATCTCAAGGCTGAAAGAGAGATCGCTCCAGTGTTTCTCAGGAGGCTTCTGGTTCCATGAAGATCCTGGCAGCGACTGGCTGAGCAGAGGCATTATCAGATCCCGCGCATCTCAGCTGGAGCACAGACTCATCCAGGGTCCACCCCAAACAAGGTGCTTTTCACATCACAGCTGCTCAGTAAAAGGGAGCCCGTGTGAGGGTCTCTCAGAACAAAGACTCTGCACAGTGGGAAGGCACCCGGCAGGGGGCCTAGTCTAGGCTTTGCTGGAGCTTTGCTGCTGTCGTTCAGCGGCTCAGTTGGGTCTGAGCTTTTGGGACCCCATGTGCTGTGTGGCCCTCCAGGCTCCTCTGTCCGTGGGACTGCCCAGGCAAGAATGCTGGAGTGGGCTGCCACCGCTTCTCCAGGGGACCCTCCCGACCCAGAGACTGAGCCGTCATTTCTCGCACTGGCAGGCAGGCTCTCTACCACCGAGCCACCTGGGAAGCCCCGAGGGAACTTCAGGCGTGAGACTAACAGGGCACAGCGAGCTCACGCCTTACCTCCCGGAGAGACAATGGCCTCTTTTTAGCTTGTATGCATTCGGCCATTTAATGCTATTGCTAGAACTCAAGATGAAATCACAACCTGGAAACGGTTTAAAGAGCAAAACCAAGCACGGTCCCTGAACTTGAAGAAGGTAATTAGTAATTAGAAGGCTGAGAGGCCATCTTAGACCATATAAGGCCTCCTGGGCCCTGGGAAGGATTTGGGTCTGTAGCTTAAAAATAATGGGAAGTCTAACAAGGCATTTTTGGTGTGTGTGTGTGTGTGTGGGGGGGTGATACAGTCAGGTTTGCTTTTTAAAAAAATTTTAATTAAAAAATTTACTCAGATACAAACAATTTATGCAGCTCAACTCCAGAAAAATAAACGATCCAATCAAAAAAATAGGCCAAAAAACTGAATAGACATTTCTCCAAAGAAGACATACGGATGGCTAACAAACACATGAAAAGATGCTCAACATCACTCATTATCAGAGAAATGCAAATAAAAACTCAGTGATGTACCGTCTCACACCAGTCAGAATGGCTGCGATCCAAAAATCTACAAGCAATAAATGCTGGAGAGGGTGTGGAGAAAAGGGAACCCTCTTACACTGTTGGTGGGAATGCAAACTAGTACAACCACTATGGAGAACAGTGTGGAGATTCCTTAAAAAACTGGAAATTGAACTGCCTTATGACCCAGCAATCCCCTGCTGGGCATACACACCGAGGAAACCAGAATTGAAAGAGACACATGTACCCCAATGTTCATCGCAGCACTGTTTATAATAGCCAGGACATGGAAACAACCTAGATGTCCATCAGCAGATGAATGGATAAGAAAGCTGTGGTACATATACACAATGGAGTACTACTCAGCCCTTAAAAGAATAAATTCGACTCAGTTCTAATGAGATGGATGAAACTGGAACTGATTATACAGAGTGAAGTAAGCCAGAAAGAAAAACACCAATACAGTATACTGACACATATATATGGAATTTAGAAAGATGGTAGTGATAACCCTGTATGAGAGACAACAAAAGAGACACAGAGGTATAGAACGGACTTTTGGCCTCTGTGGGAGAGGGAAAGGGTGGGATGATTTGGAAGAATGGCATTGAAACATGTATACTATCATGTAAGAAATGAGTCGCCAGTCCAGGTTCGATACAGGATACAGGATGCTTGGGGCTGGTGCACTGGGATGACCCAGAGAGATGATATGGAGAGGGAAGTGGGAGGGGGTTCAGGATTGGGAGCTCATGTACACCTGTGGTGGATTCATGTCAATGTATGGCAAAACCAATGCAATATTGTAAAGTTAAAAAAAAAATTCATTGATAACTTGTCATTGAAAAAAAACAACAACTCATCTCCATAAAAAAAATTTACTCATTTATTTGGCTTTGCCAGGTCTTCCCTGTGGCTCCTGGGGTCTTCTTTAGCTGTGGAGTGCGGACTCTTAGTTGTGGGATGTGGGGTCTTGGTCCCTGACCAGGGACTGAACCTGGGGCCCCTGCACCGGCAGCAGGGAATCTTAGCCGCTGTGCTGTCGGGGAAGCCCACTGTTCGTTTTCAGGTGAATGAACTGGAGCCGGTCAGGGAGGGAGGCCTGGAGAGTATTGCAGCAGTCCCGGCGAGGAGGAGGGCAGCTGGGAATGAGGGGGCGGGAATGGGAAGAGGAGGGAGGCTGTTGTTGCTCAGTCACTCAGTCGTGTCCAGCTCCTGGCAGCCCCGTGGACTGCAGCGTGCCAGGCCTGCCTGTCCCTCACCCCCCTCCCAGAGTTTGCTCAAGTCCTGTTCATCGCATTGGTGATGCTGTCCAGCCATCTCATCCTCTGATGCCCTCTTCTTGTTCAGGAGGCTAAAAACACAAACCTGCTCCTGCTAGAGGATTTATGCAGCCAACTGCTAGTCATCAGCCCAGAGAAGTGAGTGCTGGCCCTGGGGTCACCCGTTCAGACCTCCTCAGTGTACAGAGCTGGGTCTACAGGTCCGAGGGCGAGGGGCCTTGTCTGAGACGCACAGCAAATTAGATGCAGAGCCTGGAGTAAACCATGGGGACCGCCTGGCGACCTCCCAGCCACGGCCATCCGTGGGCCAGGCCCCTCCTGGGGCTGTGGGCTTGCACCAGGGAGGAGCGGGAGGAATGCTGTCTCCAGCCCCCAGGGCCATGGAAGAACCCCGATTCTGGACGAAGGGGTCTGGGGACAGGAGGGAGAACAGAGCAGGGGGACAGGAGCGGGGGTCTCCCTTCAGTCTCTCTCCCGTGGCCACTGTGCCTTCAGCGCGTGCTTCGGTCAAGGGTGTGGGAGGCAGCAGCGTGGGGAGTCGGAGAACAGCAGGCATTTGGCGCCTCTGGGGGCGGAGCGGGTACTGAGCTGCAGGGCTGCGCCTGGGCCTGAGCCGGGGGGGCTGCTGGCAGAACAGCCCGCCTCTCTGTGTGGCTTAAAGGTCAGGAGGCCAGAGTGCAGCCCCTTCCCTCCAGCTCCTTGGACGGCGGGCCCTCTCCCGTGCATTCTCCCGGCCGCCCCTCCTCTGGGCTCTCCTCCCCGCCCGCCCCCGCGACCGTGCTCTGCCGCAGCCCCTTCAAAGGCTCCATTGTGGCAGCGGCCGCAGCCCTGGAGGGTCTGCCTCCCTCTTGCCCTGTCCACTCCCCGCTCCCCCACAGGGAGAAGCTTGGTCCCCTGGGTGGAGAGCTGGGCAGCTTCTTCCTGTGTTCTCTGCCCCTAGGTCCCGATCTCAGGGTTTCTGGTGCCCCTTCCCAGTTCCCTGTCCCGTCTCTTCCGGGAGGATGCTCTGAGGCAGGGAAGCCAGCCCTGCATCAGGTGAACCCATGCGGCCACCAGGACCCACTTTCTCCCCCTCACGAAAGCTTCTTGCCCGGGCAACCGTGGCTTTTCTGTAGGGTCCACAGCAGAGGGAAGGTGATAGGCTTTGAAGAAGAGTGCTGTGCTATTGGTTACAGCTTTTGGAATCAAAGACAGAGATGGAAAAAGAGAGAGGCAGACAGACAGAGAGCCGCCTTTGCTCTTTAGCTCCCCAGGGGCGCTGTGACAAGCCTAGAAAAATGTGGCTTCGTTGTCATTGGTTTAGACGGACAAGCCACTCACTTTGGGGTGGAATTTAATCTCCCTTCGTTTCTTTGTCTGCTAGCAGGGCCTCAGATCACGGACACCCTGTGGCTGTGGGATTCCAGGAGGCCAGGGAGCAAATGCTGGGTGAATGACAGGGCTGCACAAGAAACGGTTCAGGCCTCTCTGCCTGGACGCCCATCTTTCATTAAAATGATAGAATTTTAAGCTCCTATGATAAGTGACAAAGCAGAATAAAAGAAAAATGATGATTTCATGGAGAACTGGGCATTTGAGCTGGATCAGGGAGGTTGCCCCACATCCTGGCAGCCTTGTAAGCCCAACCAGCGACCACTCAGATATGCTAAATCATGGCATGCTAACGTGCTGGAAGGAGAGTCTGCTCTTTATCCCCTGCTCTGCAAACTCCCGGAGCCAGTGAGTGTATAGAGGAGGGCCAAGAGCCTCGCTGCAGAGTCCAGAGCCTCAGGCCGCAGCGCGCACCTCAGGAGGCTGGGCAGCTCCTCCCACTGGGCACAGGACGGGCTCTTGAGGAGGCCTGGAGGGAAGAGCCTGCACGGGCCAAATCCAGCTCTGCGATCCCCTTCCCCCGCCCCTTCCCCAATCTCTTCTACTGCCTCCACCCATGAGGCCACCCCTTACCACTTGGTGAGGGGGAGACACTCCCTGGGAAGGTCCCCCCTTGACTTAATTATTACCCAGAAGCATCGGGGATGCTAGCCTCTCTGCAGGACCAGGGGGTACCCGCACTCTCTGTGGTCGGGCAGCCTCTGTGTTCTGTGAAGAGCGCCTCATGCCCAGAGCCCACACTGACCTCCCGTGTCTATGGGCTTAGGGTCCTGCTGGAGCCACGGGGAGCCAGTGCGCTCGGTGGACGGAGCCTGTCCAGTCCTACGAATTGGGAACCCCAGCTGAGGGAGGGACATGGGAATTGCGGCACTGCCTTGCCCCAGCCCGCCCTAGAAGAGGGGTCTACCAGTAGGCCCTTCCGCCCCCCGTTTGCCTCTTTCTGTGTGAGCTCAGTGCAGAGGCTGGGTGGCGGGGGCCCATAGGTGATGAGCAGCTGTGGAGGAGCTGTGGGGGAGCGGGAAGGTGCTGATAGGGTGCAGGGTGGGAGTGTCAGGGCTGAATGCGTGCTTAGTAACCATCCGTGGATGCACAGAAACAGGAGGGTCACAGCACGAACTGGACACTCAGCGGGCTGCTGTGCCCCAGAGGTAAATGGATTCACCTCCTGGAGGTGGTGAGACAGTGGGATCAGATCTGGGGGTCTTCTTTCCAGGTGAAGAGGGTCTGTGGAAGAGCCGTGCCTCTTGTCCAGGGCCCCACACATAGAGGATGCTCGACAGCTTGTCTGCAAGTTCCCGTGGCCCCACCTTTAATAAGGCCTTCATGCCCACAGCACCCCCAGCCCCTTGCCCCTGTCTCTGCTTCTACAAGCGCAGATCCTCCCTGCAAGCTCTGACCCCGTTTCCCTGCCCTGCGTGGGCAGCGTGCACTCAGCACTCACCGTGCTGTGTGTGAAGACTCCCCTTGAGCTTTCCTCTGGGGGTCCTGCAGCTCCTCAAAGGGCCTAGCCCTCTTGGTCCTGGCGCCCAGAGTGTCCCAGGCAAACAGTGGTTACTCAGCACAGTGTTGCGATTGACTGGTTGGTGCCAGGACTGCCAGGCAATGAGATGCAAACTGAAGCACATGCACAAGAAATCGAGAGCTGTCTCTGGGTGTGGGGGCCTTTCCTCCGCCCCAGTGGTCCCTGGAGGTCCAGCTTCTTTGCTTTGTGGTGCTCCCACTGACTCCACCACATCCCTCGTAGCCAGTGAATCCCTTCCTCTTCCAAGGAGCACAGCACCGCTTTCTTCCAATGGCAAGCTCTCTGTAAGGAGGCTTGCTTATGTGTCTTGGGGAACTGGATGCTGCTTTCATGCCCAGACGCAGATGTGATAAGGCTGGACCGCGACTTCTCCCGTACTGATGCTTGACTCTGGGCTCCAGTGCAGCGCCCCTGACCTTTGGTTTCCCCAATAGTGCGGGTCGCCTCTCCAGGGCTGGGGACAGCTTCATCCTCTCTGCCTCCCAGTGTGCAAACAGACACCCAGTAAAAGGCGCTACCTCTGTCTCTCCAGCCCTTGCTGGGCCTCCGAGGTCCTTCACACAAGCAGGACCAAGTGTCTGACAAAGAGATCCCATTCCCAGGAGCCTGTGGCAGGGAAACTGGCCCAGCCCAGGGTCTCACATCTATATGAGAAGCCAGAGGCTGCTCAGGTGAGGCCACATGGTGGGATAGAGATGCTTCCCTCCCCATCTCCTGCTTCTCCTGGGAGTGCTCAGCCAGCAGACCCAGACCACATATCCTCCGGGGAGCGCTCAGCCAGCAGACCCAGACCAGGTTTCCTCAAGTTGGGCAGAGCACGTGCCATTGGCCAGCCAGGCAGAAAGCTGGGCTCTGAGCAGGAGCTCCATGTCACCTCACAGCAATGTTGACCAAGCGTTGCTCTCCGGGGCTTCATTTCCAAAGATAGAAATAGGAAGTTCGACCAGGGAGCCTTCTGGTGCAGCTCTCTGTTGATGTGTGATAAAGCACCCCCAAACTTAGGAGATTTGATCAACAGCCTTTCGTTTGCTCGTGAATCCGCGGTTTGGCCCTGACTCAGCTTGTTCAGCTCCTTTCTGCTCCATGTCTATGAGCACCGTTCGGGAGACTGCACAGCCCAGGGCTGTAACTGTCGAGGGCTCACTCCTTCACACCCACCTGTGGCTTTTCTGTGTGGTTGCTGGGCTTCTGGGTGCCAGGTGCCAGCATCCTTACAGAGAGGAAGAGAGGAGAAGGGAGAGAGGTGGAGGGGGAAGAGAGAGAGAGAATCAGGTAGGAGGTGGATATCGACTTTTCTGATTCAGCCTTTCAGGTTACTTCTGGTGTACTCTGTTAGAAGTCAGTCACTAAGACTGACCCATTTTCGGGGAGGGAGCAGGCTCCGCTTTTTGACAATGTTGCTGTTCAGTCACTAAGCTGTGTCCGACTCTTTGCAGCCCTGTGGACTGCAGTACGCCAGGCTTCTCTTTCCCCTGACCTCCACTATCTTTCTGGAGTTTAGTCACACTCATGTCCGTTGGGTCGGTGAGGCTATCCAGTCATCTCTGTCATCCCCTCCTCCTCCTGCCTTCCATCTTCCCTAGCACCAGGGTCTTTTCCAGTGAGTTGGCTCTTCACATCAGGTGGCCAAAGCGGAGCTTCAGCTTCATCGTCAGTCCTTCTGATGAATATTCAGGATTTATTTCCTTTAGGATTGACTGGTTTGACCTCTAAGGGGAATTTCAAAGAATTTGTGTATTTGTGAACAGGTTTCAATACCACCTCACTTTCCAAGCCCCTTCCAGCTCTGAAGAGGCAATGGTGTAACCAGGGTGTGAGGGCACTACGAGGGCCAGGCGTCCCCCAAAGCCCTACTCTACCAGCCCTGCTTCCTCAAGTTCACTGCTGCCGCTCCTCCCAGGCAGCTCTATACACGCGATGGAACAGGAAGCTGTAACAGTCTGGAGACAGCTTCACAGCCGAGCATCTCTGGGTAACTCTAGTGCAAAACTAGATCAGTGCAAATGCACAAACACCGGAACTGGGGAGTGTCTGAAAGGCCTGTTTCTGCAGCTCTCCAGTTGGCAGCGTGCCAGCTAGCTCACGCCTTCCTTTTCTTTGAAGGTTTCCCAGGGTGGCTCCAGCCCAAGTCAAGGGGGCTGCCCTGCTGTCTTTCAGCTGGCTCTCCAGCTCAGCCTGCAGTCACCACTGGCTGAGAGCTTTGGCCTAGCGTGGGCCCTAGGGCTGGGCACCTCCACCGCGGCTCATGTGTCTTCTCTTCTCCTTTTTCGGCTTCTCCGTCAACAAGGTTTTCGTTAGTTTCCAAGAATCTGAGCCTCTGCCTTCCCCCTTCTTAGGAGGATGCGTGTCTAGAGGTGGGTCTGCAGTCAGCCAGCGTGCCGCCGTGATGGGTCCCACCGGGATGGGGGCTGCTGCTCAGCACTTAGTGCTTGCCAGGCAAGTCCAGAAGGGGGTGCGAAGGGCCGCATGAGGCCTGCACTGCTTCTTCAGCGGTGAGAGCCACGTTTCTGTCCTGGGCTCATAGTCTTCCTGTGGGTTTCCCGTCTCACGGCCCCTAGGTGGCAGCAGCAGGGAACTGGAGGACAGAGGATGAGCAAAGAAAGCAAGAAAAGAAGCAGCAGGCCACCGGCTTCCTCTCCCCTGCGCAGGTAGACTCTGTTGCTGAAGAAGATAGGGTTCTCTTCCCCTGACACTGGGCATCTTCCTTCCCTGGGGTGGGAAGCTTTGGTGCCATTTCCGGCCATTTCTCTGCATCCTCATGAACTCCCAACATGGCTGCACTCATGCCCCAAAGCAGCTCTCACTGGAAACCCGAGGCCCTTTCCGCGGAGCAGTCGTGGTCCCGTGAGCGTGACACACAGCGTTGAGGGGCACCCGGGGATCGGCCCATCCACAAGAATGAGCTGCATAGGCATGAAAAGCAGCCAACCAAGGAGGCCAGGTTAGCCCTTAAGGGCCCTGCATGCGGATTTCAGCTCCACCCATGCTTGGATGTGTGACAAGTGGTAGGTCATTTCCCTTCTCTGGCCTTCAATCTCCCATCTGCACGAAGACAGCTTAGTTACAGCTAAGCTATAACCGTCAATGTTTCAATGTTCTATCATCCCAGCTGTGAAAAAGATTATGAATGTTGAATTAATGACGAAGTAAAAGATGCCCTTTTGGCTAGTAGTTCTGGGGCAGTTCCCGAAGAGGAGACAGCGGGCTGGAGTGGACCCCACAAACATGTGCAAGATTCTGGGAGCTATTTACAGACAGCAACCAGGAAACAGCCGCAGGCCAAGCTGATGAGGGCTGTAGGCCTGGCCCACCGGCGGACCTGCTGGTGCCCCTCTCCGGAGCGTCTCTCCAGTTGCCGCCCTCCACGCGGCTCATCTTCCTGGATCTCCTGTGTGCCGCCTCTCTGCCTGCCAGCCTGGAAGCCACACTTCAAGACTCGGTTTACTCATCAGCTCCTCCAAGAAGGTTTCCCTGGCCTCCCCATCTACGCCACGTGCCCGCCTCTGAACAACTTCCGGCCTCTGTGTTCCTCACGGTAGAGAGTGTTTCTTTTTCACACTCACACACTCAGTGGTCATAGTGCTTTATTATTATGAGATCAATTATAATTGGCTTTAAGCCCCACTTCTGCTAAGACTGGCAGAAAAATCTATCTTCTCTACCTCGAGGGTTTATTCCGCCCACCCCAAAACTCCTGAAGGCCTGTGGGGACCTCACTTCCAACAGAACATCTGGGGAGATTCTTCTTGTCCATCTTTGATTGGACTTTGATTCGTTCCTGTCCAAGTCCCCGTCGGCTCTTTTCTGCCTCCCTGGTGGCAGACAGTACTGGGCTTCCATGCCAGGCTGGCGGGCGGGCGGGGGGCTCTTTGCTGAGGCTGAGAATCCAGCCTCCCTGAGGCTGCCTCACAGCTGCCCCCGGGGAGGGCCTGCTCCTTCCAGGGGGCCCCAAGTGGGTCAGTGCCCACCTGCTGCCTGCATGAACCTGCCCAATGTGCCCTTTTCAGTGCTAGGCAGCCTCTTTCTCCATTTTTGCCCTTGTCATGTCGCATCTCCTCTGTACACAGCTGCCCTCCTCTTCCTCTGGAAGATCCATGTCCTACTCTCAAAGACCCATAAGTCTGCATCTTATTGAATTATTTACCATATGAGAAGGAAGGTCTGTGTTTGAAGGTTTTTACCCAATTAGCAACAGGTTTCAGGAGGGCAAGAGCTGTTTCATATTAATCTTTATAATTCCAGCAACTACAGAAGTGCGTGTGAGCGCTCAAGACATTGTTATTGAATTAAATTGACTCAGCTGTCCCCCATTGTCTACACTAGTCCCAGATGAATCTGAGTCAGGATGACCTTCTTCTCTGGGAGTGCAGAAAAGTCAAGAATTTCTGTGTCATGGCATTCTGAAACCATGAGCTTGGATCTGTAACTGGCAACACTGAAAGCCAGATGAATGATAACATCTTGAGATGTCAATGGCTGCAAGGTAAAGGAGTCAGGTTTCAGCCCTTGAAGAAAAAGAGGCCTGTACAGCCAGAAAAATCTGGGTCACAGCCAGATGGGCACTAGAATACAAAGTGAGAGAGAGAAGGAATGCAGTCATAGAGGCTGGACATATTTGGTAGTAATTGGGGGCAAAACAGTGGGTGGGTGGGGTGCCGAATAGGGTGTGTGATGCTAAGACTTGGGACAACACCCTATCACCCGGCAGGGACGGCTTCTCAGCACCTGCTCTGTCTACTTCTCTTTGACTCAGGACACAGTGGGCTCAACCTAGTCTAATTTTCAGAGATGGACATTGTCAGGTTTGATGTCTTCATTTAGAAATAGAGAACTGTCCTTTCTCTGGGTGGAAATAAGCCCTTAGGGGCCACTGGATGCATTAAAGATCATTTCTGGGGAAAAAAAACCCCAACAACCTTTAAAGGAAACTCAAGAAGATGGAAAAATACTTGGCTGGGGATGAAGGCTCCAGCTTACAGAGCATAGCAGGCATGGTGTCTGTGTAGGGTTTTAAGCACTGAGTTTCATCAGCTGGTGAGCCTTGGGAGGATTTCTGATCTTGCTTCTGTCTGAGATTGACAGCTTATATAGACTACAAAATGGGCCCTAAGGTCGATGTAGTGGAGTCTACATACTCACTGATTAGAATGGTGTGGAATGTCTGCAAGAGCAACAGCGACCCTCCGCCTACCTAACGCTTTATTCCTCTCTCTAAGCTTAATTAGCCCATGGGGTAGCCTTTCTGAAGGTCACTCCTGACTCACAGTAGTAAATCTTGCCGTTAGCAGGGGGTGGGGGAGGGGGCTCGTTTTCCTACGTGCTGTGCATGCGGGCATATAGACAGCTTGTCTAAAACCTGAATCAAGGTATTAGATGAAAGTGAAAGCAAAAGGGACTCTTACTGAGTTTAGGTTTGGAAACTGAGCCCCTGAGAGACTGTCCCTTCCCACTTTCATTTTGGCAATAATATTGTGGTAGGGGTTTTCAACAAACATTCTAAAGAATAAACCTTGTTTCCAATAAAGTTTTGTTGAGTTGAATTAGATTATTCTAATGATCAGTAGTGAAATAATTATGTCTAAAGCCTCCTTGCTTCAGGCCTTAAGAATTTATAAGATAACAAACAGATTGAACTTTGGAAAAAGAAGAGGTGAACTGGATAAAATATGCAGTTTGTTGAGTTGGATGGTGATAATGCCACTTTGCTTCCATCTTTCGGAGAAGGAGAAGATTAGTTGAGTAGAGCTGGAAGTCTCTATTCAGGACAGACTCTGAGGAGTTCTTGCAAGACAGCTTGTAGTGAAGAGAATTTATGGATTTATTCAGTAATTCATTTTGCTCTGTTTCCATTTGCCTATAGGTAATGCTTCAGAAACTTTCAGTTAAACTTTTATCCTGAGATAAACGTAGGTTCCCAAGAAGTTGTAAGGGATGATACGCAGTGTGCACACTACTCAGCTTTCTCCAGGGGTAAGCAGACTGTGGTTCATCCACACCATAAGTCTGTGGCATAGTATCACACCCGCCTAGGATTCAGATGTTGATACGGTAGACACAGCATTTCCATCACTGCAAGGATGCTTCGTGTTGCCTTTTAACAATCATGCCCGCTCCCTCCTGCCTCCAACCCTCCTTTATCCCCAGAAACCACTATTTTGTTCTCCATGATTTTTTTCATCACAAGGATGTTATGTAAGTGGAATCATAAAGTAGGTTATCTTTTGGGATTGGCATTTTTCACTCCTCACGATTCTCTGGCTATTCTTCCAGGTCTCTTTGTGTCTCAACAGCTTTTTTATTGCTGAGTAGAATTTCATGGTATGGGTATACCGTCTGTATTTAACCGTTTACCTGCTGTAGGACACATGGGTTGTTTCTAGTTTTTAGCTGTTACGAAAAAAGCTGCTGGAAATATTGGTGATTGATTTTTTTTTTAACTTGAGGTATAGTTGATTTACAATCCTGTGTTAATTACTGCTATACAGTAAACTGATTCAGTTATAATATCTATATATACATATATATACATACTTATATGTACATTCTTTTAAAAATGTTCTTTTTCCATTATGGTTTATCATAGGATATTGAATATAGTTCTTTGTGTGGTATAGTAAGACCCTGTTGTTTATCCATTCTGTATATAAAAGCTTACATCGCTAACCTCAGCCTCCCACTCCCTCACTTCCCGACCCCCTGCCCCCTTGGCAGATGCCAGTCGGTTCTCTACGGCCTTGATTCTGCTTCATAGATGGGCTTGCTTGGGCCACATTTTAGCCTCCATGTATAGCGATATCGTCCAGTATTTGTCTTTCTCTTTCTGACTTACTGCCTTCGGTATGATAATCTCTAGTTCACTGTGGACAAGTTTTTATGTGAATCATTGCTCCAGGTGTCAGCACTTAATCAATCAATTTAATTCAACTCCATAATTACTGGGTCATATCGTAGTTGCATCCTGAAGAGGCAATGGCAACCTCCTCCTATATTCTTGCCTGGAAAATTCCATGGACAGAGAACCCTGGCAGGCTACAGTCCCTGGGGTTGTAAAGAGTTGGACATGACTAAGCACCTGAGTGCGCGTGATTGTAGTTAAACTTTAGTTTTTAAGAAATTTCCAAATTGTTCTCCAAAGTGTCTTGATTATTTTACATTCCTACCAGCAACATATGAATGATCTAGTTTCTCTGCACCCAAGCCAGCATTTGGTGGTGTTACTACTTTTAATTCTAGTCATTCTGATGAGTATGTGGTGATATCTCGTGTGGTTTTAACTTGCATTTCCTTAAAGGCTAATGATTTTAAATATCATTTCACATGCTTATTTGCAATCTGTACATCCTCTTTGTTAAAATGCCTCTGTGTCTCTAGCATTTCATAATTCAGCTATTCTTATTATTGTTACTATTGAGTTTTGAGGCTTCTTTATATATTCTAGGTATTAGTCCTTTGTTGTATATGTGATTTGTGATGCTTTTCTCATATTCTAAAGCTTGTCTTATCATTCTCTTAATGGAAGTTTAAAATTTTGGTGAAATTTTCCCTCCTCTTCTGTTTTCTGGAAAGCTCAGTTACTTCAGTTCCATCACTCAATCATGTCTTGACCCAATGGACTGCAGCAGGCCAGGCCTCCCTGTCCATCACCAATTCCTGGAGCTTATTCAAACTCATGTCCACAGAGTCAGTGATGCCATCCAACCATCTCACCCTCTGTCATCCCCTTCTCTTCCCATCTTCAATCTTTCCCAGCATCAGGATCTTTCCCAATGAGTCAGTTCTTTGCATCAGGTGGTCAAAGTATTGGAGTTTCAGCTTCAGCATCAGTCCTTCTAATGAATATTCAGGACTGATTTCCTTTAGGAAATCCAATGGTTGGATTTCATTGCAGTCTGAGGAACTCTCAAGAGTCTTCTCCAACACCACAGTTCAAAAGCGTCCATTCTTCAGCACTCAGCTTGCTTTATAGTCCAACTCTCACATCCATATGTGACCACTGGAAGAGCCATAGCTGTGACTAGACAGACCTTTGTTGGCAGAGTAATGTTTCTGCTTTTTAATATGCTGTCTAGGTTGGTCATAACTTTTCTTCCAAGAATCAAGCGTCTTTTAATTTCATGGCTGCAGTCACCATCTGCAGTGATTTTGGAGCCCAAAGATAGTCTCTCACTGTTTCCACTGTTTCCCCATCTATTTCTCATGAAGTGATGGGACCAGATGCCATGATCTTAGTTTTCTGAATGTTGAGCTTTAAGCCAACTTTTTCGCTCTCCTCTTTCACTTTCATCAAGAGGCTCTTAAGTTCTTCTTCGCTTTCTGCCATAAGGGTGATATCATCTGCTTATCTGAGATTATTGTTATTTCTCCTGACAATCTTGATTCCAGCCTGTGCTTCATCCAGCCCAGTGTTTCTCATGATGTACTCTGCATATAAGTTAAATAAACAGAGTGACAATATACAGCCTTGACGTACTCCTTTCCTGATTTGGAACCAGTCTGTTGTTCCAGGTTCAGTTCTAACTGTTACTTCTTGACCTGCCTACAGATTTCTCAGGAGGCAGGTCAGGTGTCTGGTATGACCATCTCTTGAAGAACTTTTCACATTTTGTTGTAATCTACATAATCAAAGGCTTTGGCATAGTCAATAAAGCAGAAATAGATGTTTTTCTGGAGCTGTCTTGCTTTTTTGATGATCCAGCAGATGCTGGCAATTTGATCTCTGGTTACTCTGCCTTTTCTAAAACCAGCTTGAACTATCAGGAAGTTCACAGTTCATGTATTGCTGAAGCCTGGCTTGGAGAATTTTGAGCATTACTTTACTATCGTGTGAGATGAGTGCAATTGTGCGGTAGTCTGAGCATTCTTTGGCATTGCCTTTCTTTGGGATTGGAATGAAAACTGACCTTTCTCAGTCCTGTGGCCACTGCTGAGTTTTCCAAATTTGCTGGCATATTGGGTGCAGCACTTTCACAGCATCATCATTTAGGATTTGAAATAGCTCAACTGGAATTCCATCACCTCCACTAGCTTTGTTTGTAGTGATGCTTTCTAAGGCCCACTTGACTTCACATTCCAGAATGTCTGGCTCTAGGTGAGTGGTCACACCATCGTGATTATCTGGGTCATGAAGATCTTTTTTGTACAGTTCTTCTGTGTATTCTTGCCACCTCTTCTTAATATCTTCTGCTTCTGTTAGGTTCATACCATTTCTGTCCTTTATTGAGCCCATCCTTGCATGAAATGTTCCCTTGGTGTTTCTAATTTTCTTGAAAAGATCTCTAGTCTTTCCTATTCTATTGTTTTCCTCTATTTCTTTGCACTGATCACTGGGGAAGGCTTTCTTATCTCTCCTTGCTATTCTTTGGAACTCTGCTTTCGAATGGGTATATCTTTCCTTTCCTCCTTTGCCTTTCACTTCTCTTTTTTTCTCAGCTATTTGTACGCCCTCCTCAGACAGCCATTTTGTGTTTTTGAACTTCTTTTTCTTGGGGAGGGTCTTGATCACTGACTCCTGTACAATGTCACGAACCTCCGTCCATAGTTCATCAGGCACTCTGTCTATCAGATCTAGTCCCTTAAATCAATTTCTCACTTCCACTGTATAATCATAAGGGGTTTGATTTGGGTCATACCTGAATGGTCTAGCGGTTTTCCCTACTTTCTTCAATTTAAGTCTGAATTTGGCAATAAGGAGTTCATGATCTGAGCCACAGTCAGCTCCTGGTCTTGTTTTCGTTGGGAGCTTCTCCATCTTTGGTGAAAAGAATATAATCAATCTGATTTTGGTGTTGACCATCTGGTGATGTCCATGTGTAGAGTCTTCTCTTGTCCACATTTAGAGTCTTCTCTTGGAAGAGGGTGTTTGCTATGACCAGTGCGTTCTCTTGCCAAAACTCTATTAGCCTTTGCCTTGTTTCATTTTGTACCCCAAGGCTAAATTTGCCTGTTACTCCAGGTATCTCTTGAATTTCTACTTTTGCATTCCAGTCCCCTGTGATGAAAAGGACATCTTTTTCGGTATTAGTTCTAGAAGGTTTTATAGGTTTTCATAAAACTGTTCTACTTCAGCTTCTTCAGTGTTACTGGTTGGGGCATAGACTTGGATTACTGTGATTGTGAATGGTTTGCCTTAGAAATGAACAGAGATCATTCTGTCGTTTTGAGATTGCATCCAAGTACTGCATTTTTGAGTCTTTTTTTTTTGACTGTGAGGGCTATTCCATTTCTTCTAAGGGATTCTTTTTTAAAGGGATTTTCTGGAAAAGATGTATAGAATTAATGCTTTTTCTTTAAACATTTGGTAGAATTTTCCAGTGGTACCATGTGTACCTGGCAATTCCTTGTGGGGGATTTTTAAATTACAAATTAAATTTCCTGAATAGCTATAGGGCAGTCAAACTATTTATTTATATGGGGTAAGATGCGGTAATTTGTCCTTTTCAAGGAACTGGTCCATTTAAGCTAAATATTCAAATTTATGTGTGCTGAGTTGTTCATAGTATTTCTTTACTACCCTCTCATGTGTCTGCAGTGTCTACAGTGATGCCCCATGTTCCGTTTCTGACACTGGAAACTTGTGTCTCGTCTCTTTCTACTTTGCCCGTCTTGCGAGAGACTCGCTTCTCAGCCTCATCGGTCTTCCCGCAGCACTCGGCTCCGTTTTTTTCCCCATCGATTTCCTGCTTTCAGTTTCACTGGTTTCTGCTCTTGTCTTTATTTCTTCCAGAAACTTGCCTTGGATTTATTGTGCTCTTCTTTTGCCAGGCTCTTCAGGGGGTGAGGGAGCTCAGGTGGCTCAGCGTTTTTCTCTTCTCTAATCTGCGTGTTTCGCGCTGTTTTTCCGTCTCAGCATTGCTTTTCTCTGCGTCACACAGGCTGGGATGTTATATGCTCGCTTTCATTTAGTTCAGTATAGTTTTGGTCTCCACTGAGATGTGCTCTTTGACTCATATGATTATTTAGAAGTGTGCTGTTGAGCTTCTGAGTGTTTGGAGATTTTCTTGGGAACTTTCTGTCATTGATTACTAGTTTGATTTTATTGTAGTCAGAGAATACGCTCTCTGTGATTTTAATTCTTAAAGCCAGTTTCAAAGCCGAAGATAGTATCTGCTTGGCGTATGCTCTTCAGGCACTTCAAAAGAATGCATATTCTGCTGCTGAGTGAAGCGCCCGTTGGCTCCTGTTGGCTGACGGTGTAATTGTCCATTTTCTGTCGTGTTATTTCATCACTTGGAAGCGGGTGTTGAAGCTTCCAGCTGTAACGACCGATCTGCTGCTCTCCCTCCAGGCCTGTTGCTGTTTAGTTCCGAATTTCGCACTTCATTGTTTGACGCACACCCCCAGGATTCCTGTGTCTTCTTGGTAGATCAACTCTTGTATCATTAAATAATGTCTCTCCGTGTTTCTGGTAATTACGTTTGCTCTGAAAACCTACTTTTTCTGATATTAATAAAGTTTTTCCTGTTTTCTCTAACTATTGTTTGCATGATAAATCCTTTTCCTTTCAATCTATCTGTATTGTTATATTTGAAGTGACTATCGTATGGACCACATATATTTGATTCATTTTTTAAAAAATGTACCCTGCCAATCTCACTTTTAACTGGAGTATATAGTCCATTTGCAGAATTCACGCAATTCTATTTCAAATTAAAATATAAAAAGTCATCTGATTGGCAGAAACTAAATGATCCAGACCCCTCCCTGTTAGGGAGGGAATAAAGCTGCCTTTAACTTCCCAAACTCTGTTTTAATGATAGACGCATGGGAAGCTATGAGAGTGCGGTGTCTACTCATTTCTCTGAAGTGTCCCACCTTCTGTTGTGGGATGCCTGGGTTGCTCGCATTTCTGGAACTTTCATTTTCACATACTAGTCACAACCTGCCTCCTAGGAATCAGAGGGGTGCTGCGAGTTCAAGCCAAGCCACAAGCAGCCACACCCAGTCTACTCTCTTTGACTTTTTCCTCATCAAGTCTCCTCAAACAATGGACAAAGTGAGGAGAGATGTGGGAGAGAATCTGATGACTGTGCTACAGACGTACAGCATAGTGAAGGACGCAGAACAGTCTTCCCTTCAATCCGTGCCTGCTGAAAGGCAGCCGTAATTCTTTGGCCAAATTGTCTGAACAAGAATCCTAAGGAGTGTCAGAGAAAATGGAGTAGATCAGAGAGTTATGGGGCCTCCGTCCACTCAGGATAAAGCTAAGGGGCCTTGTGGAAGACAGTGATGGATTCAAGCCATATGAAAAAACATATATCAAGTATGTCGACCTCGTCCCTATCTTTGGAGGATGTGTATAATTTATAGAGTGTTTAAATTAGACAAATGGCTCAATCGATTTAGAATAAGGGACAGGAAACACATGTTTCTTTTGCATTAAATTGAACTTCACCAGAGCAGAAATGCTTATGATCTCCTGAGTTATAGAGCTTGAGTTCTCCATCAAAGTGCTCCTAATTACAGGGATTGCACTTTTCCACAAAGGTGATCCATTATGGAACATGCTGTCTCCATAAAGACCAGGGATACACTACACAGCTCAAGCTAAGTGGTAATTTATATCCTTGTTTATAGGAAGAAAGAACAAGAATTAGCAGGAGAGTGAGGATGAGAAGAAGAGAATGAGGGAGAAAGCACCTGAAGAAAGGGTGTTTCAGTGAAGATGGAAATGGACAGGAAAAAGGACTGGAACAGAGCACGGAGATGACCTCAGCCTTCTTTTCCAAAGAGCTGAGCTGTGGGGTAAGGGACGAGATGGCTGTGAAGAGCTAAGTTCAGGCACCTTAAATTCCCTACACTTGGGTGGGTGGCCAGAGTGAATGTTCTGCAGCCGAGGGTGTAGGTCTTGCTTAGGGTCTTTTGTGGGAAGCAGCAGAATTCACTGGAAAATATTTTGCCAGTGGCTAGTTCATTGATAATGAAGTGAAGGAATGCAAAATCACAGAATGACCTGCTCTTTGATTTACTGTGGATTTTGCGGCAAAGTTTAGTTCTCTCTGCTTTTGCACACATCATTTCACATACGAGTGGGTGGCTTTCCCCTTAAGTACAGTTTACCATCACGCCCCTTTCATGGATCCATGACCTGACCTTCTACATGGCCCTGCCTTGGCCAAGGTGTCCACCTCTGCCTCTGCTTTTATCAGCAAAGCAGAGCAACAACCTTTCTCACTGTGTTTAAGATATTCATCTGATACGTCTTATAAACTGGCTTTGGCAAATGGATTTTTAGTGAATTGATCAATAACTCTTCCTTTCCAATTAACAAGAAGCAAGTTAAGTGTCCATCCACAGGTGAATGGGTAAAGATGTGGTGTTTGTGTGTCTGTAAGCATGAAATACTCCTCTGCTGTAAAAAGTAAATTTTTTCATTTACAACAAGGATGGACTGCAAGGTATTTTGCTAAATGAAACAAGTCAAACAGAGAAAGACAAACACAGTATGATATCGACTTATACTGGAATCTACGAAATAAACTAGTAAATATAACAGAAAGGAAACAGACCTACAGATAAAGGGGACACACCAGTGGTTACCAGTGGAGAGAGGAAAACAGGGAGGGGGCGCTACAGGACCAGGGGATCGAGAGGCACAAACTAGTGTGCAGGCTAAGCTACAAGGATATAATATCAGCACAGGAACTATAGCTAATATTTCATAATAACGGTAAAAGGAGTATAACCTTTAAAAATTGTGAATCACCAACATTGTTAATTGGCTATACACCAATACAAAACAAGAAGCTCAAAAGAAAAGAATTGTGAATCATTAATTCTATACTATATTAACCACTATATTATATACTTTTGGAATGCAAAAGTAGGAAGTCAAGAAACACCTGGAGTAACAGGCAAATTTGGCCTTGGAATGCAGAATGAAGCAGGGCAAAGACTAATAAAGTTTTGCCAAGAAAATGCACTGGTCATAGCAAACACCCTCTTCCAACAACACAATAGAAGACTCTACACATGGACATCACCAGATGGTCAACACCGAAATCAGATTGATTATATTCTTTGCAGCCAAAGATGGAGAAGCTCTATACAGTCAACAAAAACAAGACCAGGAGCTGACTGTGGCTCAGATCATGAACTCCTTATTACCAAATTCAGACTCAAATTGAACAAAGTAGGGAAAACCGCTAGACCATTCAGGTATGACCTAAATCAAATCCCTTATGATTATACAGTGGAAGTGAGAAATTGATTTAAGGGTCTAGATCTGATGGATAGAGTGCCTGATGAACTATGGAATGAGGTTCATGACATTGTTCAGGGGACAGGGATCAAGACCATCCCCATGGAAAAGAAATGCAAAAAAGCAAAATGGCTGTCTGGGGAGGTCTTACAAATAGCTGTGAACAGAAGAGAGGTGAAAAACAAATGAGAAAAGGAAAGATATAAGCATCTGCATGCAGAGTTCCAAAGAATAGCAAGAAGAGATAAAGAAAGCCTTCTTCAGTGATCAGTGCAAAGAAATAGGGGAAAAGAACAGAATGGGAAAGACTAGAGATCTCTTCAAGAAAATTAAAGATACCAAGGGAACATTTCATGCAAAGATGGGCTCGATAAAGGACAGAAATGGTCTGGACCTAACAGAAGCAGAAGATATTAAGAAGAGGTGGCAAGAATACACAGAAGAACTGTACAAAAAGATCTTCATGACCCAGATAACCACAATGGTGTGATCACAGTTCTAGAACCATCCTGGAATGTGAAGTCAAGTGGGCCTTAGGAAGCATCACTACAGACAAAGCTAGTGGAGGTGATGGAATTTCAGTGCAGCTATTTCAAATCCTGAAAGATGATGCTGTGAAAGTGCTGCACTCAATATGCCAGCAAATTTGGAAAATTCAGCAGTGGCCACAGGACTGGAAAAAGTCAGTTTTCATTCCAGTCCCAAAGAAAGGCAATGCCAAAGAATGCTCAAACTACTGCACAATTGCACTCATCTCACATGCTAGTAAAGTAATGCTCAAAATTCTCCAAGCCGGGCTTCAGCGATACATGAACCGTGAACTTCCTGATGTTCAAGCTGGTTTTAGAAAAGGCAGAGGAACCAGAGATCAAATTTCCAACATCCGCTGAATCACGGAAAAAGCAAGAGAGTTCCAGAAAAAATCTATTTCTGCTTTATTGACTATGCCAAAGCGTTTGACTGTGTGGATCACAGTAAACTGTGGAAAATTCTGAAAGAGATGGGAATACCAGACCACCTGACCTGCCTCTTGAGAAACCTATATGCAGGTCAGGAAGCAACAGTTAGAACTGGACATGGAACAACAGACTGGTTCCAAATAGGAAAAGGAGTACGTCAAGGCTGTATATTGTCACCCTGCTTATTTAACTTCTATGCAGAGTTCATCATGAGAAAAGCTGGACTGGAAGAAGTACAAGCTGGAATCAAAATTGCTGGGAGAAATATCAATAATCTCAGATATGCAGATGACACCACCCTTATGGCAGAAAGTGAAGAGGAATTCAAAAGCCTCTTGATAAAAGTGAAAGTGGAGAGTGAAAAAGTTGGCCTAAAGCTCAACATTCAGAAAACGAAGATCATGGCATCCGGTCCCATCACTTCATGGGAAATAGATGGGGAAACAGTGGAAACAGTGTTAGACTTTATTTTTTGGGCTCCAAAATCACTGCAGATGGTGACTGCAGTCATGAAATTAAACGACGCTTATACCTTGGAAGGAAAGTTATGACCAACTTAGATAGTATATTCAAAAGCAGAGACATTACTTTGCCAACTAAGGTCCATCTAGTCAAGGCTATGGTTTTTCCTGTGGTCATGTATGGATGTGAGAGTTGGACTTTGAAGAAAGCTGAGCACCAAAAATTGATGCTTTTGAACTGTGGTGTTGGAGAAGACTCTTGAGAGTCCTTTGGACTGCAAGGAGATTCAACCAGTCCATTCTGAAGGAGATCAGCCCTGGGATTTCTTTGGAAAGAATGATGCTAAAGCTGAAACTCCAGTAGTTTGGGCACCTCATGTGAAGAGTTGACTCATTGGAAAAGACTTTGATGCTGGGAGGGATTGGGGGGCAGGAGGAGAAGGGGACGACCGAGGATGAGATGGCTGGATGGCATCACTGACTCAATGGACGTGAGTCTGTGAAGTCTGGGAGTTGGTGATGGAGAGGGAGGCCTGGCGTGCTGCAATTCATGGGGTTGCAAAAAAATCAGACAAGACTGAGCTACTGAACTGAACTGAACTGAATATTATATACCTATAACATATAATATTGTACATCAACTATACTTCAGTTTTAAAAAATTAAAAAAATCGTGAAGGCAGTACTTTGCAACTTAGCATCTAACTTTGTTTTGAGCATGTAGCATGTTAGACACTTAGAAGACACTTAGAAGCTTTGGAACCAAATCCTAGTTATTACACTTAGGAGGAGAAAAACAACCCAGAGCCTCCGTTTTTTTTTTGTCCCAAATGGAAATGCTATTCTTATGGTGAGAGTTTCGATTAGTCCATTCCTCCAGTATTCCTCAGGCCGCCGGCGGTCCTGGCGCTAGTGAAGACTGTGTGAGAGTATCCGGCCTCCTGCGTGAAACGCGGGTGGGAGGGGTGTGCAGCCACTGGGGGCGGAGGCGTGGGCTCTGTGTGGACGCAGAGGTGGTCTGGGCTGAAGCTGCAGCGAAGGCAGGAGCTTGGCTCATCGAGGTTGTGGAAGATGGACTCTGTGGATGGCAATACGAGCACGTGATGCACATGGACGAGTTTTGTGAGCCCGTCTCGTTGCTCTGGCCACGTGGCCTCCCTCTGTCTGTGGCCCCCAAGGCTACCATTTTTACTTCTGCTTCTTCTTAATATTTCCGCACGAGCGGCACCAGTCAGAGATTTGGGGGCAGCAAGGCTGACGCTTTGGCTCATCGCGATCCTCACGAAGCCCGGAGGTTTCTTCCTTCCCAGCTGGCCCCTGGCTCGGCTCCGGGCACCGTGCTCGTGTCCGCTGTCCACGCTTGCGGTGTCACCATGGACGATGCTTCCCCCGCTCGGGTTTCAGGCATCAAAGGAAGGGGCGCGCCTGAGGGCCTTTGCCTTTTTGCCTCTGACATTCTGCGAGTTATAAAACTTTCAATTTGCTACACAGCAGTTAAAACAGTCCACGTTCATATTTATGTTTTCTCTGCCTTTGGGAGGAGGTGGGTCAATTGAGCCAATTTTTAAAAGAAATTCACATATTAAAAAACCCCACTTTCCATACTCCAGTAGAGAAAGGACTTTTTGTCCCCCTTCCCCTCTCCCTTCCACTCCTTAATGATCAGAGTTTGGCCAGTTTTCTCTTTATTCTGAGAACCTGTCTTCTGGAGATGCAGGCCTGGATCCTTGTCCACGCATATATTCCTTCCTTCTCTCTAGGGAAGGAGGCCAGATGTTCTCCTTTAGCTCAGCCCTGAGCACAGATGCTTCTTCCAGAAGGTGCAGATAAGGAGGAGTGTTCTCCTTATAGAACCAGATGATAGCTGTGCCAGGGGGTGGCTCTCGCTGACATGAGCTGAGGGAGAAGGTCTGCCCAGCAATAGTCACTGTAGCCAGTTACGCCTTTGGTCTTATTTCTGCAGTCTGATTTTACGGCTTGTGTTTAACAGACTGTGTCCAGGAAGAGCAGTAAGGCACAGGAGAAGGCAGTGGCATCCCACTCCAGTGCTCTTCCTGGAAAATCCCGTGGACGGAGGAGCCTGGGGGCTGCAGTCCACGGGGTCGCTGAGAGCTGGATGAGACTCAGTGACTTCGCTTTCACTTTTCACTCTCGTGCATTGGAGAGGGAGATGGCAACCCACTCCAGTGTTCTTGCCTGGAGAATCCCAGGGATGACGGAGCCTGGAGGGCTGCCGTCTATGGGGTCGCACAGAGTCGGACACGACTGAAGCGACTTCTCAGCAGCAGCAGCAGCAGCAGCAGCAGCAGCTAAGGGTGTGGGCCCTGGGTTCAAATTCCACCCCCTAAAGCT
Organism: Nanger dama; assembly: GCA_917880005.1. NCBI lineage: Eukaryota > Metazoa > Chordata > Mammalia > Artiodactyla > Bovidae > Nanger > Nanger dama. Next base: position 1,159,977 of record CAKJTW010000028.1, on the reverse strand, counting down.
GTTAGAGGAACCCCACGAAAGCCACTTAATATCCCTGAGTCTAAGGTTCATCTGCTTCAAAATTTATTTCAGAACTCACGGAACTGTGAAAATCCAAATGATCTAATATTAATGCTATTTAGTATACTAATATTAATATGAGCATGAAGTGTTTAGAATGGCCCTTGGCCTGGAGTAAATCCTCTCACGGCTGTTATTGCTGATTTACTCTCTTCTCGAGTTCTGCAACATTTCTTGAGTTTTGACTATTCTTGTTTTGTTTGTGTTTCACTCTCAGAATGGTTTGGAAGCTCTACTTTTCATTAAAGCCATTTATTTTTAATTAGTATACATTCATTTAATATTAAGTATACTGTGAATTTTCCTGTTAATTAAATAGTAATGTCTAGACACTGAGGTTTGTGCTTTAGAGATGCTTTGAATACTACTGAAATAACAACAAAATCTAAGAAGGGAAAGTGGAGAAAATGAGCAACTTTAATGAAACAACAAATTGCGGCAACTTCAGACCAGAAATGGGGTAAAATATCTGCCAAATACCATGCCTTTGGGTCAGCCCAAGGTGAAGGCTGCTCACGAGGGAGCCTCCACAGCTCCTGGGCCCACAGGGTGTGCGCCAGACCACCTAGGAGTCATTACCACCCAGAAGCGCCTGCAGTGACCTCAGACTAGCAGCCATCTGACCCATGGATGGCTTAGCGACGGAACCGCTTGGCCACAGCTGGCCCCGCCCATGTGCTTGGACACTTCGAAAATCCGTGGGATCCTGCAGGAGTCAAGGTCGCCTTGTCTTTTCTGCTGCTGGCGCTTTGGTGGGTGGAAGCCCAGTGCTCCACGTTGCAGACTTCCTTTGCGTGCTGAGAGAAAAGCCAGCACGCTGCCTTTCTTTGTGACAGCGCACTGCAGTTGAAATGTGTTTGTTAGGGACCGATTTAATGTGTCCTTTGTCTCTGCAGGAAGTGCTTTCCTGGCGCTGCCTTCGTGAGTGGCGTTGCCTCCTGCGGATATTATTGTCTTTCACTGAAACGAATGGATGCCCCTCTGGGAGTCTGGATATTATCAAGATGAAAAAGGTTCGGCCCTTTTTTTCAGGAGCAGTAAATCAGATCGTTTGTGAGGTGTACATTCAATCTCTTTAACAGTCTCTCTTCTAGAAGTGGCTAAGCCAGCCTGAAGCCTTTGTCTTAGCTACTGTGGATGGAGGTGGAGAGAGAGGTCTGTGTCACCCAGGCCCTCGTCCAGGCCCACAGACCTGCTGGTTCCCATTTGGCTTCCAAGAGCTCATACATCCAGGGCTACCGTGGCCTTCAGAGCCCCTCGCACACCCGTGCATGCCCTCTGGAGCCCACTGGCTTCCTGTGGCTTCAGCGCCGCATCTCAGTGCTGTAGGGCCTTCTTTGCTCTGTTTTACTAGGAATAAGTGAGGCCTCCTCTGGAGAGCTGGGTAATGCTGGTGCTTTGCCTTCTGATGCGTTCTCCCCTCTCAGGCAACATGCCTGGACCCGCCACGGCACGTTTCTTTAGGAAGGTCTTCCAGTGCCTTCAGGAGGCCCAGGAGTAGGAGCTAAATTTGTGTTAACTGTAGAGACAAATGCACAGTGCTAACATAAAATATCTTTCATTCGGAAGTTAGCTGGGTAAATATCAGGTGGAGAATGCTTTGGAGTTTAGGTGTCATACGGCTCAGCGGGAGCCAGCGTCACCACGCGTCGCTAAGAAGGAACACTTGTGTGTCCGTGGAGGAATGGAGCGTGGGTCAGAGGAACAGAGAGTTCTCCTGTCCTCCGTGCCGGCTACTTGGTCTGGAAGTTGGTATTCTAACTGTCCTTCGCATTAGAGGAAGAACCTTGAAAACACATGCAGGAGACAGGTTAACATCCCAGGGAATCTAGAAACCGTGCTGTATACAGATGTGTGGAAACGCTGTGGAATCCAAAAGGGCTGTCCAGTCTGAAAAATAAAGAAGACTTGGGAGAAAAATGATGCTTGTCTCCAGATGTTTAAAAAGCTACAGTGTGGTAGAGAAAACAAACGGGTTCTGAGCAGTCACTATAGGGTAGAACTTTGATCTGTGGGTAGAAGTTGCAGGGGACAGATTTCATTTCACTCTGCTTGCAACCCCAGGAGGAGCCTTGTGGGAAAGCAGTCACCACGTCACCCTGGGTACCTGAGCCGAGGCTGGCTCCATTTCTCCAGGAGTCAGGTGGGTGCACGCTGGGTCTCCTGCCTCCGAGCACGAGTGTCTGCAGTTTAGGGGCGAGAATGTCTGCAGTTTAGGGGCGAGAGGCGATGGTGCCTCGCGAATGGCTCTGAGGCATGGAAGGAGGGCGGCAGAACCACGCTGAGCTCATGGAGGGTGCTGGGCTGGCCTTGGCCGCAGGGGATGTTTGTTCAGCTTTAAGTCTCAAGCTGATGAACCAGGCCTGGAGTTCCACCTGCAGCCCCTCCTGCTAACATCTGAAGGAGGCTCCAGCCTCGACTCAGACAGTCCCATCCACGCCCTGAAGACAAGGGCGAGGGTGACCCATGTTGGGCTGGCCTGAGGATGAAAAGCAGGGGTTGGGGCGCTGAGTCGCAGGCTGGACTACAGAATGCTGTGTGGAGTTTTCTCTTTCCTGGTTTTCGTCCCTGTTAGTGAGGCCTGTTCCCATGAACATCTCAGGCATCGTCCTTTTCAGCAGGTTAAAACCTGGGCTGGTCTGCAGGGAGCAGCTCCAGTGTTGGCTCAAGTCCAGGGGAATCGTCTGCCCTGCCCCACCCAGCTGACAGGTGTGCAGAACAGTGGGTTGGAACTGCCCTTGTCTGCCCATTGATAAGAAATTCATCTGGAAACTGATGTACTGGTTTCATGTCACTGAGCAGGGCTTTGGGGACAAACACACCACTACATCATACACCCTACAGCCTTTACAGGCGGACACTCAGAAATGACGATCTTCTCCCACGCCTTAAGCATGCAGTGTCTATTTTTATAGGAAAGGGAAGAGCAGAAGTAAAGGAAAACTGATGTTGGATTTACTAAGGAAATCAAGTTCAGAGGGAATCCTGAGGTTGGATCTCATTCTTTCTGAGTAATTGATACTTTTTCTTTGCTTACATTTGTAAATTTATATTTTAAAGTAATTATATATATATTAATATAGTAAGAACCTGCTTGCAGTGTGGGAGACCTGGATTTGATCTCTGGGTCAGGCAGAGTCCCCTGGTGGAGGGCGTGGCAACCCACTCCAGTATTCTTGCCTGGAGAATCCCATGAACAGATGAGTCTGGCAAGCTACAGTTCATGGGGTTGCAAAGAGTCAGACATGACTGAGCATCGAACATGTATATATTTTAATACGATTTCATATATTAAAAGTGTGCAAAAATTGTACAAAGAATTCCTGTGCTTTTTGCCCCGATGTTGTGCCTAATGTGTTGTTTAGTCGCTCAGTCGTGTCTGACTCTTTGCGACCCCACTGACTGCAGCCTGCCAGGCTCCTCTATTCATGAGCTTCCCTAGGCAAGAATGCTGGAGTCGGTTGCCATTTCCTTCTCCAGGGGATCTTTCATCTTTCCAACCCAGGAATTGAACCTGCGTCCCCTACATCGGCAAGTGGATTCTTTACCACTGAGCCCCCTGGAAAGCCGCAGGTCCCACAGCACGGGGAACAAGCCGGCCTCGGGAGAGGAGGATCCAGCCAGGGCAGTGATATACGTCAGTGGGCCTGGTTTGCTGTGTGGCTCAGCCGGGATGCTCAGTCCTCAGCTCCAATTTAGGATCTTATTCTTGACCCAATGCCAGACTAATCTCCAGTAAAAGCTGGTCTGGAGGTGCAAGGTTCCAGCCTTGGCATTAGCTCCAGAGGCTACCCCTTCCCTTCTGATCCTTGTTCACTCCTGTTCACAGACCTGCTCTCTCCAGACGGGCTGGGCTGGAAGCACTTCCGAAGAAGAGCTCTCAGCTGGACTCATCCGCTCCTTCCAACACTTGGAGAGATGTAAGTCTGTTCCCACCCTGCAGTCATCCTGCCTCTTGGCCCTTTGGCTGGAGAGGGATGTCCAGGCAGAGGGGTGGTGGTGGTGGTGGTTGGAGGGGGATGCGATTTAGCTTCCCTAACTCCTCCAGGGTGAGGTGGAGGGAAGAGAGCAGGACTGGAATGTGAGGATGGGCGTGGGAATGACTTCCCCTGCCCCAGTTTAGTTTTTCCTTTGACAGGATTGTAACTGAGGAGCTGGCTGCTATCAGGTAGTATTGATTAACATCCGAGCTCATCAGCCCATCTTCTCAGCGCTGTGTCCCCTTCTCCATGCTTGGACAAACCTGGTGTCCACAGATTGGCACAAGTCTGTACTCACGTTGATTTTAGAGCTGGGGGGTGGGCAGAAATGATGGCTAGTCTAGAAAAGGTTGTACTCATGGCTCTGTACAGAGTTTCTCCTGCTATCAGGATGTCCTGGGAATTGCATTTCAAGGAGATGTTGGGCAGTGTAGAAAAAAACAGGCAAGCAGAAACAACTGGAGATTTATTTATGGGCCAGTGCAGCCCACCACAAATAGCTGGACAGTCTCTGCAAAACACCTGGTGGTCTCCTGTGTGGAAGTGGGCCATGTGATTGTTTTGGTGCTGAAACTTACTTTATGTCATGGGAAGAGACCCTCAAGCTTCTTGATCCCCTTCTATCATATCGCCTTGGCAGCTCTGGGAGATATTTTCCCAGTTAAGCTCACCAGCAGCTGCTGATTTTGGCTACAGTTCACCTTGCTTATTTATTGGGAGGAAAGAAGATGCTCTGCTGACCTCAAAAGCTACCAGTGGAAATCCAGACAAAAACACTGAACAGACAGGCCAGGAGGACGGAAATCCCAGGGCACGCTCTGGGTTCCTCTCCTCAGCAGAAGGCTGCAACACCCAATGGTTACAGACTCTCCTCCTGCCAGGCCTGGGGCTGCGTGGTGCTCCTCAGGGCTCCTTCCTCCCAGCATTTCGGGTATGAGATGGAGGGGGAGTGGCAGGTTTCAATGAGGGGACAGTGAGCAAGGTACCTGGACATCTATTTATCAAAATATCTCATCCACCATCGCGTTGCCAGTTCAACTGGAAGTGACTCAGTTCTTTGGTGTCAACCTCTCCCACTCCTGGGTTCTGACTTGAACCAGCTGAAACTTCAGTTAACATTTGTGCTGTTGGTTACTATTGCCAGGCATGAGTGTATAGATTTGCAAGGTTATACTTAATCCTAATCTTATTTTTATGCTGTACCCATTTTTCTGCTTAGAAAGTTGAGTATCAGAGAAGACAAATAATTTACTGGCTTCCCTGGTGACTCAGAGGTTAAAGCGTCTGCCTCCAATTCGGGAGACCCAGGTTCAATCCCTGGGTCAGGAAGATCCCCTGGGGAAGGAAATAGTAACCCACTCCAGTATTCTTGCTTGGAGAATCCCATGGACGTAGAAGCCTGGTGGGCTACGTCCACGGGGTCGCAAACAGTCGGACACGACTGAGCGACTTCACTTTCACTTTCAGATGGTTAGTAATTGGCATTGCTGGTTAGTCGACCATGCAAAATACATGAAATATTAAAGACCAGAGTAGACCGTCTTCTTGGGAAGACATAAGCCGTTCCTTCAATATGTATCCATCTGTATCTATATGTTCAGTTCAGTCACTCAGTTGTGTCCGACTCTTTGAGACCCCATGGACTGCAGCAGGCCAGGCCTCCCTGTCCATCACCAACTCCCGGGGTTTCCTCAAACTCATGTCCATCGAGTCAGTGATGCCATCCAGCCATCTCACCCTCTGTCGCCCCCTTCTCCTCCCACCTTCAATATTTCCCAGCACCAGAGTCTTTTCTTTGAGTCAGGTTTTTGCATCAGGTGACCAAAGTATTGGAGTTTCAGCTTCAGCATCAGTCCTTCCAATGAATATTCAGGACTCATTTCCTTTAGGATGGACTGGTTGGATCTCTTTGCAGTCTAAGGGACTCTCAAGAGTCTTCTCCAACACCACAGTTCAAAAACATCAATTCTTCTGCACTCAGTTTTCTTTATAGTCCAATTCTCACATCTTTACACGACCACTGGAAAAACCATAGCCTTGACTAGATGGACCTTTGTTGGCAATGTCTGTGCTTTTTAATATGCTGTCTAGGTTGATCAGGAAAGCTTTTTTTCCAAGGAGTAAGCATCTTTTAATTTCAAGGCTGCAGTCACCATCTGCAATGATTTTGGAGCCCCTCAAAATAAATAAGTCTCACACTGTTTTCATTGTTTCCCCATCTATTTGCCATGAAGTGATGGGACTGGATGCCATGATCTTAGTTTTCTGAATGTTGAGTTTTAAGCCAACTTTTTCGCTCTCCTCTTTCACTTTCATCAAGAGGCTCTTTAGTTCTTCTTCACTTTCTGCCATAAGGGTGGTGTCATCTGCATATCTGAGGTTATTGATATTTCTCCTGGCAATCTTGATTCCAGCTTGTGCTTCTTCCAGCCCAGCATTTCTTATGATGTACTCTGCAAAGAAGTTAAATAAGCAGGGTGACAATATACAGCCTTGATGTACTCCTTTTCCTATTTGGAACCAGTCTGTTATTAAATGTCCAGTTCTAACTGTTGCTTCTTGACCTGCATACAGACTTCTCAGGAGGCAGGTCATGTAGTCTGGTATTCCCATCTCTTTAAGAATTTTCCAGTTTGTTGAGATCCACACAGTCAAAGGTTTTGCATAATCAATAAAGCAGTAGATGTTTTGCTGGAACTTTCTTGCTTTTTGATGATCCAATGAATGTCAGCAATTTGATCTCTGGTTCCTCTGCCTTTTCTAAATCCAGCATGTAAGTATATCTGCATATCTGACAAGCCTAACTCAGCAGTGATATGTATCCATCTATTTTGCTGTCAAGGAAACAAATGTAAAGAACCTAAAAACACCGGAAGAAACTCAGCATCTTTAGAATGATATGTAAAATTACTTTGAAAGTACACTGAAATTGAAAATAACATGAAAAAGATATTGCCTCAGGAAATAAACTTTAAAAGCACCAAAACATTCATTAGAATATAATTAATGTTAGTAAATGACATAATAATGTAAACATATATGAAAGTATTTTCTAAATAATTTCAAAACTCAGAGATCTGGAGAAAAGAAAATAAAGTCAATGAAATAGAAAAGTTGGTTAAAGAGCAGAATTAATGTAGCTGAAAATTGAATTTGTAAGCTGGAAGAGGTCAGGAAGGAATTCTTCCAAAATACAGCCCCAAAGACAAGGAAATGGAACGTATTAAAGAAGCAGAGAGACAGAGAGACTTATCATATTATTCCCAATTCTGCCTAATTCAATTTGTAAGAGGGGGGAAAAGGCAGAGAGGTGAAGGGAGGAATAAATAACAGAGGACAGAATTTTCAGAAATGAAGACATGAGCACTTGCATCTAAATAGCCCCCTGGGCGTTAGGTCGGAGAAGGCACCGGCACCCACTGCAGTGCTCTTGCCTGGGAAATCCCGTGGACGGAGGAGCCTGGTGGGCTGCAGTCCGTGGGGTCGCTAAGACTCGGGCACGACTGAGTGACTTCACTTTCACTTTTCACCTTCATGCATTGGAGAAGGAAATGGCAGCCCACTCCAGTGTTCTTGCCTGGAGAATCCCAGGGATGGGGGAGCCTGGTGGGCTGCTGTCTATGGGGTCACACAGAGTCGGACACGACTGAAGCAACTTAGCAGCAGCAGCAGCAGCATGGTGTTAGGTAGGTCAAATGTAATGCACAAATCACATGTACACACTGTGGTGATACTGCAGAAAAAAAGCTTCCTAAAGGCTAATAAATCAGAACAAAAGAGAATGTAATTTCTTTATAAAGGAATAAGAACAGATTGGAATTGTAGTTCTTAAAAGCAAGAGAGGATTTCTGGAAGCAATAGAGCAATATCTTCAAAATTGTTGCCACATGATTTTTAACTGCAATTCTATCCTGAGCAATATAAAAACAAGTAAATACTAGGGAAAAATAGTTTCTTAAAGCCTTTTAAGAACTCTGGAAGTTTACCAGTGAGAAGCCTTACCAGAAAATTTGGAGAATCTATTCCAGCAAAATAAAGCAAAAATATTGATAATTAAATTTGAAGAAGACTTGGAATATAGGGAATAGTGGTCAGCCAAAAAATAATTAATTCTAAATAAGTATTTATTTTTAAAATAATTAATGACAATCAATACAAACTTGAATTTATATTTCTAAATGATTTCAAGAGAGGTCAGATCATGGAGGAAGGGAAAAGCATTATATTTAAGAACTTTTAACAACATCTTTTCCAGCTTTTGAACAAGGGGAGCCACATTTTAATTTTGCGCTTGGTACCACAGTCTACATAGCCACCTCTGTTACCCAAAGTGAATGCTTGAGATTTCTTTTGCTAAAGAAATGGGAACAAAGAGGTTCTGTAATTGAAGACTTCAAGCGAATAAAACTGGGTGAGAAAAGGAAAATCAAGTTAGCTGCTAACAGATTTAGAGACATCCTTAGACTTCCACTGTCAACATGGGAAATCGTAGGGTTTTTCATGGAACAGCTGAACCACTCAGAGAAAAGGACTACACGTCCTGGCATTTCAGGGTCAGTCCTATCACTGTGGGTCAGTCATCCCCCACCAACCGGCAGGGAAGCTGTTCAGTGCACAAGCTCTTCCATGCACAAATGGCCAGTGTCAAAACCTCGTCATCCCTCCGTACAAGATGACCCTGTATCCAGGGACTAAAGCGCTCCTTCCTACTTCCCTTTCTGACTTTCACTTTAGGAGTCGCACCCATGTGCACTTATAGAATTACTAACACACTGCGTCTCAGGTTCTGTTTGTGTTCTTCACACTTATCACAGCATCCTGGACTGAAGACCTTCTCTCGTGCCTGCCTCTGTGCTAGGCTGGGAGCTCCCCTGAGGACACAGCCATCTGTCTCGTGTCCACTGTTAGAGCCCAGAGTCCTCCATGGTGCTCTCCCCACCTTGTAGACTGATTTGAGCGAACAAATGTGAAATAACTTAGTAAACTGTATGTGAACAAAATGACAGCTTCTGATTACGGAATGGATAGAGCAGGTCAAGGAGGCCCGGGATTGGATGAAGTTGATTCTAAGACAGTGTGAGGGGTAAGTGCGTGGCCTGCGCCACCGCGTCCCCATCAGCATCCCGAGCCCGTGGGGCAGGTGTCGGGCAGGATGGGAGCCTGCTCCTCGCTGGAGTGGGGGCGGAGCGAGGCAGACACATCTTCATTTTCTCCTCTGCCCTCCTCCACCCCCCACCAACCACAGCAGGAACTTCTGAAGTTCCGCGTGATTCTCGTTCTCCTTCGCCTTCCAGAGCCTTCCCTGGCCTCTGGTTTCAGGCCTGAGAATAAATCTCTTGGTCACCCTACTCAATCAGTTTCTCCAGAGAGAGGACCTGGCTGCGAGGATGACAGGAACCAGACTTCAAATGGTTTTCCAGGAGCAGAAGGAAGCGAAACCTTTTCCTGCTGTTTCTTCAGCCAAGGAATTGAGGGAAGGATGTGGGTCACAGGGCTGCAGCAGTGCGAGGAGGGATTCCAGCACTTTCTCGAGGACTCACGGGAAGGTCTGTTTCCCCTCAGCGTAAGCGGGCTCACCTCCTCAGAGGCTCTGTGCTGGGAACCAGTGCCCTGGCTGGCTTGCGTGGCTTCTGCTGAGATATGCAGGAAGGAAATGAAGCCTTTTTTTCTGTTATCCCTCCCTGGGCAATGGCAAGAAATTTTTGCCTTGAGAGCCTTTATTTTCTGGGAGAATTGCTTTTTCCCTTTAGGAGAGATTCTTACCTCTCTAAGTAGCTGTTGTTCTAAATAAGCGTCTCCTTCCCAATAACCTCAGTCTGAAGGTGTCCTGTGGCACGGAGATTCTGTTTGCCTGGTTATGATCAATGCAGAAATAAAGAGCATGGCAGCAGGAACACACTCCCTCACCAGCCTGCTTTCCACATTATAAAGTTTAAGGATAGCATCCTGCCACCCACATGGGAAGAAGCATGGTTTCTAGAATTGAGGTGCAGTCTGTGTGGTGCCTAGGATCAGCTGCATAAAGTTTCAAAAAGAAATTCTGTGCCCTGCAACAGGGCAAGCAACTCAAATTTGGATTCGAGATAAAAACTGGAGAAAGATAAAAAATGGAGAAAAACCCGGGAAGACCTACTGCTCAGTAGGCAGATGGTACCCTTCCCACAAACTTCAGCCATCATCTGCCTCCAGGGGATGCTTCACAGAGCCCTGCTTCTGCAGAGCATCTCTGTTACCGTATCGCCATGAATCCAGAGCTGGAGGAAACCAGACTTCTTGGGCTTCCCTCGCAAATGTCATCACCAGTCAGGGGCCGAGTGGTTCCCTCCCTCTGGTTTCTCAAAGCAGTTTCTCTGGGGATGCCCTTCTTGCCTCGTTGTATTTTTTTTTCTCCATGTTTTCTTTTGTGTGTGTCTCTGTGTTTCTTAGCCCTTTTAAGTTCTTTTACCTGCTAAAACTTTAACATATTAATCTCCTTCCTGACAGGCACCACATGGTACATTTTATTATATCTTGACTATGTCTAGACGAAGCTTAGCGCATGGGAGGCATGAAATACATATGCATAAATGAATGGGGACTTCCGCATGCCAGTAGTATGTGTCCAGCTCTCTCTCTGACCATTCAAGCCACTTAAAGATTGCGGAAACTCCTTTTGTGATGGGTAAATGACACCCAGGTGTTCAGGCTCTTTTGGGGTTCCTCACTGGATAGAGCAAAGCCTGAGTCTTGGTTTAAAAATTAAAACTTTAAGGAATCTCAAAAGAACTGCACTATAAAGCAATTCACTTTTCTACAAAATTACTCTGAGGTTATGCTGATCAACTTAGTGAGTTAGTACAGGTTTAGGAGAAAACATTCATTCTCAAGTTAGAGAAACAAGCTTTTGTTCACCTGGGTTGTTTTGCGCTACTTTAAAGCAGTCAAATGGGTTACATTTATTTAAATTTAAAATGTCTTTCCCCACATATGGTAAATTATACTGAGTAAAAATGATGCTTGATTTTCAATATCTTGAGCTTAGCTAAGAAACGGCTCTCTCTTTTCTTCAGCATGTGTTGAAAGGCAGAGAAAGTTGCTTTAGTGGACATTATTAACTAAGGGCTTCCCTGGTGGCTCAGATGGTAAAGAATCGGCCTGCAGTGCAGGAGACCCAGGTTCCACCTCTGGGTCGGGAAGACCCCCTGGAGAGAGGAATGGCTACCCACTCCAGTATCCCTGCCTGGAGAATGCCACGGACAGACGCAGACATGACTCAGTGACTAATGCTTCTCATTTTCACGTGTATGTCAAAGCTTGGCTAAACGGCCGCATTATAGGTGAGCAGTGGGTGGTGGGTCTGTGGTGGCCTCGTGACATTCAGGGTGCTCCACCAGGTTTAGTACACAGGATGTGTTTCCTGGTTTATGCTACCAGCTTGCCTTCTCTAAACGTTTAACATAACCAGTTCCAAATCTTCCAGCTCCTGGAGAAGGGTGGTCTCTTTTTGAATTTTCTCCAACTGATTGTTTTTCTAGTCATGTTTCAGTTGCTGCTCATTCTCTCAAGGCTCAGTTGCTTTTGAGTCTCCTTTAGGATCCTGAATTTTTCGTCTGTCTCACCGTCTCCAGATGTTGATGGAGACACAGTGCTCTGTGGGTGCTCTGGGAGGCAGGGGTGGGTGCCAAGTCTTGGTTCTAGTCACTTCCTGTTTGCTGCTTTCTTAGTCTCTTATTTCCTTTGATTTTTAAAGGCTGCTCTTGGTAGTGGCGTGTCATTTCCTGGTTGCGGTTTCTTATTATGAAGCAGCTTCTTCTCAGGCAGCTTGGAACTGACGATTGGTTTATTTCTTAAAGCTGAGAATCTATCAGCCATTGCAAGTTTCTGTTCCTAATTGGGTGCTGCACTTAAAACTACTTGGGAAGCAATTGTTTTCACTGGAAAGAGTCCATCCCAAAACAGTTGCCAGGATAAGGCTGGCATAATACCAAAGTGTGTACCCATTATTAACACGCAAGCTGGGAGCATGCAGGCCAGTAAAAACGTGCTCCCCATCTGGGCTCCGAGCAAAATACGCAGTGTCCGAGGCTAGTGGCTTAGAAACAGGGCTGCATTTTAAAATATCTCATGACTGCTTTTGTCCCGCAGATTTCTAAATCTAACTAGCTTTAATATATGGCCTTGAGAACTGAGTAAGCTGCATTAGAACACCAGTTCCGAAGTCAAACACTGGATCACATTTCAAGTTGCAAATCGTCTCTTTGGCAGGCATGAATCCATAAATAGTGTAAAACTCAGCTGACCTAGAATTCCAAATTACGCCGTGACTGGGGCTGTGCTTTGGTGACTGAACAGATCACAACGTTTTCTCCATCTGTTGTGAAGTGACACATCATTCGTTCTCTGTCGCAGGAAGTTCCTGTCTTAAAAACTGTTCTAGTTGCCACAACACCCCATAGCATCATAGCCTCATCCGCCTTATAGGAAGACGGTGGGTGAGTCTACAAGAGGCACACCAGAGTTGGGGTGCAGACAACATTGAACAGACAGGCGCACCTTCACCCCCGGATGCAGACAGTCCCCTGATGTGACCGGAGTCCGGTGAGGACACACGGCAGTGACTCGATTGCATGCGCAGTAGGTGCGCAGCAGACATTTGTAAATGAATGAATTGCCGTCTCTCCCCTTGCCCTCAGTTCCCCACATGCTCAGAAAATAGCATTTGATTAAAGAATAAAGAGACGGATGAATGGTAAAGACATGTTTCTACCGCTTACTGTGCTGCAAATGCCCTCCAAGCATGGCAAAGCAGCCCCTGGGCATGAGAACACCTCTTTCCCAGTTGTCCTCCTGGTTTTATTCTTGTGGCATTGTTGTTTATAAGCAGATTTCCTGTGATCATTTCCAGGACAAGAATGAATCCTGTGTAGGTGGAAGTCTTCATAACTCTGTAACCTTGAAATATTTCCCAGCTCGGTTTTTATTAAAAAAAAAAACAAAACAAAAACTATTGCTCCCAACTTGAATCCTATTCACTAATCTTTTTTTTTTTTTTGGTTGCCCTGTGAAGCTTGCAGGATCTCAGTTTCCTGACCAGGGATCAAAGGATGCTCTCTGCAGTGAGAGTGCAGAGTCCTAACCCGAGGGCCAGCAAGGAATGCCCCCAACTTGACTTTTTTTTCCCTAGATGGGTGCCCTGAACGAAAGAAAGCTCTGATTTTCCTTATCTGTGGTTTAGACTAAAACCAGAGTCCATCCCTGACCTGGTCTTCCCTCTGACTCGGTCTCCTGTGCGTTTTCTCCAGCTGGAGAACTCTGTGAATCAGTGGCTCTCAGGCCAGATCAGAGTGACCTGGAAGCTTGTAGAATGGTCGTCTGGGGAAGACAAGAGGCAGGAGGAATGGCCTGAAGATGAAGCAAGGGGCCCATCACAACAGCCGCCCGACCTGCCTCCAGCCCCTTCCAGGGACCTTGGTCTCTAACTCTGGCCATCCTTGCCCTCCTTTGGAGAAGGCTCCTTCTAAGACTGGCTGTAAAGGAGCCTGTGTCCCTCCTGGTCTGACTCCCACCCCTCAGGTCCCAGAGACCAGTTTAAATGGGAATAAGCATGCTCCCCAACTTTCCAGAGCTTCCTTACCCCAAGCTGGGCTGGACCCTTCCATGGAAGGAGCCGTCTGGAAGCACCACGAAGGGTGGGTACTCACAATCCAGTTGTTCTGTCCAGTTACTGAAGCAAGGCTCCTACGTGGGAACCCATCCTCACACGCTGGTCCTCCCCTGTGCCTGGCTCTGAGGGGGACTCGCTCTCGCCACCAAGGGTCGGACTCCTGGTTTGTGTCCTGAAGTTTCACATGTTCGTGCTTTGGGCTCCATTGGTTGCTGGTGGAAACTTGGCACACTTCATGTTTCTATTCCAATAACTTATTTGTTTTAAAATTTGGAATGTCTGAAAAATCAAGAGTGTTAAAGTCTGTGTGTGTGTGTGTTTGATAGAGCATATGGGAAAATCCCTTCCCCTGGCTATTTATAACCCTTCCCAGGCACTGAAAGCACAATGGCCATAACTCTCATCCATTCAAAAAAAAGTGCCGAGTGCAGCAATGTCTTACTTTATACACCTCCCTGCCCTTAAGTGCTCACTGTTTGGGTTTCTGATCTGATAACTTTATTTAAAAATTGAGTTTTACTGATGAGTCCCAGGAATGAAATATGCAGTGTGGGGGATATAATTAATAATAATGTAATATCTTTGTATGATGACAGAGGTGATCAAAAGGCACAAACTCCTAGTTATAAGATAAATAAACATTAGGGATGTAATATACACTATGATTAATATAATTAATACTGCTCTATGTCTCATATGAAAATTATTAGAGCGTTTTGTAAGAGTGCTCATCACAAGGAAAATATTATTTTCTTCTTTTTCCTGTTCTTTCGTGTCTGTAAGAGATGAAGAATGTTCACTAAATGTATTATGGTAATCATTTCATGAGATATGTAAGTCAAATCATGCTGTACACCTTAAACCTTTGTGGTGCTGTATGTTAATTATATCTCAATAAAACTGGAAGAAAAAATTTAAAAAATATTTTAAAAACCGAGTTTTACTGGAACTTTGCACTCATCTGAACTCTTCCTTCCGGCCAAGGGCTTCATTCCTGGGGCTGCCCCTCTCACTCCGTGAAGCTGGGCCAGTATGGTGCCTGCTCCCAGTGATACCACAGGGTCTGGTTAGGGACTTCAACCATCGCATGATAAGAAGACCCTAATACCACAGGAGAAACGTCGTGTGGATCTGGCAGAGTCCTGCACCTACTGGCCCCCTGGCCGGCCCTCTCCCTCTCTCCCCTGCGGCTTTGCAGAAACCTGGCACCTGGAAGGCACTCTGTAAATGCTCACTAAACAAATGTTCCCACCGTCCTCTGCTCTTTCCATTTATGTTCCTAAGATTCTCTGGCTACATCACGCCCTCCCTGGGTCTGTCTTTGAACAAGCTCCTTTGTCTTCCCTTGATGATTTGAGAATCCACACTTTCCAGTTTCGTGTTTTCAAGTTGGGCCCTTGTGTTCATCTCTGAAGTGGAGAAATTAAGGAAATGACTGCAAAGCAGTTGGAAGATGGAAAGTGATCCCATAAATGGCCCTGAGACATCAGGGAAGTTTTGGATGATAGGAAGCGGATGGCATCGGAGCCAGCGATTTCCAGATTTTCAGGATCTCAGAGGGAAGGGATAGGCTGCCACAGAGAGCCTGTAACGCACTCAGCATGCAGAAAGCAGGGTTGGAGGGAAGGACTTTGGGGACCCTGCTAATGGCCTGCTGAGCTTCATCTTGCTCAGCCTGTGTGTGGATGAGGAAGATGCGCCTGCAAGCTCTGGACCCCTGTGAGCAGGGGCACAGAGAACCTTGGCTGTCTCTGGCCTACACCATAAACCGGGAAACACCAACCTGATGACTCAGCCCTGCAGTGGACTGCTGATTCACTCGGCAGAGGAGGCAGGATGAGTTAATCCGCATCTATGCAGAGGGAGGATGAGCAAAATCTACCAAGTGAAAAAGATGAGTCAAAAATTATAGGTGCTTACAGACAGGGCTTGCACACATGCGCATGGCATCCCTGGTGGCTCAGGGGCAAAGAATCCGCCTGCGAGTGCGGAGACCTGGGTTCAGCCCCTGGGCTGGGACGATGCCCTGGGAAGGAGATGGCAAGGCTCTTCAGTATGCTTGCCTGGAGAAGCCCATGGGAAGAGGAGCCTGGCGGTGTTTCAGTTCACAGGGTCACAAAGAGTTGGACAATGACTCAGAGACGGAGCAACAGCAATGGAAACACTCATCCACATCCCTTGCAGAATAATCACCGCCGCGCTGACACAGAAGGCAGGATTAGCAGGACGTCTTCTTATGGGCGCTTTTTTCTTGTGCTGTATGATGGCTGGTTCTTGATTACTGAGGGCCGGCTGGTTCTGATCGCCCTGGTGGGCTATGGCTCCCGGAGACTGAGCCCCCGTCTTCTGCCCGCACATTCCTTCTCCTCACTTCGCTCCCAGGTTGGTTCTGTTTCTGCTCTGCAGCTGTCTGCTTGCTGAGTTGACTATGGTCTCTCACAAGAGTTGGTAGAGTCTTTGTAGGATATTTGCGCTTCCTTGAGCTTTATCGCGCTTGGTTGCTCAGTTGTGTCTGACTCTCCGCAACCCCGTGGACTGTGCTCTGCCAGCTTTCTCTATCTATGGGGTTGGTTTGATGTAAAAATGCTTGATTGACAATTGATTTTAAGTGAAGTATTGTGTCTGGGTTTTTTTTCCTCATTTCTTAAGGGCCTGTAGAAAGACAACTGGATTTTCTTTTAATGTTAAAAGGATGGATCTCAGCCACTTCATCTCTGACCTTTTCTCTCGGCTCTGCCTACCCCACCCGCTCTGCTCCAGGGCTGGGAGGCAGTCTCGCCTCCCTGGCTCCGGGCCACTGGGAATACCAGGCTCTGAGGATTCAGCCAGAGGTCCCCAGTTACCCCAGGAGACCGGCACCCAGCCAGCCCTTTGCCTGAACTGGCTCTAGCCTAGCCTGCCTTCAAGGTATTAGAGAGTGCAGCGTGAACGCCCCAGTTGTGGGAAATAAAACGCATCCTTTGTCAGGGATAATTCTGCGTCAAGTTCAGTGTAAGCAGCCCCAACAGAGACATGTGCTCAGCTGTCCCTGGAGCACCCCCCCCCGCCCAAGGGCCGGTGAGACAGCTGCCGGTGTCATTTCACAGGAACGCCAGGGCTCATGGACAACGAGAACGTGATTTTGCTCCGTTTTCTATAAAGAAGTGAGCACCAACCGAATTCCCAATGTCCTAAGATCTTCACCGTTAATATTCTAGAACCAAACTCTCTCGTATATTTTAAATCACATATTATATATATGCACACAGGGATGGGCTTCCCAGGTGGCTCAGCGGTGAAGAACCTGCTTGCAGTGCAGGACTTGTGGAGACTTGGGTTCGATCCCTGGGTCAGGAAGATCCCCGGGTGGAGGAAATGACTACCCACTCCAGCAGTCTTGCCCGGAAAATCGCACGGGGGTCTTGGAAGAGTCAGACGTGACTGAGTGACTAAATCAGAGGCACCACATACGCCCAGGCACGCATACTTCGTAGAATATTTCATTGCAGATTTGACTGTGCCCTGCACATTTTGGATATTACGTCATGAGATGCTGCATAGTCGCTGAATCTTGCATTCTGCAGGAAACTGGCTCCATCCGAGCCATGAATGTGAGGCTGCCTCGTCACTGCCGGGTGGGCATTAAAGTTCAGGCTGCATTGACTGACTCTGGGGCGTGGAAAGAGCTCCTGATTGCTCAGTGAGGATGCAATTCCGTGATCCCTCCTTAGCTTGCCCTGCTCCCATCTCGAGGAGGACTGCCTTATGACGCCCTAGTGAGAGTGGGGGTGCCTGCCTGTCAGTGGGCAGGACGGCGGGGCTGCGGCTGCTTCCGTGATGTCTGGCTGGAGTAGAATGGATATTGCCAGATCTTTTCAGTCTTCTGAGGCTACCCTAATTCTGTTTCCTCACTTGTTTAAAAAAAGTCTTTTCTTGGCGAGCCCTTGTTTTCCGTACCTATTGGCTTTTTCAGGTAGCTGTCTTCTCTAGCACCTCGTCTAGAATATATGAATTCAAGAGAAAATCCAAAGAACTCACCAACACGTGGAGGTTGTGGTCCTCCCTAATTTTGCTTTTGATGTCAGTTTTTGTTT
Organism: Nanger dama; assembly: GCA_917880005.1. NCBI lineage: Eukaryota > Metazoa > Chordata > Mammalia > Artiodactyla > Bovidae > Nanger > Nanger dama. Next base: position 1,142,221 of record CAKJTW010000028.1, on the reverse strand, counting down.
TCTAGATGGTTTGATGCACAATTTTAATTTTATGCTATCTGGATATCTTTACATTTGGATAAGGAAATCCAGCCCATACACACTGACTTCAAATGTAGATGCCGAGCAATTAATTCCTTCTATTCTGTTTACTGCCTTTGTAATAAAAAGCACTTGGTCTATATTTTTTCCTTCCTTAGTTTGTTGATCTGGTCAGGTACAATTTTATTTCCCTTCCCAGTGCTCTGGTTTGTCTAGTGTGGATATTCTATTCTGCATTACCATTGCAGTCAAGTGGCTTCTCATTTTAAGGTTCACACAGCTAATAAGTGCAGAGTTCTTTCTATTGTTCCTCTGAGTATTTTGAGGTCCTGGGGCAGATTTCATCTAGGAACACAGAAGCTGTGTTTTCTCAGTCAGTTCCTTGGAGCAGGCTCCATTATTATGCCTCTCTGAAAGGACATTGGGAAACTAGGTCATAGACGCCAGACACCGAGGAGGTGGCTATGTTGATTCTTAGTTCAGTTCAGTTCATTTCAGTTGCTCAGTCATGCCCGAATCTTTGTGACCCCATGAATCGCAGCACGCCAGGCCTCCCTGTCCATCACCATCTCCCGGAGTTCACTCAGACTCACGTCCATCGAGTCAGTGATGCCATCCAGCCATCTCCTCCTCTGTCGTCCCCTTATCTGAATATAGCCCTCTCCTCTGGGTAGGATGATAATTCCTGGCATTTAAGGGAATGGCAGCATTAAAACCTCACACCATCACCGTTTGCCTTTGCTTCATGTTAGATGAATAGCCCGACAGGAGCCTGCAGAGTCCACTTGGGACAGGGAACAGAATTTCAAAGAAGGTCCTCCTGCTTCAAGCTGGTTCTTTTTAAAAGGTGACACGAGGGCATGACCTAGAATCTTCAAGAATCTCAAATGTCTGTCTTTGGGGACTGGCCTTCTTTGTCCATCATGATGGTTTGGGGACTGGAGATGGAGTGCCTAGGCCGGAGCCACCTGGGCCGAGAGGATTTTGGGTTAATTGTTTCCACCTGGTACTTGCCTGTCATTCCTGTTGTCTTCTGAAGGGCCCTGGTATTTAGGCCACAGTTTGGTGAAAAAGAGCAAAGACGTGTGGCACTTCTTTATTTTCTTCTGAAGCAGCATGACCTCCCAGAAGGCTATGCCTCTCAAGTCCAATATTCACTCGTTAGGTCAAGATTTTATAAAGGGTGGAATATTAGCAGGGTGTGTGCCCCTCTTACTCTGAACACTTGCTTAGGCCTTCCGCGCCCCAGTCTCCCACCTGATCAGTTGGTGTCAGCAGTACAGGATTAGAAGATCATATAGAGCAGCATTCTAGCCTCAACAAAGGGTTCTTGATATCAGTCTTGCTGCGCTGACGTGGCGCTCATTTCTTTGCTGTATGCTAATGCCAAGAGAATGCTATCAAAATATGCTTTCATGCAACAAATCTGCTTGGATTCCTTTTACCAAATAGAAATATCTCACTTATACATACTGAATTCAGTTCCTGGAGAATTTTGGCATCTCTTCGTGTTTTGCGGTACTGGCCCTCTAGTTTCACAGTCGGAAAATCTCAGACCCAGGGCACAGCTGTAACTGGCCCAGGGTCTCCTGGCCCCAGCCTGGAGTGCAGGGAGTCACTAGGCTTTTGGTGCTGCCTGGATGATCACAGAGCTGTGAGTGGGACGCATATGGAAGGCTGGAGATAAGGCAAGTTCCACATGAGGAAAGCGCCATTTTCCCTGACTCTTCTCTGAGCCGTCTCACGCTAGGATTCGTCCTTGCCAGGGCTTCATCCCCTGACCCATTTCATGCGTCCTCAATCGGTGGTTAAGCACACTGTGTGGAGAATTTACTCATTTATCATTTATTTCTCTCCGCCTCTTCCTTCCACCTGCCCCCCCCCCCCCACTTGTATAGATTGCCTAGCTCAGAAACACTGCAGTGGACCACACAGACCAAACTCCTCTCCTCAGGAAGCCTTACATTCTCATGTGGGGACTCTTGCCTGGAAAATCCCATGGACAGAGGAGCCTGGTGGGCTGCAGTCCATGGGGGTCGCGACTGAGCGACTTCACTTTCACTTTTCACTTTCATGCGTTGGAGAAGGCAATGGCAACCCACTCCAGTGTTCTTGCCTGGAGAATCCCAGGGACGGGGGAGCCTGGTGGGCTGTTGTCTATGGAGTCGCACAGAGTCGGACACGACTGAAGTGACTTAGCAGCAGCAACACAAAGGAATAAATGGGGAGAATGTAAAGTCATGAAATTCAAGGCAAAATTGGCCAAAGATGAATAAACCCGGAGTGCTGTCCCAGGCACAAAGTGCCGAGGTGCCCATGTCCCACTGTCCAGAGTTTCAACCTGTTGGTTCAATCAGACTGCAGAGGAGATCTGGAAACACGCATTTCCCTGATGCTCAGAGACAGGAAATGTTGTGGAGAACCTGTGACGTGACTCTGTATGAGCGGCTTAGTGAAACATGGCGAGTGCAGAGGAAGGAGAGCCACGCTGCTCCCTCAGGAAAGTATGTTCTCCGGGGCCTTCCTGCTGGTCCAGTGGTTAGGGATCCACTTGCCAACGCAGGGGACACGGCTTCTATCCCTGATCTGGGAAGATCCCGTGTGCCGCAGAGCCGCTAAGCCTTTGCGCCACAGCGCTGCGCCCACGTGCCGCCGCCCCAGAGAGCCAGCCTGCTGCGACTGCATGCTGCAGCCCCAGAGAGCCACGCTGTGCGCCCGCGTGCCACAGCACCAGAGAGCCAGCCTGTGCTGCGCGCGCCCCCAGACCCGCCCCCCCCCCTGTGCCCGCAGCCCCAGAGAGCCACGCTGTGCGCCCGCGTGCCGCAGCCCCCCAGCCCCAGAGCCACGCTGTGCGCCCGCGTGCCGCCGCGCCAGAGAGCCAGCCTGCTGTGCCCGCGTGCCGCCGCGCCAGAGAGCCACGCTGCTGCGCCCGTGTGCCGCAGCACCAGAGAGCCACGCTGCTGTGACTGCATGCTGCAGCACCAGAGAGCCACGCTGTGCGCTCGCGTGCCGCAGCCCCAGAGAGCCACGCTGTGCGCCCGCGTGCCGCCGCGCCCAGAGAGCCACGCTGCTGCGCCGCGTGTGCCGCCGCGCAGCACCACGCTGTGCGCCCGCGGCCGCTCCCAGAGAGCCACGCTGCTGTGACTGCATGCTGCAGCACCAGAGAGCCACGCTGTGCGCTCGCGTGCCGCAGCACCAGAGAGCCAGCCTGCTGCGCCCCGTGTGCCGCAGCCCCAGAGAGCCACGCTGTGCCCGCGCCCCAGCCGCGTGCCCTGTGCCGCAGCCCCAGAGAGCCACGCTGTGCGCCCGTGTGCCACAGCACCAGAGAGCCAGCCTGCTGTGCCCGCGTGCCGCCGCGCCAGAGAGCCACGCTGTGCGCCCGCGTGCCGCAGCCCCAGAGAGCCACGCTGTGCGCCCGCGTGCCGCAGAGCCAGAGAGCCACGCTGCTGCGCCGCGTGGAACCACGCGGCTGGCCCCGCGCCACGCGCGCGCCCGCCTGGGCCTGTGCTCCACTGAGGAGAGGCTGCCGCCACGAGGCGCCCCACGGGCGCCCCTCGAAGAGCCGCCGCTGCTCGCTGCAGCTGGAGGAAGCCCATGCACCACGACCCCTCACGGCCAAAAGTGAAAAAATAATTAAAGGAAACACCCAATATGCCCTCCAGGCTTTTCTGTCCCCTCATCCGTAGCGGCAGACGGCAAGTGAAAGCAGCGTGGACCTAAGAGTCGCTGCTTCAGGAAAAGCTGCCTGGAGATGTCCAACATATAGGAGACTTTAAGCAAGAAAGAAAGCTCAGTTGTGCCGAGATGGTGACCTTTCGACATTTACTTAGTGTGCACTTTGCACAGCTTGGTGTATACTAGTGCGTCACCACATCTATTTCACAGCTGAGTTCGTTCTAAATTTATTTGAAAATAAAGCTTCAGTAGACGTGTTGAAGCACGTATCTCTGTTTGTGTCTCTAAGATCCTTGAATATATTCTGATTTTTGGAAAATGTGCTCCAATACATCTCCCCCACCCCCACCACACACAGAGACTAGTGTAAGAGAGCATTTATTAGAGCATGGCCTTATGGAAGCTGCCATTCTCAGTTAAAGCTCTGCTAACTTTATAGACTGGAAATGGCGCCTCATTGCTTTAGATTGCATGGTTTTGATTTCTATTTGATTTCTCTCTGGTGGAGAGCTGAGCAGATCCGTTCCTAAGGCTGTCTCTGGAAAAGAGGGTAGGCACCATCGGGTGGGTGGAGGTGCTGGGTAAGATCATCCATTGTCCTGTCTGGTGTTCTTGCCTCTTCGGTGTCCATGAACGGGGACATCTGCAGCTGGATTCTGCCCATCGGGAGCAGAGCAGAGCCGCGGCTCCGTCTTACAGTCACAGGCAGACCTCTCTCCACTGTGCTTTTCTCCATTGTGTTTCATACATTGTTTCTGTTTTTGAAGACCTGCAAGGGACTTCCTTGCCATCCGGTGGTTAAGATGCCGAGCTCCCAGTGCAGAGGGCACGAGTTCAGTCCCTGGTGGGGAAATAAGATCCTGCACGCGGCATGACATGATCCAAAAAAAAAAAAAATTAATAAAAACAAAACAATAAAGACCTGCAGCATTCAGCCTTCCATCTGCCGGCATGCCCCAGTCTCGATATCCCCAACCAAACCAAGCAGCTGTTTCTCTTTTTTGTTTTAAATTGAAGGTCTGTGACAACCCTGCATCAAACATGTCTATCAGCACCATTTTTCCCAACAGCGTTTACTCACTTCATGTCTCTGCATCCCATTTTGGTATTTCTCACATTATTGCAAACTTTTTCATTATTATACTTGTGATGGTGATCTGTGATCTTTGATGTTACTATTGTAAAAAGATTATGACTTACCAAGGACTCAGATGGTTGTTAACATTTTTAGCAATAAAATATATTTTAATGGAGATATGTACACTTAAAAAACATGGTCCTATACTGCACATTTAATAGACTGCGGTATAGTCTGCTGCTGCTGCTGCTGCTGCGGGTCGCTTCAGTCGTGTCCGACTCTGTGCAACCCCAGAGCCGGCAGCCCACCAGGCTCCGCAGTCCCTGGGAATTCCCAGGCAAGAGCGCTGGAGTGGGTGCCCTGGGCTTCTCCACCGCGTGGGGTGGACGGGGGAGAGTGGCATCGCTCGGCACGAACGCTGCGCTGTGGTGCTGGGACCAGACAGTTCTTGCAGCTTCTTTTCTGTTTGCTGCATTGCTTGCTTTGTTGCTGTTTCTGGAAATGAACCTGCAACATCTTCACAGTCTGCCTGAGACGATGTTGTCAGTAGTCTGGATGAGCACTGCTTTGTCTGGATGAAAATGAAGGTACGGGTTCTTCCCATTGTATGTCTGTTTAAAAGAAAGAGAAGCTCTTTTGGCTTTCCAGGGAAAAGCCCTAAGCGATTCAGATAAAGCTTAATGGGCTCCCACTGAAATAACAAGGAGCTCATGAGCTATCGCACGAGGTGGACATACACACATCACCACACACCCCACAATGTGCTACAACAGAGTCAACCGGGAAGCTGCAGGGACACAGAAACCCAGGGACCTTTCCTGGGGGCCTGGGACATTCCCGCTGGATCTCAGGGATGATGTTCAGGTGGCATCCGAGCTTGCTCTCTGGTCTGGGTCCCAGGCTGGGGGCCTGGGACATTCCCGCTGGATCTCAGGGAGGATGTTCAGGTGACATCCGAGCTGCTCTCTGGTCTGGGTCCCAGGCTGGGGGCCTGGGACATTCCCGCTGGATCTCAGGGATGATGTTCAGGTGACATCCGAGCTTGCTCTCTGGTCTGGGTCCCAGGCTGGGCCTTTTCTCCCATGATAGCCCCGCAGCAGCCCCTCTAATGGAGTGTACAAGCCAGGTTTTCCTGTGCTGAAAGGTGATCAAATCAGACAAATTGTAAATCTACAGCTGTTGTTTTGTCAGCATGTATATTTTTATAGAAAGGAGCAAATCTCTGCCGGGTCGGCTGGATAATCATCTCTGCTTTTCCTTACTTGTTCAGAACTGTGAAAGAATGCCCTTGGCAAGGACCTGGTTTTAATCACTTTTGGTTAACACAGAAGCTTTTGAAGGAGAAGGTGCTTTTTGTAAACTGTGGCTGGGTCCCAAGGCATTAACATTTCAGACCTCTTCTCCGTATGAGAAATGTCTAGAGCAGGGCCAAGGAATCAAGCCTGTGGAGACAGTCCCCTGCACAGGGAGTTACTTTAATGCCTCTGACTCATTCCTCAAAGACATGCGTTTTTATTGTTTTTTTTTTTTTTTTTTTCATTCTTGAAAAATTGCAGGCCACGCAAAGCTAGAGACTTCTGGGCCCAGGGAATGTGTCAGCTTGCTTTCATTTAGTACAAAAGTAAGGCTTTTAAGAGAGATTTAGAGAAGCCAGAGGCCTTCTTGGGAAAGGTCCCAAAGATGATGAAGAGGCTGGAAAGATGGAACTTAGAGAAAAAACAGGAGAGGTTTTGGTGACTTCACTGGGGACAATGGGAAAACTTACTTTCCCTCAAGAAAACTGAGAATTAAAACACAAATTGTGTTCCCCTGCCCAGAGCTTTCATTAAGAGCCGCCTGGTTTGTTTGGGGATTTAGGGACCTGGGGCATGCAGGCAGGATGTAAAGCTGAATCTCGCAGGTCTTTATTCTTAAACTTTTATTTGTTTATTTATTTATTTTTTTTTGGCCAAGCCGTGCCACATGCAGGAACTTAGCTCCCTGACCAGGGACTGAACCCGTGTCCTCTGCACTCTGAGCTCAGGATCTTAACTGCCAGATGGCCAGGGAAGTCCCTTCAGGTTGTTAAAGCTGAGAACAATATGCACCCTTTGACCTGGTTTAAGTACTAACTACTTCACAGGCAATGTGGGTTGCTGGTACCTGACTTCAAATGGCAGCCCACTCCAGTACCCTTGCCTGGAAGATCCCATGGACGGAAGAGTGTGGTAGACTACAGTCCACGGGGTCGCAAAGAGTCGGACACGACTGAGCGACTTTCACTTCACTTTCACAAGAATGAGATGGCGAAAGCTTGTGATCCGTTGCTTTCAGCATCTCTCACCTGGAGCATTAATCTCAGATCGCAAAGGACATGAGTGAATACCGAGTGAAATAGGTTCGTGGAGCCTCGCCGTGGCTGAGAAAGCCATGGTGGATAAGTCCTGTCCGCTCCTTCTTGGGTCAGTGCCAGGACCAGGCTGGCCGGTGGAGCTGCCCACGCCCTCGGCTCTGGGGCAGGCATGCCCCTTGGAAGATGCAGCCATTGCCAGTTCGCCTTTGACTTGGGCTTCCCAGAGCTCCCAAGTCTACGGCGTGCGTCAGATACGGGTCTTGCTGAGGAGTCTGGCCCTGTGATTTGCCTTGTGGCAGCGCCTTTTGCTGGGCCTGGGAGATTCTGCAGCGTCCACCCGCTCAGGATGGCCCAGGAATGCCAGTTCACAACTGTGAGTTTTCCACAGAGCAGGAAGCTTCCCTTTAAAACAGAACATATCAGAAATTACTCCGCTGGTGAGAAGTAGGAGAAAATATTTAAAGGAAGGAGTCCATGAAAGTCGTTGAGAACCTAGGGATGACTGTTCCCTGTAGCGCATGGTATTCCCGGGATCATTCGGTCTCAAAGTATCATTTGCAGAAGAAGAGCTAATAGGGAAAGAGAAGGCCCCTGCCCACCACCCGCATCCCTGGATGTGGTTCTGAGATAATGCTTCTTATTCAATCATATTTATCATCCCAAGATTTGGAAAATCAAAGCCACAGATATGAGACAAATTCTGCCTCACATTCAAATATGTAATTCTCCTTCACTTGTGGGCTGGCATCTGTGTTCAGTGGAGAAGTCCAGCCAGCAAATGTTTAGACCACAGCCTAGTGGGAGGAGCCAAGTGTTCTCTGAGACTATGGCCTGTGACAATAAGAGCTTAAGACCAGCCGCTGGTGTGTCCAGTTTGGCTCATGGACACTTGGAGATGCTGGCACGCTGGGCATCATCTCCCCTGACCCTCCTGTGGCTCTGGCAGCCACTGCCCGTTACAGGAGCCATGTCTGTGCTTTTGCTTACCTCTGTTCACCTCTGGCATCTCTGCTCGTGCTCTGCACGAGCTGCCTGTTTATGCTCTTGAACAACTTGACTTTCCAGTCTCAATGGTAATGCTTAAAAATTTATTTCATGTACTTTTCTTTACTAAAGTAATATGACCACATAATAAAGTGTTTTGGAAAACAGAGACAAGTTGAAATTATTCTAAATCTCGTTGCTGTAGACACTGTTGCCATTTCTTCTGAGAATATTTCTTATCGTAGTTGGTCTTATGTCTGACAATCAGCTGTGTGACTTTGATTTCACTTAATGTGAAGTTATGTTTTTCACATCGCAGGGTAGTTTTGTTGGTCAGTACTTGGTGACTCTCTGATATTTCATATGTTGCTGCTGTTGTTTGGCTGCTAAGCTGTGTCTGACTCGTTTGCAATCCCATGGACTGTAGCCCTCTGGGCTCCACTGCTCATGGGATTTCCCAGGCAAGAATACTGACGTGGGCTGCTCTTCTCTTCCTCAAGGGACCTTCCTGACCCAGGGATTGGATCTTTGTTTCCTGCTTGGCTGGTGGATTCTTCACCAAGGAAACCCAGTGTTTCCTACAGCATATGTCGTTATTTGCCTTTTCATCATGTGACAAGAAATACTGCTACGATGAGCTACGTGTGAATATTTATTTTTCACATTTATGTTAGATATTAAGCCAGTACAAACCTTCACATATAATTTAATACATTTTGCAAATTTATTTTGGAAAACATCAAACTGATTACAATACCACCAGAAAATATTAGTTCACAAAGCCCAGAGCCAGTTTTGGGTTCGTTTATGTTTTAATTAATTTATTGGGCTGATTTGGGACTTCCTTGGTGGCTCAGATGGTAGAGAATTTGCCTGCCGTGCAGGAGACACGGGTTTGATCTCTGGATTGGGAAGGTCCCCTGGAGAAGGAAATGTCAACCCACTCCAGTATCCTCGCCTGGGAAACTCCATGGACAGAGGAGCCTGGCATGCTACATACAGTCCATGGGGTTGAAAAGAGTCAAACAGAACTGAGTGATTAATACTTTCCAGCTAATTTAACTAGAAAAAATGGCACATTTGGGGGTCTGAAAAGGTCAGTTTTCATTTCAATTCCAAAGAAAGGCAATGCCAAAGAATGCTCAAACTACTGCACAATTGCACTCATCTCACATGCTAGTAAAGTAATGCTCAAGGTTCTCCAAGCCAGGCTTCAGCAATATGTGAACTGTGAACTTCCTGATGTTCAAGCTGGTTTTAGAAAGAGCAGAGGAACCAGAGATCAAATTGCCAACATTCGCTGGATCATGGGAAAAGCAAGAGAGTTCCAGAAAAGATCTATTTCTGCTTTATTGACTATGCTAAAGCTTTTGACTGTGTGGATCACAATCAACTGTGGAAAATTCTGAAAGAGATGGGAATACCAGACCCCTAACCTGCCTCTTGAGAAATCTGTATGCAGATCAGGAAGCAACAGTTAGAACTGGACATAGACCAACAGACTGGTTCCAAATAGGAAAAGGAGTACGTCAAGGCTGTATATTGTCACCCTGCTTATTTAACATATATGCAGAGTACATCATGAGAAACACTGGACTGGAAGAAGCACAAGCTGGAATCAAGATTGCTGGGAGAAATATCAATAACTTCAGATATGCAATAACCTCAGACACCACCCTTATGGCAGAAAGTGAAGAGGAGCTAAAGAGCCTCTTGATGAAAGTGAAAGAGGAGAGTGAAAAAAGTTGGCTTAAAGCTCAACATTCAGAAAATGAAGATCATGGCATCCAGTCCCATCACTTCATGGGAAATAGATGGGGAAACAGTGGAAACAGTGTCAGACTTTATTTTTGGGCTCCAAAATCACTGGAGATGGTGCCTGCAGCCATGAAATTAGAAGACGCTTACTCCTTGGAAGAAAAGTTATGACCAACCTAGATAGTATATTCAAAAGCAGAGACATTACTTTGCAGACTAAGGTCCGTCTAGTCAAGGCTATGGTTTTTCTGTGATCATGTATGGATGTGAGATTTGGACTGTGAAGAAGGCTGAGCACCGAAGAATTGATGCTTTTGAACTGTGGTGTTGGAGAAGACTCTTGAGAGTCCCTTGGACTGCAAGGAGATCCAACCAGTCCATTCTGAAGGAGATCAGCCCTGGGATTTCTTTGAAAGGTCTGATGCTGAGGCTTAAACTCCAGTACTTTGGCCACCTCATGCGAAGAGCTGACTCATTGGAAAAGACTCTGATGCTGGGAGGGACTGGGGGCAGGAGGAGAAGGGGACGACAGAGGATGAGATGGCTGGATGGCATCACTGACTCGATGGTCATGAGTCTGAGTGAACTCCGGGGAGATGGTGATGGACAGGGAGGCCTGGCGTGCTGCGATTCATGGGGTCTCAGAGTTGGACACGACTGAGCGACTGAACTGAACTGAACTGAACGTTTGAAAACCCCTTCAAACACGACATCTTGAAGGTCAGAAACAAAACCAGATGGTCTGCCCTCTAGGCCCTGGTCTAGACGTTTGCATTCATCATTGCTGTGCTGAGCTGTGTCTTGTATTGTGGGAAGAGTGTTTGCCATTGACCAGCAGTGACAAACTGGTGCATTTTCACTCTGCCTATCCAGCTGTCGGTCCACATTTCCACCTATCTTCCCGTATCTGTCACGCTTCAGAAAGGGTCAAATGTTGTCATATAGCATAACAAAACACCACACATTCCAAATAAGTGAGATAATGATACAAGGGAAAAATAGGCGGACAGGTGTTCCACAGACTTCCAGGGAGGGTCACAGAGCTGGTGCCAAGTCCCCTAGTGGCCAAGAGAGAGGTGATCACAACCAGTTATTAATATAAGAGCTGCAGTGTCTGTGGGGCAGAGCCGTGCCGTCCGCCTGTAAGCATAGGGATGCTGGGAGCAGTCGGGAGGGACATCCCCTGGGGCCAGCGCTGAGGCTGCTTCACACAGTGGGTGCTCAGAGGACGTTTCCTGCAGGGCCCGGGTGTGGCGAGACGGTCCGCCCCAGCGCACAGGTCACTAAACCAGTCTCTCGGGGGCTTTGTGCGGAGGAGGGTGTGCTCTGGGGCCAGGTAGGACCAGGCAGCAGATATCAGCTGGTTTGCCTCAATGAAGTAATGAGTCTTTGCGGGTATTTGGAGAAATGGATGAACAAGAGTCTCTAAATTTCCCATGAACTTTGCTTTCCTTAGCCATATTTTGGACAATTCTGAAAGGCAGTGAGGCGGTGACAGTGGGGTCTGACAAGCACCCGTGTGGCAAACCCCCTTTGGTCAGTGGTAAAAGGTTAAAGGTCCAGGCAGCCCCCCACACAGCCACAACCGCAGGTCTTCTTGTCAATGTCAAGAAGTAAGGGATAGTCCTTAGAATGGAAGACAGTGGTCTCTGCTCAAAGGTGAGTCAAGGCAGAAAAGACAGGTAGGGCCAAGTTTCTTCTCGAAGAAGGCGACAAGAAATGGGCACAAGAACACAGGTGGATGAGTCAGCACACATCAGTGGTTTTCAGGCTGTTGGTCCCCAGAACAGCAGCATCAGGAACTTGTTAGAAATGCAGCTTCTCAGACTTGCCCTGGACCTGCTGGGTCAGAAATTCTGCAGGCAGGGCCAACATCCTCCTCTTTAAGGCTTTGTGATTCTGATGTTTGCCAAATTTGGAACCAACAGCCAAGGTTCTGAGGGGGAATCAGTTAAGGTGGCACCTGGTGAGCTGGTGGAGAGAGCAGAGTTGAAAGTACAGTGAACGAGAGACCTGCTGTCTGGGTCCATCCTAGCCTCAGTGGGGTTTTGTGATGTGGCCTGAGTGAGCTGGGTTCTGTTGGCTATGTGAATAAGGGCCTATTGATCTCTGTTTCCCTACTCCACTGTGTTTTCATGAGAAATGAGAAAGCCGTTTGGAGACTATAAGATGCTATCTAAATATAATTTATGTTTCAATCGTGTGTTTGAACCTACTAAGAATCAAGGCAACAGAAATCAGCAAGGTAGCAGTAGGCACTCGATTAATAGTTATCAAGAGAATGAGTGGATGAAGCGCATCCGTAAACCCATGGGAGTGTGAGGAGCTGGAGGCAGCTTTATGGCCCGAGAGCCCCTTCTGCTGTTGCGGTGGGCAGGTGGCACTCGGTGATGGCTGTGTCTGGAGAGGCAGTGGGCAGATCAGGGGGTGAGAGGAGGCCTGGCCTTGCAGAGGTGGGTGGGTGGTGCTGCCCTTCATGGAGAAAGAGAACGCTGATTAGCAGGGTGGGGATGTTGCCCCCCTTTTAAGGGGGATGCCTCCTTGCTTTTTTTTAGAATTATTTTTAGTTTGGGCTGTGCTGAGTCTTCGCGGCACGGCTTTCTCTAGTTGCAGCAAGAGGCTGCTCCTCGCCGCGGAGCACAGGCTCTAGGCATGCGGCTTCAGTGGCTGCGACTTGAGGGCTCTGGTTGCCAGCTTAGTAGGTGTGGTGCACGGACTTGGTTGCACTGCCGCATGCAGAATCTTCCTGGATCAGCGATTGAACCCATGTCCCCTGCATTGGCAGGCAAATCCCAGACACTGGGCCACAGGGAAGTCTGATGTCGCCTTTAATCTTGGATGTGCTGATCTGACAGCTCCTGGGTCACCTAGGAAGAAGCGCCGAGTTGGTTACGCAATATCCACATTCAGAGCTCGGAGAAAGGGCCTGGCTGGAGGAACACGTGTGCGCCATCTGGTTGCGGGTGGGGAGTGATGCTAAGGACCTGGGTGGCGCCGCTTGGGCCAAGACCATGGAGTGAGCAGAGAAGTCACCAAGGGCTGCTCCTGAGCAGCTGCACTGAATGCGGGCACAGGGGGCTGACGGCACAGAAGGGAAAACGGCGAAGCTAAGTTCATCTAATCCTTGCCAGCAACACTGTGAACAGGCGCGCTGTCTTTGAGTTAAACCAGGACTGGGCCAGAGGACTGAGAAATTGTTCACGGTCTCACAGGCGTGATGCAGCGCTGGCATCACTGAGACCGAGCCCCGCCCCCCCTCCTGAACCTGTGCTCGTGAATGACGCGCAAAGCTGAGGACGCTTAGGGGCCGCCTGCGCACGGGGACCTGACAAGGGAACACCGGCTCAGCGAAAGATGCTCTGGCCAAGGGGTTCATCTGGTCCCCCGGATGACCTAGTGAGTCAGTTCAGACAGTCAGTCCAGTCGCCCAGTCGTGTCCGACCCCAGGAATCGCAGCACGCCAGGCCTCCCTGTCCATCACCAACTCCCGGAGCTCACTCAGACTCACGTCCATCGAGTCTGTGATGCCGTCCAGCCATCTCATCCTCGGTCGTCCCCTTCTCCTCCTGCCCCCAGTGCCTCCCAGCATTAGAGTCTTTTTTAATGAGTCAGCTCTTCTCATGAGGTGGCCAGAGTACTGGAGTTTCAGCTTTAGCATCACTCTTTCCAAAGAACACCGCTTTCTCTAAACAACAAGCATCACCAAAATAATACATTAAGAGTATTTATGGGCATACAACAGAGGGTGGATCCAGAGAAGCCCTGTATGTGTGTGTGTGTGTGTGTGTGTTGCGAAAATCTTAGGTAAGAAGGTTGAACTAAGTTCTACGTAAGAAAACTGTGATGAGAGTGGATGATATGGGATAAAGAACTGGATGAAAACGTGGTGCTAGATGAAGGAGGCTCAGGGCTGAGGCCGTGGGCAGACAAATAGCTTCTGACACTCCCTTTCGTGGGCACTGACCATGAGCTGGGTGACCCCTGCGGAATGGCATGCGTGGCATCGAACGTCTGGTAATCCGAGGCAGTGACCATCACATTAAGGATGTCAGCAAGTCCTTTACACTTTTTTTTAAAGTGACATTTCGCATAAGAATTTCAAGGAGAGTATGAGCCCGTGGCTGGAGGTGAAGAGGGCAGTTCTGACAGATGATAGGCAGAAAGCAGGACTCCTCGCATGTGATGCTTCTCTTTCTTTGCCAAGAGACGTTAGCCTGGATGCATGAGCATTAAGATGAGGCTGGTGGGACTTTTATGAAAGGGCTCAGTGTGCTCTGTGCATGCTGGTCACGAGGCTCAGAAGGACACTTTCTTGGATCTTCAAAGACCTGGAGCAGCCCAGTTCACTAAGTCACCCTCTTCCTATGCTCTGGACAAGGAAGAAGGCAGGCGTGTGGCTGGAGCCAGAAGGAGCACCCGTGTTCTTTGTCATCTGTACCAAGGCATGAGCGAAGCTATATTTCACATGGAATCGCTCTGGCACTGCAAACATCGAGGGCGTTTGCAGAGTATTGGATAACCAGTAATTACAGCCAAGAGTTGACTTTTCTCTAAACAGTTCTTCTGCTGTGAAAAGATCCAGGTGCCCAAGGCTATTTTTTTTTTCTGTACACAATTATGCAGTTCTAGAAGTCTCTTAATTTGACTAGTTTGTATTTCCTTTTGCTCGGTCTTACTTGTATTCTCTTTTTGGTCTTAAAGGTTTTCATCAGTTCACTGGAAAGGATAGTTCTTCCATTGGACTAATCTTAAAATAGGCTAGTTAGATGCCCATCTCTCAGTGAGGCATCTAACTAGCTGAAATCCTCTCTGGTTTCCTTAGTGCTAGAAGTTTGCTCTTTTTTGTTGTTGTTGTTGATTCAATCATAAATGTTCAGAGGGTAGATTGGTTGTGAAGCTCCATTCAGTATTTTGTGCTTAGGATCCCCGGAGTAGAAGGTGCAGTGGTTTTTAAACCCAGGACCCCGAGTCTCAGCTTTGTCCTTAATTTCCCCCGAGCCTCACTTATCTTACCTCGATGATGGATTGCTGAGACAGTGGTCCCGGGGCTGTTCTTAGAATAATATGTAAGGCTTAAGAGAATTCACAGGTTACCATTATAAAATAAATAAGTCATGGGAATGTCCTGTCCAGTATGGTAACCACAGTGAGTAATACTGTGTTGTATATTTGAAAGTTGCTAAGAGAGTAAGTCTTAAAAGTTCTTATCACAAGAAAAAAATTTGTGATAGTGTGTGGTGATGGATGTTAATTAGATTTGCTGTGTTGATCATTTCACGATACAAACAAATATCAAATCATTATGTCAATTACACCTCAGTAAAACATTAAAAAAAATAGAATTCATGGAGAATTTTCAAAGACTAAATCTCTGGAAAAAGTGAGATGTTTAAGTTGCTATTGTATTTTTTTTTGTCTGCATAAAAAATTAATACCTGAGAGAGAAATATGTCGGTGGAAAGCCCTAGAAGGTGGAGGTAGCATTATAATAAGGTTCTTTGCAAGAGCCGAAAGGAGGCCATACGGTGGGCCTCAACAAGATAGGGCAGGCTGATGAAGGCACAACGGATCTTTGCTCTCTGCTGGATTCAGATCTACTGTGTGTGGTGAGATGGGGCTTCCCTGGTGGCTCAGCTGGAAGAGAATCCACCTGCAAAGCAGAAGACCCTGGTTCAACTCTCAGAGGGTCCCCTGAAGGAGGGACAGGCTACCCTCTCCAGTATTCTCGGGCTTCCCTGGTGGCTCAGCTGGTAATCCGCCTGCAGTGGGGGAAACCTGGGTTTGATCCCTGAGTCAGGAAGATCCGCTGGAGGAGGGCAAGGCAACCCACTCTAGTATTCTTGCCTGGAGAATCCCAAGGACCGAGGAGCCTGGCAGGCTATGGTCCAAGGAGTCACAAAGAGTTGGACAGGACTGAGCAACTAAGCACAGCCCAACACAGAGCTGAGATGACTGTCATCTGCTGGCTAGAACAGAAAAAGAAACGCCACTTGTTTGTTAAACAAATCTTCAAAAGAAAATATGAGAAGGAGATTCTGGAGACGAGCAGGTTATGAAAGTTGGACCTCAGTAGTTTTCTGCCTGCTCCGTAGCAACTTCCAGCTGAGAGAAAGGGACTTGGCATCAGAAAAGCCACGTTTACAAATGTCACGATTTTCCTAAGGTCTTGGCTCCCTCCAAAGACATTCTTTCTAATGCTCCCAGAAACCAAATCAGTGGTTTCACAAGGACAGTTACAAATTTCATCTGTCATGGAGAGTTAGAGACAGGCAATTTATTGCATCCAATTCAAAGGTTGTGAAGGAATCCTTCAGATTTGGGTGCCTTCCACAGTCTTTTAGGTAAGTTGAACACATCCTTTGGTTCTAAGGAAAACAGCTTGTAAAATGTTTGGGAGCTCTTGGGACATCAAACAGTTCTTAGAAGAGTGCATTTTAACGGTTTACTTGTAAAAGAATCAGTTAAAGAAGCAGAAACATATGGTTTGAATTGCTCTGAATAATACGAGGTATTTTTGTAGGCGTCTTTTTTTTTTTCCTGAGGGTCTCACATCTTTGGGTGCTTATCTTAAAAATACTCAAAATAACCCTTAGATATACTGACAGGAGGAGAGGGTAGTAGTCCTGTAACAGTGGCTTCCTGTTGCACTTGGTGCCCGGGTTCTGGCAGACCCTGGGCCCATCAAGAGATGTCAGGGAGGAAAGGGACGAGAACATCGGTGGTGGAGTCATGTATAATTAGGATACAGCGGTGGCTGGCCCAAGAGTTCAGGTTTAAAAGCTTACAAACTCCAAGCAGATGACATTAAAGCTTGAACTGGGTCCTTACAGTTTAAAATGGAGGGTTGACTGGGGTGAGCAACTTGAAACTTGTAAAGCTCTTGCTTGCCCTGGGGGCTTCCCAGGCGGCGCGAGTGGTAAAGAACACACCCGCCAATGCAGGGGACGATAGAGGCACGGTTCGATCCTGGATCTGGAAGATCCCCTGGAGAAAGGCATGGCAGCTGACTCCAGTGTTCTCGTCTGGAGAACCCCTTGGACAGAGGAGCCTGGCGGGCTATGTGTCGCAAACAGTTGGATGCGACTTGCCCTAGAGCTTTCAGATTAAATGGAAACAATATGCTCGTAACACGGAAGAGGCCTGTGGGGAGCGCCTGTCGCCAGACCCACCCCCTGCTTCTGCCTGGCTTCCCTGGCCGTAGATTAGAACGTGAGAGAGAGAGAGGCTTCCTCCAGTGTCGAATGGGTAGAAAGGAGTGGCACCTAAAACAAGTCCTGGGCCCGTCCCATTAATCTGCATCTGGGTGCAGGGGCTGGGAAAGACTAAGACATGAGTGAGGACAGACCTGGGTCAAGTTTGTATATGGGCCTATGACATCGCTTCATCTGTGTGAGATTTCTCAAGTGTGAGACAGAGGCAACAATGACTATTTCATTGAGTTGTGAGGAGGCAAGATTAAGACTACACAAATTATTACAATGAGTGGGTTTTCCTCTATTAGATAATAATTAAACAAGTCGTTACTGGGTTTAAGTTTTTGGTTTGCCCTGGGGACATGGTGGTGAGTCACTGCAGGCATGGTTTCTCTCCGCTTGCAGCTTGGAATCCAGTGGGAGAAACTGCCATCACCCGAAATAACCTCATAATCAGAGATACTAGTGTGCCAGGTCAGGGAGAGACTGAGTCTGGCACCAGATGGCACCAGTGGTGAAGAACCCGCACAGCAATGCAGGAGGCATAAAAGACGCAGGCTCGACCTCTGGCCAAGAAGACTCCTTCAAGGAGGAAATGGCCACCCACTCCAGTATTCTTGCCTGGAGAACCCCATGGACAGAGGAGCATGGTGGGCAAGAGTCCATAGGTTCGCAAAGAGTCAGACACAATTGAAGCGATTGAGAACTCACGCATGTGGACAATCAGAGGATCAAGCCCCATGGAGCACTGATGAGCCAAGGAGAGTGAATTCAGACGTGGAGGAGCCAAGGATGTGAGGGCGGCCTCACTAGCTCCTGGTCGCACGGTCTGACCCAGGAGCGTCTGCAGGAGGCTCTGGGCTGCCCCTGCCTCTGTCCTCAGTTCCCTGGCCCGTGTTTCCCCTAACCACTCTCTGCAGTGGCCACGTATGTCTCACCCCAATTCCATGGGGCTTCTGAGGATTTGGCTCAAACCAGATCCCACTCTCTGGCTTCGCTGTGAGTATCTGTCCGGATCTCACGTTCCTCTGCCAGGCTGCCTCTCGTGCTGCAGAGTCCCGGCCAGTGCTTTGTTTCAGTCCCTACTGCTAAGACCACACCCCAGGTGTCGTGTGGGGCTCTGTCCCCTCCCCTCTCTTCACCAGGGAAGAGACCCAGCGCTCTGACACTCGTTTGGGCAAAATCTTTGTTTGCATGCAACAGAAACTGACCCTGGCTGGTTACACCAAGAAAAGGGATGTGTGGAAAGGCTGCTGGATAATTTGAAGCACCGCTATAAAGACCATGAAACACTGATCAGGCACCAGAGAAGCTAAGCGTCAGGCAGGACGTTGGCTAAGGTCAATACCCAGGGTTGGTTTGGTGCAACTTCTGTGGCCATAACTGCCCACTCCCCACCCCCACTCCCCGCCCCCGGCTCAGGGCCTCACTGGCCCTGCAGCTTCAGCAGCACTGGCCGTGCTCACAGGGCTGAACTCCACTGCTGCCGCCCAGAGGAACTCAGCCTTGGCACTGGGGCGAGTTGGGGGAAAGGATGACTTGCTTGCCAAGCCCATAGGAACGCATCAGAGCTTTACACTTTCAGAATAGGAAGCAGATGCTCTTGACTGCGGAGAAGGCAATGGCACCCCACTCCAGGGTTCTTGCCTGGAAAATCCCATGGATGGAGGAGCTTGGTAGGCTGCAGTCCATGAGGTCGCTAAGAGTTGGACTTGACTGAGCGACTACACCTTCACTTTTCACTTTCATGCACTGGAGAAGGAAATGGCAACCCACTCCAGTGTTCTTGCCTGGAGAATCCCAGGGACGGGGAGCCTGGGGGGCTGCCGTCTATGGGGTCGCACAGAGTCGGACACGACTGAAGCGACTTAGCAGCAGCAGCAGCCGTTGACTGACTGAGTCTTAGTTCCAAAAACACAGAGAGAAGACAAGTAACGGGCTCTTTCTGACTCAGTTCTGAGTTGTCCTAAAGTGGACAGGGCTTAGAGATTGACTCAGTGATGAAGAGTGAACTGGGGCTGAGGGAGGGGTGGAGGGGGGGTAGGGAGGAGAAGGATGCTTGACTTTTGGCTAAGATCATGGGGTGATGATGGTAGTGTTTACTCAGATGGACATACGAAAGAAGACCAGGTTGAAGGCAGTCATGGGTCTGAGATACCAGTAGGATAGTAAGTAGATTATTGGATGTGTATCATGCTTGGCGCATAGTATAACAGACGCTCGATAAATACTTGCCAAATGAATATAATGACCTGAAGGCTGTTCGGAAGATGGAGACTAGAGTTAATTACTAGCTGTGCGTTTACGCAGCCTAGAGACAAGAGATACTTCTTCCTTTCCATTTCCATCAGCACCTGGCCCCACTTTAGGGAGACTGGTCGACAGAGTTCAGGCCACAGCACCTCCCAGGCCCCAGCTGGGACCAGACTCCTCCCGGGAGCCACCTGAGGCCGTGGTCTGGCTCTTAGTGCCAAGCGTGCTGTTTCCAAGTGGAGGCTGGATCCTGGGGCCTCCATCGGCTTCTCTTCCTGATTGAAATGTTTGCCCACCACGTTTCTGTTAGTCTTTCTGTGGGGACTCTCCAGCTTTCCCACAGGAGGAAAGCTAATAGGAAAGGAGCAGACCGTGTAGGTTCTTGGGAGCAGAGCAGGTTAGAAAAGCACTATATTTCCTTGAAGTTTTCTGCCTTAGTTTAAAAAATCATGTAAATGCGTTTTTTTTTTTCCTACCCTGTAAGATCTATTTGTTTTAATGTGAAAGCCCAAGGCTTTACATTTTTTTGAACCACTGAAGAAAATCAACATTCCTAAGACAAGTGTATTCTTAGCTTCAAATACTGCGCCACTCCTCCAAAACAGTTCCAGGGTGAGAAGGGAGTCTGAAAGCATTTCTGCTTTTAGCTTTCCTGGACCTCCCCAGCAAGGACCAGCTCTTACGAGTCTCCATGTTTTCATGTCCTGTGATGTCCTATACTCATGACTGTCCAGGTGGAGTTCTGTTTATGAGGCTGTTAAATTTAGACAGGAGCCAAGGGGTAGACTTATATGGCCACAAGTGTCGAAACTTAAATACAACTTAGTGGTTTCTTGGATCTAGGAGATTGAAGATGCCAGCATTCTGATCTTCTGGGTCCAAATTGGGTGGACTTCAGGAATTAGCAGACTCCTCGCGTTAAGCCGTAGAATCCTTCCCAACACAGTGTTCCAAGGAGCTATGGCCACGTGTATAAAATTGGCCTGGGAATTAAAATCTACTCATCATCCTCCAGATGGTCAAACCCTCTCCACTTTACTGAGAAGGATACTGAGGCTCAGGAAGCCTTGGATTTACAGGGGCTTCTGGTAGCAGGGTCTGGATTGGAGCCTGGTTATCTGATGTCCAGTTTCGTCTACTCTGAACTGTATGCTTCAAGGAAGGGGCCCTTCTACTGGTCCCTGGGGCAGGGATAGCTCTCTCCTACTTGTCAATCCCCCTTATGAATTGGACTTAAACACAGTCCTGTGTTTAAAATTCAAATTGAAGTGATTTAAAACTCTTGCTGGAGCTCTGAAGACATGAAACAACTATAAATGGCCCAATAAACTGAAAGAATAAACTGTCTATTAAGGATAAGGAGGTGAGACTTCATGCTACCTTGTAATAACCGCTAGTGCTTCTCAAGACTTTCCCTTCTTCAGCACAAATGAAAGCTCGATGTGCTCCCATAGTTGGGATTCAAGGAGGCAACATAGTAGAAAGAACATTAACTTTAGAGAAAGACGTATCTGGTCTGTATCCCTGTTCTACCATTTATAAGCTGAGTGACCTTGAACTGGGTTTCCTGGTGGCTCTGTGGTAAAGAATCTGTCTGCCAAAGCAGGAGACGTGGGTTTGATCCCTGGGCTGGGAAAATCCCTGGAAAAAGAAATGGCAACCCACTCCAGTATTCTTGCCTGGGAAATCCCACGGACAGAGGAGACTAGCAGCCTATAGTCCATCTTGTTGCAAAGACTCAAGCACAACTTAGCAACTAAAGAACAACGATCTGGAATCTTAAAGTTACTTAACCTTTCTGAACTTAGTATTCATCATCTGTAAAATGGAAATAACACCTGCCTCAGAGAAATTGTAGGATCATTAAACGAAATAATGTTTTAAATGCCTAGTATATGAAGGACATTTAACTATAAAGAGTTTGTCTCATTCCTTTTAAGGGAAACAGTTTCCCTAAGACACTAGGGCTTAGTTCTAAAAGTGCCTGTACATTGTAAATCACCTAATGGGATATTCCGGGCACCCACGAACTATGATAATGAGTCAACATGCTAGAGGTAAGGGGATAAGACAAAATGAGCGGTAAATTTTGAATTGAAATGGGTCAAAGGGGAAAGTGATCTGAAACAAATGTGTAGGTGGAACTAAATGTGGAATGTAACGCCGTCAAGCAAAGGACTAGACAGTGGCCACGGGCCCCAGGGGCTGGCCGGCTTCCACCTACGGGAGGTGCAGGGTCTCGCTTTCTCTCTCTTTCTTTTGGCCACACTGTGCAGCATGCGATTTTAGTTTCCTGACCGGGGACCAGAGATGGGACCCACGTCCATTGCTGTGGAGGTGTGGAGTCTTCCCACTGGACCACTTAGCCACTTGGTTTAGCCGCTTAGCCAGGGAAGTCCCTGAGCAACGTCTCAGCCACATAACGCCCGTCTGGGTCTCCAGGCTCTGCTGAGATGAGCCACGCACAGGAGGCCACTCTTGGTCTTTTGAACCTTGACAGGGAAAGACAAAGCTGGGGGACAGGAAAGCAGCCTCAGGGACTGGGCCAAGAGCTGAACTGTGGCATGAGAGCAAACGTGGGCTCGTTTTCCAGGCCAGACAGCCACACACCAGGGTGCCTGGCCTTCTTACAGGGACGAGCAAGGTCTGAGGACAGGAGCAGGCCTGTGCCATTTTATGCTGCCCACAGTGTCTTTCCGGTTTTCAATAAGTTCTTAGTGAAAATGCTACTCAAATCCATGGTACAGCCAAACAAAGGAAAGGGTCTGCTATCAGACAAATGAAATGGATGTCCCATACGCAGTGGGTGTGAGTGTCTGAGGATTGCACTGGAGCTAGACGAAGGCTCCAAGGAGGAGAAAGGTCCAGGACACAGGTCATGGAGGGCAATTTCTGACCCCTGTCACCAGCAGGACCCCTGTTCTGGAGTGCGTCTTCCTTGCGCTGTTCAGAGCACGGGGTTTGGATTTTAAAGAAAAGACCATTTTCTCACAATTTCTCCCCAACATTGGCTTCACACTCCTCTGGGCCTTTGTTGTTATTCATTTTACAAGAAAATTTATTTCTTATACTTATAAAGTGATAATTGGGTTTACTACTTTGCCACTTGAGAAAAGTAGGATTCTTATCTCACAGCTTACACTTATATTTCAGATAGACTAAAATAATTGTTTCTAAAAGCACATTTGAATCAAATATGTAGAAAATAAATTCCACAGATTATCTGAGCAGAAACCACAAATGAAAAAAATGATAAATATGACTGCATAAAAGTGAGATTTGTATAGAAGTCAGTCTACCATACATGCCATTCAGAAACAAAGAACAAACCCAGAGGAAAAATGCAACACACAAGAGACACGGTGAGCCGCATTTAAAATGGGTGACCAACGGCGACCTTGTACAGTGCACGGAAATCTGCTAAATGTTATGTGGCAGACTGGATGGGAGGGGGTACTGAGGGAGAATGGATCCATGTGCCTATACGAATGGCTGAGTCCCTGCCCTTGCTCACCGGAAACCATCACAACACTGTTAATTAGCTGTAGCACAACTGAAGATAAAATTAAAAGTTCAAAAAGGAAAAAAAAAGGAACATGGTGTATTATTGCTGCTGCTGCTGCTAAGTCGCTCCAGTCGTGTCCAACTCTGTGCGACCCCATAGACGGCAGCCCACCAGGCTCCTCCATCCATGGGATTCTCCAGGCAAGAACACTGGAGTGGGTTGCCATTTCCTTCTCCAATGCAGGAAAGTGAAAAGTGAAAGTGAAGTCACTCAGTCGTGTCCGACTCTTAGTGACCCCATGGACTGCAGCCCACCAGGCTCCTCCATCCATGGGGTTTTCCAGGCAAGAGTCCTGGAGTGGGGTGCCGTTATCTTCTCCGATGGTGTACTGTTAGGGCAGGCCTTAAAGCGGAGTGCTCAGGGTGACCTGAGCAGGCCCACCTGGGTTTGATGTCTAGTCACTGGCTGTCACCATCTCTGTGCCTCAGTATATCATCTGCATAATGGGATTAATAATGCTCGAAGACTTCTTGGCAGAATGAGAATCAGCATGCAAAATTCTTAGAGAAGTTCCTGGCATGTAGTAAATGCTGCACAGCATTAACTAATCTTATCATAATTACCATTTTTATTCTCAACATGGGGCTATAAATTAATGTTAACTTCCTGAAAAATAATTGATGATTATATATATATATTTATTTATTTAAGTATGCATGTGCTTCAGTTCATCAATTATTTATTTATATATGATTATATAGTATATTTGATTATATATACAAATGTATACATATACAAATATATAGTTTTAAATGCATATGTGCTTTAGCTTATCAATTTTTCTATTATCTTATCCAAACATATATGTACAAAGATTCCATCCCTGTATTATCAGAGTAGCAAAATATTTGCAAACAAGTTAAATATTTAACAAGAAGAGAATCTTTGCATGAATAATAGAAGTCAGGTCAGTTTGATGAACTGTTATGTATCAATCAAAATAAAAATTCAGACTGAAGTATTATATATTGACTTTTGGTTATCTACATGTCTCTGTATGAAATAAATACACATTTATTTTGAATCCATCTAAATCTGGAATGAAAAAAGAAAATACATATAGATATTATCTCTGCTTGGGGACTGTCGTGGTGATTTTTGTGTCTGTATTTCTCGTTTATTTTCTGAACTTTTAACCATAAGTGCATTCAGATGGAAATAGCTTTATTATTTTTAATTATAGCTGTAACAAATAGTCTGAGATCTCAAATAATTGAAAGCACCAAAATAAGTGGAATTATTCGCAGTTTTAGCAGACATGCTCATGGAGTTTTGCTTCCAGTTCACTTTCGTTGTTCACTGCTTATTTGTATGAGTGAGAGATACTTAGAAACAAACCCACACATGTATCTGTAGCATAAGGGACTCAATATTTGCTGGTTTTGAAAATTATTTTCCTCTCATATCAGAATATAGCAAGCATCATTCTCTGAATAAATATAGACCTAAGTCATCATTAGAGTTGGTGAAAATTTAATCATATGGATATGAAAGTATTATTCATGTGTATCTGTCCAAGTTTCCAGTTCCTAGAAGTAGAAATAATGCACTAAAAATAAATGGGATGTTTAAGACTCTTGGTGGATATTTCAGATTACTTTCCAGAAAGATTATGCCAGTTTATAACAGAGCTTGCAAGGTTTAGAACTATCTTAAGGTAACTTCATTTACATTTTTGTTAATTTGGTTGTTGAAAATACTGTCTCTTTGGTCTTAATTGGCACCCAGAGGAAATTTTTCACTTCAAAGCCTGACATGAAGGAACAGTGGAGACTTTCCTGAAAAGTAAAAACTTTACTAATTCAAATGACAAGCATTTCAAGCCTCATATGTGTAGACAATTTCTAAATGTCAAGAAAAATTGGACATCTGAACTCACATAGCTTGTGAGTATATAAGAAACAGATTTTGTGAGTGATGTCCAATTCCAGTGGAGAGTTGTTTTATCTCTCATCTCTATTTGCTGCATCTATTGCCAGCTGGAAATGAGCTATAAATATTCAATTAGAATAAATTTTTGGCACTACTTTTTCTTTTTATTTTGCATTCCCCAAGTATTTACTTCTGATTACGTTCTTACTTTGTAAAATATCTCTCTTATCTTTACATATTCATTTATACATATTGATTTTGCAACTGCAACTAGACAAAATATTTGTGTTTTTCACTTTTACAAAAGTCTGTTGAGTTAGTCAGACTTAATGCATGTTGAAGGGAAACAGAGGTGAATTGTGTACAAACGGTACACTTGGAGTGGATGCATAGAGTAGAATAAGGCCAAAAGAAAAAGAAAAACATCTGAGATGTTCCCAGTATCTCTGGAACTGCATCCCATTGTGAGGACCTAGATTTGCAAAGTGGCCATCATAGCTCTGGGGAGCTGATCAATGCTTATAGAACTAGATTGGAGAAGACTCTCGAGAGTCCCTTGGACTGCAAGGAGAGCCAACCAGTCCACCCTAAAGGAAGTCAGTCCTAAATATTCATTGGAAGGACTAATGCTGAAGTTGAAGCTCCAAAACTTGGCCACCTGATCCAAAGAGCTGACTCATTGGAAAGGACCCTGATGCTGGGAAAGATTGAAGGCAGGAGGAGAAGGGGGTGAGAGATGAGATGGTTGGATGGCATCACCACTCAATGGACATGAGTTAGAGTAAACTCTGGGAGTTGGTGATGGACAGGGAGGCCTGGCGTGCTGCATTCCATGGGGTCACAAAGAGTCAGACATGACTAAGCAACTGAACTGAACTGGGGTAGGCAGACAAATTGTCTCCTTCCTAAAGTTAAAGCTTTGGAGAGTCAATGGCCTGCCTCCAAGGCTGTTAGCCAGAGATAGGAGGGACCCAGTTGCCCATGATCTTACTCTTCCAAACGGCTGCCTCGCCCTCTTTGCTGTTGCTCAGTCGTGTCTGGCTCTTCGCAAGCCCATGGACTGCAGCATGCCAGGCTTTCCTGTCCTTCACCATCTCCTAGAGCTTGCCCAAACTCATGTGCATAGAGTCAGTGATGTCATCCACCCATCTCCTCCTCTGTTGTCCCCTTTTCCTCATGCCTTCAATCTTTTTAGCATCAGAATCTTTTCCAATGAGTCAGCTCTCTGCATCAGGTGGCTGAAGATTTGGAGCTTCCACTTCAGCATCAGTGCTTCCAATGAATATTCAGGACCGATCTCCTTTAGGGTTGGACGGGTTTGATCTTGCAGTCCAAGGGATATTCAAGAGTCTTCTCCAACACCACAGTTCAAAAGCATCAATTCTTTGCTGCTCAGCTTTCTTTATGGAAATAAAGGTTTTTGGGTGGGAAGCAACTCTCACATTTACACATGACTACTGGAAAAACCATAGCTTTGACTAGATGGAACTTTGTTGGCAAAGTAATGTCTCTGTTTTTAATATGTGTCTATGTTGGTCATAGTTTTTCATCCAAGGAGCAAGCATCTTAATTTCATGGCTGCAGTCACCATCTGCAGTGATTTTGAAGCCCAAGAAAAGAAAGTTTTTCATTGTTTTCATTGTTTCCCAATCTGTTTGCCATGAAGTGATGGGACCGGATGCCATGATCTTCGTTTTCTGAATGTTGAGTTTTAAGCCAACTTTTTCACTCTCCTATTTCACTTCATCAAGAGGCTCTTTAGTTCTTCACTTTCTGCCATAAGGGTGGTGTCACCTGCATATCTGAGGTTACTGATATTTCTCCTGGGAATCTTGATTCCAGCTTGTGCTTCATCCAGCCCAGCATTTCTCATGATGTACTCTACATATAAGTTAAATAAGCAGGGTGACAATATACAGCCTTGACGTACTCCTCTCCCAATTTGGAACCAGTCTGTGGTTCTATGTCTGGTTCTAACTGTTGCTTCTTAACATGATTACAGGTTTTTCAAGAGGCAGGTAAGGTGGTCTGGTATTCCTATCTCTTTCAGAATTTTCGACAGTTTATTGTGATCCACATAGTCAAAGGCTTTGGCATAGTCAGTGAAGCAGAAGTAAATGTTTTCTGGAATTCTCTTGCTTTTGCTATGATCCAACAGATGTTGGCAATTTGATCTCTGGTTCCTCTGCCTTTGCTAAATCCAGCTTGAACATCGGGAAGTTCTCGGTTCATGTACTGTTGAAGGCTAGCTTGGAGAATTTTGAGCATTACCTTGCTAGCATGTGAGGCGAGTGCAATGGTGCAGTAGTTTGATCATTCTTTGGTTTGCCTCTCTGTTTCAGTTCCTCTTCCTTCTGTTCCCCAAACCTAAAGCACTAATGAACTCTGGCAGGGAGGAGGAAAGGTGAGTCTGGTCCCACCCTCTCAGCCAGCTGCCTCATCCTAAAACTCTCCCTGCATCTCCTCTGGTGCCTCCCTTGTGACCTGGGGCCTTCTGGCCCTAGTTCCCCCGCCTCTCCCCCCGCTGTGAGGAGCCCAGGGCTCTGAGGACTATCCGTGGGTGCTCTGTGCCATTTCCCCCACTGCTGAGCTCACTTGCTCATCCTCATGATCTGCTCTCTTTGTCTTCTTGTAGCAAGCCTCCCACCATGCTTACCACTGGGTCAGGTTAATCAGATGTGGGCATGGAGAGAGTTACCCAAAGGCCCATAAGTACCAGCCTCAGACAGATTGGTGGACTCTGAAAAAAAAAAAATCCATTCTTTGGAGGCAGTTTTGGTGGAAGATGTCAATCACAGAAATACCCTTTCTGTGGTTCCGCTTATGCTGGGAGCCAGCGTGAGGAATCCCACCCATGACAAGGTCATGCAGAGAGGCCTCAAGGCGAGTCTGGCCTCAGGGTTTCCCCTGGAGTTTCCTGAGCATGTACCCCCAAAACCAGAATCTGCCTGCTTTATTGTACTGTGGTTTTCCACTCTTCTGACACACTCTGGAAAAAGTTAACTCAGGGCTTTAGTCTTCTGCATTTGAAAGGGAGGTTTCAGTTCAACCCCCTCTGATAACTCTCTAGCTTGCCTTACAGGTTCCCCCAGACTTTTACAGCTTGTGAATGGTTTACAGTCTCCCACCTGCGAGAGGCACGGGAAGCTTAAAAATCCTAGGAACGCAGGGGCTTCCAGGTGTCAAGATCATTAGAATAAAACTGATTGTTTCATTGCTGAGCCAATACTTGCCAAAGTTTTAATATCTTTTATTTGTTGACATAGTTGGTATATAGAAAAAACAAGTAGCAACATTAGATCTTTGCATTAAGTACCTTCTTTGTTATAACCCACTGCGCCTTTATTCTATAGAGATGTAACTTTAGTGCTTTAAGGAGATACAGATTAAAGAAAAACACTTCAGGGAAACGAGATTAACATTCATTAAGGAAGAGAGCCAAGAAGTGTTAGCAAGCCTTTGGCCAGAAGATGATGTAAGTCACCTGAGACCTTTGTATACAGAAAGATCTACAGAAAGGGTCAGGACTGCTGCCCCTGCGTGACTCTGTATCTTCCATTATGTAAAATTTAGGGTACATAAACACCTTTTAAATAATAAAGTTGGAGAGGTTTTTGCACAAGCCTGGCCTCCCCCGTGTCGATTCTTTCTCTTGCTCCCTCCTCCTCCCTCTCCTTTTCAGGCTGATCCTCGGAAAGCAGAGGCTCACCGGAGTCTATTTACTTTCCCAGGCTTCTGAGACCCACGAGAGAGGGAGCCCAAGGCGGGGCACCCTCCACTATTCAAGCGGGCGCCTGTGGCCCAACGTAGATGGCTCAAGTTCCTTGTCTGGAACTTTATTGGTTTTCCACATAAACCAAGTTAATCAGCCTCTTTTCTCCACTCATTTTCCTACTACACTATTTTTTCCTAATCTAATCTTATATTTCTAATTAAATAAATCTCTCTTCACTGACTCCGTCCACCCTTTGAATTACCCTAGACCCACTGGGGCTGGACCTCAGCACGCTCAGTTGAGTAGTATCTGTTCCGATGTTTTCCAGCCTCACTGATGGGCAAAATGTTTCCTGGTTTTCATCTTAGCTGCCAGCTGGGCACCATAAACAAGAAACTATTTGACCAAAGAGCAAAGTTTGGCTTATTCTCAGCAGCCTTGATTCCCACCCCAGAATCTTATATCTGGCGAAATGACTCCTCAGGTTAGCCCAGAACTCCTCTTTTGTTGGGAGACCAGCTTGTATAAAAGTGTTTAACAGCAAATGATGTCATCATGTTCTGCTCGCAATGGACATGTCCAATTACTCTAACTTTGGAGGACTTCAGAGCAAGTTGCTGCTTCAGACCCTTCAGAGCCCTGGGCCCTGGAACAAACTTGTCTCAAAGTCTATGAGCCTCCCCATCCTCTACCTTCTCTGATGTGCTGTGAGCTGGTCCAGGATCTTATGTTGGCTGGCACTTATAAACTTACCCAAAGCACTCAAGATGTCCTTTTTTCCTTGTAAGCATAGATGCTTTGTTATGCCCAAGTCGCGAAATCTCCCAGTGACCACCAGGGAGCCGATAATAAAGCAAGAGAGTTTTTATTACCAAGCTCGAGCTGGGGCTCCCACCGATACCGACGCAGCGGCTATAGGGAAGAGCCCGGGTTCTGGATTACATTGCTTATATAGGGAGTATACATGGAAAAAAAGGATTTCTAGGCAAGGGGATGTCTGATTGGTCACTTTCTTTTGAAGAGTTGTGTGTTGATTCTTGATTGGTTCCTATTACCTAGGTAGACCACAGGTTCCTGAGCGTTAAGTCAGGAGATTTTGGTCTGGGGTCCGATTGGCTCGTGGGTGGTGGGGTGAGGTCAGGGGATTTCCAAAGGCTCTTTTCCTGGAACCTTACAAAATGGATTTTTCTGTTAACAAAATGGAGTATCTTAGATTCTTCAGCTTTCTGAGTTCTGAGGTGAAATATAGAAGATCTCCAGACAAAACTTTGCCACTAGAGGTTGGGGTGGCTACTCAACAATGCTTGGTGAGTGGAAGGATTTGAGAAAGAGTTAATGAAAATGTTCAGAATTGATTGTCCATCAGTGATCAACTCACTGGAAACATGTCATTATTGAATTGTTTCTGAAAAGTACTCAGGGCCCAAATTTGAGCCCTTTAGTGTTGTAAGGGATTAAATACAGTCTCCAAGAAATTCCACGAGTGTCTCCAGGAAGCCAAGTGCCATGTGAGCCGGATCCCTCACCAATTCTGGTCTTTCATTCAAGGTGCAGCACAGCATGCAGCCGTGGATTGAAACATGCTAGTAACAAACCCACCGAGACTATCTTCAGACAGTAAGTAAATGTGGACTTGATCTGGGTATTAGTTGGTGTGAAGGAATTATTATTAACTCTGCTAAGTTGGAAATATGGATTTGGTTTTGTGAAAAATGCTTACAGAATGTGTTTACAGATTCATGTGAAATTCTTTAGGGATGGAATATCAAATTGTCTGTAATTTACAGTAAAGGAGTTACTTTAGAAAAGAAAACTGTTCTAATGGTGTTTGAAATATGCATTTGGGGGCTAATAGACCTGGATTGCCTTTTTTTTTTTTTCAAGAGAGAAATATAAGCTACAATTGTGCCCATGTTTTCCAGATCTCGGGAAGTAACACGCTTTTCCTACCTTCCTAATAGTCTAGGGATAGAGAATGAAAGTCTGGGGAAAGAAGACTCTCCTGAGAAAAGACAAGATAAAACACTGAGGTTAGCAGAGCTGGAAGCCACCCAGACAGGGCAGAGGTTGGGAAAAGAGTGCAAGTGTGAGGGACTCCTACTCCACCGGGAGCTCATCTCTTTTTAAATTTATTTTTTAATTGGAGGAAAATTGCTTTACAATGTTGTGTTGGTTTCTGCCATCAGTTCAGTTCAGTCACTCAGTCATATCTGACTCTTTGTGACCCCATGAATTGCAGCACGCCAGGCCTCCCTCTCCATTATCAACTCCCGGAGTTCACCCAAACTCATGTCCATCGAGTCCGTGATGCCATCCAGCCATCTCATCCTCGGTCGTCCCCTTCTCCTCCTGCCCTCAATCCCTCCCAGCATCAGAGTCTTTTCCAGTGAGTCAACTCTTCGCATGAGGTGGCCAAAGTACTGGAGTTTCAGCCTCAGCATCAGTCCTTTTAAAGAAATCCCAGGACTGATCTCCTTTAGGATGGACTGGGTGGATCTCCTTGCAGTCCAACGGACTCTCAAGAGTCTTCTCCAACACCACGGTTCAAAAGCATCAGTTCTTCGGTGCTCAGCCTTCTTCACAGTCCAACTCTCACATCCATACATGACCACCGGAAAAACCATAGCCTTGGCTAGATGGACCTTTGTTGGCAAAGTAATGTCTCTGCTTTTGAATATGCTATCTAGGTTGGTCATAACTTTTCTTCCAAGGAGTAAGCATCTTTTACTTTCAAGGCTGCAGTCACCATCTGCAGTGATTTTGGAGCCCCCAAAATAAAGTCTGACACTGTTTCCACTGTTTCCCCATCTATTTCCCATGAAGTGATGGGACCGGATGCCATGATCTTTGTTTTCTGAATGTTGAGCTTTAAGCCAACTTTTCCACTCTCCTCTTTCACTTTCATCAAGAGGCTCTTTAGCTCCTCTTCCCTTTCTGCCATAAGGGTGGTGTCATCTGCATATCTGAGGTTACTGATATTTCTCCCAGAAATCTTTTTTTTTTCCTCTGAGGCATCTTACTTGCATGTATTACGTCCCTAGAAAAAAGAATCCAAGGATTTTTCCTCCTGTGTGTTTTCGTCTTGCTTCTTCATGGTCCATGATGCCAGCTGAGGTTGTCAGTACAATGAAACCAAATTGATGGGATGGGAGCAGGTTATTCTGCCATTTTTCTAGATCTTTGAGTACATCAAATCTGGGGCTGATCACTCCACACTTATTTAGCCTGCCTGTGAGGTTCACAACAATTTTCCCATCCCGGCAATCTTGATACCAGCTTGTGTTTCTTCCAGCCCAGCGTTTCTCACGATGTACTCTGCATAGAAGTTAAATAAGCAGGGTGACAATATACAGCCTTGACGTACTCCTTTTCCTATTTGGAACCAGTCTATTGTTCCATGTCCAGTTCTAACTGTTGCTTCCTGACCTGCATACAGATTTCTCAAGAGGCAGGTCAGGTAGTCTGGTATTCCCATCTCTTTCAGGATTTTCCACAGTTGATTGTGATCCACATAGTCAAAGGCTTTGGCATAGTCAATAAAGCGGAAATAGATGTTTTTCTGGAACTCTCTGGCTTTTTCCATGATCCAGCAGATGTTGGCAATTTGATCTGTGGTTCCTCTGCCTTTTCTAAAAACCAGCTTGAACATCTGGAATTTCACAGTTCATGTATTGCTGAAGGCTGGCTTGGAGAATTTTGAGCATTACTTTACTAGCAACAACACAAATCAGCCGCAGTTATGCATATATCACCTCCGTCTTGAGCCTCCCTCCCATCCCCACAACCTACCCCTGTATGTCATCACAGAACATCAGGCTGGGCTCCCTGTGTCATACAGCAACTTCTCACCAGCTATCTAGTTTACATATGGCAGCGTATACATGTTTATGCTACTTTTTCCAATCGCCTCACTCTTTCCTGGCCCTACTGTGACCATATGTCCATTCTGTATATCTGCCTCTCCATTCCTGCCCTACAAATAGGTTCATCAATACCATTTTCTAGATTCCATATATATGCATTAATATTTGCACCTCATTTTGCCCCTCCCTTGGGGCTCCAAGCCCTGTGTCTCAGTCCTGAGCTTCCACTCCAACCTGGTTTGCCTGCCTCTCAGCCCCCGAAGGAAGCCAAGCCCGCCATTCCCTGGCTCCTGCTTCCCAGGACCCACTGCATCTTCTTGCTTCACCCTTACACTGCCCGCTTCCCCAGAGTGGTCCCTTTGTACGAGAAACCCAGGAGATCCCTCACACAGATGAACCTAGGTAATGTGCTGCCATAGGGAAAGATGACATGGACCCTGACCACACAGTGGGTATCTTTAACTCATATGCAAATAAACCCCAGTTACTTTTAAGCAGTAACTATCTCACTCTTCTTTCTCACCATGAACTTTTTATAATATCTCACATTGGGTGATATGGTAGACACAATAATACCCTCAAAGATGTCCATGTTCTAATTGTGAGAACCTGTGAATATATTATCTTCTGGCCAAAGGACATTTCAGATGTGATAAGGATCTTGAGATGGGGAGATGTCATCACAGGAGTCCTAAAATTGGAGAGCCTCATGGCTGTGGCCAGGGAAAAGGAAGTGATGATAGGAACAGGATTAGGGAAAAGATGCCAAAAGTGAAATAGTATGAACTTCGAAGATGGAGGAAGGGGCCACTAGCCAGGGCATCCTCCAGAAGCTGGAAAATGGATGCCAGCAAGGAAATAGGCCTGGTAGAGGCTCCAGGAGGAATGCAGCCCTGCTGACACCTGGGTTTTAGGCCGGTGAGCCCGTGGCAGACCCCCGGCCTAAGCACGGAGAGAGGTGCACTTGTGCCGCTCCCGGCAGTGTGTTCCGGCAGGCCTAGGGCACATGGAGACCTGCCCCGGGCGGGCTCGGCGCCGCGGCTCCTTGGGTTCAGGCCGGCCTCCCATGTGCGCTGATGTCACTGGTGGTGACGCCCGCCTGCCAGGGTCAGCTTGGTTCAGCTGCCCAGTCGCGCCTGACTCTGTGATTTCATGGCCTGCAACGCAGCCAGGCCTCCCTGTCCATCTCAGGTCCATCGAGTTGGTGATCCATCGAACCATCTCATCCTACGCCATCCCCCTATCCCCCTATGTTTCCTATAGGAAACATAAGAGATCTGGGTTCGTTACCTGGGTCGGGAAGATCCCCGGAGGAGGAAATGGCAACCCACTCTAGTATTTTTGCCTGGAGAAGCCCATGAACATAGGAGCCTGGTGGGCTATAGTCCATAGGATCGCAGGAGTCAGATATGACTGGAGCAACCCAGCATGCACGCACGTGTGAAAGTTATCTGTTTGCTGTGGAACTGTGCCCCCTCTAACCTGTCTCCGTTTTGGATTCTTAAACCATGGCATGCGGCCATCTTTCAGTTTGCCTTTACCTTAAGGTAGGCCAGTGGCTCTTTTGAAATGTCCTGCCTCCAAAGGAAAGAGAGCCTTTCTCACTTTTCTCAGCCCGTTAGACAGCAGCAATGTGATATGGGTTGCAGGAAAATTGCTTCTTTATCCTGCTGTTTCCAGGAGTTGGAAGTTGTATTTTGAAGGAGCAGAGCAAGAGGGGACTCTAATTCCAGAGTTAGGGATCCCGTCACTGGCTGGCCTCGCATCGCTCAAGAGGGACGTTAAAACGTTGAAGACTGCTCAGTCTGCCGCTCAGTCCCACGCACCGTTCCCTTCCTGCGCCTTAGTCTTTGCTGCGGGGCTGTCGGGGTTGCTAGAAATGCACCCAGAGCCCTTCAGAGTGAATTTCAAAGGTCCCACCTGACTTGGAATTTAGGCACACTACCTTATATGTGCCCTCCCGTGTCAGAAAAACTGGCTATTTTCCTAAGGTATTATGTGTAATAGATGCAGAGGAAAAACAGATTCCACGTGTGCAGACTCCCTACACAGCATCTCCAGAAGGGAAAGCTGCCTTTAATAAGTGGAAATAAATCAGCTTCCAGAGGATCTGGGTCTTAAAAGGTCTCTTGCTAATCAGTGCAATTGATGCTTTCTAACGGGGTCCTTACTCTAACCCCGCCCCCTCGTTTGAGACGTTACAGAGATGCTCGTTCTCTATAGAGTCAGCTGATCCTCAGGTGATGGTCTACGCTGCCCTGTTTCTTTCATTCTGCAGCCTCCTTCATTTCTCTCAAATAATGCAGTTAAAATATCTAGCCCAGTGCTGACACATAGCAAATGTTCAACAAAGTTTAGCTATTATAATAACTCCTTCTATTAAGTTATTACAATTAGAGATAATTTTTTATAATTGGAGAACTTTTAGAAAACACAGGTTAAGTATAGAATGTTCTTCTCAAAGGTATGTAGAGGAAATCCCAATTTCCTTTTGATTTCTGTTCCATTGCAAGAGACACATTACATGAGGGAATTGCCCCAGAAAACATTTGAATTGCAAGTCAATTTTAAAGACAAATGTTAAAATTGCATTCTTTATGTGCATCGGCAAGCTTATTCATAATTTCCTACACTTGCACCACATTATAGAATTCACTTTAAGCCTATGAACGATTTTTTTTTAATTCTATGACTCTATCCCAAAGATGCAAGAAATGGGTTCTAGCATCAGTAAGGGCTGTCCTTTACAGGCCAGGTTGATGATAGAAGATGCTGTTAGGGAACTGTGATGCCCAGTAATGATGGTGATTTCAGATTTACAAAACATTTGAGGCCAGCTGATAGCTGGTCCGATGACATCAGAGTCAAAGTAGGCACAGATATTACAATGATCAGGAGGATCAGAGTGTCCCTGGGGCTCTAAATGGCAGAAAGAGATACGGTTAATGGATAATGGTGCTCGAGACAGTGCCAAGATATATAATAGCTAGCAAGTGTACTGCTTAATGTATGCAATCGAAACAAGTCAGAAGACCGAAGGCAGATACCCAGGTGAACAGTCACAGTCCCTCGTACAGTGCATTAAAGCCCCATTTAGCATGCACACACACAGAGTAGTCTTGAAAGACAGTGATGAGAGAAGAGCCTCGGAATGTGCAGTTTGGGCATTGTGCCTTCTGGCATGGGCTTCTCAGGGGTGGCACTGTTGGAAAAGAGCACGCCTGCCAGTGCAGGAGAGAGAAGAGACATGGGTTCAATCCCCGGGTTGGGAAGATCCCTTGGAAGAGGGCGTGACAGTCCACCCCAGTATTCTTGCTTGGAGAATCCCATGGACAGAGGAGCCTGGTGGGCTACAGCCCATAGGGTTGCAAAGAGTTGGACATGACTGAAGCAATTTGGCAAGCAAGCATACACTTTATTACATAACTATGTGCAGAAAGAGAAAACATTCTGAGCAAGGTTAAAAGTAAACTCACGAGCATTTCGAATTTCTTGGCTTGTTGGTCAAGGCCCTTGATGGAGAAACTGGAAACGAGAAAGTGTGAGGAACATGCATGTGTATGGAACGATGGAAAAGGAAAGTGTGAAGACTTTTGTATCACATGTTAATGTCCAGTGAGAGCACTCACAATAGAAATGGCACAAAGAGCCAAGTGGTGAGAATGACTCAGCCAGCTGACTTCAGACAGCTTACATCTTTGGCACCCTTAGTGCTGGCACAATTGGTACATGAGCACAGTTGCTATGGTAACAAGGATGGAGGTTCTGGAGGAATGGGCTTGCTCAAAGTAGGGGCTCCTACTTGCCAGGTCTGGTCCTTCTAATGCCAAGCTACTTGGAGCAGACTAACACTGACCCTACAATGTGGGATCAGCACCTCCATCCCAAAGAGCTTATAGGCACCTGGTGGCAAGTCGATTACATCAGCCCTGATGCCTCACTCTGGCAGGGGCATGGCACCACCCTGACCACGGCTGACGTGGACCCTAGGTATAGGTTTGTCTTTTCTGCCTTCAGAAGAGACATGACCACCTAAGGCTGAGACTGTTAGAGCCACCTCTCAGGGATTCCACACAACATCACTCCAGATAAGCAAGCCACTTCACTGTGAAGTGGGTCCCTTCATATGTCGCATCCTGCAGAAACCATTCTCACAGAAAGCAGAGAAATAATTCTTAAAAACACAGCTGAGACATCAGTCTGGACACAGTTCATTGTGAGAATGGGGCACTTGCAAAATGTAATATTTACCTTAAATATTTACCATAAATGACCACATTACAGGGCTATGCCCCAAGTTGGAATATAATGATTTAGAAACTGTAGGCAAAATCTGTGGGTACCACACTTGCCATCCGTCCTAATGACCCACTTATGGTCACTGCCTAACAGAAAAAAATATTTATCGGTGGTATTTCAATATGTCTGTAGCAACCAGTTAACAAATAGGCCATGTAATTGATTTCCAGTAATAATAAAACCTATACAACAGTTAGGTATAGCTCTAGCAAGAAATATAGATCTTTATGAATAAAATTATTTATAGTTATGCATAAGTAATAAAGCTAAATACATGAAGAGGTAAACCATTTTCACTGAAGGAAAAACTCAATACTGTAAATATATCAATATATTCTTAAGAAATCTATAATTTCAATTCAACACTCATAGAATGTTACAGTGTCTTTTTATGAATTGTAAAATTATAATTCTGATTCCTATTCCTAATTATAATTCCTATCTCCAAAGAAATTTGAAGAAGCAACAGAAGTAACCATTTTCCTTATTGTTTATCATAATTTAATATAAAGAAAAAATATATTAATAAAACAATGTTCAAGAATAGGCAGACTTATTAAAGTATAGAATGTATAGGCATTTTCACATAGATGTGGGTTAGTTAATATAGGAAAATAAGATTTAAAGTCAATTGAGAGAAATGGGCTATCTAATATAATTTTGTGGGAACTTTTCGCTACAAACATTAAAAAAAAGGTTAGCTCTCTACCTCTTGTATCATTAATAAAAATAAGTTCCAGATGGGTTATAGAATTAAACAATAGTAATTTTAAAAGTTAAAAATAATTTAGGAGAGAGGATGTTTATGACTTAGGAGTAAAAAATCTAAAATAAGAAATGCATACTAAACTCATAAGGACTGACAAATATGACAACATTTTAAACTGTAAAGCCAAAAACATTTTTAAAAGGTTGTAAAAGTCTAGATATTACCTCCAAAAGTTGAAAAAGTTATAAGTAAATATTAAAACATATGTAATAGGTATAAGACCAGTATCCTAAATGTACGAAAACCTCCTTTATTCAATAAATGACAAACACAAATAGAAAAATCATCAAAATATTTAAAGTGGCTGTTCACAGCAAAGGAAATAAAAACGGTCAGCAATATGTACTGACTGAGAGTCAATTTCTTATCTAGAAGTATCCATTTACAGCAGTAATGATATCATTTAAAACCATGAGTGTGGTGAAATTTTCAAAGTTTGATAAAATTGGTAATGACAAGGGAAGGGATTAAAGCAACTGCACATGGACAGAGCTGCTTAAAAGCGCAATTTCCAGCAATGGCACTACCTGAAATGGACATAGATTTTGACTCAGAATTCTGCTTCTTAGAAATTCTTGTTAACTCTCCTAGGAAAAAAATCACTTAGATTCATGCAAAGGCAGGTACAGGGATGCACAAGGGTGTGAGCTGCGACATCACTTGTAATTGCAAACATTAAATAAAATAAAGATGGAACAGTCGAAACTCCATCAATATAGAAATCGCAGGGGGCTGAAAGGACGTGGGCGTTATGGACCCAGTGGCGTTAAAGACTCTGTAGGGTATTACTTAGTGACAAAACAGTTACAACACAGTGCGTGCCAAGCCGTAAATTCACGTAAAAGGAAAGCAGGTGCACATCACGTGAGCACAGAGACAAAGACTTTCCCAGACCAGTGCCGCCCAGCAGAAGCCTCAGGGATGCAAATGTGCCCCCCGTTCAGGCCAGCCACGCAGTCTCGCCACAGGCTTTGCGACCCCACGGACCGCAGCACGCCAGGCCTCCCTGCCCATCACCAACTCCCGGAATTTACTCAAACTCACGTCCATCGAGTTGGTGATGCCATCCAGCCACCTCATCCTCTGTCATCCCCTTCTCCTCCCACCCTCAATCCCTCCCAGCATCAGGGTCTTTTCCAATGAGTCAGCTCTTCGCATGAGGTGGCCAAAGTACTGGAGCTTCAGCTTTAGCATCATTCCTTCCAAAGAAATCCCAGGGCTGATCTCCTTCAGAATGGACTGGTTGGATCTCCTTGCAGTCCAAGGGACTCTCAAGAGTCTTCTCCAACACCACAGTTCAAAAGCATCAATTCTTCAGTGCTCAGCCTTCTTCACAGTCCAACTCTCACATCCATACATGACCACAGGAAAAACCACAGCCTTGACTAGACGGACTTTACTCGGCAAAGTAATGTCTCTGCTTTTCAATATGCTGTCTAGGTTGGTCATAACTTTCCTTCCAAAGAGTAAGCATCTTTTAATTTCATGGCTGCAGTCACCATCTGTAGTGATTTTGGAGCCCTTCAGAAAAAATCTGACACTGTTTCCACTGTTTCTCCATCTATTTCCCATGAAGTGATGGGACCGGATGCCATGATCTTCATTTTCTGAATGTTGAGCTTTAAGAGTTGAGCTCTTTCAAATCCTGAAAGATGATGCTGTGAAAGTGCTGTACTCAATATGCCAGCAAATTTGGAAAACTCAGCAGTGGCCACAGGACTGGAAAAGGTCAGTTTTCATTCCAATCCCAAAGAAAGGCAATGCCAAAGAATGCTCAAACTACTGCACAATTGCACTCATCTCACATACAAGTAAAGTAATGCTCCAAATTCTCCAAGCCAGGCTTCAGCAATACGTGAACCATGAACTTCCTGATGTTCAAGCTGGTTTTAGAAAAGGCAGAGGAACCAGAGATCAAATTGCTGACATCCGCTGGGTCATGGAAAAAGCAAGAAAGTTCCAGAAAAACATCTATTTCTGCTTTATTGACTACGCCAAATCCTTTGACTGTGGATCACAATAAACTGTAGAAAATTCTGAAAGAGATGGGAATACCAGACCACCTGACCTGCCTCTTGAGAAATCTGTATGCAGGTCAGGAAGCAACAGTTAGAACTGGACATGGAACAACAGACTGGTTCCAAATAGGAAAAGGAGTACGTCAAGGCTGTATATTGTCACCCTGCTTATTTAACTTCTATGCAGAGTACATCATGAGAAACGCTGGACTGGAAGAAACACAAGCTGGTATCAAGATTTCTGGGAGAAATATCAATCACCTCAGATATGCAGATGACACCACCCTTATGCCAGAAAGTGAAGAGGAGCTAAAGGGCCTCTTGAAGAAGGTAAAAGAGGAGAGTGAAAAAGTTGGCTTAAAGCTCAACATTCAGAAAACGAAGATCATGGCATCCGGTCCCATCACTCCATGGGAAATAGATGGGGAAACAGTGGAAACAGTGTCAGACTTTATTTTTTGGGCTCCAAAATCACTGCAGATTGTGACTGTAGCCATGAAATTAAAAGATGCTTATTCCTTGGAAGAAAAGTTATGACCAACCTAGATAGCATATTCAAAAGCAGAGACATTACTTTGCTCACTAAGGTCCGTCTAGTCAAGGCTATGGTTTTTCCAGTGGTCATGTATGGATGTGAGAGTTGGACTGTGAAGAACGCTGAGCACCAAAGAATTGATGCTTTTGAACTGTGGTGTTGGAGAAGACTCTTGAGAGTCCCTCGGACTGCAAGGAGATCCAACCAGTCCCTTCTGAAGGAGATCAGCCCTGGGATTTCTTTGGAAGGAATGATGCTAAAACTGAAACTCCAGTAGTTTGGGCACCTCATGTGAAGAGTTGACTCATTGGAAAAGACTCTGATGCTGGGAGGGATTGGGGGCAGGAGGAAAAGGGGACGACTGAGGATGAGATGGCTGGATGGCATCACTGACTCGATGGAAGTGAGTCTGAGTGAACTCCGCGAGATGGTAACGAACAGGGAGGCCTGGCGTGCTGCGATTCATGGGGTCGCAAAGAGTCGGACATGACTGAGCAACTAAACTGAACTGAACTGAGCTTTAAGCCAACTTTTTCTCTCTCCTCTTTCACTTTCCTCAAGAGGCTTTTTAGTTCCTCTTCACTTTTTTCCATAAGGGTGGTATCATCTGCATATCTGAGGTTACTGATATTTCTCCTGGGAATCTTGATTCCAGCTTGTGTTTCTTCCAGTCCAGCATTTCTCATGATGTACTCTGCATATAAGTTAAATAAGCAGGGTAACAGTATACAGCCTTGACGTACTCCTTTTCCTAGTTGGAACCAGTCTGTTGTTCCATGTCCAGTTCTAACTGTTGTCTCCTGACCTGCATATAGGTTTCTCAAGAGGCAAGTCAGGTAGTCTGGTATTCCCATCTCTTTCAGAATTTTCTAGTTTATTGTGATCCACAGTCAAAAGCTTTGGCATAGTCAATGAAGTGGAAATAGATGTTTTTCTGGAACTCTCTGGCTTTTTCCATGGTCCAGCAGATGTTTGCAATTTGATCTCTGGTTCCTCTGCCTTTTTAAAACCAGCTTGAACATCAGGAAGTTCACAGTTCAGGTATTGTTGAAGCCTGGCTTGGAGAATTTTGAGCATTACTTTACTAGCATGTGAGATGAGTGCAATTGTGTAGTAGTTTGAACATTCTGTGGCATTGTCTTTCTTTGGGATGAAAACTGTCCTTTTCCAGTCCTGTGGCCACTGCTGAGTTTTCTAAATTTGCTGGCATATTGAGTGCAGCACTTTCACAGCATCATCTTTCAGGATTTGAAACAGCTCAGCTGGAATTCCATCACCTCCACTAGCTTTGTTTGTAGTGATGCTTCCTAAGGCCCACTTGACTTCACATTCCAGGATGTCTGGCTCTAGGTGAGTGATCACACCAGTGGGATCATGTGGGTCATGAAGATCTTTTTGTACAGTTCTTCTGTGTATTCTTGCCTCCTCTTCTTAATATCTTCTGCTTCTGTTAGGTCCAGACCATTTCTGTCCTTTATTGAGCCCATCTTTGCATGAAATGTTCCCTTGGTGTCTCTAATTTTCTTGAAGAGATCTCTAGTCTTTCCCATTCTATTGTTTTCCTCTATTTCTTTCCACTGATCATTGATGAAGGCTTTCTTATTTTTCCATGCTGTTCTTTGGAACTCTGCATTCATATGTTTATATCTTTCCTTTTCTCCTTTGCTTTTCACTTCTCTTCTTTTCACAGCTATTTGTAAGGCCTCCTCAGATAGCCATTTTGCTTTTCACGTTTCTTTTTCTTCGGGATGGTTTTGAACTCTGTCTCCTGTATAATGTCACGGACTTCCGTCCATAGTTCATCAGGCACTCTGTTTATCAGATTTAGTCTGTTAAATCTATTTCTCCCTTTCCACTGTATAATCACAAGGGATTTGATTTAGGTCATACCTGAATGGTCTACTGGTTTTCCTACTTTTCAATTTAAGTCTGAATTTGGCAATAAGGAGTTCATGATCTGAGCCACATTCACATTGCAAGATGTCTGGCTCCAGGTGAGTGATCACACCATTGGGATATGTAGGTCATGAAGTCAGCTCCCAGTCTTGTTTTTGCTGACTGTATAGAGCTTCTCCATCTTTGGCTGCAAAGAATATAATCAGTCTGATTTCGGTGTTTACCATCTGGTGATGTCCATGTGTAGAGTCTTCTCTTGTGTTGTTGGAAGAGGGTGTTTGCTATGACCAGTGCGTTCTCTTGGCCAAACTCTATTAGCCTTTGCCTTGCTTCATTTTGCATTCCAAGGCCAAATTTTCCTGTTACTCCAGGGTTTCTTGACTTCCTCCTTTTGCATTCCAGTCCCTTATGATGAAAAGGATATCTTTTGGGGGTGTTAGTTCTAAAAGTTCTAAAAGTTCTTGTAGGTCTTTATAGAACCGTTCAACTTCAGCTTCTTCAGCATTACTGGTCGGGGCATAGACTTGGATCACCATGATACTGAATGGTTTGCCTTGGAAACAAACAGAGATCATTCTGTAGTTTTTGAGATTGCATCCAAGTACTGCATTTTGGAGTTGTTTTTTTTTTACTGTGATGGCTACTCCATTTCTTCTAAGGGATTCCTGCCCACAGTAGTAGATATAATGGTCATCTGAGTTAAATTCACCCATTCCAGTCCATTTTAGTTCACTGATTCCTAAAATGTCAATGTTCACTCTTGCCATCTCTTATTTGACCTCTTTCAATTATTTTGATTCATGGACCTAACATTCCAGGTTCCTATGCAGTATTGCTCGTTACAGCATTGGACCTTGCTTCTATCATCAGTCACATCAACACCTTGCTTTGGCTCCATCCCTTCATTCTTTCTGGAGTTATTTTTCCACTGATCTCCAGTAGCATATTGGGCATCTATTGACCTGGGGAGTTCATCTTTCAGTGTCCTATCTTTTTGCCTTTTCATACTCTTCATGGGATTCTCAAGGCAAGAATACTGAAGTGGTTTGCCATTCCCTTCTCCAGTGGACCACATTCTGTCAGACCTCTCCACCATGATCCATCTGTCTTGGGTGTCCCTACATGGCATGACTCATAGTTTCACTGAGTTAGACAAGGCTGTGGTCCATGTGATCAGTTAGTTTTTAGTTAGGTGGCTAGTTTTCTGTGATCGTGGTTTCTGTCTGTCTGCCTTCAGATGCCATCTCTCAGCGCCTATTGTCTTACTGGGGTTTCCCTGACCTTGGATGTGGGGTGCCTCGTCTCGGCAGCTCGCTGCTCCAGTGCCACATGGCCACCACTCGCTGCCACTCCAGCATCAATGTCTACTAGTCTGGCAGCCACTAGTCATATGTCGCTTTGAACAGTAAATTGAAATGTGGCAAGTATGACTAAGGAGCTGAATATCAAATTTTATTTAACTTGAAAAGCTATATGTGACGAGTGGCTTCCTAATGGAAGCCACTAAACATAGCTAAAACATAGCTAAAAATTCACATA
This sequence comes from Nanger dama, assembly GCA_917880005.1. Taxonomy (NCBI): domain Eukaryota; kingdom Metazoa; phylum Chordata; class Mammalia; order Artiodactyla; family Bovidae; genus Nanger; species Nanger dama. The sequence goes on along the minus strand of CAKJTW010000028.1, from coordinate 1,098,856 downwards.
TATGCATGATAAATCATTGATGAAGGATTGTATTCAGGTGTGGAGATGTAACACACAAGTATTTTCCTATATTCCTTTTCTCATTGAAAAGGTAATATTTAAAGAGCTAAATGAAACCCATAGCTTCTTAAAAGATATATATAAATTGTTGTAAAAAAAAAAAAGAATAATTACCTGTCAAATCACATTTCCTTAGCAATGGGATGCTCCTGGAGTCATGGGGGAGTGTCCAGTGGTCGACCCTCCCTAGGGAAAGGCGGGGCCAAGAAGGCCGTTGCTGCTGTCTGAGCTGGGGTCCCATTCTAGGTGGCAGAACAGGAAAGGCAGAGGTTTCTGAGGTTTAGGGTCTGAACTGGAAAGACCTACATGAGCAGCCAAACAAAACTGTTGCCCACTGTTCCTAGGGGGCTAGGGACCCAAATAAGAAGGGTAAGCAGTGTTAGGTCAGGAACATGAGATAACTGGGCCAGCCTGGGTGAGCTGGTGTAAGGTGTTGGGAGAACAAAGGGTACCTCTCGTTACGGAAGGCACCTCAGCGTGAAGATGGGCTGTGCTGGGTGGAGCCACACACACTCACAGTGGGCACTCCCACTACGGCACTTACTTAAACGAGCGGCATCCATTCAGCCCGTTCTTTCTGTCAACAGACCGTGTCCCCTGTTGTGGACTGTTGATGCCCAGCGGGACGGATCCAGCATAGAATTAGGGCAGAGGAGCAGTTCCCCTTCGGAGCCCCTACTGTTGCGGCCTCAGACCCAGGGGGTAGAACTGAGCAGTTTGATTTAATGATGAAGAAATGCCTCACTGCTTCCTAAGTATCTCAGAGTAAAAGAAGGATTGTGATGGGCTATTTTATAGACACCAGCTATCCAGCTCTAAGTAGGAACAGGCATGTGTTTGTTTATTCATTTCCAGCTTTCTAAAGATAATAAAAGATCAGATTAGTGGGCCAAAGTCCATAGATAATGAAATCCAACATCCTGGATTCCTCATCTTTCTCAAGAATGAGATCTGGCTTCAGGGGATAAGCTTCAAAGCTGGGTAGTCTTCATCAGAATATTGTGTACAAGGTGCTAAGTGTTTTCCCCTGCACTGCTGCTGTTCCTGGGAGCAGATAACGAAGGTGGGTAACAGGAAAGAGCTCTGACGAGGAATGACTGAATGCTGACAGCGGTGAGTGAGTGTTCACCAGTTCTTCAGACTCAGACAAAGCCAGGCGGGGCTGGTGAGCAGCAGAAGCTGTCCAGGGAGCCAGCTGGTGGGCATGCGATGGATGAATGGGGCCTGGCCGGGCTCCTGGGGTCTGGGATTGGGCGCCTGACTTTTGATAGTCATCTCAAATGGCTCGTGTGTGAATTCATTTGCTGGGTATCACAAACAGAGTGACTGAAGCAGGGGAATGTAGTGTGTCACAGCTCCAGAGCCTGGAACTCTGAAATCCAGGTGCTGACAGGCTGGCTTCCTTCTGAGAACTGTTTCGGAGAATCTTTTCCAGGTCCCACTTCCTTGACCAACAGCTGGCCATTTTCACGTTCCTGCGGCATTCTCCCCATGGCTCTCTATGTCCAAATGTCCTCTTCTTGTAAGGATATTGGGCATATCTGCGTAGGGCTCACCCTAATGACTTCACTTTAACTTAATACTTTTGCAGAGACCCCATCTCCAAATAGTTGCGTTCTGAAATACCAGGTTAGGACTCGAACAGATCTGTTTTTTTTTTTTTTGGGGTTGTCCGGGCTCCGTTGTCGCGCATGGGCTCGCTCTAGTTGCAGCGAGTGGGGGCTGTTTTCCAGCGGCGGCGCACAGGTTTCCCCCTTGCAGTGCCTTCTCCTTGTAGAGCTCTAGGTGCACCGGCTCAGCTGCTATGGTGCCTGGGCTTTGTTGCCCCACAGCACGTGGAACTGGAGAAGGAAATGGCAACCCGCTCCAGTGTTCTTGCCTGGAGAATCCTGTGGATGGAGGCGCCTGCTGGGCTGCTGTCCATGGGCTCACACAGAGTTGGACACGACTGAAATGACTTAGCATGCATGCATGCATTGGAGAAGAAAATGGCACCCCACTCCAGTGCTCTTGCCTGGAGAATCTCAGGGATGGAGGAGTCTGGTGGGCTGCCGTCTAATGGGGTTGCACAGAGTCAGGCACGACTGAAGCAACTTTAGCAGCAGCAGCAGGATACGGAATCTTCCTGGACCAGGGATTGAACCTGAGTCCTCTGTGTTGGCTGGTGGCTTCTTAACCACTAGACCACCAACAAAGTCCAACACTCACTTTTGGTGTCGCTTCTCCCGGACACCACTCCCAAACTTCCAGGCTGGGCTAAATGCTTTTCTCCCTCCATGCCCCAAGTCCATCCTGAAGTTTCTCTGGTTTCACACATATGGAATCATAGTGAGAGTCATTTATGTGTCCCGTGGTAACTGTGAGACCACGTGCTGTACATTGCTGCATTCGCAGGACCCGGTGAGGCAGGGAATGCAGAGTAAGCCCTGTGCTGAACGCTTTCTGCACCCGGCCTGCCAGGACGCCCTGGCCACATGGCGCGATGGGCAGCCCCCGCCGCCCCCCTCCACGTGGCTCTCCAGGGCATACTGACACCCAGAGTGCCTGGAAGTCACGTGCCACGGGCTGTGTCCTTACCCTCTACACTTACCAAGTTCATACGTTGAAGCTTAATCACCAAAGTGATGGTATTGGAGTCAGGCCTGTGGGGGACAATTAAGTCATGAGGGTGTAGTCCCCATAACTGAGATTAATGCTCTTGTAGGAAGAGGAGGAGATAGCGAATCTCTCTCTTTGCTCTCAACCATGTGAAGATACAGTGAAAAGGTGGCCACCTGCAAACCAGGAGGTGGGCTCTGACCAGTTTCTGGATCTGTCAGTGCTTTGATCTTGGACTTCTTAACCTCCAGAACTCTGAGAAACAAATTCCCGATGTTTAAGCCACCTGACCTGTGGCACTTGTGATAGCAGCCACACTAACCAAGAACACCCTGAAACTTTCAAAGCAGCACTTAAATGTATTTCCTTATTAATTTGTTTGGACGCCTTGGGCCTCAGTTGTGGCATGTGGGAGCTTTATTGCAGCACATGGCGTTAGTTGCTCAGAGGTGTGTGGGATTGTAATCTTCTGACCAGGGATTGAACTCATATACCCTGCATTGACAGGGACATTCTTAACCACTGGGCCGTCAGGGAAGTCCCCAAAACACCACGTTTAGTCAACGTGAGGACTTTCCTGTACAAATTTCACGTCCTCTAGCTGCTTTGCACTGGAGGATCAGGCAGGCCAAATGTCAGTGCACTGGCCAGAAATACCAACATAAGGCAAGCACAGAGCATCGCTGGATAAGCAAGAGTCCTTATCCTTGAGTAAGATGATTATGCAAAGTTACCCCTCGAAGAGTACACACTGTCAGAGCAGCCTAAGGATCCAGCGGCATCCTGAAGGAGGTGAGTGTGGCATGAGGGCCCATGACAGGGTTTCCACAGGCAGCAGAAGAGTCGGGGAGGACGCAGATGCTGTGAGAGACACAGGTTTGCCCACGAGGCCTGCTGGGTTTGAGGAGCAAGCTGGAGAAAGTGCGTCTGGAGTTAAGAGAACATGTCTGGGTGTGGGTCTGCCTCCTGCCCGTAGAGGAGAGAGCTGATAGTCCGCATCACAGTTTTGAAGAGGGCGCGATGGTCCAGGGGTGGTGGTGTCTCGTGAGCTTCACTTAGATAACGAGTGTGAAGCCTACCGCATCCAGGAATCTCTGGGCGTAGGCAGTGGCCTCGTGGAAAAGGTGTATTTCCATAATCTGACCTACAGGGAGGGAACTGGGCCCAGGATGGAGAGAAGGTCAGTACTGGAAAGGCACCTCGAGACCTGATAAAATGACCTCACAAGTCAAGAGAGAGTTCTAATATCACTGGGGAATCTGACTCTAATCTAGAAATGAAAGCATAAGAGCTGGACAAACAGGCCTAAGGTGAAATCTGCACAACATGGAAGAAAGGCCACAGATACAGAGCTCAAGACAGCAAGGCCAAATCCAGCGCTTCTGCTGGCGTCAAGGAGCCCACCAGCTCCCTGGGGCTTTCGCAACCTCAGCCCCTGATGGTCCTTAAGACGAGCTCCAGATTGTATTAGCCCAGAGCCGGGCAGGCCTGAGACAGTCGAACTTAGTGGAGTTCATGGCGACTTTTTAACAGGAATCTCTAGAAAATAACTCTGCCTGTTTGCACAGTTAGAACATTTGATAGTCAAACAAGAAGGAAGGAAAGAATTGCCCTTATAAGTAAACTGATTATGAAAATATTGAGTGTCTATAGACACAGTCGAGAGCCCAGGAGTGTGTTACGAAGTCAAACACTCCCTAAGTTCACGGGGCCCAGTGAAACTTTCAGGTGATTCGGGAGACTTCACTAGCTTCAGGCTGTTATGTACGTAGTGCAGGGTTAGCTGCTCAGCCGCGTCTGGCTCTTTGCGACCCCAGGGTCTGCCCATGGAATTCTCTAGAAGAACACTGGAGTGGGTTGCCATTCCCCTCTCCAGGGGATCTTCCCAACCCAAGGATGGAACCCAGGTCTCCTGCCTCGCAAGCAGATTCTTTACCATCTGAGCCACCAGGAAAGACCACGTTGTTAGCCATATAATTATTTGGCAAAGCCATGAAAATAAATGGCAACCAGATATCCTAAGAATAAGGCTGAGATTTTACTGAAAAGAGAGATTCTCTGTCTGCTCTTTTCATCCTGTTTTGTCTTGTTTTAAAATGATTCACACTCAGGGAACTGTAAGAAGTCTCAAAATATAAATACACAAAGTCTAGGGACCAGATTGTGAAATGGAAGGACAGGATAGATAAGAGAAGGAAAAGCGTGCTAAATAGTAAGGATTTCACTGTTTTCTTAAAGCAGAGATACCTGAGGGTCAATTGCACCACCCGCTAGTGCTCTGGTCTCGACAGGCGATGGCCTAGGAAGTGTGCCCAGCCACGCGGGGCAGCGGTCCTAGTGGGGAGGACACTCAGCAGTCGAGCCCCCACTTCTGAATTTCAGGCTCCACATCTGCAAAAGGGAACGCTCATAAAGCCCTGTCCAGCTCAGAGAATTGTGACAAATGTCAAATGAGGTGGTTGCTTGAGCCACAAGCCAATGTAGAGGGAAATTTTAGTATTATCTCCCAGAACTGGAGCAGACCCGTTGAGCTCCCCCAGCTGTAATGAGAGCCTCAGAGGGCTGCCTTCATGCTGCTGTAATTCAATACAGAAGAAGGAAATCACATGTGAACCAAACACTCTGGGAATTTCTGAACACTGACTACACACAAGCCCGTGAGAACACTTCACAAGATTTTCTTCCAGTCCCCTGTACTAGAGAGGTCCATATGGACTCAGATTATCTTGACCTCTGTTCATCTACTATTTCTCAAGTGGAGTTCCTGAGAAGAATGAAGCTGACCCTTTGCGTGAAATGTGTCCAGCAGCTCAGATTGCTCAACAAAAACACAAAGGCATTTAGTACTCCACCATTCTCCAAACAGCCCCTTTCCTAACTTCAGTGTGTGCAGTTGCGGGTCTGTTTCCAATTATCCTGGGAAGCTGCAACCATGGCCTCACCCTTTGCTCAGCATACCGCTGGGCTCCCGAGGAAGGCAAGGCACAGAGAGCAGGAAGGCTCCCCAAGAAAGGCGATTTCCATTTACAGGACATCGGCACCTTCACAGGTGTGGCCACATTGTAAGAGCAGCGGGGCCCGAGGGGACAAGACGCCTTCAACATGTGCTTTGATATTTTGGAAACTATGGAAGTCATTGGGGAGAGAGAAACGGGAGAAGACAAAGTAGCCGTCCCTGCAAAGCTGTTATTTTGGCGGAGCAAACAGACGTCTGCATCTGCACCTAAACCTCTATGTCAATATCCCCTACATTTCTTCTTTACTGTGTGTATACAGTTGAATTACACATGGCAATAATTCTTATGAGGTCAGATGAAACAGGAGTAGGGACTAGTGGCTGAGACTGTGGTTGGAGGGAGCTTATTTATTTTGAATGAGTGGTCAGCGAATGGCCCTTTGGAGAAGGCGGTACTTGAATGCTTTGAGGACTTGAATGGAGTTAGCCAGAGACAGGTTTGAGAAAACAAGTCTTCCAGATCCAGGGAATGGCAGGGGTAAAAGAGTGTCGATGAAGTGGTGTGAGTTACCGGGGGAGAGTGGCTGAGAGGTCACGCCCTTTTGCCGAGGCTCTTGTGCAAACCGCAGGACAGCAGTGGGCCAGCTCCTCCCCTCCTTCCCACGCCCTGTCCTTAACCTCTCTATCACTTGGAAAAGGTATTCTCCTCTCGGGTACCCAGGTGTGCATTTGTCTCGCTCCTTTTTCGCCTTCCCATCTTTCCTACTTCCTCCACCGTATTAGCTAAATGTTTCATTAATCTATACTTAAACCTTCTCTTGAAGTATAATAGATACACAGAAAAGGGCATAGAGGTACATCTGGGTGGATTTCCAGGGACTGCACAACCTCAGATGGAAACACAGCCTGACCACACCCTGAAGCCACTGCACTCTTTCTCGAAATACTTCCCTGGAGTATCCAATGACTTAGTTAATTTGGCCGGTTTTCATACTTTGTAGAAATGGAATCATAAAGTATGTGCTATTTATGTCTGGCTTCTTTCATTTCGCTTCGCATTATATCTGTGAGATTCATCTGCGCCGTCGTGCGCAGCGAAGCATCCTTCACTCTTCTTGTTTATGGTACTCTGTTGTGGGAATGTACCACCATGCATCAATTTGTTCTATTGCTAATGGCCGTCTGGGACAGCTTCCAGTTTGGGGGTGTTATAAATAGTGCTCCTGTGAGTGCTGTAAGATATGAAATTTGGTGAGCATATGTATGCCTTGTTGTATCTGCCTAGGAGTGGAATTGCTCAGTCATAGAATAAGGGCATGTTAAGAGGGAGCAGATATTATGGAAGGATTTTTCAATGTTGATTCATTTAAAAATAATATTTATTTTTATGATGATTGAGTAATGCACATTCATTGTTGGGGATTTGGAAAAGAGAGTGAAGGAAAGCAAAATAAAACTGCACATCAGTCTGTTTTTATTCAGTCAGTTCTGCTATCCCTTAAACCCACGAACAGGAAGGGCTGACAGCACTGTGCCATTTTACACCGTGAGGGACTGGAGCATCGTGGACTTTGGGGTCCACAGAGGTCCCGGAACCTATTTCCCCACGCATACGGAGGACCAGCTGTAGAACAGGATCATGGGACTGGGATCGCGCTGCGTAGCCTCCGTCTCCATCTCACACTGCAGCATGCTCAGTGCTGCTGCTGCTGCTGAGGCGCCTCAGTCGTGCCCGGCCCTCTGCGACCCCACAGACGGCAGCCCCCCAGGCTCCCCGTCCCTGGGACTCTCCAGGCAAGAACACTGGAGTGGGTTGCCATTGCCTTCTCCAATGCATGCAAGTGAAAAGTGTGTTCAAATCAAAAGTTTTAATGGCAGCATTTGGATGAATCAAAATAAATTTAGTGATTTGAATTGTTTTTTAGATTTTAATGTTGTAAGCAGCGCTTCAGTGAACATTACTCCTTACACATTATGGACACGTCTGATTGTTTCTTCAGAATGTATTTTGAGGACTGGCATTTCTGACTCAAAGGACTTATTACATTTAACGTTCTTTATTTTTAAACTTTTAATTTTATGTTGGTGTAGAGCCAGTTGACAGTGCTGTGATAGTTTCAGGTGAACAGCAAAGGGACTCAGCCATACGCATACGTGTCTCCAATTCTCCCCCAAACTTGCCTCCCATCCAGGCTGCTACATAACATTAAGCAGATTTCCCTGTGTTATATAGCAGGACCTTGTAGGTTATCCATTTCAAATACAGCAGTGTGAACGCCTAAGCTTCTTGCTTTATGTTCCTCTGTTATACAGTAGGAACTTGTTGGTTATCCATTTCATAAACAGCAGTGTGTACATGTAATATTCTTGCTATTACTTAATTTCTCTACAGAAATTAAAAACAGAACTAATTTATGGTTCTGCCTGTATTTGGCCGATTCACTTCACTGACGACAAGGATATATTATTTTATGAATTAACGCTTATGCTAGAGCTATTAACACATTTATTTGTTAATTGATTATTTGCATCTCTGGTAACTTCTCAGTTCAAATCTTTTGCTCATTTTCTGGAATATTCAACTTTTTAAATTGATTGGGAAGTAGCTATGGGTTTTCCAATTATTAACTGAATTTTATTGTTTTTTATCATTTAACCTATATTTTGCAATTGCTAATGTGTGTAAAAGAAGGCTTGAGAGCTACAATTTACGTTCCATAAAAGGAAAGTGAATATCTGTTTTGGATATATTAATACATCTGTCTCACTTGTATCATTTCTGCTTACGGCGATCTATGAATTGCTGAGGATTTGTAATTGAAAAGGCCATTGGAAGCAGGACTCTCTTCCAATGTCCTTCTTTTTGTTTTAAGTTGCTGAGTCATGTCTGACTCTTTTGTGACCCCATGGACTGCAGCCCACCAGGCTCCTGTGCATGAGATTTCCCAGGCAAGAATGCTGGAGTGGGTGCCATCTCCTCCTCCAGGGGCCCTTCCCGACCCGGGGACAGAGCCTGTGTCTCCTGCATTGGCAGGTGGATTCTTTTCCAGTGAGCCCCGGGGAAGCCCTCTCTTCCAATATTCTTAAGTCCAAATAAATGAAAGAAGCAGACGTTATCTAAAGGACTGCTTTATCCAGCGCCTTCCTTGTGCAGAAGGGAAACTTGGGGAGCACAGGCTGTGAGAGTCTTGCTGAAGGTCACCACCACAGTCTGGCTCCGAGGAATCAAAGCTCAGGTAGCTTTCCCTCCATCGCCCCCTGGCTCTTGAAGAATAACCACCCCCTCTTTCTCTCAGTCTCCATTCTATGTTATGCGCACATAGACATGCATATTCTTTCCCTTGTTTTCTCTGATGATAACGTTCGGTTCCTGGGGTCTCTGGCTGCAGGGGGTCCCTGAGCATCAGCACCTGAGAGCCACGGCTGAACATCTAGCTCTTCCCTCCTGGGGGCCCAGGACGAGGTCCCGGCCTCAGAGCTGGCTTCCCAGGTCACTCTGTGGACCAGCACGGCGAACGCACGTGTCCCCTCCTTGTCCTCCAGGCTTCTCCTGCAGCTCCGTGTCCCCTCCTTGTCCTCCAGGCTTCTCCTGCAGCTCCGTGCCCCAAGGCTGGTGTCTTCCATGATTCCCTCCTGGTGCTCAGATCCATACGCAGAAGCAGAGCCTAAGCGAGGTCCTGGAGCTCTTCCAGAGCCTTGTGGGAAAGCTGGGATACAACTGGTGCCAAACGGGTCTGTGCGTTAGTTGGAGAGGATCCAGAGAGGGAACGATGTCTGAATTCCTCTAAGCGCATCCTTTCAGTGGACATTTTGCAAAGCGAGACTGGCCGTTAAGGAGGACATTTCATTAGAGCTCAGCTTCTTGGCAATGCTCTTTGTAAATATATAAGGAAATTCACTTCAGAACTGAAAATCTGGACTGTATCTCTCATCGTAAAGTCAGGCTTGCGGAAAATTTCAAAGTGGCATGTGAAATGCAGGTCTAGGGTTTAGTAATCACAGGGAGCCACACTTCATGCCTGGCCTTTTATGACAGTGGGACGGTTCACCACCCTGCCCAGCTTGAGATCATCTGGCCCCACGGTGTGAATCAGGAGCTGCCAGGTAATTCAAGAAAAAGTCTTGCAGAAATTTCTGAACTGTAATACCTACAGCATTCCTGACTAAATGAGCATTAAGCAGTTCATATATTTTAGCCCTTTTCAGACTGCAAAAATAAATATGTAAAACATTCATTTGCACAAATTTATAGGCATTCCAAGGTTAGAATGCATAATATGTGACTAACATTCATTTCATATGTCCTGCTTCAAGAAACTTAAAAATGTGGATAAGCCAGAGAACACTAGCTAATGTCTAGATTAAAGCAATCTGTAAGTCACTCATAGTTTTTTCATTTATAATTCAGGTAAAACACACAGTTTCATTTCTTGAGAGTTTCTTATTTTTAGGTTCTGTGTTTATTAACAAAATAATTTCAAATTTCATGTTTTCTATTTAATCAAAAGATGAAGTTAGGTCAATACTTCCAAATGGAAGATAACATGAATCAACAGAAAAGCATGATTTAAATCAATCGCCATCAGGTTTGAGCAGCAAAAGAAAATTCTCTCATGTGTCTGCTGTTCTCCCCTGCAGTGAGCATTGCTCATGTTTTGGTTTTGGAGTATACCAAGGGGAATGCCGCAGAAAATAGATCCCAGCTGGCAGGGCCCTTCCTCGCGGCTGTGCGCATAGTCGGTACCGATCACGGCGGGAGCGGCCGTGACTCATGCTGACTTGCCCACACGGTGCCCACTGACACAGTTCCCTTCCTTCCAGAGCTTCTCCACAGGAGCTTGAGGGAAGGTCATGGGCTGAATGCACCATGCCTTGTCCCCTCAAAGCGCTTACTGACGGGCATTTCTTTACAGCAGCAGCCTGGATATCAGACTCATTGAAATGGGGAGGCTGAGGTCCTGATTCAGGCAAAATACCGGAATGTGTTTTGGGACAATAAGTAACCAGCAATAAGGCTGAGAATTGTGAGACTGCTGCTGCTCAAACTTTATGTAGCAAACACGTGAAATCATGCTTGGTTCCGTGTTCAAAGTCGACTGTGGGATCTTATCCTTGGTTCTTCGTTTCTTCTGTTTTAATTTTGATGGTGACTTCATTGTTTTTCCCCAGCTTTACTGAAGTGTGATTGCAAATACCACTGTATGCACTTTGGTTACACAATGTGATTCTTCAAAGCTGTATAGGGTGACGATTTGATAGACATATATTGATACATTGTGAAACGATTACCACTTTTGAGTTGGAGTAATACACCCATCACCCCGCACAGTTCCTCTTCTGAGTGTAATGGGAACACTTAAGACCTGCTCTCTTAATGAATTTTAAGTGCACCATGTAGCGCTGCTAACTGTAATCACAGCGTTGTAATTAGATCCTCAGAACCTGCGCGTCTTATAACCGGAAGCTTGGACCCTGTTGCCATCATCTCCCCTTCTCTGCCACCATGCCACTGGCCCCAGCCCTGGCCACCACTGGTGTCCTCTGGTCCTATGAGCTTGACTTCTTTAGATTCCACATACCGACGAGATCACATTGTATTAGAGTGGGCATCCTTGTCTTGTTTCTGATTGCAGAGAAGAAGCTTTTAGCTTGTCATCATCATGATGTTAGCTGTGTGCTTGTCAGATATGGACTTCATTATGCTGAGGTACATTTTTTTAATACTTAATTTGTTGAGAGCTTTTATCATGAAAGGATGTTGAACTCTGTCAGATGCTTTTTCTGCATTTATAGAGATGATTATATCATCTTCATTCTTAATTCTATATCTGATGCATGGCACATCTATTGATTTGTGTTATAGTGAGCCACACTTTCATCACGATGCGTGATCCGTTTAATAGGCTGTGGAGTTCGGTTTTCTGGTATTTTGCATCTATGTGCGTTAGGGATGTTGGCCTCTAGTTTTCTTTTCTTGTAGTGTCCTTGGTTGATTTAGGTATCAACATAATGCTGGGCTTATAGAGTGAGCTTGGAAGTATTGCTTCATTATTAAAGGGAGGACGTAGTGAAATTGCAGGGGATAAAAGGCATTTTCAGGCTGCACAATGAGCATGAGGTAAGCATTAGAACAGAACATCTCCTCTTTATTGGCCATGTGGTAAGGTCACATCAGCAAAACCCTCTGAGCCTCAGTGACCATGTCAGTGCAGTTGGAACCGAAACACCCGCCTCATCTTGATGAGAGACTAATGAAGATCGTGACTGAGGGCACACTCTCCGCAACAGAAAGTTAAACACAATGGCAAACCCACAAACAGACCCACACAAACACACCCAGCTGACTTCTGATCAATGTGAAAAGATAGTTCAATGGAGGAAAGAGCATCTTTTCAATAAATGAATAAATGGTGTCAGGACAGCCAGGGATCCATAGGCAAAAAAATAAATAAAATTTACCTTGACCTAAACCTCATACCTTACACAAAGATTAACTCAAAATGCATCACATTTATTTGTGAAACTTTTTTGATAATGCCTTATTAGTAGTAGCCTCAGACTGGAAACAATTCAAAGATCCTTTCTTCACTGGGTGAATGATCACTGGGCTAGGTGAGGAATTTTAAGACTAGGCAGGATCTCTAAAAGGAGAAATTGATAAACTAGACATCATCAAAACTAAAATCTTTTGCTCTGTGACTCTTTGAAGAGGATGAAAAGACAAGCTGAAAACTGGGCGAAAGTATTTGCAACCTGCATATCGAACAGAGACGTCTGTCTAGAGCACATACAGGGTAAAGACTTGCGCTTAGAATTTATAAGGAGCCCTGACTCGATGGGCATGAGTCTGAGTGAGCTCTGGGAGCTGGTGACGGACAGGTAAGCCTAGCGTGTTGCAGTTCATGGGGTCACAAAGAGTTGGACACAACTGAGCGACTGAACTGAACTAAAAGAACTCAACAACTCAGCAGTAAAAATGAAAATAATCAGATTAGAAAATGGGTAAAAGACATAAATATTTTACTGCAAAGCAAATTCAAATGACAAATAAGAGCAGTAAGTGATATTTAAATCATTGGACATTAGGAAAGTGTATATCAAAATCACAATGAGATATCACTATATACCAAATATTTAAAATGGGTAAAATAAAAAGTACCAACACCAATTGCTGACAAGGATGTGGAAAAACTAGCTCATTCAAACATCGCTGGCGGGGATACAAAATGATAAAGTCACTCTAGAACCAGACTTTTGTAACAAAACTGCAAAACACACTTATCACATAGTCTAGCAATTTCTTTTCAGGCATTTATCCCAAAGAAATGGAAACAGACAAATATCTGTCCCTGAATATTCTTAGAAATTTTGTAGTAACAGCCCACATTGGAAATAACCAAATGTCCTTCAGTGGATGGTCGGTTAACCTGTGATTCATCCATGCCATGGAATAAGAAGCAATAAAAAGAGCTATTGATCCACACAACTGGATTTTTTTAAATGAACAAAAGAGGGCATCATAGCTTACATACTGTATTCAGTTCAGTTCAGTCGCTCAGTCATGTCCTACTCTTTGTGATCCCATGAATTGCAGCACACCAGGCCTCCCTGTCCATCACCAACTCCTGGAGTTCACAGAAATCCTAGAATGTGAAGTTGAGTGGGCCTTAGAAAGCATCACTATGAACAAAGCCTAGTGGAGGTGATGGAATTCCAGTTGAGCTATTTCAAATCCTGAACGATGATGCTGTGAAAGTGCTGCACTCAATATGCCAGCAAACTTGGAAAACTCAGCAGTGGCCACAGGACTGGAAAAGGTCAGTTTTCATTCCAATCCCAAAGAAAGGCAATGCCAAAGAATGCTCAAACTACCGCACAATTGCACTCATCTCACACAGTAGTCAAGTAATGCTCCAAATTCTCCAAGCCAGGCTTCAGCAATACGTGAACTGTGAACTTCCAGATGTTCAAGCTGATTTTAGGAAAGGCAGAGGAGCCAGAGATCAAATTGCCAACATCCGCTGGGTCATGGAAAAAGCAAGAGAGTTCCAGAAAAACATCTATTTCTGCTTTATGGACTATGCCAAAGCCTTTGACCGTGTGGATCACAATAAACTGTGGAAAAGTATAGTCCTACTTAAAAAAGCGTTTTAAGAGTACTGCATTATTTATTGAAATGCTGTATTTAAATTATAGTGATGGAAAACAGGTTAGTGCTTGTCAGGTGCTAAGTGGGGAGGGAAAAGAAGGTGCTGGTGAATAATATGCCTAGCGATGCAGGAGACTCAAGAGATGCAGTTTTGATCCTCGGGTCGGGAAGATTCCCTGGAGTAGGAAATGGCAACACACTCCAGCATCCTCTCTTGGGAAATTCCGTGAACAGAGGAGCCTGGTATACTACACTCCATGAGGTCACAAAGAGTCAGATATGACTGAGCAACTGATCACGCAGGCATGCAGGCAGGCAGGCAGGCAGGCAGGCAGGCAGGCAGGCACACAGGAACGAACGCGGCACGCACGCAGGCATGCACGCAGGCACGCACGCAGGCACGCACGCAGGCACGCACGCAGGCACGCAGGCAGGCACGCACGCAGGCACGCAGGTACGCAGCAGGCAGGCAGGCAGGCAGGCAGGCACGCAGGTCACACGCAGGCGGGCAGGCGCAGCAGGCAGGCAGGCAGGCAGGCAGGCACACGCAGGTACACACGCACGGCATGCAGCAGGCACGCCACGCACGCCGCAGGCACGCACGCAGGCACGCAGGTACGCAGGCAGGCAGGCACGGCAGGCAGGCAGCACGCAGCACGCAGGCACGCAGGTGCGCAGCAGGCACGCAGGCAGGCAGGCACGCAGCAGGCAGGCACGCCGGTACGCAGCAGGCACGCAGGCACGCATGCAGGCACGCACGCAGGCACGCAGGTACGCACGCAGGCACGCAGGCACGCACGCAGGCACGCAGCAGGCAGGCAGGCACGCAGCGGCACGCACGCACGCAGGCACGCAGCAGGCACGCAGGCACGCACGCAGGCACGCACGCAGGCACGCACGCAGGCACGCACGCAGGCACGCACGCAGGCACGCACGCGCTTGTAAAAGACAGTATCAAGGATCTCGTGATGGAACTGCTCTTTGCCTTCGTTGCGGCAGCGGGCCTGTAAATCAGCACATACAGTAAAACTGCACAGGACTAATGGATACACACATAAACAAACGAGTACATATCAGGCTGGTGACGTGCTCTTATGGCTGATAGATTTTATTAATGTCAATTTCCTGATAGTTCTACTGTGTGATAATTGTGCAAGATATTATCATAAGTGAGAAACTGGTAAAGTATACATAAGATCTCTATTATTTCTTCTTACAACTGCACATGAATCTACAGTGATCTCAAAATAAAAAGCTTTTTAAAATGCAAAAAACTTTTAGAGAAAAGCGTAAATCTCAGGATGTAGTAGAAAAAAGACGAAAAGGCAGATAATAGGAGACAAAACATATGAGACAGAGAAAATATCCGGACAACGATCGTATACAGAGAGAGCTGGGGGAAAGCTGGTGACTGATGCTGCTGGAAGATTATACGCCAGCAAAACGCGAAGCCAGAGAAAACATCTGAACAACAACCACATACAGAGGAAACTGGGGGAGAGCTGGTGACTGATGCTGCTGGGAGATTATACTCCAACAAAACGAGGAGCCCGAAACAAAGGAGCAAACACAGAAACGGGGTCTTCAGAGCAGCCTGGGGACCCAGCGGTGCAGTAAATAAGAGTCTTGGGATGACAGCTCTGTGGCTCACCAAGGCAGCAGGCTTTGAGACTGTAGCAGCAAATTCAAAAACTCCAGAAAGTATCTCTCTGGAGAAAAAAAATAGAGTATTTCATGCCACAGACATTATAATTGAGGATTTGGATGAAACTGAAGATATGTTGAAGGCATATTATTCTTCTTACAAAGGAAAAACAAGAAAGACAATTAGAAAATCCAAGAAAAACAGAGAACTTGAAAACTGTGGCCCAAATGTGAAACAAAGTCAAATGTGCCGTATTTCAAGCAGCTGATGCAGAATAAGAAAACCAAATATACTTTATCTCAGTGCTATGAGAATGTGCTGTCCAGGGATGGTATCATGAGACCATACAGAGATATAATTCTAGCAGACCACTTTACCGTGAAATGAACAATATTTTTAGTAATAACAATGTAAATATCATTTCTTACATTTTGAATTCAACCACGGACAAAGTATGGAAAATGTAATTATCATCATAAAACAAAACAGAGACTATTAAAACCTTGACAACATAAAACTGACAGAAATTAGAAAGTAGAAACGAGAGAAAAAGGGCCTAATATTTTTATCTTTCGTGAGGGGGAAACAGGAGAAGCAATAGTAATACACATGTACTATTTAAATGAACAAATCACCTGATAGGCCAACGGAGAGAGGTGATAGAGACGAGTGTCTCCAAGTCTACAGTCTGCTGTCAGCTAGCTAAGTCCAAACCCCAGCTCTGGCAGTCACTGCTTTATTACCCTGAGTAAATAAGTTAGACTCTTTGCACCTTTCCTTTCTCATCTGTAAAATATAGTTAGCAATGATGTTTACCTCAAAGCCATTATGAAGATGGAATAAGTAAGTATTTAAAAAGCCCTTAGAGAGTAGCTGGCAATGGTAAGGACTGCAAAAGTATTTGATAAATAAGCAGTGAGGTTTGAGAAGAGGCTCACATGAGCGGAAGTAGAAGGGATGTGTGAAGAGAGCCGAGCCATCACATCCATGGCGGACACTAGCCCAGCTCTGCAAGAGAAGGAATGGAAATATTTTCAAGTTTTTAAATATATGAAGAGATAAACTAAAGCAGAAAAGGTGAAAGGAATAGCCTGGGGAACAAGGACTGTGCCTAGAGAAGGATGGGGTGTGACAGTCTCTTCTTTTAATTTAAAACACACAGACACACATGTGCACTCACATCCATGCACAGACAACACACAAATTGTCAAGCAAAAGGCGAAGGTTAAGGTCGGAGAGATTCACCTGGTAAAGGGACACAATCATTGCCAGATAAAGACAGCTTATTGCCTACACTAGTATCAGAAGGAAGCGTAGCCAAAGGTGCCAGGTCCCGAGGCTCCTTCCCAGGGTGGCACCCAGACGGAAGTGGAGAGACCCCTGCAACTTGCATGCCAGGACTCCCGTTGCTGAGGAGCCAGCTCCTGCTCAGGGGCTTTTTCTGCTGCTGTATCCTGAGTGGGGAGCCTGAAGCCTTCTTACTTCATCAGAACTTGGGAGATGAGAAAACCTCATGATGGCTTAGGCAGGGAGGCAGGGAGAGAGGGAGGAGAGAGCAAGATGGCCTCCCACGCTCTTGCATTCTAGAATCATCACAGGCATTCAGCCAAGACCTGGATCAGTGTTTCAAGCCTTGTCTGTGAGCATGACCTCCGTGGATTCACGCAAGATTGCCATGGCCATGATGCAATACCTGCTAAGTCACTTCAGTCGTGTCTGACTCTGTGTGACCCCATAGACAGCAGCCCACCAGGCTCCTCCACCCATGGGATTCTCCAGGCAAGAGCACTGGAGTGGGTTGCCATTGCCTTCTCCGATACAATACCTGAGTACATGTATATGTAAACACACGTGTACATGAAACGTTGTTAGGGCTGAAAAGACTGCTCATTCGATGGTAAAGCAGTCTTATATGTGCATGCGTGCATGGCGCACAGTAAGGTCATGTGTAAGACACAGCGCATGGTATCATTCACTGTGCAGACCGCTTGGCAGGGAGACGTTCATATCTAGAAGGAGCCACACAGAGGCCAGGAGACCCTCATAGGTGGGGAGCGTGACTGGGACTGATCAGTGTCTGAGAAAGAGAAACGGTTACAGCCTCACATCTTGTCCAATTAGAAAACTGTCCTCAGAGGAGAAACTTGCTCCAAAGTTGAGGAGAAAGGAATGTGTGTGCATTCCTTGTGTGTGCGCCCAGTCATGCCTGACTCTTTCAACTCCGTGGACTGTGGCCCACCAGGCTCCTCTGTTCATGGGATTTTCCAGGCAAGAGCACGGGGGTGGGTTGCCGTTCCCGACTCCAGGCGCCCTTCCCCACCCAGGGACTGAACCCACGTCTCCTGAGTCTCCCGCATTGGCGGGTGACTCTTTACCACTGGTGCCCCCTGGAAAGCCCATACAGCTGAAGGGCAGAAAATGAACAGCAGAAATGATAAGCTAATCTGAGAATGAGTACTGGAAATGACTAAATCTGGTTCACTTTAAAAAACTGTACTTTCTCCCTTGAAAGGGTCGTTGAAAATGATAACAGTGAAGTCAGTGCAGCGGAAGAATCAGCAGGGGTTCGTTAGATAACTTGTCTTATTCCAAACCCTCAGAATAAAAATATTTCACATGGAACAGAAACTGGCAGCAGGAAGGCTCTTTAGGAAGGGAGAGACGAGATACCAAACGGAAACTTTCTAAGCCTGAGTTTTTCCATCTCTAAAACTAGGATTAGAAATTGTGCCCTTTTATGCCATAGATCGTTGTGGAGGGAAACTGAGAGAGCCAGGTGAGTCCAGGCTATCCTGCCTCGCACCAGCTGTCCACGTCCCATCTCAGGCAGGCCATTGCCTAGAGGCATGCATCTGTAGAGGGCTTGCGTGCGGAATGGGATGTGCTACAAAATATCAAAAGATATCCAAACGTTGGAGTTCAAGAGTCTGTAAACTTTGCTTTCTCTTGGGTGATGTTTCTCAGTTCAGAGATTATGACCAGCCTTGTTTCTTTGTGACGAGCTGTGCTGGAGTTAAGGCTTTCACCCTGGTCAGTGGTGGGAACTTACACAGGTATTTCGTAAGGACCTCAGATGTAAAGTGTGGTTGATGACACAGTCCTTGCCGAGTTGGGAGAATTAAATGAGACAAAGCATTTGAACATTTGGCAGCGTGCTTGGTACCTGGCGGACTCCCCCAGTGGCTTAGAAGGTAAAGAATTTGCCTGCAATGCAAGAGGCACACAACATGGGTTTGATCCTTGGGTCAGGAAGGTCCCCTGGAGAAGGGAATGGCAACCCACTCCAGTGCTCTTGCCTGAAAATCCCATGGACAGAGTCTGGTGGGCTGCAGTCCATGGGGTTGCAAACTGTCAAGCATGACTGAGCGACTTTCACTTTCACTTTAGTATCTGGCAGAAAATAAATGGAGCTGTTAGAATTACTATTCCTAGGATTAGAATGACTATTTTTATACACGATGGTCCCAGTAAAGATGGAGACTGGGATGTGGAGTCTCTATGGGCTGAATTGAACAAACTCTCTTTTGATGATCGAGGAACACATGTCCGATATGTTCTCTCTGTCGTAGCGCGCCTTCCCTCATGAGCTTTGTTAGCCCCTCATGTCAGGGTGGGGCAGGCGTGTGGCTCCAGTTCCCCTGATGCAGACACTGAACTTAAGTACATTTCAGTGGCGTGCCCTGGGCTTAGGCTCTTGAAGAAAGGGGAAGCCGTCCTCAGCCTTAGTTTCGTTCTGCAACACACGAAGACCTCTAAGACCTCTTATCTTCTCATACTTCCTACTTCTCCACTGAAAACTTCTTTTCTTGTGATGACTTTATGTTTTTCTATGATGAAAGAAGTTTGCTTCAAATTTAAAAAAGTTATCTTAGTTATCGGGCCTCAATTATAGCTTAGAGGCCAACTCTTCAAATGCTGAAAACAAGTTTCCCTAACAGTAGGAGACTTTCAAAATCACAATGCTGGTAAATGTTGATAGCAGAATCCAGATGGTCCATGTTAAATGGAAACACCTTTAAAATGTGCTGCATGGCTGCTCAGATAGACCCAGTGGATTGTTTTAGTATTTGTCTGTATGGAGTGTGTTCTGCATACTAGTAAACTTGTCACACAGTTCCTACCTGTCTCTCCCATCAGAGTGGATGCAAGTGAGAGTGAAAATCGCTCAGTCATGTCTGACTCTTTGCAATATTCTCCAGGCCAGAATACGAGAGCAAGTAGCTGTTCCCTTCTCCAGGGGATCTTCCCAGCCCAGGGATTAAACCCAGGTCTCCCCACATCGCAGGTGGATTCTTTACCAGCTGAGCTCTCAGGCACGCCCAAGAATGCTGGAGTGTGTAGCCTGTCGCTTCTCTGGGGGATCTTCCCGACCCAGGAACCAAACTGGGGTCTCAGAGTGGATAAGACTTCCTTATGGCGCATCCAGAGTATATCCAGTGTCCCTGGGGATTTGATGTTCACCACGCTGTGATATGATCCCCTCGGCAAGCTCTTGTGATAAAATATACTTTATAGCGGAGTAGCTGCAGTCATTTAGACTTCCCAGCTCATTAAAAAGGTGCAGCAGGAATTTTCTGCAGGCTCCTGCCAAACTGGCGCAGAACATACAGATGCCCCAGACCCTAGATGTGGCTCCTCAGGGAGCTGAAGAGTACACTGGTGAAGTGAGAACTTTAGTCCAGTTGTGTTAAGCAAATAGTGGCAACATCAACCCATCAGCAGAGGTCGTCAGGCTCATGAGAAATGAAATATTGTCCAATTCATCAATCTAAATAGCCATGGCCATGGCTGGGCAGATTGTATAAACAGTCTCTCTCAGATTGTATAAAACCTCTCTCCTCCAAGAAATATTCACCTGTTGTCTGCTGCCAGAACTAATAAACCACCTTCTTGGCTGAGTCATCTAAACATTTCCTTTGACAGCAGCAGCTTTCAACTCCAACTGCAAGGCCAAGTTGCATGATAAATATACCATTGACCCTGTGTTTGGATATGAGTGCTGTTTTCTACCAACCCATTAAAAGCATACCCTGCTCTTGTAGATGAAGTGCCTATAGTCCCTGGAAAACACATTGACAAAAACTTTTCTCCATGGCTCTGAAACATGAAGACAGATTTTATTAAAGTGACTTAGATAGTGTCATAAAGTGATGAAATAAACCTTTCTTCTCTCCTCATGAACACCCCTTCCATCTGTATGTACACACAGGCACAGGACATCTCATCCTCGAATTCCTTGCAGGACATTTGGTCTTGTCCAAAATGTCCATAAGACATCTGGTCCATGCCCAAAGTTCCCTGATATTTGCAAGAACATTTTGTCCCATCCAAAATGCCCGTAGAAGTTTGGTTCACGCCATAGCCTTCTTGGTACTTACAGGACCAGTTGGTCCCGTCCAAATGTTCATAAGACATTCAGTTTATGCCAAAAAGTTGTTTACATTTACAAGACCATTTGGTCCTGTCCAAATGTCCCTGAAGACATTTGTCTATGCCAAAAGGTTCTTGAAATTTGACCAAATGTCTTATGGACATATTTGTCAGCACCAAATGTCTGCTAACTCTTTAAACTGTACATTGGAGATGGGATTAAATTCCACAGGATCTGTCCCATGATGATTTTGAGGACTTCAAAATGCCCTGTTTCTCCTGTGACTCCTATAGTAAAATGATTTATCATTTATAGGTTGTAAATTACCAGAAGTTTACATGGCGTTTTTTAGATTATCTGAGCAATGGCTCTATAGAAGTTTGACAGATTTCTAAATCCACCCTCTGTGGATGTGATGTATCCACATTCAGCGCAATTATGCTTCCCATGCATCTGAACTGTGTAGAGAGCATCAGGCACAGAGTCAGCATGACTAGAACTGATTAGTAGAAGCATTTATTTCCGCTTCAAACATGCAAAGGGGCCAGGTTGTGTCTTACCTTTGTTATATAAAATGTATTTATAATATTTACAGTATTTTAAGTAGAACTTTTGGCAAAAAATATGTCTTTTAACAAAATCCCACATTCATTAATGATAAAAGCATTCTGCTAACAACAAACAACAGGAATTTGAATTTTTAAAAAATCAATACATTAGCATGAAAAATGTAGTGCTGAGATATAAATCTAAAAAATTTGAACAGGATCTATCTGTGTACAGAAAACGAGAAAAAAGTTTTAGAAAGATCCAGAGAAATGGAAAGCTCCTCCACGTCCATGGCCTGAAAAATTCGATGCTGTTAATGTGCCATTCCTTCCCAAACTGATTTATAGGCTGAGATTCGACACTGCTGTGCTTAGTTGCGAGGATGTGTCCGACTCTCTGTGACCCCGTGGACTGTAGCCCGCCGGGCTCCTCTGGGAGGAGGATGGGGATTCTCCAGGCAGGAGCACTGGAGTGGGTTGCCATGCCCTTCCCCAGGGAACTTCCCAACCTGGGGATCGGACCCAGGACTCCCCGCATTGCAAGTGGATTCTTTACCTTCTGAGCCAAGGTCCAGATTCAACACAACCCTAATCAAAATGCAGCAAGCTGTTTTGTAGACATCTATAGACTAATTCTAATCTTTATGTGGTAAGGCAAAGGTGTGGGTGGCTAAAGCACTTTTAAAAGAATAAGAAAGCAGAGAAATTAGCCAGCCTGACACTCAGGCTTCCTGGTAGTTGCAGTGATCAGGACAGTGACACTGGCAGAGAAATAAATCAACAGAACGAAACACAGAAGAAGCAGAGAAGCAGAGAAGCCCACATCCATGCGCCCAGCGGGCTTTTAAAGATCAAAACCGGATTCAACTCAGGAGCATAGCTTTTCAATAAAGGGTGCTGAAACAACTGAACACTGACCTAAACCTCACATTTAAAAAAAAATTAGCTTAGAACAGATCATACACTTAAATGTTAAACACAAAACTATGAAATTATTAAAGTTAAATATATGAGAAAATCTTTGGGATTTGGGGATAGGGTGTTTCTAGACTTGACATCAGAGGCACAATTCATGAAAGAAAAAAATGAAAATAGGACCTTATCAAAATTAAAAACTTTTGCCATATTAAGATGAAAAGGCAAGCTGTAAAATGGGAGAAAATACTTACTAACTACATATTTAATGGAATATTATTATCTAGAATATATAAGAAACTTTCAAATTAAACAGTTAAAAAAAATCAATGAATCCAATCAGAAAAATGGATTTCACTGAGTAATCTTTATATACAGAAAGCAAGCACACAGAAGAGGTTCAACATACTTGGCCGTGAAGGAGATGCCAATTAAACCCCCGTGAGACCTCACCTACAGAATGGCTGAAACAGAAGCGATGACCGCCCCCAAAGCTGGCAATCCGCATCACTCTAGCGTTGCTGGTAGGGGTGTGAAATGGTTTTGGAAAACAGTTTCTGAGAAAATTAAATGCAATCACAGTATGACTCAACAGCAATTGTCTCTTAGGATTTTCTCCCAGGAAATAAAGATTTACATTCTCGTGAAAATAGTCTATAAGGAGGTTCATAGCAGGTTCATTCACAGTAGCTCAAAACTGGAAACAACCCAGGTGCCTTCCTGTGGGTGAGTGCTGAAAAATATTGGTACAGCCATGCCGCAGACTACTCCTCAATAATGAGAAAGTGCAATGAGAATCGCAAAAGACCAAAAGCACTGTTTTTGTAAACTTCTTTAAAAAAACAACCAAATGATTTGTTTTAGATTACAAATGATTTGCTTTTGATTATAAACACTGTGTATGATGATGCCTTCTCTTTAAAACCGATAAACACAAGAACAAATTTTAAACATATGTGATTTGTCCAAGATATTTGAAAAAATAAGAACCTGATTCTTCATTTAGTATTTTAAAAATCAGTATTCCCTAACATTTCAAAGAAGAAGCTTGAACGTGTGGCTCAGGTGGAGAAAAAGAGAGTGAGACCATCTATGTCTGCTCTAAAGAGCTTCAAATAAGCCTTCCCATGATGCCTTTCCTTTCTGGATCACTTATCTTCGCAGAAGAGCTACTGTAAAAAAAATAATAATGAACTGTTTAACAGGAGAAGAGAAATATGTATTGGAGACATGTGTGTCACCTCCACCATAAACAATCGTGTCTATCAAATGACACTATTTTTTATAGCTTGACATATAAGTGTGTTCTTAATGAATTTTTTTGAAGTATGGGTGCTTTGCAGTGTTGTGATGGTTGCTGTTGCGCCGCGGAGTGAACCGGCTCTCCTCACACATGTCAATATGTTCCCCCTCTTTTTGATTTTCTTCCCATTCAGGCTGCCACAGAGCACGGGCTGGAGTTCCCCGGGCTTCACAGTGGGTCCCTGTCAGCATCTATTTCACACACACTAGTGTGTGGCAGTGTATACACACCAACCCTATTCTTTCCATTCACCCCTCTCCCTTTTCCTCCTGTTATGGTTTGTCTATTCTCTACATCTGGGTCTCTATTTCTGCTTTGTAAATAAGATCATCTGCGTCATATTTCCCGGAGAAGGCAATGGCACCCCCACTCCAGTGTTCTTGCCTGGAGAATCCCATGGACGGAGGAGCCTGGTGGGCTGCAGTCCATGGGGTCGCAAAGAGTCGGACACGACTGAGCGACTTCACTTTCACTTTTCCTTTCATGCATTGGAGAAGGAAATGGCAACCCACTCCAGTGTTCTTGCCTGGAGAATCCCATGGACGGAGGAGCCTGGTGGGCTGCAATCCATGGGGTCGCAAAGAGTTGGACACGACTGAGGTGACTTAGCAGCAGCAGCAGCATATTTCTAGATTTCACATCTAAGCGATATATATGATGTTTTTCTTTTCCTGGTTTACTTCACTCTCTCTGACAGTCTCTAGGTCTATCCACATCCTTGCAAATTACACAACTTTGTTTCTTCTTGTGGCTGAGTAGTATTTGACTAACTTTAAAAAATGTTACCCCACAAAGTAAGGGACAAACTTGAATTTCAGAAAAGAAAGTCAAATTTATCTAATGAAACACTTGAATTAATAAAAATTAGCAAATACACACACACAGAAAATACACAGACCGGCAGCGCTGTGAACTCGGGAAAAGCAGTGACGTGACACCACTCAGCATGGCTTGTCACTTAAAGAAAAAACCCAAACATGCACACACACACACACACACACACACACACACACACAGACACACACAGACACACAGACACACACACACAGATGCATGTGCACAAGCTGTGGATATCTGCTACACCTTGGTTGAATCTCCAGAAAATTATGCTGACCAGAAAAACCAATTCTGATGGCTACATACTATATGATTCTGTTTCTATAACATTTTGAAATGGCAAAATTATAGAAATGGAGAACCAGTTGGTGGTTGTCAGAAGTTAGGGGCAGGAAGGAGGAGTGCAGAAGGGAGGCCAGCATGCTTACGAAAAGACACAAGGCAGGTCCTTGTGGAGCTGCAATTGTTTTACATGTAAGCTGTTGTGGGTGCACGAGCCTGCCCTTATGATAGAATCGCACAGAGCTTGACTCACGCCCACGCAGAGAAGCGAGCACAGGGAAAGTCGGGGATTCTGGATAAGATCAGTAGATCAGAGAAGCGAACACAGGGAAAGCCGGGGATTCCGAATAAGATAAAGCCGGGGATCCTGAATAGGATCAGGAGATTCCATCCGGGTCAGCACCCTGGCTGCCATTTGTGTGTAGTTTGGCCTCATGTCACCGTCGGGAGAAGCTGCATAAAGAGTACACAGGCTCTGTCTTATTTTTCACAACTGCACATGAATCTGTAATTCTTTAAAAATAAGAAGCACATTAAAATTATTCTTGAGCTTTGCTCTGAAATGCAGTTCAGTTTTGTGGAAATGGTTTTGTTTAGTTATTCACTCATGTCTTGGCATCTGGTCCCATCCCTTCATGGCAAATAGATGGGGAAACAGTGGAAACAGTGGCTGACTTTATTTTTGGGGGCTCCAAAATCACTGTAGATGCTGACTGCAGCCGTGAAATTAAACGATGCTTACTCCTTGGAAGAAAAGTTATGACCAACCTTGATAGCATATTAAGAAGCAGAGACATTACTTTGCTGACTAAAGTTCGTCTAGTCAAGGCTATGGTTTTTTTTTTAATTAATTAATTTATTTATTTTAATTACAATACTGTATTTGTTTTGCCACACATTGACATGAATCAGCCACAGGTGAACACAATCTCCCAATGCCGAAGCCCCCTCCCACCTCCCACCCCACATCATCTACCTGAATCATCCTGTGCACCAGCCCCATGCATCCATCCTGCATCCTGCATTGAACATAGACTGGTACTTCGTTTCTTACAAGATAGTATACATGTTTCAATGCCATTCTCCCAAACCATCCCACCCTTTCCCTCTCCCCCAGAGTCCAAAAGTCCGTTCTATACCTCTGTGTCTCTTTTGTTGTCTTTTCCTGTGGTCATGTATGGATGTGAGAGTTGGACTGTGAAGAAGGCTGAGTGCCGAAGAATTGATGCTTTTGAACTGTGGTGTTGGAGAAGACTCTTGAGAGTCACTTGGACTCCAAGGAGATCCAACCAGTCTATCCTAAAGGAAATCAGTCCTGGGTGTTCATTGAAAGGATTGATGTTGAAGCTGAAACACCAATATTTTGGCCACCTGATGCAAAGAGCTGACTCACTGGAAAAGACTTTGATGCTGGGAAAGATTGAAGGCAGGAAGAGAAGAGGACAACAGAGGATGAGAGATGGTTAGACACACCACCGACTCCATGGAGATGAGTTTGAGTAAACTCTGGGAGCTGGTGATGGACAGGGAAGCCTGGTGTGCTGCGATTCATGGGGTCGCAAAGAGTCTGACACATTTCAGTTCAGTCTGAGCAACTGAACTGAAATGAACATGTCCGACTTTTTGAAACCCCGTGGACTGTAGCGCACCAGGGTTCTCTGTCCGTGGGATTTCCCAGACAAGAGTACTGAAGTGGGTTGCTATTTCCTTCTCCTGGGGATCTTTCCAACCCAGGGATCAAACCCGTGTCTCCGCTGTCTCCTGCAATGCCAGGCAGGTTCTTTTTCACTGAGCCATTTGACTTTTTAGAATTTGCTTTAAATTTTGTTAGGTTGGTCTTTGGAGCTAATTTTGTCCCTTTCTTCCTGAATATACTACTTAATCCCCCATGTATTATGTGAGTTTTTACTTTCACCAGGGGAAGCCTGGTTTCAATCCTGGTCTCTGGTCATTTTAGCGCAAGTGAGCTGCTCAGCCTCAGCTAAAGACTTAAGTGTCTACCTGCTGATCTCCGGGGCCCTCTCTGTAAAGCACTCTTCCCAGGAAACTCTACCTGTCTTGGTCACCTGGCGCTCCCAGCTCTGTCTCCTAAGCTCATGGAGGCTGCCGTGCTCCTCCTGGCTTTTTCCTTCCTCCACTGTAGCTCAGGACGCCCAGCATCTCTAAGGCACTTAGAGGCTTAGAGCTTCTGCCCTAGGGGGCCTCCTGCCCAGTGTCTAAACATCGTTAGTTCCTATAATTTGTCTTTTTTTCAAAAATTTTGTTATAATGTGAAGGCTAAATCTAGCTCCTCTTACTCCATCTTGTTTGGAAAATGGGTATGGACCCAAAGATATTTTTAATAAAAATTTTAAATTAGAAAAGTCTATGAAAAAGTTAATAAAAGGTAGTAAAAGTTGAGAAATCATAGCAGGTGACTGGGGAAGAATGTGAAATAGACAATGCAGAGAGGAACTGAGAACATTCAGAGAGTATTCTGTGACAGGGGAATCAGTTGTCTTGAAAGAGGGTAGACTGTTGGTTGGCTGGTAAGATAAGGAAGTTGCATGTCAGTGAACATGAATAGTGCGCATATGGAGTGACAGACTGGACTAGAAAGAGCAATCTGCAGGGTATCTGGAAATTTGTAAAGTGGTCTAAGAGCCCCTTCTTCCCCATCTCATGTTGAGCACATGAATAGCAGAAAGTCAAAGGAACAAGGAGGGAAGCAATTCCGAGTCAGTGAGAAGCACAGGGTTGTATCATGAGGAAAACATTGAGATACAAAATGTATTACCTTTAACCAGAAGCTAAAAGCATGGAAATGTTATACTGAGTTAATAAAGGATGCATAAAGGGAAAAATTAATATAAAGATGCAAATTCTGTTACATCTCACAGTATTTTAGAAACAAGTAAACACGTAAAAAGATAATGAAACCAAGAAACCTCTTCTAAGTAGCAAAGCAAGTGAAACAGAGAAGCAACTCCCACTGCTGCCGCAAAATGGCCTGGAAACGAGCACAGAAGCACACTTATTCCACGACACGATGGAAGAGCTGAAGTGCAGGCTGTGCGGGTGTCGAGTGGGAGCAGCCAAAGGCCACGCCACGGGGCACAGAGGAGGACCTGAAGCGCAACGGGGGAGCAGCCTAAGGCCACGGCGGTGCGGGGGGGGCGGCTGAAAGCAAGGGGAGGGCGTCTCGCCTTGTTTAAGTGTGCTTGGAGACTTCATGGGTGCCTCCGTCTGCTTGAGTCTCCTCCTGAGTCTAATCACAGTCAGCCCCCACCCTGGCCACACACAGTGACGTGGGTGTCTTCCAGTTCTCCAGGCTGAGCATTTGGGGTTGCCTGACTTTCTGTCTCCCAGGCCCTGATTTCCAGCGGCTGGTCTCTTTGCGCGTGATGCTGCTGCTTTGGAGGTTACTACGATCGCTTTATTCTGCAAGGTGGTGCCACCTGAAGGCTATGTGCAGAGGATTACATCTGAGAAAAGTACTCTAAACAACTCAGGCCTGAAGGTAGACTTCCCTCTTCTTAAATGTCCTAATTTCCACCCCTGAGAAACCCTCAGTGGTGGGCTTTCCCCTGGGCCCTGCCTCTCACCATGCTGGTGAACTTAAGCACTACGTGTTACCTCCTAAAACCCCCATCTCTGTGTCCATAGTTCGGTTGTCTTTGACTCCAAAGAGTTATGTTCATTACGGAGAACAATAATCAGTCTAATCTCTCTGCCTGGAACCATATTCAAATGAAGCCATCGAGGGTTTCCTGCAACTCCCCACAGCAGGCAATTACAGTTTCTTTCTTCATGTTTATCTCTCAAAGTAGACTCTTCATTAAAGCAGGGCTTGCATCATTTTCGTTTGCCACTTTATAACCAGGAACTTGCTCAATCTCCAGCACAGAAAATAAGTGAATAAATGACCAGTGACTCATTTTCATAATCAAATACATCCACCAAAGTGTATTCATAAGTAACACACTTCTGTCCCTGGGAAAATTCCTCTTTTGTCTGTTAACAGATACTTTTCTTCCCATGTATATTTGTGGTTGAGGAATGTATTTATTTTGAAAATTGTAGGTTTGCACAATGGCAATCTGAAGTTTTCTTAATTGGTTCTACAGCTCTGATTCAAAGAAGTGACCAGATTTTTTATGATTCCTCAGGCACCAGGGTGGATCACAATCAGAAAGAGACCGGATATGCTACAGGACTTAGGAAAATATTCAAATTCAGATGCTACTTGGGGTCTCCTTAACTAAGTGTTTTGCTAATATTTTAGGAAAAGTAAATGGTTTATTCTAGATGTATTATATCTTTCGTGTTATTATATGTATTTCGTTGTAAATTTGTGAACATATCTATGCTTTAGTTAACTCTTTTGTAAGTGGTAGATAGCTCATCCCAAAACATGTTTCTCTCTTTTCATTTTATTAAATGCTTTTGGATTCTGATCAAAAAATTAATATATATGTATTTTGGAAAAAGTAGAATATGATGAAAAAAATATAAAGATCTCCTGTAATCATAACATCCTGTAAAATATATTGGCTTTGTGTATTTTCTTGGTACCATATTCTATATGCTACTTTATGCTTTACTTTTTAAATGTTTCATCTTTTATTGAAAATATGATGTTTAAGGGCTATTTATTTTATAATTTCATATGAAGAACTGATGCTTTTGAATTGTGGTGTTGGAGAAGACTCTTGAGAGTCCCTGGGACTGCAAGGAGATCCAACCAGTCCATCCTAAAATCCTGAGTATTCATTGGAAGGACTGATGCTAAAGCTGAAACTCCAATACTTTGGCCACCTGATGGAAAGAACTGACTCCTTAGACAAGACCCTGATGCTGGGAAAGATTGAAGGCAGGAAAGAAGGGGACGGCAGAAGATGAGATGTTTGGATGGCATCACTGACCTGATGGATGTGAGTTTGAACAAGCTCCAGGAGCTGGCGATAGACAGGAAAGTCTAATGTACTGCAGTCCATGGGGCTGCAAAGAGTCGGACACCTCTGAGCAACTGAACCAATTCTAGCATAGAATTAATTGCTTATTCCATTACTCTTTAATATTCTTTGAATTGACTTTTTCCAGAGCAGGCAGAGGAAATTTCTTATTCAAGGACCAAAATAAAGTCTCAGAGAAATTCTAGTCCTTTGCTGAACTCCGGTTCTTGCTCACCATTTTAGAACGGCTGAGCTAGCACTAGCTAAGGGCATGCATGCACGCTGGGTCACTTCAGTTGTGTCTGACTCTTTGTGACCCTCTGGACTGTAGCCTGCCAGGCTCTTCTGTCCATGGGATTCTCCAGGCAAGGATACTGGAGTGAGTTGCCATGCCCTCCTCCAGGGGACCTTTTCAACCCAGGGACAGAACCCGTGTCTCCCCGCAACTCCTGCATTGCAGGCAGAATCTATACCGCCGAACCACGGGGAAGCCCCAAGTAATTCAGGGCAATGCCCCTAAACTATTTGATCTTCAGGCAACAAGACGGATAAACAGAAAGCTCTCGCTTCTCTGGCCAGGTACATAGCTTCCTCTGAGTACAGAGAGACAGCTCAAAATATTGGCCCTGTCTTCCCTGGTGGCTCAGACAGTAAAGCGTCTGTCTACAATGTGGGAGGCTGGGGTTCAATCCCTGGTTTGGGAAGATCCCCTGGAGAAGGAAATGGCAATCCACTCCAGTACTATTGCCTGGAAAACCCCGTGGACAGAGAAGCCTGGTAGGCTACAGTCCATGGGGTTGCAAAGAGTTGGACACGACTGAGCGACTTCACTTTCACTTATCCAGAGATGCAGCAGGATGGGGGAAAGTCTTGCTTTTACTGGTACAGCCACCCTTGGAAGAAGGAGAGTCTGTCTCGTGGTCAAGGAAGGTGGTCAGCAGGAGGGTGCCAGCACCGGGTTCAAAAGTGACTGTGGCCCGAGGAGGGGCAGAGCGCCTGACAGACCTCGCCTTGTCTCACGGTTTTCGCATGGCCTTGAGACGGCTGGCTCTTGTGTTCCAATTAGCTGGATGTTTAACACGTTTTCCTTCCATGTCTCTCTCTCCCAACTAAAGCAACAAGCTCCTAAAAGGGGAATGCTGTGCTTTTGTAATTTCACACTGCCAGTTACATACTGTGCATACTAAATATTTAACAAAGATTAACAATTCTTTTTTGTTCAAAGACATGCCACAGCTTTTCCTTTATATCTCAATATTCAATAAGAAACAGACATCGTCCCAACCTCCATATCACATCATAGTTTTGGGGAAAAGTGACCCATGCATCTGTCCTGTTAGATCTGTCTGTGTATATGTGTGTGCACACACATGAGTAGGTATGTGTGTGCCATGCCCTGGAGGAGGGCATGGTAACCCACTCCAGTATTCTTCCCTGGATATTCTGTGTATTAAGAAAGGAAGCGGGTGGAGTGCTTTATGACAACACAATCTCATCTATATTTCATTAGTGGAATAAATATCTGGCAGCATTTTTTGTAGCTTCGATGTTTCCAGGAGTGAAATGGAGAGAAGGCACCCCTTTTGATGTGTTCCTTTCTTAGCCTTGGACAGAGTAATTGTTCTCTCCTTTTTTCCCCCTACAAGCAGCCCCAGAGAGAATCTCATCTAACTTGGGTGGTGGAAAAACATTTACAAATGTTTTCCTTTTGCCCCTAAGGAGATGCTCTGGGCTATTTCCATATTCCTTCATATGAGTTTGGCTGGAGGAGGAGAGGGAAGGCTTTTCACACATAGCGTTGAATTGTATGTTAAATTCTCTGCAGGAATGGAGAGTGCTTGGGTCATTTTTAAAGCAGTTCAAGAACTCTAAGCCGAGCATCCCAGTAGTCTTGCTGTTCCTAAATAGTCTCTTTCCAAAAACCTTGCACTGAAGTTTGCCAGTGCACAGAATTTATTATGTATTCTGGAGCTCGCTAAAGTTGCAAATTGCTTTCTGGATAATTTCATTTTCATACTACTTAGAAGCACACTAACATTTAATTTGAAGTTCATCTATTCTGAAAATGTCTTTTCAGTTCAGTTCAGTTCAGTCGCTCAGTCATGTCTGACTCTTTGTGACCCCAGGGATCGCAGCACGCCAGGCCTGCCTGTCCATCACCAACTCCCGGAGCTCACTCAGACTCACGTCCATCGAGTCAGTGGTGCCATCCAGCCAGCTCATCCTCGGTCGTCCATGTTTTTTGCTCTGTACATTTTCGTTGCTCTCGGTATGAAGGAGGGAGGGAGAGTGACTGTGGTGCCAGGCATGTGTGTTCTCTGCATGTGAACGATTGTTGGAGTCAAGGCAGATACAGCAAAGTGCAGCTTAACCATATTCCGTATTTTGCTGAATCACCACCTCATGGTTTCGGATATTTCTGTTTCATGTTCATATTTTATGAGGCAATGGCAGAGCAAGAGGTTACCAGGAGAAAGAACACATTTTCCTCACAGAGACAGCTATAAAGTGGTCGTGTACAGTTACTGCCTGATGTATGTAACTCTTTAGACTGTTCCTGTTAAAGAAAAATTATCATGACACTTGCTAAAGATAGCAAGAAAGGCTTTATTTAAGGGGTGTTTTACAATGATAGAGTTTTGTGTTAGGGAAGAGAGCTCAGACTCGAGTGTGGAATACAATGTGGAAAAGTGAGGATTTATGGCTAAGGATCAAGGTGGAGGCAGAGTCCATGGGTGGAATTGAAGGGGGAAACAGACAGAACAGGCTCCATCTTGAAAGCATGACTCCATCTTGGGCCAGACTGTGGACTTTGAGCTACACGCCTAGCCTCTATGGAAACGACATACCAGCTGGAAAACCAGGCCCCAGGGCTTGCACTCACCTAGACCGTCCTTTGCCTAAAAGAATGCCCTAGTTATCTGTGTGGCTGAGTAGAATCATACATTCTGTTATGCTTATTGGGGTTTGGCCACAAGCCTGTGGATAACTGTCCACTGTTAATTCCTGGGCCTAAGGCATCTGAAACACAGTTAACTTTGATTGTGTCTTTCTTTGCCCTTGTTCAGACTGCTGCTGCTGCTAAGTCGCTTCAGTCATGTCTGACTCTGTGTGACCCCATAGATGGCAGCCCTCCAGGCTCCCCCGTCCCTGGGATTCTCCAGGCAAGAACACTGGAGTGGGTTGCTGTTTCCTTCTCCAATGCATAAAAGTGAAAAGTGAAAGCGAAGTCGCTCAGTCGTGTCTGACTCTTCACCACCCCATGGACTGCAGCCCACCAGGCTCCTCCGTCCATGGGATTTTCCAGGCAAGAGCACTGGAGTGGTGTGCCATCGCCTTCTCCGTTGTTCAGACTAGTTTCAGGGAATTTGGGGAGGTGGGTTTGGACACGCACACTTAGGGTATATAATGTTTTCACAGAAACTGATTGGAGTCCTTGGCTGGGAGGAGACTGCCTCGGGCCCGCCGGTGTAATAAACTGCACCCCGCCATCTGCACAGTCCTTCTGAGCGAGTTTGTTTCCTGGAACACGTGGCTACAACAGAATTACTAAGAGGTAGGTAATGCTTGGCTAAACTGACTTAGGATTTTAGGCAGGCCAGGGTAATATGATATCAAGGGTGATTTTCAATAAACTGATTAAGCAAGATTCTTGCTAAAGTTGGAATAAACTGGCCAAGAACAGAGCTCAGGGTAAAACAGGCAGGCAATAGAAAATGTCCCTCAAAGACTTAGTTGAAAAGTATTTAAAATCAGCTATTATAAATATTGCCAAAGAATTAAAGGAAATCATATGTAAAGAACTAAAGAAAAGTGTGATAATAACATCTAACCAAATACCAAGGTATCAGTAAAGTCAGGATACCAGCAAAAACATAGAAATTATTTAAAAAGAACCAGATAGAAATTCTGGAGTTGAACAATATTAATAATAGAAAAACCAGTAAAGGGTCTTAAAGACAGATTTGAACTGAAAAAAAAATTAATAACTTAGAAGACAGGTCTATAGAGATAATAAAATCTGTGGAGTAGGAAAAAAGAATAAACAAAAACAGAACCTCACTGGCCTGTAGAACACCATCAAGACTAATAATGTATGAGTAATGGGAAGCACAGAAGAGCCATCTTCCAAGCAATAAAAACAAAGACTAAAATTTTATATTTGGCTACTGGAAGAAAGAAAATACCATAAAGATCTGGGCAAACAACTTCAAGAGGATACTGCCCAACATACGCTGGAGTGGGCCAGAAAGCTGTCCTATCTGGTGGCAGCAAGACCTCTGCCTTCCTCACCCTGGTGCTCCAGGACTGTCTCCATCTCCCAGGCTTTCCACTAAGCTGCTGTAAGCACACATGTGGCTTCATCGGGCCCAACTCTTCTCCTGTAGTTGGCAACTTTCTCTGCCTCTGATAGAGTGGCCGGTAGAGTCTCAACCTCCTTGGTTTTGTATATCCTTTTTCCTACCTCAGCAGACTTTCTGTGAGCTGTTGCCTAGGACAGATCTTCTTTTTCCTTTTAATGGAAGAAAACCATACTTTTCACATACTCTGTTGAAAAACTTTGCCCTTATACAAGGATAAGCTAATCTTCCCTCTTGTACGCAAAACAGCATCTCCTCTGATCTTAAACATCATCATTGTCCCAAAGTTACCACAGTTTAAACCATCTGCAGATGTGGCTCAGAAACAGTTAGGTGAAAATGATTCTCCATACCCAGTGCAACATGGGGGTCCTCAGATGTTCAGGCTAACAGGTGAGATCACAGGAATTAAGGCACCAAGTCTGGGGGCCACTGGCCATTCCTAGGATGGCTTAAACCATATCTCATCTAGTTTAAAGAGTTATTATAAAAGTCAAGTTTGAATTGTTCTTCTGCATTTGTAGTACCTTCAGTTCAGTCGCTCAGTAGTGTCCGACTCTTTGCAACCCCATGAATCGCAGCACGCCAGGCCTCCCCTGTTCATCACCAACTCCCGGAGTTCACTCAGACTCACGTCCATTGAGTCAGTGATGCCATCCAGCCATCTCATCCTCGGTCGTCCCCTTCTCCTCCTGCCCCCAATCCTCCCAGCATCAGTCTTTTCCAATGAATCAACTCTTCGCATGAGGTGACCAAAGTACTGGAGTTTCAGCTTCAGCATCATTCCTTCCAAAGAAATCCCAGGACTGATCTCCTTTAGAATGGACTGGTTGGATCTCCTTGCAGTCCAAGGGACTCTCAAGAGTCTTCTCCGACACATGGTGACTGTTCTGTGATTTCTGGCCTGAAGAGTTCAGTTTGTAATAAATGAGGTATTTGGTGAAAGCTTCAGGAAAAGAGAAATGAGTAAATGGGCCCTAGGCTATGCCTCCCGACACTCTTACTTGACCAGCTGGGCTCATGGGTCGATGTGGAGTTTCACTCCAGTGGCTCCAGCATTTTCTAATTGCCCGTGGATTTGGAGCATCTTTGATATGTTGCACACTCACATTGTAATAGCAAAATTCACTTCTGCAGTACATCGCTACTTTGAATAATGCTGTCCCGAGTGGGAAAAGATTATTTAAATTAAACTAAAAAGATTATTTTTCTCTACTTCTTGAGCTTCACGCCAAGGTCTCCACAAGGCAAAAAAAAAAAAAAAGCTCTCAGTAAGATGTAAAATGAAATGACAGGCAGATCTGGGATATTTTTGGTATGAGGTTTGAAGGGAAGTCAAGTATTATCAAAGTAGAGGGTTCAAGTGATTTTCAAGCAACAAAAGGCTAATGATTGTTACCTGTTAGAAGGAAAAAGAGGTAATATTATATTCATAATACATACAACTAAAGGATATTTGGGTGAGGTTACTGGAGCAAAAGAGACAGTTCGAAAAGTGAACTCAAGAAATCTCAAAGCAAAGAGGAAGATGTGAGAAGTAGGGCATCAGAAAGAATGAGCTAGAGTCCCAAAAGAAACAGGTGAAAAGCTCTAATGTCTGCCAGATAGGAATGCAAGTCAGTATAACTTTGAGAAAATTACCTATTTATTTTGTGACCATTTTTTATAGTTACGAAGATAAAATTGTGAATCAATGGTGATGTTTAGAATTCACTGTTTTAAAAAATAACTTGTTTTCTAAGATGTGAATGTGAGAGTTGGACTATAAAGAAAGCTGAGCAACGCACAACTGATGCTTCTGAGCTGTGGTGTTGGAGAAGACTGTTGTGAGTCCCCTGGACTGCAAGGAGAGCCAAACAGTCCATCCCAATGGAGACCAGTCCTGAATATTCATTGGAAAGACTGATGCTGAAGCTGAAACTTCAATACTCTTGCCACCTGATGTGAAGAGCTGACTCACTGGAAAAGACCCTGAAGCTGGGAAATTGAAGGCAGGAGGAGAAGGGGAGGACAGAGGATGAGACGGTTGGATGGCATCATCGACTCGATGGACACGAGTTTGAGTGAGCTCCTGGAGCTGCCGATGGACAGGGAAGCCCGGCGTGCTGCAGTCCATGGGGTCGCAAAGGGTGGATCACGGCTGAGCCACTGACCTGACCTGACCTTGGCGTAGTAATAATAGTGATCGCTTACTTATTTGTTTATTTCTATCTTTGGCTCTGCTGGGCCTTCGCTGCTGTACAGCCTTTCCTCTGGCTGTGGCGAGGGGGGCTGCTCTCCAGTGGTTGAGCAGGATTCTCACTGCAGCGGCATCTCCTGCTGTGGAGCATGGGTTCTAGGGCTTGAGGGCATCGGCAGCTGTGGCTCCCAGGTGCTGGAGCACAGGCTCAGCAGCTGTGGCACGAGGGCTCAGCTGCACCAGGGATGCGGAATCTTCCAGATCGGGGGTTAAAGCTGTGTCTCCTGCACTGGCAGGTGTACTCATTACCACTCAGCCACCAGGAGAGGCCCAGTGATCATTTAATAAGTATTTAAGGTGCTTCCTCATCCATGAGATGACAACTACACCCCCTATCTCATGAGGGCACCATGAGAACTGACTTAGACTATGTATACTACGTATAAACATTCATGATGCCTGTCATTTTGCATGACACATAGCAAAAAACACAAAAAATGGCACTTAGCATCACCAAACTCATCATTATACAGTCTATAAAATTTATTACTTCAAGAGGGACATTGATAATGTAGGGAAGGACCAACAGTTTGCAAAATAGATACTGGTGGATACTACTCTAGTTTTTAAAACATTGCTTTGCAACAAAATGAATGATAGGAAATCCAAGTAGTATCAGTAGAAGAAATTCGGAGAGGCATCTGTGGTGAGCGAATAACGCTCTTCCCAAGGAAGAGTGCATCTGGGCTGTACACAGTCACCCTGTCTATCTAACTTCTATGCAGAGTGCATCATGCGAAATGCTGGGCTGGATGAATCCCAAGCTGGAACCAAGACTGCCAGAAGAAATATCAGCACCTCAGATATGCAGATTACCTCTCTAATGGCAGAAAGCAAAGAGGAACTGAAGAGTCATTTGATGACAGTGAAGGAAGAGAGGGAAAAAGCTGGCTTAAAACTCAGCACTCAAAAAACTAAGACCATGGCATCTGGTCCCATCACTTCATAGCAATAGATGTGGAAAAAGTGGAAACAGTGACATACTTTCTTTTCTTGGACTCTAAAATTACTGTGGACGGTAACTGCAGCCATGAAGTTAAAAGATGCTTGCTCCCTGGAAGGAAAGCTGTGAGAAACCTAGCCAGTGTGTTAAAAAGCAGAGAGATCACTTTGCCAACAAAGGTCCGTCTAGTCAAAGCTATGGTTTTCCAGTGGTCATGTATGGGTGTGAGAGTTGGACCGTAAAGCAGGCTGAATGCCTGTGCCAGTGCAGGAGGGACAGGAGATGCTGGTTCAATTTCTGGGGCAGGAGGTTGCCCTGGAGGAGGACATGACAATCCACTCCAGTGTTCTTGCCTGGAGAATTCCATGGACAGAGGGGCCTGGCAGACTACAGTCCATAAGGTCACAAAGGGTCAGGCACAACTGAGGCAATTTAGCACGCATGCACCATTGTGTCAACGCTGACTTCGTCTTACAAGCTTAAAAATCTTTATAGAGTTTCCCAAAGTATGGTACTTGTGTCCCTAGTGAGCCTCAAGTTGATTGCAATTGGTGTTCAAATTCATACTTTTCTCTTAATAATTATGACATTATTTTAGTATACATACTTATTTTCATATGTGTAATAACAATTTAATTACCATATTAAAACAATAATTTAGGTGATATTTCTGGAATAAGTTAAAAGGAGCTTGAGTTAAAAGAAAAATCTTCTGTATTTATCCATGAAATGACTTCTGTTAATTACGCAGTTTTAAAAAGCTGGGCAAATATATATGAGACGTCTGCTTTTAGACATTGGACAATAGGCAGCACCAGACTGGCATCTGAGAAAAAAAGAAACAATGAAGGCAAGTCTGATGAGCCCTCTGACCTGCCTGGAAGTAAATTCTAGACCACAGTATAGGATGGAGGAACTCAAATAGAGCCTAGTGGTCTCTTGAGTTTATGGGTCGTAGCTCAGAGTTCAGGAAGACTCAGTCAGCTAGGATTTGTTCAACAAAATACCATAAAATAATGAGTTACACTGTGAAAGAGCTCCAGAGAGCTGAGCTGAGTCTTTGGCTGAATACCATTCTAAATGTGTATGTGGCAAGACTTTTGACTCCAGGCAAGAAACAATTGCCAGAAAAGAACAACTATAGAGGACTTGTAAGATAAACAATTCCTTACAGATTGCACAGGGCTTGAAATCACCCCATTTCCCACTACCCAGAGTGGAAAACCTTGTTGAATAAACGGGTCAGTTAATAGAGATCTCAGAAGTGTCAACTCTTAGAAATGAGACTAAACCATTCTCTGAGTACACTGCTGCTGCTGCTGCTAACCCTAACCCTAACCCTAACCCCTAACCCCAACCCCAGCCCTAACCCTAACCCTAACCCTAACCCCAACCCTAACCCCAGCCCCAACCCTAACCCTAACCCTAATCCCAACCCTAACCCTACCCCTAACCCCAACCCTAACCCCCAACCCTAACCTAACCCTAAACCCTAACCCTAACCCTAACCCTAACCCCAACCCCAACCCTAACCCTAACCCTAACCCCAACCCCAACCCTAACCCTAACCTAACCCTAACCCCAACCCTAACCCCAACCCCAGCCCTAACCTAACCCTAACCCCAACCCTAACCCTAACCCTAACCCCAACCCTAACCCTAACCCTAACCCCAACCCTAACCCCAACCCTAACCCTAACCCCTAACCCTAACCCCAACCCCAACCCTAACCCTAACCTTAACCCTAACCCCAACCCTAGCCCTAACCCTAACCCTAACCCTAACCCTAGCCCTAACCTCAACCCTAACCCCACCAGGCTCCCCTGTCCCCAGGATTCTCCAGGCTAAGTTCCTCAAACCCCTCCTAGACAATCTTAAAAAATAAGACCTGAAGGGACTGAGCTACTCTATAAGTAGTTTAACTGCCTTATAGGGAAAAAGCCAACACTCATTAAAGGAATACAAAATCTGGAGAACTAAAAAGCAAAATTCACAATGTCTGACATCCAATAAAAATTACTGTACATGTACAGAAACAGAAAAATATAACTTAATAGAAGAAAAAGTAACATATGTAACCGTTGAGGAATGATAACAGAAATGATAGAATTAGCAGTCAAGACTATTAAAGCGAGTATTATAAATATATTCAAGTGTTTAAAGAAAATGTGATCATGACGTGGGATATGGGAGATATAAAAAGACCAACTGGAAATTCTAGGCTTGAAAAATACAGTGTTTGAAATGAAAGTTTCACTAGGTGGGAGTGGGTTCATATTCGACAAAAGAAAAGAAGATTTGAAGAGAAAGCAGCATGAAAACTACAAGCAAGCACCCAGAGGATGCAAAGGCTGATAGTAAAGAGGCTCAGTGAGCCACGGCACAGTGTGGAGTGGCCTAGCATGTGAGTCCCAGAAGGGAAGGATTTAGAAGGAAAGAGAAAAATATTTGAAAACACAAATGACAGAACATTTTACAGATTTGAGGAAAACTGCAAACCCAGAAGTCCTATAAAATCAATGAGCCCTAACTAAGCAGGAGAATCAGAAGGAAAATCACATGAAGACATATGATAATCACATCACAGATTTTACAACCAGATTGTTATAACCAGGTACAAAGAAAAATCCCTAAAAGTAACCAGGTGGGAGGAAAACATATCCATAAAGCCAACAATAAAGATAATAGCATATCTCTGGCCTGAAACGATGCAAGCCAAAATACAATTAAATGACATTGTGTGTGTGTGTGCAGTAAAGGAAAAAAAAAGTCTGTCCATTTAAAATGCTATACCCAGTGAAATTATCATTGTAAAGTGTAAAAGTCTACCTACCCTTGAAAATTACCTAAATTGAGATAAGTATAGCATATAGTAGAAAATACTGAAAAAGAATGCAAAGTATTTGCTGATAATTCTATATTGATTATGTGTTGAAATGATGATATTTTAGATATTGGACCAAATAAAGTACAGTAACATTAATTTCTTTTGTTTATTTTTAGTTTTTAAATTATTTGCTTTTTTGTGGTTCAGTTGCTACGTCTTTGCGACCCCATGGACCGCAGCACACCAGGCTCCTTTGTCCTTCACTATCTCTCCGTGTCTGCTCAGGTTCATAGCCATTAAGTTGGTAATGCTCTCTAACATCTCATTCTCTGCCATCCCCTTCTCCTCTTGCTTTCAGTCTTTCCCAGAATCAGAATCTTTTCCAGTGAGTTGGCTCTTCACATCAGGTGGCCTAAGTATTAGAACTTCAGCTTCAGCATCAGTCCTTCTGATGAATATTCAGAACTGATTTCCTTTAGGATTTTTAAAATATGGCTGCTACTGAATATGGAAAACTAGTTTTCTATTGGAAAACTAGTTAATGCTCACTTCCTCATTAAACAACTCTAACGCAGGCCAACTCTACTGGCCTACTCTACTCCACAGCCTCCCCAGTCAGTTTAGAGCCTCAAGGACAGGTTCTAGAAAATGGGAGTTTTCGATGAGTGTTTAATGAAGTGGTTTCTATCTGGTTATATGAAGAGGAGGACACAGAATCCACTGAGTGTGAGCGTCACTGCTGCTACCGCTGTATTAACTGCAAGGGAGCAGGGCTGCCTGTGCTTCGGGAAGATGGGCAGTCGTCTAGCCTGCCCGTGTGGCTGAAGTGCCTCTGGACTCAGTGGTGTGCCCTGCTCTCAGGGGAGGATGGTGGTGGAGGGGCGGGTCCTGGAGGCAGCATGCTGGCGGTGGGGCTGCGGAGCGTCTGCCTGGGCCCAGCGGTGCTGTCCTCTGTGGCCCCTCTAACTCTCCAGCGCTGCAGCCAGTCTGCAGATGCGAGATTTGTGGACTGCTGCCTTGAGCGCTGCATGGAAGGGCGGTTTGTGTAAGGACTCTGGGGATGCCTGTGCTTTCACCACATTCCCTGAGAACCGACTTGCTTTTCTACCCTATATCTCACCCCCCACCAAGGTTTCCAGGGACCGAAGTGTCTCCTTGTGAGGTGCAGACCACTGAAGATTTATTTGAGGTTCTCCTGCCAAATACTCTCAGTGTTTAGCAGGTTTCCACCAGAGCATCTCATCTTCCTTCCCCCCTTCCCTCAGTTTCTTTGCTTCTCAGTATTAGATGCTAAATAGATTCAAAAGGACAATTTGGCTCACTCCGCTCTTCCTGGCGCTGCCTGTGTTGGCTCCCATGAATAAACCTGAGCTGACAGCAGTGAAATTTATGAAGGCCGGGAAGAAGT
Organism: Nanger dama; assembly: GCA_917880005.1. Taxonomy (NCBI): domain Eukaryota; kingdom Metazoa; phylum Chordata; class Mammalia; order Artiodactyla; family Bovidae; genus Nanger; species Nanger dama. Next base: position 1,057,481 of record CAKJTW010000028.1, on the reverse strand, counting down.
GAGGTATGCAGAGTCGCAGCCCTTACACACAGCTGACCCTGGAAGAGCTGAGGTCTCTATTTCCAGGCCAAATTGCACAAACAGCAAGGCTCAGACCTTTGCAATCGCAAATACCAAATATGCCAAGGTAATTCGAGGAAAAATGGTTTATTTGTCTCCTGAAACCTAAAGTTGGAAGGATGCTGTGAGACTCATCTGCCCCTTCACCCTGACATAGTCCCAGAGTTCCCAGTTACCTCCAGGGCTGCCTATAGTTGGGTGTGATTACTCAAATCCCACCCTAGGAACTTCACTGGGTCTTGAGCTCCACAGAGAATACAGCCAGAGGTTACCTTCTATGGTTTTCCTTCTGACGTCTGAACTGTGGAGGAGAACAGAATTGATAAAAGCTTGGTAACAATTTCTAGATCTCAAAAAAGGCATCCTTTCTCCTATTGCACTGGGCAGCCTCCTTCCCTAGAGTGGGGTGTGGACACTGTATCCAGGGACAGGACAGAGCTTCATGGAGTTTATATCTCACTAATGGAGTGTGGTGCCCTTGGGGGTCAAAAGAAACTGATCACAAGAGGCAAATATGCTTTCTCAGTCAAACGCACTTGCCTCAGAGTTATGCGTTCATGAGTTCCATGGAGTCTTTCGGCACACAGGATTGTAAACACGCTCTTTCCGGCCTTGAAACATAAAGGAAATATACTAATACTCCAGCCCTGGGATTTCTTTGGAAGGAATGATGCTAAAGCTGAAACTCCAGTACTTTGGCCACCTCATGAGAAGAGTTGACTCATTGGAAAAGACTTTGATGCTGGGAGGGATTGGGGGCAGGAGGAGAAGGGGATGACCGAGGATGAGATGGCTGGATGGCATCACGGACTCGATGGATGTGAGTCTGAGTGAGCTCCGGGAGTTGGTGATGGACAGGGAGGCCTGGCGTGCTGCGATTCATGGGGTCGCAAAGAGTCGGACACGACTGAGTGACTGAACTGAACTGAACTGATACTCGAAACAAGCATTTGATTTGTGTTAAATATAAACACCCTTTATGTATATATGCTTATGCATGCAGGGGCTTCCTGGTGGCTCTGTGGTAAAGAATCTGCCTGCAATGCAGGAGCCACTGGAGATGGGGGTTTGATCCCTAGGTCGGGAAGATCCCCAGGAAGAGGAAATAACAACCCACTCCAGTGTTCTTGCTGGGAAATCCCACGGATAGAGGAGACTGGCAAGCTGCAGACCATGGGTCACCAAATAGTTGGACACGTCTAAAGGGACTGAGCATGTGAGCATGCAGACATACATGTATGTACACACATATTCATATATGTACACACATTCATATACACACATATTCATATATGCACACACATTCATATACACATATTCATATATGTGCATACATATTCACACACATATTTATATATGCACACACATTCATATACGCACACACACATTCATATACGCACACACATACTCATATATGAACACACACATTCATATATGCACACACATATTCATACATGCACATACATTCATATACACACATATTCATATATGTACACACATATTCATATGTGCACACACATTCATATATGCACACATATTCATATATGCACACACATATTCATATACACACATATTCATACACATCCATATATGCACACACTTCATATATGTGCATACACATTCACACACATGTTCATATATGCACACACATGTTCATAGATGCACATAAATATTCATATATGTGCATGCAGAGGCATAGAGGCACACGTGTGCACCTATGCATGCACGTGGAAGAGGCGTGTGTTCATATGCACACATATGCATATGTGTGTGTGGGGGTATATATATACATGTGTGCATATACACACACATCACTTATTTCAGAACCACTATAGACATGCCTGCGGCGGCTGATTCATACTGAGATCTGGGCGGCAAGTTTAGAAACTGACTCCTCACGCTGTGATAGCCTGGCTTTGAAGACCAGGCATTGAGGTTGCAACAGCTTTGGAGCTGGGTGGCGGCAGAGACCTTCGTTGTGTTAAGAATGTGCCAAGGAGAGTGCTGCCTCCTCCTGGGAGGGCCCTGCCCTTGCTGGCCTCGGCCCCTGGAGGTTTGGGTGGAGGGAGGCAAAGCCCTCTATCCCTCATGTCAGGTGCAGAGCTGAGCTGCAAATAAAGTTACTCACTCTTCATTATGAAACGCATTTTTTGTTTCAGACACGTAATTTAGGGCTACTCAAAAGCTGTGCCCGTAAGTAAGCCCATGTGAGGAGAGGCTGTCATGATGAGGAGAGGCGGGCACGCGCATCTAGGAGGACTGCCTGCTTCTGCCCTCCTCATTGTCAAAATGGCAAGCGCCAAAGCTGGAAGCTTCATGCTGGACACCGAGGGATATTAATACTGAAGAGTAAGCTCCAGGAAAGAAAGGAAAATGGATATGCCCCCAGCAATGATATAAGTGTCATTAAGAAAAATTGGAAGTGGCATTTGGAAATAACTCAGAGTTTGTCCACTCACCAGTCTCTGCTTCCGGAATAGAATACCCCCCACCACTGCAGACAACGGGCGCTTCAGTCCCGTGGGGGCAGCGCCGCCCTCTGAGTTCTAGGCAAGGGAGGCCTCAAGCTTTATTTCTTCCCTCAGTCTCTCCCTGTTTGACCAAACAGTTGTCCCCAGGAAAATTAGATAAAAACAATGCCGATGATTATTAAAACAATGCCAATGATTATTAAAACAACAATGTTGCCTACATAGTCATCTGAGATTGTTTGACTCTATCCAGCTCTTAAAGACACAGACATGTCCTTCAGTGAACTTACTAAGGCTTTGAAAAACATTCGTTTGTCGTGCTATAACCCAGAGACTGAATTTCGTGTGCAGTAGCTCAGGTTCTGGTCTGTGGACGTCAACTGCCCTGGCAGTGAAGCAGAGCGGACAGCAGCCTGGCCGTCTTGGAGAATGATGTTTACACCTCCTAGAGGACAGGCAGCTTCTGAAACCTGACTTTTATGTGGGGTTAATCCTTGTTTTGACCGTTGCTCCTTCTTCAGAGTATTTTAAAGGAGATGAAACAATAGCGTTAGCATGACTCATAGTGAATGTTGTGTGGATATATGCGTGAAACAGATTCAAGCTGCATCATCCTCATGCTTCAGCGTAAGGCAGCTCAGCCTACAACATATGGCGTCGGTAAAAAAAAAAATCAGCCTCGAAATGAGTGCGTAGAAATTGTCAGATGACTTCACTTCTTTTAAATCAAGCTCAGTTTTACCTCTGGGTGAAAGAATCTCATTCTTCGTTGTTATTGGCAGGGACGTGTGCTGTTTACAGCAGTTGCTTTCCCTGACTCTTGAAGTTAGCCTGGAGCCTTTGACTAGGTCTGGCCAGTGAACCACAGCAAGAGAGATGTGCACCATTTCCGAGCTAAGGCCGTGTAAAGTCTCGACCTCACCTTTCAGCTCTCTCCTTCCTGTTCAGCAAGCTTCAAAATCACATTTCCAGATGGTTTTGCTCCATAAAAAAGGAGGCCATCAGACTCAAATGCAACTTTCTGGAAGCAACATAGAAATATTCATTAAGCCAGGAGCATTTAGGAGTCAATTTGTTGTCACCTCAGAGCCCAGCATCACCTGACTGGGCTTCCCTGGGGACTCAGGGGGAAAGAATCTTCCTGCAATGCAACAGAAGACCTGAGTTCGATCCCTGGGTTGGGAAGATCCCCTGGAGAAAGGAATTGCTACCCACTCCAGTATTCTTATCTGGAGAATTCTATGGACAGAGAAGCCTGGTGGGCTCCATAGGGTCACAAAGAGTCAGAAAAGACTGAGCTGCTAACACCTTAGCACACATTCAGTTCAGTTCAGTCACTTAGTCATGTCCAACTCTTTGTGACCCCATGGACTTCAGCACACCAGCCTCCCTGTCCATCACCACCTCCCAGAGTCCACCCAAACCCACGTCCATTCTGTCAGTGATGCCATCCAATCACTTCATTCTCTGTCGTCCCCTTCCCCTCCTGCCCTCAATCCCTCCCAGCATCAGGGTCTTCCCGAATGAGTCAGCTCTCTGCGGCAGGTGGCCAAAGTATTGGAGTTTCAGCTTCAGCATCAGTCCCTCCAATGAACACCCAGGACTGACCTCCTTTAGGATGGACTGGTTGGATCTCCTTGCAGTCCAAGGGACTCTCAAGAGTCTTCAACACCACAATTTCAAAAGCATCAATTCTTCGGTGCTCACCTTTCTTTATAGTCCAACTCTCACATCCATACATGACCACTGGAAAAACCATAGCCTTGACTAGACGGATCTTTGTTGACAAAGTAATGTCTCTGCTTTTGAACATGCTGTCTAGGTTGGTCATAACTTTACTTCCAAAGAGTAAGTATCTTTTAATTTCATGGCTGCAGTCACCATCTGCAGTGATTTTGGAGCCCAAAAATAAAGTCTGACACTGTTTCCACTGTTTCCCCATCTATTTCCCATGAAGTGATGGGACCACATGCCATGATCTTCGTTTTCTGAAATTGAGCTTCCAGCCAACTTTTTCACTCTCCTCTTTCACTTTCATCAAGAGGCCCTTTAGCTCCTCTTCACTTTCTGGTGTCATCTGCATATCTGAGATATTGATATTTCTCCCGGCAGTCTTGATTCCATCTTGTGCTTCTTCCAGCCCAGTGTTTCTCATGATGTACTCTGCATAGAAGTTAAATAAGCAGGGTGACAATATACAGCCTTGACATACTCCTTTTCCTATTAAGAACTAGTCTGTTGTTCCATGTCCAGTTCTAATCTGTTGCTTCCTGACCTGCATACAGATTTCTCAAGAGGCAGGTCAGGTGGTCTGGTATTCCCATCTCTTTCAGAATTTTCCACAGTTTATTGTAATCCATACAATCAAAGGTTTTGGCATAGTCAATAAAGCAGAAATAGATGTTTTTCTGGAACTCTCTTGCTTTTTCCATGATCCAGCGGATGTTGGCAATTTGATCTCTGGTTCCTCTACCTTTTCTAAAACCAGCTTGAACATCTGGAAGTTCACAGTTCACATATTGCTGAAGCCTGGCTTGGAGAATTTTGAGCATTACTTTACTAGCATGTGAGATGAGTGCAATTGTGCAGTAGTTTGAGCATTCTTTGGCATTGTGGTGGAATGAAAACTGACCTTTTCCAGTCCTGTGGCCGCTGCTGAGTTTCCCAAATGTGCTGGCATATTGAGTACAGCACTTTCACAGCATCATCTCTTAGGATTGAAATAGTTCAACTGGAATTCCATCACCTCCACTAGCTTTGTTCATAGTGATACTTTCTAAGGCCCACTTGGCTTCACATTCCAGGTGTCTGGCTCTAGGTGAGTGATCACACCATCATGATTATCTGGGTCATGAAGATCTCTTTGTACAGTTCTTCTGTGTATTGTTGCCACCTCTTCTGAATATCTTCTGCTGCTGTTAGGTCCAGACCATTTCTGTCCTTTATCGAGCCCATCTTTGCATGAAATATTCCCTTGGTATCTCTAATTTTCTTGAGGAAATCTCTAATCTTTCCCATTGTGTTGTTTTCCTCGATTTCTTTGCATTGATCACTTAGGGAAGGCTTTCTTATCTCTCCTTGCTATTCTTTGGAACTCTGCATTCAGATGCTTATATCTTTCCTTTTCTCCTTTGCGTTTCACCTCTCTTCTTTTCACAGCTATTTGTAAGGCCTCCCCAGACAGCCATTTTGCTTTTTTGCATTTCTTTTCCATAGGGATGGTCTTGATCCCTGTCTCCCTGTACAATGTCACAAATCTCCATCCATAGTTCATCAGGCACTCTGTCTATCAGATCTAGTCCCTTAAATCTATTTCTCACTTCCACTGTATAATCATAAGAGATTTGATTTAGGTCATACCTGAATGGTCCAGTGGTTTTCCCTACTTTCTTCAATTTCAGTCTGAATTTGGCAATAAGGAGTTCATGATCTGAGCCACAATCAGCTCCTGATCTTGTTTTTGCTCACTGTATAGAGCTTCTCCATCTTTGGCTGCAAAGAATATAATCAATCTGATTTTGGTGTTGACCATCTGGTGATGTCCATGTGTAGAGTCTTCTCTTGTGTTGTTGGAAGAGGGTGTTTGCTATGACCAGTGTGTTCTCTTGGCAAAACTTTATTACCCTTTGCCCTGCTTCATTCTGTATTCCAAGGCCAAATTTGCCTGTTACCCCAGGTGTTTCTTGACTTCCCATTTTTGCATTCCAGTCCCCTACAATGAAAAGGACATCTTTTTTGGGGTGTTAGTTCTAAAAGGTCTTGTAGGTCTTCATAGAACCGTTCAACTTCAGCTTCTTCAGCGTTACTGGTTGGGGCATAGACTTGGATAACTGTGATATTGAATGGTTTGCCTTGGAAACGAACAGAGATCACTCTTGTTTTTGAGATTGCATGCAAGTACTGCATTTCGGACTCTTGTTGACCATGATGGCTACTCCATTTCTTCTGAGGAATTCCTGCCCACAGCAGTAGATATAATGGTCATCTGAGTTAAATTCACCCTTTCCAGTCCATTTTAGTTCACTGATTCCTAGAATGTTATTGAAGGGAAGTGAAGTGAAGTTGTTTAGTCATGTCCGTCTCTTTGTGACTCCATGGACTGTAGCCTACCTGGCTCCTCCGTCCATGGGATTCTCCAGGCAAGAATACTGGAGTGGGTTGCCATTTCCTTCTCCAGGGGATCTTCCTGACCCAGGGGTCAAACCCAGGTCTCCCACATTGCAGGCAGATGCTTTAACCTCTGAGCCACCAGGGAAGCCCAGAATGTCATTTAAAGTTAAAGTTAAGTCACTCCGTCGTGTCTGACTCTTTGTGACCCCCTGAACTGTAGCCCACCAGGCTCCTCCATCCGTGGGATTCTCCAGGCAAGAACACTGGAGTGGGCTGCCACTGGAATGTCATTAGGGAATGCAAATCGAAGCCATAATTAGATATCACTACACATCTATTGAAAGTGGCTCAGTTGTGTCTGACTCTTTGCGACCCGGTGGACTATACAGTCCATGGAATTCTCCAGGCAAGAATACTGGAGTGGGTAGCCTTTCCTTTTCCAGGGGATTTCCCCAACCCAGGGATCGAACCAAGGTGTCCCACATTGCAGGCGGATTCTTTACCAGCTGAGTCACAAGGGAAGCCCACATATCTAGTAGAAAGGTTGAAATTTGAAAATAGTGAATGGATAAAGAAGTGTTGTATATATGCACAATGGAATATTACTCAACCATAAAAAGGAACACATTTGAGTCAGTTCTGATGAGGTGGATGAACCTAGAACCTATAATAAAGAGTGAAGTGAACCAGAAAGAGAAAGATAAATATTGTATTCTGACACATATATAGGGAATCTAGAAAAATGGTACTGAAGAATTTATTTCCAGGGTAGCAGTGGAGAAAGAGACATAGAGAATAGACTTATGGACACGGGGAAAGGGGAGGAGAGGGTGAGATGTATGGAAAGAGTAACATGGAAACTTGCATTTCCATATGCAAAATAGATGGCCAGCGGGAATTTGCTGTCTGGCTGAGGAAGCCCAGCAGGGGCTCTGCATCAGCCTGGAGGGGGTGGGATGTGGAGGGAGAGGGGAGAGAAAGTGAAGTCTCTGCGACCCCATGGACTGCAGCTCCTCTGTCCATGGGATTTTCCAGGCAATAGTACTGGAGTGGATTGCATTTCCTTCTCCAGGGGATCTTCCCCACCCAGGGATTGATATATGTATGCCTATGGCCGATTCATGTTGATGTTTGACAGAAAACAACAAAATTCTGTAAAGCACATCCTTCCGTTAAAAAAAAATAGCGGCAATGCCCAATGCCAGTGAGGGTGAGGAGATACTGGATCCTGAAGGCTGGACTAACGGGAATTTAGAATGTTTCAGTCACTCTGGAAAACAGTTTGGTAGTTTCTTGAAAACAGTCAATGTTCAACTATCATATGAGCTAACAGCTGTACTTTTAGAGTTTTAATCTCAAAGAACTGAAGTCTTAGGGTCACACAAGAACCTGTACATGAGTTTATAGCTGCTTTATTGTCATAGCCAAGACGAAACAACCAAATACCCTTTGTGGGATGATTGGTTCAATAAAATTGGTTCATCTACACCACGGAGTGCTGTCTCAGCAATAAAACGGATACATTATTGGTACATACAACAACTTGAATGACCTCAAAGGAATAATGACGAGTGATGAAAGCCAATGTCAGATGGTTACATTTCGCACAGTTCCATTCATACAGCATTCTTGAAATGACATTTTAGAGATGGAGGGCAAATCGGTGGCTGCCAGGAGTTAGGGATGGAGAGAGGGATGAATGTGGCTGCAAAGAAATGATACACAGAAAAGCACTATGGTGATGGACAGTTCCGAATATCGTGGTGGTGGTTACTATGATTTGCCTGCTGCTGCTGCTGCTAAGTCGCTTCAGTCGTGTCCGACTCTGTGTGACCCCACAGATGGCAGCCCACTGGGCTCCGCCATCCCTGGATTCTCCAGGCAAGAACACTGGCGTGGGGGCCAGTTCCGTCTCCAACGTGTGGAAGGGAAAGGGAAAGGGGGAGGCCGCTCAGCGGAAGTGCGGTGTTAGTCGCTCAGTCGTGTCTGGCTCTTTCGCGGCCCCCTGGACTGTAGCCTCCCAGGCTCCTCTGCCTATGGAATTCTTCAGGCAACAGTACCAGAGTGGGCAGCCATTCCCTTCTCCAGATCTTCCCAACCCAGGGAGCCACCAGGGAAGCCCCGTAATCTGCCTAGGGTGGTGAAATTGTGTAGAATACACAGGCACACACACAAATCAAAGTATGCAAACAGGGGACGTCCCTGGTGGCCCAGTGGCTAAGACAACACGCTCCCGCTGCGGGGGGCCTGGGCTCAGTCCCTGCCAGGGAGCTAAACCCCACACCCCCACTGAGAGTCCGAGTGCTGCAGCTAAGGATCCCGAGTGCCACAGGGAAGAGCAAAGATGCCGTGTGCCGCAGCTAAGTCCTGATGCAGCCGAATAAACAGACAGATAAGAAAAAAAGGATGAAAAACTGGTGAAAAGTGAAATAGCATTAATGAGCTCTCCAAAGTCATTTCCTGCTTGGATACTGTGCTGTAGTCACACAGATGCTGCTGTCGGGAGAGCGGGATGAAGGGCACTCGGGACCTCCCTATAGGTTCTATGCGACTTCCTGTAGCTCTGTATCAGTTTCAAAGCTAAAAGTTAAAGGAAAAGCCTCTGGTTGTAGACCATGCACCTGGAGTTTTTGTTTTCTGAACTGAAGCAGGCTGCCTGCCAGCAGGGCACTGCCCTATCTTTGAGCCTCTCATTATCCTCAGATGAGGACTCGACAGGGAGGGAGTATAGTTCTCTTAACATAGTTGACTATGGACTCCAGAGTCCTGGGCTCGACACAGAGCGTGGAATTCACTCATGTTTTCACTGGGCGCTCATTCATTAAGTGCTTGCCAAGAGAGCGCCTGCTGCGCACTAGCCGATGCTGAGACTCACGTTTCTCTAAGACCGGGACCCTGCCTGCAAGGAGGACTCCAACCACCCCCTCACTGTCAAGCTGCAACATGATGGAATCTGACAAGTGGACCGTGTGGGCAGGGCCAGCGACCCAGCTCACAGGTTCAGATGCTGAGGCCAAAAAGAAACTGAAACTGAGTCAAGAGAAGGTAGAATATTCCAGAGGGAGTGTTTCATGTGAAGGGGCCACAGGTAAAGGTGAAGACTGGGGACCATTTTGCAATCAGGTACTTGGAAGATGTACTTGTGAGAGGCCTCGAGCAGGAGATGGACTATAGCCTGGGGCAGAGGCACGCGTCTTAAGAACGCTGCCTCCAGGTGGAGCCAAGCAAAGCCGTTCAAGGCTAGTCTCGTAAGATCACCCATCAGAGGAGGCTACAGAAAGAAAGTCAGGCCTGCAGCAGGATGCTGGCTGAGAAGAAAGGGAGTTCAGAGTGAAGGGATGAGAAGTAGGATCTGAACAACGCTAGAGGCAGAAGGACACAACCGCTTTTCCTCGAATGTTCAGCCATGGGCGCAGCCAGAGCAGTCCGACCTGCAGCTGGCAAGCTGGCACCAACATACATCCCAGCAGTAGCACCAACACCCTGCCCTGGGGGAGCTTTACCACTTACAACAGGCTTTGCATCGCTCATTTATTAGTGGTGTTAATTACCCAGCAGCAGTACACTACGGTGCTTGAGGCACCAGCTTGTTCTGAACTTAGCTGGCGAGTTCTGACTTTGCTAGTTACAAAAAAGACGATCTTAAGATAGCTACTGATTTCTCAGGTTTTCAGTTTCTCTGCCAAGACATTAAATGTAATGTTAACTTACGTTGTAATTTCGTTTTGAGGATTACATAAGATCATGGCTTATCAGGTTGCCAGGTGCAGAACAAATAAAAATTACTTGGTTATTACTACAATTACCACTACACTGTTATTACTATTCCTTGACTCAATAATCCCTGAAACGTCTTCCACTGTGTCTAGAGTGCAAGGTGAGCTTTCCCAGATCAGGCCATTAATCCTGCGAATCCCTCCAGATAAATCAGGGAGCTGAAGAGCCAGGCTTTGATGCGGACACATTGCAGAGAACATTCCAAACTCTGCCGTGCAAGATTGGGGCGGCAAGATCTATCTGTTCCTGGTGGAAGCTGTTCTTTCCCTCAGCCTTTTTATGGGTTTGGGTACAAGTCAAGTCCTTCATCCCTGTTTCCTCCTGTAGCCCCTTCCTCACTCTTTGGAAGTGAGACGCCGTAAAGAGACATCCCCCAGGCTCACTGAATTACAAAAGAAAGGCATTTCACAAATTGGAGAACATCCTTTGATTTTTTTCCAGGACCACATTTTTTCCCCCAGTTCGCTTTGTCTCCTGGTTGAAGGATTTAAAAAAAAAAAATCACACAAAAGGCTCCGCGTATCTTTTGAAAGGTAAAATAAAACCAGCTGAGCCTAATCAACGCACAAAGGTGCCATAAATACCTGCCAGGCCATAAAAGCATGATCTCTCTGATATGGCAAAGAAGAAGTGAGAGCTACAGTGGGAATATGGCCCCCATTACAGGATAAACACTTCTCAGACTCGCTTTGTGTTCTTGCCTGTCAGAGCCTAGTGGCTGGGCCGAGGCTCAGAAAGAGAGCCTCGTGTTAGAGGCTTAGAAAGAGCCTTGCTCCTAGAGCGCCCACGCCTTGGTCAGGTGCTGCCTGAGGACTCGAGCTGCCCTTGCCCACGACGGAGGGAAGTGATAGCCTATCAGAGCCAGGCAGCCAAGCGCAGGGGTATTGAGGGTGAGGCCGTGGGAGGTTATTTCCTTTTCTGCTTGGACAATAAAGGTCTTAATTACCTATCTAGTCTCATCTTCATTAATTTCAGCCAACTGTGATGACTCACTGGCTCCTGCTTGTGTCTTCATTATAGTTCAAGAATATTCTTTGGCCTCCAAGCACACACACTCCTGTTTACTGTGCTGGGCATCGCTTTAGTCTGCTGGGCATCCACAGATATGTTGGGAATTAAAGTCAGGCTGCAAACCCCAAACGTGGAAATAATAACTTGAAAAACAATGGGAAGTTTGGCCTTGATGTGAAGGTACTGAGATGTGGACCTTCCTGAACGGTGGGTGGTGTGATGCGCATGCAGTTGGCAGCCTTGCAATCTCTGAATATCTAGCATTTTGGGAGAGAAACTAGATCCTGATGGTAATCATACAAGTACTTAGAATTCTCATTTTTATTTTCAAGAGATAATTTTCACATTCAAACAAAGTGACTTGCCCCAAATCAAACAGCTTGTAAATGCTGATGTTTGAATCTTATTTCAAGGCCTTTCCCAACCTCTTTAACTAATATAGAAAATAACAATCTCTTGCTGTAAGCCTGAGGGACTGGGTCCCAGCATGCCCACTGATTTGCCCTGTGAGTTGGGTGTTCCTCTCTCTTCGTAAACCTTCCGTCCAGAAACAGCATGCCAAGTGCTGCTCACCTGTTCATGGTACGCCATGGCCAGAAACACGGTGAGTGGAGAGCCAGCTCTTGTGGGGTTAAACCCTGGCTCACCACTTGCTAGCTGTGTATTTTTGAGCAAGTTTTTCAGACTCTCTAAGATTTCATGTCTTCAGCTGTAAAATGATCTCTAAAAAGACCAGTCTTAAGAATCTGTTGTAAAGATTATAAGCAATGATTGCACAGCAGTGGGGACACAGCAGACCCAGCTGACCACTAGAGAAAGGAGTTGTTTCACAGCTTGAAGCCAGGAGCAAGAACAATTTTCTGATTTCATTTCTCCACTGTGAGTTGGATGGTTGCAGAACTCAGCCGTTAAGTCTAGAAGCCATTGGGAAGAGAAGCCCACGGATGCATGTGGGGTCCTAGGTCTCTGCAGCCCACAGAAGAGGATTCTAAGTGAACCCGAGGACTGCGGTCACTGACGCATGCTAAGAGATGTCCTCGGTGGTGAGCAAACTCTTTAGAACTAGGGGACCCAAAAAACTCTGCTCCAGCCACAGAGGTTCATTATGGACAGAACATGACAACTTCATTTTAATGGGGGCTAATGTTGAACAGGTGGGCTGGCAAGGCAAGGACCACACAATTCTGTCTCCAGAAACAGTCATGTTCTGTAGCCCTCAAGTCCTGTTTCCACTTTTCAGTCCCTGTGATAGCTGACACTAAAAAGCGTGGCCAGAGAAGGCATTTATGCTTCTGGGACACTAAGATATTGCCACTAGCTGTCCCCAGCAGGATGAGAGTGAGGTGTATGGAAAGAGAAAAGGAGTCAGGACATGGCCCTTGAGACTTACCTAAGAGGAATAACTTATCCAACGGAATGGGTTCTTAAGCTTGACTCTCATATTGCTATAAGGTGACGACCCAACAAGGAAGAAAAAGTGAACGCTTACTATACTGAACGTGCGTCTGGACATTCACTGTGCTGATCTTGACACACACACACACACGGCATATACACATGACATTTCATGATGGCAACCAGCTTCCGTTGATTTTAATTTTGTTTTGTTCGGTTTTGTTGGCACCGATGTGCTGCTGAGTTTCTGGGCCAGTCCTTGTGGTGTGAAGCTTGGAGCAGAGTTTAAACACTAGAGAATCAGCACAAATGGCAGAAGATGGTGCACTCGAGCCCCGCTTAAATTTTCATAAAACTAATCATGACCCAACTGTATGGAAATTCACAGATAATCGCAAGTTCACGTTTGGGTTTCTGTGAGGACGAAGCAGGGAGCACGATCGGAGCGCAGCGTGGGAGAACCGTGGAAGTGTGAAGTCAAGGCGCCGGCAGAACGGGCTGGGCTGGCGTCCAAGGGCGTGGAATCGGGGGTGTGAGAGAAGCCAGACTACTTTGATGCACATTATTTTGTTTCATTAAAACTGACAGAAATCCTAGGGATAGAGATTATTGATCCCATGCTACTGGGAGGCGGGAGGGGCTTCGGGATTGGGAGCTCGTGGACACCTGCGGCTGATTCATGTCCATGTATGGCGAGACCAATACAGTATTGTGTCATAGAATAAAGTAAAAATAAAATTAAAAAAAGGAAATAGAAGAGCAAAAGAATAAAGGAAAGGATTCCTTGGTGGCCCAGTGGTTAGGACTCCGTGCTCCCGGGGCAGGGGTTCCAGGTCTGATCCCTGATCGGGAGCTGACCCGGACAGAGGAGCCCGGCGGGGCACCGTCGGTGGGGCCGAGAGGCTCGGCCGAAAGCACGCACACGGCGGAGCCAAGAGCCCCTCGCACCGCGATTCTGGCGTGGCCAAAAAAAAGTCAGTGAAGGAACCAACATTTGAATCCAATTCTTTTAATTAGAAAAATTGTTCTTATCAGAACCGCAAAACTGCCTGCCCTCTACTGGTCTGGGAACGTTGCCACCACCGTCCGAAGAATCAGTCCCACCGTGTATTCTACCCCCATCGCAGAGGCCACTGATCCTGAATTAGTCTAATTCCAAAGCCACTTTCTCTTTAACAAATCTTTTAAAATAACTATTTTTTCTTTTAAAATTGGACACCAACGCACTATAAAAATAAGATGAAAAAACTCTTAAAATGCAAAAAAAAAAAAAATGTGTTAGCCAAACTCTAAGGACATTGTTGTTATTAAGAGTTGATGATCATCATTATTGATATCTTCCTATACATGCTCCAACTAGCTAGAAAGAATGGTATAAAACTGATATTAAAATTTAAATCAACATATTTATTCTGAAAATATAAATTTTCCTAAGATTAATCTATAGATAATGCAACTGCATTAGAAAGTCCAACAAAATTTATTACGGATTTGACAAACTGTCTTTAAAGTTTATGTGCAAGAGCATGCAGCCAAAAATAGCCAAAGAGAAGAAAATAAGATAGAGAATGAACTCCATCATGACTTGTAAAGATGTTAGCAAAATAGAGACCATGCTGATTGTCCCAGAGGTATGCCAACATAAAATACCTCCTTCATAAAGAAAAATACAGTTAGAACCTATGCCATACTCTATGCAATAATTAATTCCAAGTGAATGAAAAATTAAATTAATAAAGAAAGTACATTTAGAAGAAATATGAGAAGTCATATTTAACACCCAAGGGAGAGAGGGAAGGATTTCTTAAAAAAAAAAGAAAGAAAACCCACAAAATTATAAATCACAAAGGAAATTGTAGTAAATGTACCTATATTATAATGAAAATGGTTGGGACTTCTCACTATGGAAAAGAGGATGGCAAACATTCTACCCCACAAAACCTAGTTTGAAATGAAACAAAATTATCAAAGGCAAGTATTTCAGGCTTCTGGAGATTGACCAGAAGCATATAGAGAATTAAGCATTTACTCGTAAAGAGCTGCTGAAAGCTTGGGTGAAAACTGTTGGTGAAAGTGGAAGTCCCTTAGTTGTGTTTGACTCTTTGTGACCCCCTGACTGTACAGTGGGCGGTAGCCTGTCCTTTCTCCAGTGGATCTTCCCGAGCCAGGGATCGAATCAGGGTCTCCTGAACTGCAGGCGGATTCTTTACCAG
The DNA here is from genome assembly GCA_917880005.1 of Nanger dama. Lineage (NCBI taxonomy): Eukaryota > Metazoa > Chordata > Mammalia > Artiodactyla > Bovidae > Nanger > Nanger dama. The sequence continues at coordinate 1,042,444 of CAKJTW010000028.1, read as the reverse complement.
CTGAGCCACAAGTTCAGTTCAGTTCAGTACCTCAGTCCTGTCCAGCCTTTGCGACCTCGGGACTGCGGTGTGTCGGGCCTCCCTGTCCATAACTAGCTCCCAGAGCTTACTCAGTCTCATGTCCATGGAGTCGGTGATGCCATCCAACCGTCTCATCCTCTGTCCTCCCCCGTCTCCTCCTGCCCTCAGTCTTTCCCAGCATCAGGGTCTTTTCCAGTGAGTCAGCTCTTCCCATCAGCTGGCCAAAGGACTGGAGTTTCAGCTTCAGCATCAGTCCTTCCAGTGAGTATTCGAGACTGATCTCCTTTAGGATGGACTGGTTGGATCTCCTTGCAGTCCAAGGGACTCTCAAGAGTCTTCTCCAGCACCACAGCTCAAAAGCATCAGTTCTTCTGCCCTCAGCTTTCTTTCTTTCTTAAAGCTGAGCCACAAGAAACCTCTCCCACCCCCACTCCCCCGCCCCCACCAAACTATGGGAGCCTGAGGCTATTTGCCTGAATCTTCTGCTAACCTTCCTACCACCAGCTCAGTCGTAGTTTTTCCAGGACTGGACTAGCTGTGAAACCAGTAACTTTGCTGCCATGGGTGGTTAGCTTGATTTGGAGTAAAGGGTAAAAAACTCATGGCTTATGGTGTCAGTAAAAGCGTAAAAAAACGAAGTAGGAAAAAAGGGAAAATCCACAGCTCTGCTACTCTGCTAGTCCTGGTTGCACTGAGCGGCTGATCAGCTAGAAATTTAAGGGTAATCCTTTGAAAACTGGAGAGCCATAGAAGGGTTAAATACGTTTCACACATCCTTGGAAGACGGGAACTCTGTGTGTGCAGGTCATGGAAGATATAAGAAGGTCCTGGGGAAAGTGAAAGCTGGGGCGGGTCTGAGAACTGCCTGAACTTTGAAAGTGCCCCTCTTTCCACACTGCCTAGTTGCAGAGTGGAAGCTTTAAATTTTGAGCATAGACTTACACTTGCGTGCACACTCATCTCCATTGTTGGCTGATTCCTAAGCTACTCAGACACTGGGGCGGCCGGTAGGAAATCATCAGTGGCCCCATATTGTCAGAGAGGCAGAAACTACAGATAAGTGTGGGCAAGTTAATGCAAACCAAACCCAACCCTTTTAAGACAAAACGTTTCAGAATCCAGACTTTTTATAATCTTTCATTTCATTGCTCCATCCTTTTGAACTGCAAAAAGTATGACATGCAAAGAAATAGAAAAGTATGACCCAGACTCGGGGAGAAAAAGCAGTCAGCAGAAACAAATTCCATGTTTGGTTTAAGACCCTGCTGTTGCTTTGGGCCAAAAAGACTTCTAGCTCTCATATGTTTAAAGATTTCTTTAAAAAAATGATGTTTAAAGTATTAAAGGAAAATCAGCTCAGTTCAGTTCAGTTCAGTCGCTCAGTTGTGTCCGACTCTTTGCGACCCCATGAATTGCAGCACGCCAGGTCTCCCTGTCCATCACCATCTCCTGGAGTTCACTCAGACTCACGTCCATCAAGTCAGTGATGCCATCCAGCCATCTCATCCTCGGTCGTCCCCTTCTCTTCCTGCCCCCAATCCCTCCCAGCATCAGAGTCTTTTCCAATGAGTCAACTCTTCGCATGAGGTGGCCAAAGTACTGAAGTTTCAGCTTTAGCATCATTCCTTCCAAAGAAATCCCAGGGTTGATCTCCTTCACAATGGACTGCTTGGATCTCCTTGTAGTCCAAGGGACTCTCAAGAGTCTTCTCCAACACCACAGCTCAAAAGCATCAGTTCTTCAGTGCTCAGCCTTCTTCACAGTCCAACTCTCACATCCATACATGACCACAGGAAAAAGCATAGCCTTGACTAGACGGATCTTAGTCGGCAAAGTAATATCTCTGCTTTTGAATATACTATCTAGATTGTCATAACTTTTCTTCCAAGGAGTAAGCGTCTTTTAATTTCATGGCTGCAGTCACTCACCATCTGCAGTGATTTTGGAGCCCCCCAAAATAAAGTCTGACACTGTTTCCACTGTTTCTCTATTTCCCATGAAGTGATGGGACCGGATGCCATGATCTTTGTTTTCTGAATGTTGAGCTTTAAACCAACTTTTTCGCTTTCCTCTTTCACTTTCATCAGGAGGCTCTTTTGTTCTTTTTCACATTCTGCCATAAATAAAGGTGGCATCATCTGCATATCTGAGGTTATTGATATTTCTCCCGGCAATCTTGATTCCAGCTTGTGCTTCTTCCAGTCCAGCATTTCTCATGATGTACTCAGCGTATAAGTTAAATAAGCAGGGTGACAGTACACAGCCTTGACGTCCTCCTTTTCCTATTTGGAACCAGTCTGTTGTTCCATGTCCAGTTCTAACTGTTGCTTCCTTGCCTGCATACAGATTTCTCAAGAGGCAGGTCAGGTGGTCTGGTATTCCCGTCTCTTTCAGAATTTTCCGCAGTTTCTTGTGACCCACACAGTCCAAGGCTGAGGAAACTATAGTGGCAGTAGCTACACGTGTGAGGCAGCTCCGTAAATACATGTTCATTATAAAAAGCTGATGGGAATTTAATAGCTGACATGAAGAAACTATTAAATTATTTTAAATAGTATATGAAATAGAATAATTAGTGAATTTGATTGATTTGTTGAAATCATCTGACGTTAAAAAATAAATTTTAAAATATCAATAAAAATGGACCAGTTCAGTTCAGTCGCTCAGTCGTGTCTGACTCTTTGCTACCCCATGGACTGCAGCACGCCAGGCCTCCCTGTCCCTCACCAACTCCCGGAGTTCACTCAGAGTCACATCCAATGGATAGAGCTTCAGAAACATGTGGGACAACATGAAAACTCCATCCGGGCACCTGTTAGGCCCTTCTCAACCTTCAGAAAAATGTGGCTCTCTTCCTGACTATGCTAGAGGCCACTTATCAGACAAGGCCGTTGATTTCCAGATGACTTCTACTGCAAGCCCTTCATCTTTTTGTAGTTATTTTAAAAGAGTTTAAAGATATGTTGTTATATTGATGCATTATTTAGAATTCCTTTCTAGTGATTATTGTGTAAAAGTCTCACTATATGTTGCTTGATTCTCATCGAACCACATTTACTTTGCTTTTGCTTCACTTTGCCTCTGTTTTCAAAGAGTATTTTAATTTTAGATCCATGGCAAAGTTGAGAGGAGGGTACACAGGTTTCCTATACACCTTCTGCTTTCACACAAGCATAACCCCCCACACTATCAATATCATCAATATTCCCCGCAAGAGTGGTGTCTCTCTTTCAGCTGATGAACCTACAGTGACATGCCCTAACCACCCGAAGTCCATGGTTTACATTATGGTTTACTCTTGGAGTTTTACATTCTATTGATTTGGACAAATGTATAATTACACGTATCAATAATTATGGTATAAAAAGAGTATTTTCACTATCCTAAAATCCCTCCGTGCTTTACCAGTTTTCCCTCCACAACTCCTGGAAACCACTAATTTTTTTTTTCATTGTCTCCATAGTCTTATCTTTTCCAGGATGTCACGTAGTTGGAATCATACAGTATGTGTAGCCTATTGGTTTCATTCACTTAGAAATATGCATTTAAGTTTCTTCCATATTTTTTCATAGCTCAATAGATCGTTTCTTTTTAGCACTGAATAATATTCAATACTGTGTTTTCCTGGTTTCTCAATGACAAAGAATTCTCCTGCCAATGCAGGAGATGTGGGTTCGATTTCTTGAGTTGGAAAGATATCCTGGAGAAGGAAATGACCATCCATTTCTACATTCTTCCCTGGGAATCTCACGGACAGAGGAGGTCGTCAGGCTACAGTACATGGGATTGCAAAAGAACTGGACCCAACTTAGCAACTAAAGAACAACAATAGCGTTCAGTGCTACGCTTCCTGGAGGCACTGGAGTTTACTTATCCATTAACCTACTGGAGGACATTTTCATTGCTTTCAAGTTCTGACAACATTGAGTAAAGCTGCTATAAATATTTATGTACAAGTTTTTGTAGGGACATAAGTTTTCCAGCTCTTTTGTGTAGATGCTGAGGAATGCAATTGCTCAATCATATAAGAATATGTTTAGTTTCTTTTCTGGCCTTGAGAAAGGAGAGTGGACAAAAGAGGGCATTTGCCGAAAGGTCATCCACAGATCAGTTTGAAGTGACTGTGGCTGGGGGAAGGCTATATAGAGGGAGTGGAGACTATTTCTCCTGTTTCTCGCCTAGTAGGAATGTAGCTTCTGTTTTACCGGGCATAATGTTTGCCTTCCTAAGTTTTTAAATAACCTGGAGAGAGGGAAATATCCATAGAATTAAACTATTTAATAATATATTCAGTTCACTTTATTCAATATAAAATACACAATGTTAATTTTGTGTAGAAACTTTTGAATTAGTATGCAAATAGCATTATAACCCGGAATTTAATGTCGTTTTAAAAAATAAAGGAGAAGATTCTTTCCACCATGTTATGCAAAGAAGTACCAAATTCACTTTATTACAAAGTTTACCTGTGGTTAAATTCGTGCTTGGCTTCCAGAAGTTCAACTTGAATATAAATAATAAACATAAGTTTATTCTTTTTTAAAAAAAATCCACACATCAACAAAAATATTTTAAAGTCTGACAACTTGAAATATTAGAAAATAAACATTTCAAAAAAGAGCGCTCAGGCTCCACTTTAGGAATGTAAACAGTTATAAGTACTTGCAAAACAATAAGGCAATGTCTAATTAATGAACAAATCATTTACAGTGTTCTGCAACCCAGGGACTCCTCTCTGGGCTGTGTAACTTAAAAACACCATATGCAGGGTCAGGAGAAATAGAAAATACTGGCACCAGCATTTCTGAGAGCACAAAATTAGAGCTAGCCAAAAATCATATCAGCAAGAGGAAAGATGATTAAACGCTGATGAATTCCTTCTCATGTAACATATTCCAGTGATGCAACTAAATTAATTAGACCTACAAATATCAGCAACCTCAGAGCTCACAAACGTAACAGTGAGTGAGAAATGCAGGTTTCAGTAATGCACATACAGGGCAATTCCATTTGCAAAATGTTTCAAAATACACAAAACAGAATAACACATTCTGGAGACATGCAAGTACGTGTGATACAATGTACAAGAAAAAAAGAAATGAAAAACAGCATGTTTGCAAAGAAGCTCCTCTGGGAGAAGGGAAAGCATGGGAGTGAGGATGGGTGCACAAAAAGCTTCAACAATATTTGCTTTGCTTCGTGTATTAATCTGAATGGTTAATATGCAAATGTTTACTATTTTTGTCTTTTGTAGACTGAAAGTAATTTATAAAATTTTTTGAAAGAAAAACTCTCTAATGTAGTCCAGTCACATTAGGCTAATTTGAAACAAAGCTTACTTAAAATTACTAATAAAAATTCAGTTTATGTACAAAATTGAAAGTATTTTGAGGAACCCAAAGTTTTAATGAAAGTCGAAAATTAAAATAATTTCTAATCTAGGGGGCGCCAAACACACAGCAAACTGTCCTTACTTTCTTGTTTCTTAGCAGCACTGCTTTAGCCGATAAACAGAAACCCCACCACTCTCTTTCAGATCCCACAGAACTTCTGTGAGAAATGTCAGTGATACTGATGATCTTATTAAATATTTAGTGTTACTAGAGTATGACCTATTTTTTTGTACCTTATAACGTATCTTTTGAGACTTTATTAACTGATAGGTGCTACTGGGGTCCTGAAAACCATGTACTAACAGTGAGTAACTTTGGAGTGGAATCTGGATGTAATAAAAGAGTCTCAAGGAGACCAAGAATTGCTCTGATACTATTAAGAGGGTATGTTCCAAACTATTAGAGATAATGAGAAAATTAAATTTAGCGTTAATCTGTATACCACTTAGTTTACTAAAAATCTTGTAGAGAAATACAATAGAAGAGTATCATTAGCTTCCAAATTGCGATGAGTTTCTTGATTCTCACAGCCATCCTCCCCTTCCCCTAGACGCTGACTCCCCTCCGCTTCCGTGAGATTCGGATCCTAAAGGTCTGGCCACAGGAACCTTCCTTCCAGTAAGGTAATGAGCGGGCCCATCTGGGTAGGGGGGAGTGTGCGCCATCCATTCATCACAGTACGAATTCTTGCTGCTTAAACCAGGGGCACTCAAACCTCAACTTGAATCAGAATTACCTACAGGGCTTGTTGAGACATAGACTGCAGGTGCCACCCCCAATGTTTGGATTTAATAGTCCAGGGAAAGAGAAGTCGCGTTTCTAAGAAGTTCCAGGTGACATTGCGCTGCTGCTTTAACCAAGGGCCCACAGCTGTCTGTTCCAGTCATTGACCTTTTCTGCACAATTTCTCTTGGCATTCCAGTTTGTGACTGCCAGTCCAGACTATGCAGAAAATGCAAAAGTTTATGAATAATTCACCCTTTTATTTTAATAGAACAGTTATCTCCATAGTCATGCTATTGCTGTTTCTAAGTGTTTGAATATACTTTCCATGATTCCCTATAATTTTGATTAACAATCTGGGAGCAGGGCGCATCGGCTGTGCATTACCTAGGTGTGCAAGGTGGAGGAGGAAAGGATTAAGGACCCTTGGCGTCACAACACTATTACTCTATAAGCGACAAGGGTCGGGCTGTATCTGGGAATTCGGACAAGTAATTGAAGTTATTTTCCTCATGGGCAATTGGGGATAATAATACACCCTGTGTACACCGCTGAAGAGATTAAAGGAGATCGCATGCACCCTTATTGGGACTCAATACAGTGGAGTTCCCATTCCCCACCTCTCCTCTTCTCTGGTTGAAGTGAAGGGAACTTGGAAAAAACCGTAGACGGTATAATAGTTAAGCGGTATTTGGTCTTAGGGGACAAGGAAGATTGGGATTTGCCAGTGCATTTATTTCCAAAATTTACGTTGTACAGTACCCTTCTGATATAAGTGAGGTGCCCCCGCCCTCGCACACCATGCCTCCAACCCCAGTATCAGTGAGGGCATCTGGAGACAAATGGCGGCTCTCCTTAGACTGCAGTAGTCTCCAGGAAAGGGCGTATGTTCTAGTTCAGGACTGTCTGAGAACGCTATCAGTGATGCTGGAGAGGGCTCACACCTGTACTGCTAATATCATCACCACTGGCTTCATGCAGTTTTTGAGCACTTGAAATGTGGCTAGCGTGACTGAGGACCTGAATTTTAAGTGAATTTAAATTGGAAGTGTCTACATAGGGCATAGCAACGGTGTTGGAAGCGCAGATCTAGAGGTTAAGGTAAATTGGCTGTGTCTAGAATAAAATCTTGGTTCTTCTAGATCTAGGAGCTCAAGGAAATTATTCCTCAAGTGCAACCCTACTCTACCCCCACCCCAACTTGCCTGATCATCACGAGGAAGAAATACGGTCATTAATGCAAAGTGTCAAGCTGAGTTACTACTGAGAAATGAGTTTATTCATGCAAAGTGTTGAGCAGGCTGTCTAGCACACAGGAAGTGCTCAATAAATACTGTCATCTAATCCCAAGTGTTAGTTTGGATATTGATAAAGCTTCTTCAAAGCTTTCTATGAAAGAAAAGTAAATAAATTCTGTGGAAATATTTATTACCCAATAAGTTCTTTAGATTATAGGCAGTTTGTCTGTGTGTGAAGATTTGAAGACTATCTGAGAACTCCATCATCTAGACATTTAACAGATAGTTAAAATAATTTTAAACAGTTTGACTCACACTTCGTGATTGATTTGAAAAAATACTTGTATTAATATCTATAGATGTATGACAGAGGTTGATTCATGCAATAAAATAGATTTTGCGTGGATTAATTTGAAGACAAGCTTGTTCACTCATAACTGCTGAGCTAGTGCCTGCTAGGAAACATATATTTACTGCCTAATATGAATCTGTGTTTTCTGTCTTTTGATTCTGTGCATATGTGATCATATTTGACATTGAAGTGGATGGAGCAACTGTCCCGAGAGCAAGAGAGGCTGAAGGGGTTTTATCTCAGATCACGTGAATCATGTGGAGAGAGGTAACTGTCAGTCTGTATGTCTTGGTTTCCTTATCTATCTCATGGAGAGACAAAATATACCACAGTGCTGTCTGCTTTTGAGAAATATGGAGGACATTAAATAAATCATGAGAATGAGGTATGTGGAGCCTTAATGAAAATCAAGTGTATAATAGGAAAATAAGGTGCAACATATTTTATTCAGCTCTCCCGTGTGGCCATATGGATGGATTCTTCCCAAGAGAGAGCATAATCATAGAGCATTTTAGTTGCAGATGTGAAATGAATGTAGCTCCTAGCTGAAAAATTTCCCTGGCTTTGTCCATATGAAGCACAGATGTTTTACAAATCATCTTTATAGTGAGGCTAAGATAACCAAACTAGGTTTAAAAGTGATCACGTTTTTCAAATTAGGCAGTTTCCCAAGCAGTGTACTCTGGAAAGAGAGTTGGCTTCAGAAGGTGATTCCTGGCATAGACCCTGGGGTTCCCAATGTGCAGTCTCAGAGAAGCTGAGCGTGGCGGAGCGCATCTCCTAAAACACAGGGGGCAGGTGTGGCTCCCACACTGGGTGCCAGCATTTCCCGAGCGGCGGCAGGTCCTTTCCCACGGGGAGGAGTGGACTCGCCGATTAACACATGTGTAGGGAATCTAGAAAAACTGCTCCTATGGGCCACTTTGCGGGGAAAGAATGGAGATGCCGATGAAGAGAGCACACTTGTGGACACAGTGGGGAAAGGAGAGCGTGGAACACACTGAGGGAGTAGCCGTTTTCATGTGTGCGATACACAGCCAGTGGGAAGCTGCGGTATCACACAGGAGCCCAGCCCGGTGCTCTGTGACGACCTACAGGGCCGGGATAGGGTGGGAGGCGGGGAGGGAGGCACCGGAAGGAAGGGATGTGTATGCAGTTACCACTGATCTGCCTTGTTGTATGGCAGAACCCCACACCACATTGTAGGGCAATTTTCCTCCAATTAAAAAAAAATGAAACCCTCTTAACAAATTCTAGCTCCTGTTTTCACAAGTCATAAATGTACTGGGACCTGGGGTTTCTAGGTGCAGCTATGGAGGGCCTCCAGGACCAGCCACACTTGGGACTGTTGGTGCCGTGCAGACGTGCAGAAGTTAAGAGAAAGCGCCTTATCAATCCTTCTTCCCAGCAGCATCTTAACTACCAAGAAGGTCATCTGGTGCTGGTGTAAGGAGCAGCCAGAGCCTGAGCTCAAGGTCAGGTTACTTTCCCACCACTGATTTTGACAGTATCGCACCTTCCTCCTGGGCTCTCGGTGTCACAGTCTGATTTCCATTAAATAAGCAACTCCCTTGCACTTGAGAAAGGAGCACAGATTGGTTAAAATGATTGGTGCTAAGAATATCTATACTTTGGGAACAGAAGTTTTCTCCCTTGACAACAAGAATGTGATCCTGTACCAGTCTGCTAAGAACCTCACAGTCCCAAAACAACATATTTCGAGTCACTCAGCTGTGCCTTCACCTGGAGGCTGATGCCAGTCCAGCCTGAGTGTGGTTTGGCGAATCGAGTGCATCGATTCTGACGCCCTGGCTGGATCAGATATGATGCCCAGGCCAGCATACCCAATCATGTGGCCCACGTCCCCAGGCTTTCTGAGGCTGACTGCTTGAACAAAAGCACGTGATCACTCAAGTGTGTGCACACAGACGTACACTTGCCTACTCTCTAAAAAGACAAGCCATAAACTTGCAGTTTTGAGAACAATAGGAAAAAAAAAACTCCCCCCTCCCCAAATTAAAGGTGTTCAGAAAGGCAGCAGCAAGTCTCTGCCAAATAGGACTCTGCACAGGAGCTTGTCTCAAAATCTACATGCAAGTTAATGGTGAATCTAGGTTCACCGCAAACTGAGGACTTTCCCAGACAAAAGAGCAAACTCTCACAAGGGCATTTTGAAAGCAGGAAGCAAATCTGAACTTCTTAAAGGAATTTTGGGTCTCAACTTGTTCACTTTGCAAAAAGAGCTTGTAGTTAGTTTCACACTTTCACATAATTCATGTACATGATTGAATTGATAAACCAAATTTGCTCAAGGTCATCAAGCTTTGGGCAGAAACAAGACATTTGACGCCAAATCCAAAGAACGTTTCCCCTCACTTTGCAACATGCCTTGTAGATTGTGCTGATCGCTTGTCTGATTTCCTCATTAAGATTCATGATCTGATGATGTCAGAGCTGGAAGGTCCTAACTGAATCTCCTTCCAGCTTCCCCTCATCTTATAGAGAGGACTAGAGTCCCGAGGGATCCTGTGGTTTGGGCAAGTTCACAGAAGAATGGCCAGGTTGCCAGTCCAGGAGCCCAGAGTTCAGGTCTCTGACTTGTCTTAAGCCATCTCTACTCATAGTCATTTTAACTTTAATTTTCTGGAAAAATAAAATAAGGTCAAACTTGCCAAAAGTCTGTCCCTTCAGGGGAACTTTGTTTCTCCAATGTGATAAGAGTATCAGTTTGCAACAGGCATTTGACATGCAGAGGCCCTGAAGATCCAGTGAGATTATTAGAGAACATGAAATTTTATTTCTTGTTAAGCATTCTTTTAAAAAAATCTTACCAACAGGAAATTAAATTTTGCTGACCAGTTCAGGGTCCCAAACCAGACAGACTCCCTTAATAAGAGGAATGTGAGCAAACAATGATGCTAAAGCACATGACCAGTCCGAGTTCAGTGCATGAAACAGGGAACTCAGAACCAGTGCACTGAGACAACCCCGAGGGATGGGATGGGGGGGTGGCGGGGGGGTGGTGCTCAGGACGGGGTCACGCGTACAACTGAGGCGGATTCATGTCCATGTACGGCAAAAACTACCACAGTGTGTAAAGTGATCAGCCTCCAATTAAAATTAATAAATTAATTTTAAAAAGATGCTATAGATAATGTTAAAAACACATAGTAAGGGACCTCTCTGTTCAGTCTGGTGGTGAAGCTGGGAGCATGTGTTCGATACCTGGTCGGAGAACTGAGATCCCACGTGACTCATGGGGTGGACCAAAAAAAAAAAAAAGTTAAAATCATACTGCTTTCCTTTAGTTAGAAACTTCTACAGGCTTAGGTGAGAAAAACGGGACTGGAGCAAAGGAATACACTCTCTACGGTCTGGCTGGACTTATGTGTGGCAGTTGTGTGCTTTCGAAGTATCTGACAAGCAACAAAAATACACCGCTCTGTGGGTGAGGCACTAGCTTGGGTATCTAAAGCTCAGCCCTGTGAGGTTCACAGGCAGCCAGCGTGGACAGTCACCTGGCCGGATTTGCAGCTGCTGTTTTGGTTTATCACACTTGCTGTGGGTCCTGCTACAGGCTGGGATCTGTGGTGCTTGCTGGAGACAGAGAGATGAGCCCCACAAGGTTACAATAGGTTGCTGTGAGTGAACAAATGATGTAGTTTATAGGACAGAAAGAGATGGTTGTGACGACCTCTCAGATCCACTCTTCCAAACTTGAGGTCTGCCGAGTCATCTGTCTCTGGTGTTCGGCTCCTTCTGGAAGCAGAGCTTTGCAGCTGTCTCTTTCTCCTGCTCTGCCACAGGCAGGTGCCCTAGCATCAGCTAGGCCTGTGTCCAGCAGCTGACTCTGCTGCCTTAGTTCCCTCCTTTGTAAACTACGGCACTGCTAGGATCAACCCTGAGGTTCTCGTGGGGATGAACATGCTCAGCCAAGTGCTGGTGAATGAGAGAGAGCATGCTGAAACATCAGCTAATTTTAATCCAGTGGCTCCGTAAATGGCCCCGTTCTCCTGACTGCTCAGAAGGATCCCGGACACACTAAGTCACACCATATAGAAATATAGTTTGACTTCTTCTTCTTTAAGGGATCCATCAGGGTCCCCGTTCAACTGTGTCGTCCTCTTGGATGAGAACATCGTCTGATTTCTGCAAGCTCCACCGATCTGGAGACCTTTCCAGTTTAAAGCCTGGAGGCCTAGAGGTTTGCACGGGGGAGGGGGTGGGGATAGGAGGTGGGGTTGGAATTACAGTGAATTGCATTTTCTTCTTTTTAATCACAAGCATCATAGTTTCAAGGAGCCTGGATGTCACCATCCAATGCCGCCCCACACAGAGCTCTCTCTGACAAATGATTAAACAGCCTTTCCTTAAAAAATTAACATAAAAGAAGACTGCTCACTTCACAAAGTAAACTCGTGCCATGGTCGAGCAATTCTAATTGTTCTTTTTAAAAAAAGTTCTTTGTGTTGAGTAAAATCTGTCCCTCCATGGAATTTCTCCTTTGATACTAGTTTTCCCTCTTACTTCCAAGGATAATGCTGACCTCAGACTAACAAGTGAGCTCTGCCTTGGTTTCTACTGATTTGGCAATGATTGTCAGGAGTGTGACGAAGTAGGCAAGGAGGCTACCTCGTGGCTCCAAGGGAGACAGAAATGGGGCCCCGCACCACGTCTGGCCACAGGATAGGGAGGGCAAGGCACGGACCGGTGATTCACTGGCTAATGATGGTCTAACTCCCCTGCCGTGGAGCAATGCTTTGGCCATCTGGCCTCATGTTTTCTAAGTACTTTATTTTCAAAGTGAAGCATTTAAATTTTCTTCATGCCCTGTTTTTGTGCATAGACTTGGATAACTGTGATATTGAATGGTTTGCCTTGGAAACGAACAGAGATCATTCTGTTGTTTTGAGATTGCATCCAAGTACTGCATTTCGGACTCTTTTGTTGACCATGATGGCTACTCCATTTCTTCTGAGGGATTCCTGCCCGCAGTAGTAGATATAATGTTCATCTGAGTTAAATTCACCCATTCCAGTCCATTTTAGTTCGCTGATTCCTAGAATGTCGACGTTCACCCTTGCCATCTCCTGTTTGACCACTTCCAGTTTGCCTTGATTCATGGACCTGACATTCCAGGTTCCTATGCAATATTGCTCTTTACAGCATCGGATCTTGCTTCTATCACCAGTCACATCCACAACTGAGTATTGTTTTTGCTTTGGCTCCATCCTTGTATTCTTTCTGAAGTTATTTCTCCACTGACCTCCAGTAGCATATTGGGCACCTACTGACCTGGGGAGTTCCTCTTTCAGTATCCTATCATTTTGCCTTTTCATGCTGTTCATGGGGTTCTCAAGGCAAGAATACTGAAGTGGCTTGCCATTCCCTTCTCCAGTGGACCACGTTCTGTCAGCCCTCTTCACCATGACCTGTCCATCTTGGGTTGCCCACCAGGTGTGGCTTGGTTTCATTGAGTTAGACAAGGCTGTGGTCCTAGTGTGATTAGATTGACTGGTTTTCTGTGAGTGTGGTTTCAGTGTGTCTGCCCTCTGATGCCCTCTTGCAACAGCTACCATCCCACTTGGGTTTCTCTTACCTTGAGCGTGGGGTATCTTTTCACGGCTGCTCCAGCAAAGCACAGCTGCTATTTCTTACTTTGAACGAGGGGTATCTCCCTACCGCTGCGTTCCTGACCTTCAACATGGGATAGCTCCTCTAGGCCCTCCTGCTCCCATGCAGCCACCGCTCCTCGGGTTGGTCCCCCAGCCGCCAGCCCTGGCCTCGGGCGTGGGTGGCTCACTTTCAGCTGCCGCCCCTGGCCTCGGGCTCGAGCTCGGGGTGGCTCCTCAGGGTCACCGCCCCTGGCCTCGAGTGCGAGGTGGCTTCTTCCGGCCACCCCCAACCTCGGACGCTGCTCTCGGCCACGCTTAGTGAGCCCGCCCGGCTCTCGCAGCCTGCTGGAGCTAATCAGGCCTGGGATTTCTTTGGAAGGACTGATGCTAAAGCTGAAGCTCCAGTACTTTGGCCACCTCATGTGAAGAGGTGACTGATTGGAAAAGACTCTGATGCTGGGAGGAATGGGGGGCAGGAGGAGAAGGGGACGACAGAGGATGAGATGGCTGGATGGCATCACCGAGCTCGATGGACATGAGTCTGAGTGAACTCCGAGAGGTGGTGATGGACAGGGAGGCCTGGAGTGCTGCAGTTCATGGGGTCTCAGAGTCGGACACGACTGAGCGACTGAACTGAACTGTTTTTGTGCTTTTATCAGCTTTTTTTTTTTTTGCGGGGGTGGGGGTGGGGCGGTGGAGTAACATATCAATGTCAGCCAAGGTCTGGCTAGTGCAGGTAAAAAGCAGTTGTTTTATTTTCCTTTTCCTCAGGGAAGTCCTCATCCATAATATTTGACACTCACTCTGGGGCTCCCCTGGTGGGGTCGCAAAGTCAGATACAACTGAGCAACTAACACTTCTTCGCTTCTGTGCAGAGAGCCCCTCTGCCTCGCGGAATCCCACCATCTCGTGTCCGGACTCCCAGTTCAGTCCTCAGCCCCGCCTCGCAGCGGCTCCATCCCAGCGGTGTCCTCTCCCAGCCTCTCCCTGCTCTGACGTGCCTGCAGCCTGGAGTCAGCATTCTTGCCCAAGGCGCTGAGAAGCTGCTGGGTTTATCTCCTGGGCTTTCCAACAGCACCTCCTCCTCACACCACACGTTTCACAAAACTCTCACCGTCTGAGCTACCATCATCTGGGATCCCAGCCAGTGTCTCGGTGCGCTACACCCCGTCTTGGGGTGTCTGCGTGTCCGAATGAGCGGGCGCTGAGCGCTCCAGCATCGTCATTTCAGGCAGCAGCCCGGGAGTCGATCGGGCACCGCGGGAAGGCTGGCCCAGGTGGAGGGCACGGCCGCTTAGGAGCAGGGCTGGGGAAGCCTGTGGGCCAAGTGTTAAGCCCCAGCAGGGTGCTGAGATGCGTCTAAGAGCAGCAGGCAGACCTTCCACGCGGCCTGGACGGTCCCCTGCTGAGATGGTGCTCCCACGCCTTTACGGACAGTCCTCAGTTCCCCGTGTGCACAGGCAGGGCTGGCAGGGAGTCTTAGCGCACCCTGCCTCCTGGGGCCTGGCCTAAGCGGCCTCTGCGACTCTGCAGGACGATGTGGCTGTGATGGGCCCACCCACTTCCCGCTTTGCGGCGCGCAGTAACTGAACGGGTTCCAGGCCTATCTACCAGCACAAGGGGCTTGGAGTCCCAGGTCCTGCAGGATCCCCACCCTTCCCTGAGGAGCTGCGTGGCAAGGGATTGCCAGTCTTCCTCTTTGTGAACCCAGATAAACCTGCCCTGATAGTCTACAAGACTATTGCGTGCTCAGCTGCGTCAGCAGCTCCTGACCCTCTGTGACCCCATGGCCTGGGCCCACCAGGAGTGGGTTGCTATGCCCTCCCCAGGGGATCTTCCCAACCCAGGGATCCAACCAGCATCTCCTGCATTGCAGGTGGATTCTTTACCACCGAGCCACCTGGGGAGCCCCCAGTAGTGTACATTTTATTTCAGTGATAGTTTCAGCCACAGGAGGAAATGAAGCCCTAGATTAACAATCAGAGGAAACTATTTTTGAATATTTCTAACTCATGAAGCACTGGCTTCTAGAAAGCTACATGCCACAGGTTCAATTCTATAACCAGTACCATTGAAGGTAAGAGTGTGGTATAAACAGATAGCTGTTTTCTGAAAATCAGGAGGCCTGGAGTTTAATCTCACGCCAAAAATTTAGCAGCAATCTAGAGCCCAGGCCCCAAGCCTGAAGCTAAAGGGAAGAGTGGTCCAGACAAGCTGAATGGGGCTGAGCGAGATTAGAAACCAAAGTGAGCGCCGTGCCAAGCCACGCCAGGTGTTCCAGGGCGGGGGCCACGGCGGCCCCACGGCCTTGCTGCTCTGATGCCCCTGTTGCTCGTGACTTACAAAGCCCCTGCTCACTAGTGGGACGGACCTCGGGTGGCACAGGGTGGGGCTTGCCACTCATTGTGCGACTCCAGGAAAGTCACTGAACCTTGCCAAGTCACAGTCAACTCAACTGGAAATTAAGAAGGACGGGTCAAAAACTGTGTTCCCTCTGCATTCCTAAAATGACTGATTCTTTGCAAAGACCATTCAAGTATATTAGCGTGCCAAAGACATATATTCAAGTAAAACTTAATTAAAATATAATACGAAGTAACAGTGGAATTTCTTCTGATGCCTAATCCAGTTGCTTCTTGGCTCATCTAGTCTCAACAGAGCACTAAAGTAATTCAGGCGATCCACGTAGTGCAGCGCAGCTGAGAATCAAACCGTGGCTTCGTTCAGTCCTTAATGAAATCACTGCTTACTGTGAGGACGCTTCCCGGGGCCAATACACACCACTGTGGATGGCAAGGAAAGCGCGTTCAGGGGCCATGGGGGATTTTTCCCAGAAATCAGAATAATTCATCTTGGAATGAAAGAAATCTGGGGTGTTCAGAGTAAAAGCCAATTTTGGCCAAAGGATAGTCAAAAATCTCTCTGCGACTAGAAGTAAAATTGTCCCGAGATCCAGGCGGGAGCAGAGAGTCCCTGTTCTGCCTGCTTCTTCCTTCTCTTCTAATGAAATGAAGATATTCTCTTGGAATGGCTGGCAGAGCCTGGCCCGATGCAGAGGGTCGTGAGCATAGAATTAAAGACATATCCAGATTCAAAGCATTCTTAACCAGAAGACCACAACCTCCTTCCATCAGGGACAGGGAATAAAATCCCAGGGAGGCGGCCGAGCAGTAGCAGAGTGAAGGGGCCGGGTCCAGGAGGGGAGCACCCTTGTACCTAAGAGAGGTTTCTGAGGACATTGGAGCAGTGTTGCTGGACGCGGGGTGAAATCAGACTTGAAGCCCTTAACACAGGCAGGCCAGGAATAGTATTCCCCTTAAACATTTCTATCTGCTTAAAAGTAACTGTCCTTCTAAACTCTATTCTTTAGTTTAATTTTTCTGATAAAAGTATATCTTCAATAAAGAAAAAGTCAAAATTACATAAAATCCATTAGAAAAAAAATATAATCAGCTCAAAGCCTAACAGGGAAAAAGGCCTCTAGGACAGACGCAGTATTATGGATATCCTCTGAGGAGACTGGGAAACTGTGTCCTATTGCAGTTTGCCTGTCGTCTTTCTCAGTATGTTCTATTTTTATTTCTGTTCCTCAATAATGTTTAAAACTTTTCAGATATACGTCCTGCACTCTCTCCTCATATTCCTCCCAAGCCCCTTCTTTCTTCTTTGCTTGTTTTCCTTTCTGTTTTAACATGGATCTCCATCATAGGGTTTTCCTCCTTGAATCTTTCTGATGCATTAAAACTCTCAGGAAGTTTGTGTTTGCTGTGTGTAGCCACCAGGGTGAATTTTATTATTAGCTAGGAGTTCTCAGTTGACTGTTATAGGTTTTCAGCATGTCTGAATTATATATTTGTCTCCTTTCCAGTGATTACAGCCGTTAAGCTTCCTGCCATACACAGTGGCGAGAACTTTTTCTTAGGTGTTATTATCTTGTCTTTAATTGAAATATCTGTAAAACTGTGCCACTGTGTTGTATAGTTGGTTTGAATATGGTTTTCATGTATTTGTGGCCAGCTGAAAATACATATCTCTTTATTCATAGTTTCTCTAAATTAAAAAATAGTTTTCAATCAGAAGTGGGTAGTAAATCTTAAATGCTTTCTTCAGAGCTAATGAAATAATTATATACTTTGTCTTCTTTAATTTCCTATTGTAATGTTTTACTTTTATACTAAGCCATTCTTAACGTGTTGGGATAAGTGCTTCTAATAGAGGAGATTACTTTCTGTCACAAAAATTTAACATTCTGAGTGACTTAATGCAATAAAGTGTCTCCTGCTTCCACTGTTCCTCAAATGCTGGTTAATGAGGGACTCTGCTTCAGAGTCACTTAGGAGCCCAAGCTCTTTGGTTGGAGGTGCCACCATCTTCTGGGCGCATAGCGTCCTTTCTGGATCCCTTACCTCTAGCCTGTGGCAGGAAGGAAACAGAGCTTGAAGGACAGAACACCCACGCCTGTGGCTGGTGGCACTCCTACCACGTTCACGTTCTGCTGGTGAGAACTGGCCACGATTCCGCCTAAGACACATGATTCCACCCAAGATACCAAACAGGCTGGGAAATGTGTCACAGCTGTGTGCACAGGGGGAAAAGAAATGGAGCCTGATAAACCACGATGTAGTCTCTGGTGCAGCTTCACAGAACGTGTCCTTCTTTGAATTATCTTCTGGGTTCTGTTTCTAGTCATTCTAGTTAGAATATTCCATACTGATTAAAAAACTGGGTTGCTTGGTCTTTTTCTCTGTCACACTTTGTAAGACTTGATTTGCAAAGCTTTCCTTTCCCCTGCAATTTACTTTCCTATGCTCTGAAACACTGGACAAAGTCTCTGAATTATTTATTTCAGAGACTCTTTTTCTTTTCAGTGTTTTCTGTGTTGGAACTTTATATCCAGATTGAGATTAATATTCAAATGTTATCATTACATGTAATTATTTAACATAATATATTAGTATAATATTTTTAATAACCAACAGTTATTTAATGAACTTTCAACCTATAATCATTTATAGTGAGCTTTGGTTAGAAATGTGAGTTTCATCCTTTCCCAATATTTTTGTGAAGTTTCTATGTAACCCCAGTACATGGGCTCTTCTCCCAGTCGGCAGGTACATCCTGCTTACACTCTTCAAATTCGAGGTCTTTTCATAAACAAAAATGTAAGTGTCTTGCACAAGTAGACAGTTTATCCAAGCACACCTGTGTGCTAAGTTCCTTCGGTCGTGCCTGACTCTGTGACCTGTGGACTGCGGCCTGTCGGGCTCCTCTGTCCCTGGGATTCTCCAGGGACACTGGCGTGGATTGGCACACCCTCATCCAGGGGAACCAGGGTCTCTTGCACTGGCAGGCGGATTATTTGCCCCTAGTGCCACCTGGGAGTCCCCAGGACTGTAGCCCATCAGGCTCCCTTTGTCTATGGGCTTCTCCAGGCAAGAATACTGGAGTGGGTGCCATTTCCTTCTCCATATCTAAGCATAGAGTCTTCCAATTCTTTTATCATTATTTTTCCTTTAAAACTGGACTCTCTTCTCACGCCTTTCGCTGGGGCTGCAGGCAGTCTGAAGCAGCCTGATTGTTTGTTCCTTTAGAATTTTCTTCCCCTTTTCTACTCCCTCCTCCTCCTGCTCCCACTCGCTTTCTCTCCCTCTTCCTTTCCCCCTTGGCTGCTTCTTTTTGTCTTTCTTGGATGCTTCTGGGGTTTTTATCCTCAAAATTAAAAGAAAATAAATGCTTAGGCACAGGATTATTTTAATTAATTTTGCTAGTACTTAGCGAACTTTTTCTAACTGAGGTTTCTTTAGTTCAGCTAAGTCGTCTTTGACTGTTTCTCATATTATTACATTAACTGGATCTGCTTTGTTTTCTTTTTATGGGTTTCCTGTTAAATATATATTCAGTCTTCTGGATCTTTCCCTCTTTCTGTGTTAACTGAATATAACAGAAAGTGCCCCTTAAACTAGCTTAAATAATAAATCAAGCGTATTGGTTCTATTTCTGAAGAATCCAGTGGGAGTTCACACGTCAGGCGAGGAACAGGACAAGTTCCCCCTCTTGGCTCCGTACCCTTCCTTGTGTTGTCTTCACCTCCAGGCGGGTTTCTTGTGTAGTTTTGAAGGACTTAGGTTAAAATTTAAGCCCGGAAGGCAGGCTGTGCTTCAAGGAAAATAGCTTACTCCTTATCTGGTGACTCAGAGCCTCCTGACCGATTCTTAACAGATAACTTATGACCTGGTCAAGGAAACCCCTCCCAAGAATGTATCTCTCTGTCGGACTTTTCTGGGTAAAAATTGACCACATGCCGCAGGGTGATCAGCCAACCGTTTCAACTTAATTACCTGCAAACTTTTCCCACCAATCAAATGTCTCCACCTCACCTATGGCCCCTACTTCATTGTATCCCATACCCTGACCTCATCCCCACCTACCTGTGATTTTTTTGTATAAAAGTCCCTCACGACTGGCGTTCGAGGTTCGCTCCTCCTAAGGAGATCAAACCCCGGTGCGCCGGCCTAATAAATCCTCTTGCTGATTGCATCAAATTCGAGTCACTGTGGTCTTTGGGGCGACGGTTCCCGAGAAAGGCCGCGAGGTCTTACAGTTTCAAGGTAGCTTCCAGCAGCATTCAGGGTAAGTTGTTCTCATTCCCATCCAGACATACCTCTTCCCACAATCACTGAACAAAAATCCTGATCTCCTAGGTCAAGTAACCATGCCCAGAAATAGTCACTGTGGAAGGAAAGGTGTGCACAGAGATGGGCACGCATTGTTCACACCACCGGACTACCCCACAAGGGACAAACGTATCGCTTCCCTCAAAATGTATCGCTTCTCTCGTCTTTAGCCTGATTTCCATATTTTACCCTTCTCTGATTTCTCAATAAATTTCTTAAGTTAGTTTTCTCTTGGATTCATTAAATTCTCTGTGATCAAGTGGTGAAGGGAGTGGGTTATGCTTGCTTCTATATAAATTAAATATATATCTCAGATTATATATGATAGGTACTGGTACAGGTCAGATCTTAGTGAGATTATGGCAGAAATTTCCCCAAATAATCTTAAGCAACTTTCAGAAAAACATTTCATTATTTTCTATAACTGATCTAATCTTTCTCATACTTCCCTGCCCTGATGAGTACTGAAGATGTTGGAGAGGGTTATTTAAACATACCATTTAGCAGCATCAAAATTGCTTCTTTTTCAAAATAGTCTATTTGGGGTAAATGTGAGTTTTTTCCTATTTCCTCCCCTCCCCACTGCTCTCCGTAAGGTGTTTGGGTCTGGGGGCGGGGGGGCTCTGTGTCCTTGCGGCCCTAGCGGGGGGGTAGCAGGCTCTGTCTGCACATGGAGTCTGAATAAGTCTTCACAGTGGCCTCCAGCCTGTCAAAGCCCTGGTTTTGCTACCGTTGCCACCTGGCCTCCAAGGTCGTAATAGTCAAAATCGCTGATGACAAACCTCGTTGCTGTCTCTTTTGAACGATGACCCCACCCTTGGGCGCCTCCCCTTCTCTAACCCCAGGGCTCTTGAGTCCCATCTGCTCCCGCTGGCCCGCGAGGACTGCGGGAGCACCGGCGTCGCTGCGGGCGTTTCTGCAAGCGCCGCCCGCGGGCGCTGCCCTCGCTCTGCCACGTCCTGCCCCGCGCGGCGCTGGCGGCAAGCGCCTGCCTCCCCTGCAGGAGACGCAGAGGGCGGTTCGATCCCCGGGCCGGGAAGCCCCCTGGAGGGGCCGCGGCACCCGCTCCCCGCTCTTGCCTGGAGAGCCCCGTGGACACAGGGGCCTGCGGGCTGCAGCCCCCGGCGCCGCACAGGGGCAGACGCGGCCGCGTGCCCCGGAGGGAGGGTTCCCGCTCAGCAGAGTGCGTTTCCTCCTCGTGCTGTGCGCAGGGGGTGGCTCAGCACTCCTGGCATTCGAAGGCTTCCTCAGATCTAAAAGTGCTCACTCCTTTCCACAGATTTGGGCGGAGGCGGGCGGGGGAGTCCCACCTGCGACACTTCTCTGAAACTCACCTGCCTCCCACAGCCTCCAGGGAAAGACGCGGTGGGCTTCCCAACATCTCTCCGAATACCGTCCATCATCTGCTGAGACCTCTCCACCCTGCGCTTATGACCTAATCACTGATTATTCTAGCAGGTCCGACTTTGGGTAGAGTCACAAAATAGTCATGGAAACACTGGGGTTTCTCTCCCCGACTGCCCCCTGAGTAGGGGGAGGCTTTGCTTTCTGGGTTTCTGTGTAGATGTGCTGTTCTTTCTGGAATTCTCCCAAAGTAGATTTTACCCTCTCCCTTCTAGCCAACACTTACTCCTCTGAGACAGGAGTTTTAGTTCTTTGCTGATGTCTTCTTTTAGAGAAGGGAAATTGGAGTCAGTCCTCTGCCTTTTCCAATCCAGACACATCTGTTCTATTTGTAGCAAAATGTTCTCTGCATAGATATGACTCTGTTTTACTGCCAGTGGGGGTGATGTCTATGTTTACATTCTGCTAATCCTTTCTATGGAAATCTGGAAATTGTGGCTTGAGATATCAGGGTTCACATTACCATATAACCTCCAAATCTGAATGTATATAATCAATTGTAAAGCATGGAAAAATGCAATAAATAACCATTTTATCTTTCAAATGATTTTACCCTTTGTCTACAAAGATAACATTCTCCCAGAGTGTCAGAAAGCCTGCTTTTCCAGTAGTGTAGTTTTTGAGAAGTTGAGTAATTCCTTGTATGATTTCTCTTACGGCCAACAGTATCCTGTGTCTGGTGAGTGGCAGTTGGGATGGGTGAGGACTCTGGGGCAGAATGTGCTGTGTTAGCGCCCAGTGTTTAGACGGACATCTTTGCAGCACTAGGCCCCCCAGACTCTGTCTTCATGCATGCTAAGTCGCTGTGGTTGTGCCAGTTCTTTGTGGCCCCGTGGACTGTAGCCCGCCAGGCTCCTCTGTCCATGGGATTCTCCAGGCAAGAACACTGGAGTGGAGTGGGTTGCCACGCCCTCCTCCAGGGTATCTCCCCAACCCAGGGATCGAAGCCGTGTCTCTTACATCTCCTGGATTTTCAGGTGGGTTCTTTACCACTGAGCAACCTGGGAAGCCTCAGATTGTTTCTGACCGCTCCCCCCCGCCCCCTTATTTGGAAGTGTGTCATAACAGTCAGGAGTACAATTGTTAAATGCTCAGTCGTGTCCAACTCTTCGTGACCCCATGGACTGTATGTAGCATATCAGGCTTCCCTGCCCTTCTGCATCTCCTGGAGCTTGGTTGAACTCATGTCCATGGAGTCAGAGTATAATGTCTACAGTAAGCAAATGTTTACAGGAGTATAATATTCACAGCAGACAGCTCTGATTGGGAGCACTAGCCACCACTCTTGCTAGCTGTATGACTCCTGGTAAGGTATTTAACTTCTCTAAACTTCAATTTCCCTCTCTATAAACTGCAAATGATAAGAACATGTTCCTCCTTCTTATGGTAAAGCACATGGGCTTGGCATACAGTAGGCAATCCTATGGTAGCAATCCATAGTCCTACTATGTTATAGGGCAGTAAGAGGACGAATATTAGCAGTGAAAGCCCATGGACACCCATCTTTTCTTGCCAAAATCAAATTTATTAATACTGCCAAGTAGGCTAAGCATAACTGCATTCCACTGCAAATGATTCAAGGAGAAGTAACGACTTCCTGAATACAAGCCTTCTTGAGAATTAGGAAGATGGAGATTCCCAAAGAAAGCCCTCTCTACTACTGAGTCGGTGGGGAGTCGTTAACCAGGAATTGGAGTGCTTCCTAAGGGGGACAGTTGACCTTCAACTTTCACTGGAATAACAGGACCCATTTATGGCAGACAGTTGGCTGTTGCCCAGGTGGCCCGTGAAACGTATGGGCCAAACATTCATTTTACAGTCTTTTAAAAGAGGGCTCCAAGTGTTGCAGGAGATCTTAAAGTCTAAGTTGCTACATGTGGAGGGGACCACCCATGCGTGTGTAGGGTTTCTCTTTTGGAAGCAGGAGCACATTCCAAGAGCTGCACTTGGTAGGTCCTACCAGCCCAGCGCTTCCAGGCAGTTAATGTAAGCTATTTCTTGGACACTGGTCTTCACACTCATTTGTGTACGCTCAAAATTTTTCATTTTCCTGTAAATGGAAGATCTTAAGTAAAAAATCAGATATGGAATTTGTGGTTTTGGAACCAGCTGTGGACAGAGGGCAAGATTTGAGCTTGGTGGTTATTGTGATAGTATCAGCAGGGCAGCCAGTTGCAGAACTTGATGGAAAAGTCAGCTCGAGGGGAATGAAGACATGGCGAGAGCTGATTACTGTAGCAGCCCCGAGACTGTATTGATTAAAGACGGTCTTCTCGTGCTCAGTGGGTTCATGCCCTAGTTCCTAGGAAAAGTCATGTGAACCCACAGCCATCACAGATACCAGTCCTAAACAGTGGCTGGAACAGAGAGGAGAAGCCTACCGGCCCTGGATAACTGCCTTAGGGGAATGTCCTAGTGACGCTGAGGGTGTACTGGGTTTTGACAGATAAACTGAATATCACTAAGATATGAATAATAAAATCTTATGAAAATATGGCATCATTTTAAGAAAACAAATATATGCTATAATAACAAAGTTAAAATTATGTTAGCAAAAACTGTAATTGTCCACTATAATTGCTTGAATCATGTAATTGTTAATAATGAACATATTAAAGGAGCAATTTAACTCTCCTGTATATATTTGAAGGAGAGAATGGTGTCGCCTCCTAGGAATGAAAATTAAAATTTTTCCAGGTACCTTCCAGAGGATTAGAGCAGAAAGATGTGTTTCTTATTTCCTCCCAAGGGGCACATGGATCACAATTCCCGACCAAGGAGGGCAGTCACCCCCTGCTCCTAGGGATGTGCTCTTGGCAAGATCAGGCATAAACAGGGGGCCCTGAAACAGTCAGAAAGGCCTCCACCACACTGCGTCCAGGGACCACAAGCAAGGCAAAGATTACCAGAGCACTTAGTATAGGAGTCAGAGACCTGCGGTCAGGACCCAGGAGCTTGGCCGTTGCCCAGACTGATTCTTGCCAAGATGGTGGACTTCTCTACTCAACTTCCCTTAAATTCCACTGTAACCACCTTCAATATTGCTACTTTAAGTGGCTAGACCTTTCAACTGGACATCCCATCTAGATTTTAGAATGCTGCTTCCATTCAGTTTTAATCCTCTAAATCCTTGCACGTATTTTCCCTGCATGTAAGAACTGAGACTATTTCTGAAAACATTTGCTGTGTTTCAAGAGACAGCACTTTCTTTGCACCGTCAAGCCGCTCTTCATTTAAAAAGTGCCCCTTGTGCTAACAGAGGTTGGCTCGGCCTTTCCTTCTTCCACGGCCCATATCGGCAGGGAAGGACATTTTTTCCGGGTGCAACTTGGAAACTGCTGTTTCTAAGACACTTCCCCCTGGGATATTTTCTGTCTTTCCTCATCCCTTGGTGGAAATGGAAGGGTGGTCTTTATGTTTCTGGAGACTGGTAGTGATGCCAGGCAGATAGTAGGCCACCACCTGTGAAGGCCAGGAAATGGGCCAGTCACAGAGCAGGTCACTCCGTATATTAGGCTGCTACTGGGGAACAGGAAGCATGGGGTTGGCTATTTCTGTTGACCTGAAGTAAATAAGGCAGTCAGCAAAGATGGGTTTATCTTGGATCAGCAGAGAACTCCAATTTGGGGTCTGCAGCCATGGTGAGCCACATGCAAGTCCTCAAATGGCGAGAGAAGGAGAACTTTTTATAGAGGAGAAAAGAAAGCTGGGAGGGCTAGAGTAAACAAAGAGTTTGTGGGTTTTCATTGGCCGAGCTCTTCCCAGCAAAGAAGGGGGTCTTTCGTCTTCCCGTTGGGCTCTGCTATCCTGGTGGGGCATGAGAGCGCTTCCTTCTGTTCTCCTGACTCTGCTTAATTGAGGCTTCTGTTTATTAATTTTTACATCACTAAACCACCCTTGAGTTTTCTCCTGACTTTAAGGAGATGGTTTTGATGATGCAACTCTTAACTGCAGAGAAGTCTTTTAAGTATTAGATAGCTTCCTATGAGGGCTTCCCTTGTAGCTCAGTCAGTAAAGAATCTTCCTGCAGTGCAGGAGACCCAGGCTCGATCCCTGGGTTGGGAAGATCCCCTGGAGAAGGCAATGGCAACCCACTCCAGTATCCTTGCCTGGAAAGTCTCATGGACAGAGGAGCCTGGTGGACTGCAGTCCATGGGGTTGCAAAGAGTTGGGCTCGGCTTAGCGACTAACACGAACTAACACTGACTGACTTCCTATGAAGGAGCACACTCCTGGGAGGGGATTTAGATGTTCATCAGCCATATCTATGCACCTGAGCCTACCCCTGGAGCTATATATGCATCTTATTTAATCTGCATTGTATCACCAAGTAGTATTTTTATGACCATTTCACAGATGAGACTGGTCCAGACTGAAGTGATTTGACCCAGTTAGTAACTGGCAGAGCCCAAGTGGGAGCTGGGAATTTGGCTGCACTGCACTGCTTTTCTCAAGTGGGTCTTTTGTGTGAAGGCAGTTCTGTAAACTAGAGATGCTCAGTAGCCCTTGCACATGTCTTCCAGGGTGGACAGGCGCCTGGATCTCACTTGTCCAAAGCTGAAGTCATCTTCTTCTCCTCAGGCTGTAATCTACATCTTCAATCAAATATCTGGTGAGTGGCAAAGCTGCAGCTTCTGAAACCAGACCATGTGGGTTTGGATCCTAGGTCTACCATTTAGTGTGAGCTTGGGCCACTTACTCAATCTCTCCATGCCTCAGTTTCCTCATCTGTAAAACGGTGGTAAGTGCAGTGCTCACTTATAAGGTTGGGGAGGCTGGAATGAGTTCGCAGATATAAAGTGCTCAAAGCTGTGCCTGATAAACGCTGTGGACACCAACTGTCATGACACGGTCACTGTCACAGAGGTCGTCAGCAGCACGAAGCCTCGTAAGATCTTGCTGAGTCCTTCCTGCTCCTCAGCCCACCCCTTCTGGGACGCGGCACTGTTGCTCGAAATGTCTCTTTCTCCCTGGGCCATTGTTGACATCTTTGCTGTCTAGAACCCATCTGTCTACAACTACCTCCTCTCCACTTTTCTGTGACTAGTATCTTACCCTCCTATTCATCACCTACACCATTCACAGATATTAAGCGCTCAAAGCGTTGCATAATAGAAGTCTTTCTACCATCAAATCTGAACATGCCATTTGCTTAAAAGCAGTGACTCCCCACTGCCCAGACGCCTTGGTCTGGAATTTTCATTGCCTCCTAATTTGACTCTTCCAAGGCTCTGTTTTGCCTTCTTCTCACCCCCCTGTCATCCGTTCATCTCAGCCTCTTCCCCCTTTGAAGGTACTTGCAATTCCACGTTCCCAAAGGCACTGGTCTACTCTCTCTCCCAAATGCCATCCTTTCCTCTACCTGGTAAAGGCCTCCCCTTGCCTTTGGCCTTAAAGAGCTCTTGTGGGCTCTTCTTGGAAAACTTATGACTTGCTCTCTGGCTACTTCCCTGAAGAAAACCACCCAGGACATCACTCTTGACTTTCCTCTCAAAACTTCCCACTTTGTTCCCCTCAATTCTGTAAGTTTCTTCTGTATTTCTATATCCCCATCTTCAAATGGGGTCTGAAGTGGGTCTCACCCAGGAAAACTGCTTGGTAGATGTTCACTGATTTAAGTTTACATAACAGTTGGGGTTGCAGTGGAGGACGCGCTTCCTATCCTTTTTGTTTTTGGAGAAAAACACAAGTGAAAAAAACATCGGGGTCAGTGTGTTTATGGTCATGGATTCACCAAATGCTCCAGACACAGGTTCCAAAAGAAAAGTCTCGCTTAGGTGGGTTCTAGCTATGCTCGCCTTGAAGTCTGAGCCAAGGTGCATGCCTGTAGGAAAATTCACTGTGAGCTTTGAACTCTTTTCAGTAAACGTTTCCACCTTATTTTGTGGAAACACACCAGAAATCTGGAACATTTGGAATTAAGTCTTCAAAAGAACAGGAAATGTCCACTTTTAAAATACAAATACAGATAAATGGGCTTAAGCCTAAGGATTTTAACATAACTGGAAACACAGGCCCAAGAGACTCTGTGGTTTCCACACCTGGGAGGGCCCTCTCCCACTTACCTCAGCTAACACAGACCTCTGGCACATGAGGGACTTTGTTTTGGATTTGCCTTTCAGTCCATTAAAAAAAAAAATCGTCTTAGAATAAGTGGGTCAGGGTGCGTAAACGTGGTCTCAGCTTCGCGTTTGGATTTGTAAGTGGGTCAGGGTGCGTAAGCGTGGTCTCAGCTTCGCGTTTGGATTTGTAAGTGTTTGGGTTAAGAATCTTCAGGATTTCAGGTTGCAGGGCTGTCCTTGTGCAGCTGGTGACCCTGGAGTCCAGTGGAGCCCAGCAGCTTGCCCGAGGGGCCTCTGTGCAGGCCCACATTTGTGCCCATTCACCCCTCAAACCCCCAGCCCCAGCCCCATAGTGCCTGAGCAGAGACAGAATCTGGGCTCATTGTTCTTTAGCCAGGGCTCCCTGGAGGGCCTGGGAGAACAAGTTCTTTTGTTTCCTCTGGAGCCAAAACTCTTCACTTCCTGGTCGGGCTATTCCATCTGCGGAGTCACGCTTTGGGTCATTCCATTGGGAGCAGCGTTGAAATGCTCTTTAAGAGGAGGAGTGGTGGGAAGGAGCCTGGTAGCTTCAGAGGGGCCCCGTGCACGGAGTTGAGTTACATCCTGAGACAGAGCTGGGCCCAGAGCTTCAGGCTCTGCATCCATAGTTGCAGCAGGGCATCAAAAGCGAACCCACAGCCAGATGCAGAGGAACAGGCCAGCTGGCTGACCTTTTCCAAAACATCATCTATATAATAAGGGAGCAGCTGCTCCTGAACCATTTCCCAGGCTGAAGGGCTGAGTAAGAATGATTTAATTCTGCAAATATCTACCGATGACCGCTGCATCTTGGGTCCTGCCCTATATGCTGTTGAAGAGCACGCAGTGTGAATCCTGCCCTTGGCAAGCTCACAGTCTGGTGGGGGACAGATGTGTAAACAGGGAGATGGTGCCCAGAATGCTGGGCCTCCTCCTGTATAATGAGCAGAATGTGACAGGAGCGGAAGCGCAGAGATGACCAGCAGAGACGAGGTCTGAGAAGCGGTTGCAGGCATGGATCGGATTAGGGAGAGAGATGGAGAGGGTCACTAAGAGAGAGGGCGAGGAAGTGAGAGCAACGTGAGCAGCAAGGGCCAGCTTGGAGGGGAAAAGTCGGGCGGGAGCCATGCCCCTTAGGGCGGGGTGTCCACGGGATAGGGGAAGTGATGACATGGAAAGGAACCTGGGAGAGGAGAACTTACACATTTGAAATTAAGAGCGTTTCCTCTAGGTTAAGCCCCACTGTTCCAAAAAGAAAGTATATTCCCAGCTGCCTATGACCTTGCCCTAAATCCTTGGGATAAGAGCATACGATGCTTAACTTCTGGGATCAATTAACAGATAGCCCTGGCGGCTTTGCTTTTGTTTCAGGCTAATGATACCTGGTAACAGCACTGTTTGTTTTAACATGTTCTGTGGTGTTTTAACCAGGGATTGATGGTGAAAACCACGGAAACTGAGAGACAGGACCAGCCCTGGACGTGCTTTTCTGGGCCCCTGGGGGAAGGGTCTCTTGACCCCTTCCCTTGCTTGACTCCTTCAGCCTGGCTCCAGTCTGTCCCTCAGTTTAGGAAGCTTTATCCAGGCGTCTGCTTTCGTTTCCCACTGTCCAAAAGGGCGAATACTCGGCAGATTTCTGTCGACACCTGATTCATCCTGTACTTATAGAAGAGAAAGAGCTGTCACCAGGGGCTGTGGGAATGTAGACACGGTGGGGACCCAGAGACATGGCAAGGGGCGGGGCAGGCCTGCATCCAGGCGGCGGGCTTCCTTGCTCTGCAGAATGCTCTGTGATTGCCACTGTGCTCTAGCAGCTGAAGGGAACGCCTTTCAGAGGCTGCTGGGACTGAGAATGGCCTAGAGCTCCCAGACTCTAAACCGCTCATGTGATAAGTAGGCAAACTGAGGCCTGAAGAAGTACAAAGTCAAATATGTTTATCTAATCTAGACATTTGAGGAGCAGGGTGTGGTGAAGTCACTGGAGGGACTAGATGAGCCAAAGGGGCTTGGAGAGGAATTCTGTCTCTTAGAGCAGATTTTTATTAACGTGGTCATGATAATGGATATATTAGGAAAGTGAGCACCTGGGATGCCAGAGGCTAGGGCGCTAGCGTCCTCGGATTGTATGATCTGTGTAGTCAAGAGACATAGAAGGGAGCCATCAGGGCTTTGCATGTGGTATTTCACTTAGGCAGGATTCTGTCCACTACTCACCTGCCTCTCTCTAGTTAATTCCAACACACCCACTGGAGTGCCATCCAAAGGTGTTCCGTAGGAAGCCTTCTGGAATGCTCCTACCTAGGTCAGCTTGCTTTATTATTGGTGTTACAGAACCAAGTCCCTCTTCTTCAGAGAATGTATCTGTATTTTAATTTTCACCTAATTATTTGAGTAATGTTTGTGTCCTCCGTTAAACTATAGGCGCCACAAGAGCTTGAACCATGTCTTCTTCGGCTCACGATTGAGCTCCCAATACAAGAGTTTCTGGCAACTGATTTGTTGAATTAATGAATAAAATAATGAATAACATTGCTTGAGAATGAGTGGTTGGTAAGAGACTTAATTGGAAACTAGAAGTTTGAAGTAACTACTGAGAATAACAAGAGAAGAAATATATCAAAAGCAAATGAAGCAAGTTATAACCAAATGCAAGGCACTGAATAAGATGGAGAACACATTACGGTGATTTTGTCTATGCCTGTGAGATTGTGCTAGTCATTCAACAGATAATTTACTGAGCGTTGATGGCGTGTCCAGCTCCGTGTGCATTATTGGGGAAAATGGATGGCTATGCCTCTCATGGAATTCCCCAGTCTAATCACGATCTGTAGCCCTGGTGTAAGCTGTGGGGAGGGAGACAGAGAAAAAGAAAGGGAGAGAGAAAAAGAAAGAGCTAGAGAGTAAGTCTAACTGGGAGAACACGGAGAGAAAAGCAACCCTGGGTTCTCTGTGAATTTACACAATAGCTGTAATGAGAGTGTGGGAGAGGGAAAGTGAGAAGGGCATGAACGTGACGCTGAGTTTAAGGTCTCAGCCCTGAGGCAGTGTTCACGTGTTTGCCAGCTTTTGCCATTGGTACAGATGTCTGAAGTTGGATACAGCTGAGCGGCAAGACGATTGGTTAGGGTTAAGACATTGTGAGTTCCATGTGCTGCTCACCCCTCCAAATAGTCACGGGGGTCACCCAGGATACAAAAGCCAAAATGTCTCAAGCAACTTTAAGTCCAGTACTCAGTGACAAGACATACTGACACACATCAAATACCAGTTAACAAGATTCTCACGGCCTTAGAATGCCATAGGAGAAAGTGGAGGGAGGCCAGAGGGGCATTCGGCTACACTGATAAGCTGCTGTTTAGTCCCTAAGTCGTGTCTGACCCTTTGTGACCCCATGGGCTGTAACCCTCCAGCCTCATCTGTCCATGGGATTTCCCAGGCAAAATACTGGAGTGGGTTGCCACTTCCTCCCCCAGGGGATCTTCCCGACCCAGCAATCAAGCCCACATCTCCTGCACTGGCAGGCGGATTCTTCAGCACTGACCCACCGGGAAGGCCACATTCATAAGCAGAGAATCTCTGGAGCAGCAAGAGTCACAACTGCTCATCTAATAGGTTATTATGAAGCCACCAGACATCCCTGAAAGGGCCTTCTGCAGGCGTTAACCTGAGGATGAGCACAGGGGCTGTGACAGCGTCAGATGGTTTGTGGAGGGCTCTGGGCCCTGCTGATTCTCAAGACAACCCCAAAAGGCTGATTTCTGGGATGAAACTTGAAAGAGAGTGAAATTGTTCAGTCGTGTCCACCTCTTTGCGACCCCATGGACTGTAGCCTACCAGGTTTCTCCGTCCACGGGATTTTTCAGGAAAGGGTACTGGAGTGGGTTGCCATTTTCTTCTTCAGTTCATTGTAGAGTTTTTCCAAATTATTTAACATCATATTTTATGATTTCTAATTCACATTTAATGGGAAATAGAAGCTTAGGTTATTTTCCTTATCAAACCTATGTTCCTTGAAGCCACATTATTATGATGGCTTTAGTTTCTTGCGCATTGGATGTCTTAAGCTGAGTGCAGTTTAGGGGATCCTTTCTGATTATGGGAAGGAGCTTCTTTCCTTCAGCACTGCGACCTGGCTTGTGACCAATCTCTACCCTATGTTATTTAAGTGACTAACAAGTCATCTGTACTAACTGAATGTGCAAAGCTTAATAAGCTTGTTTCAAAATTTGCTAGCATCTAGTGGGGGCACCCCACTCCAGTACTCTTGCCTGGAAAATCCCATGGACGGAGGAGCCTGGTGGGCTGCAGTCCATGGGGTCTCGAAGAGTCACACACGACTGAAGTGACTTAGCAGTGTCAATCAAAACTGAAGATAAAACAGTAATGAATATTGAATTCTCATGCTTTAGCTATACTTCCTTTATAGAGCTTTTGATTCTCTACTATTTTTACCATATTGTTTCATTTAAATTTCCTACATGCTAACAATTTGTGTGATCGAGATAAAATTGCAATATGTGATTGTGTAGTCACAATCACATATTGTGAAAGTGAAAGTGCAGTCACTCAGTCATGTCTGACTCTTTGCGACCCCATGGACTCTAGCTGGCAAGCCTCCTCTGTCTGTGGAATTCTCTAGGCAGGAATACTGGAGTGGGTTGCCATGCCATTCTCCAGGGAATGTTCCTAACCCAGGGATCGAACCTGGGTCTCTCACACTGCAGGCAGATTCTTTACCATCGGAGCCACAAGGGGAGCCCATGTGTATACAAATATAAAATATACATTAAATTTTTAAATTAAATATATTTTTCCACATTTAAAATTCTCTGAAACAGGAATAGTGTACAATTGATAGTATAGCATGGTTTAATTGTCAGTATTCTTTCATACTAAATTATACATAAAATAGTGACTTAAACTCAACGAGTGTCTTAGATTTGATAAATATGATAATTTTCACCGAAATGACTCTTTTCACACATGAATTTTATCAGCCTCATACTTCATCAATTTACAAAATGTTAGAGTCTATAATTAAAATAACAAATACAACTGGCAAAAATAAGTGTGGGGGATAAGACAGCAGTCTTGGGTACAGAACTGGCGGCAGGAGAGAGGCAGGGGTGCTGCCAGGCGGCACTTGCCTCCTGGGGCATCTGCCAGGATGCGCTGTGCAGAGAAGGGGGGTGACCATCTGCCGGTGAAATGAGACTGGTGAGGAGAGTTTCCATGGACAGCCTTCACTGGGGCTTTTACGAACACAAATCTGAGCTATCCCTTTTCATAACGGGTCCAGAATCAGCAGGCCCGGCGGAGCGGCAGGCAGCTCTTCTTGCAGAGGGACTGCTGGTCCTCCCTGGACTATCTCAGTGAGCTCAGATCTGTCACAAATCCTCTCCCCAGCAAAGCACTTTCACTTCCTGGTTCATTCCTCCAAAAACCAAGAAAATAAAATAACATCAAAGAAAGGGATACTACTGGATTTTCTCTGAAAATGTATTTTTCTTCTTTAAAACAAGGACTTCAGAGGGGTTTCCATTGCCTTTCCATTCTTGAACATCGTGGGGACAGAAAGCCACCTGCCGATGTAGTGGCATAGATTTGATTCCTGGTCCAGGAAGATTCTGCGCGCCGTGGACTCACGTCTGTGCGCCACGGCGACCGAGCCCGAGACCTGGAGCCTGCGGGCTGCGAGTGCCGCGGAGCACATGCCCTGGGGCCTGTGCCCTGCAGCCAGAGAAGCCGCGCCCGGGACGCCCGGGCACCGCAGCAAACCGCAGCCGCTGCCACCGCGACCGAGGAGGCCCATGCGAAGCTGCGAAGACCCAGTGAAGCCAGAACGTAAATTCAAATGAATGAATGACATTTTTTTATAAAAAGAAGAAAACACATCATGATTTTCAAAGAACTGGGGAAATATGAGAAGGCTTACAATTCTGTGTATCTGTGGTGCTGAGATGAGCATTTCAAACTTCCAATCTGAGGATTTAAGCTTGGCTTGTAATTCCCACATCAGAAAGGCAGCATTGCGCTTAAGAATGTGCACTCAGCAATAAGAGAGACCCCTTAATTTCCTCGGCTCTACCACTTATGCCTTGGGCCTGGGTGTCCTCTCTGTGCCAGCCTCCCAGGATTGTTGCAGGGATTGGGCCCCAGGGCCTGGGTGTCCCCTCTGTGCCAGCCTCCCAGGATTGTTGCAGGGATTGGGCCCCAGGGCCTGGGTGTCCTCTCTGTGCCAGCCTCCCAGGATTGTTGCAGGGATTGGGCACCATCATTCTGGTAAGGGGCTTTGCATTGTGCCTGCATGGAGTAAGCACCTAATAAATGTCACTGTTTGAAGACAGCAGCGAGGTGGGGGCTTTAGCCTCTCATACTCCAAAAACAAATTTGCTTTCACAATGATGAGGAGCAAAACAAGAAGTCTGGCACCCTGCCAACGCCTTTCCTGCACTCTTCAAGTTCTTTTTCTAGGAATAGATGCAGAAAGAGCAGGGAAGATGTCATTTGGCAAATAACCTTCTCTCCTCCAGTTTTATTTTATTATTATTTTCCTTCAGGCTTCACATCAAAAAATGGGGAAAATTATTTTATAAAACTTCTTAGCTCAAAAAATTAGAACCACATTTCTTTGCCTGTGGCCTCTGACTTCTCTGAGCAGATGGCTTTGGCAGAGCTCCCTGCCTCCACACCAGGATCAGCACACGCTCCTCCTTGCCTTGATCACTGGGACACACAGCAACATACCGGCAGCGCTGAGAGCCAGGGCTGAGCAGGAGGCCAGGGCCCGCGTGCACACACAGGGCCCGCGCGCACACACAGGGCCCGCGCGCACACACGGACTCATTCAAGCTGGAATAGAGGCTGAGCAGGGGGCCAGGGCCCGCGCGCGCACACACAGGGCCTGCGCGCACACACAGGGCCCGCGCGCACACACGGACTCATTCAAGCTGGAATAGAGGCTGAGCAGAGAGGCCAGGGCCCGCGCGCACACACGGACTCATTCAAGCTGGAGTAGAGGCTGAGCAGGGAGGCTCAGGGCCCGCGCGCACACACAGGGCCTGCGCGCACACACAGGGCCCGCGCGCACACACGGACTCATTCAAGCTGGAATAGAGGCTGAGCAGGGAGGCTCAGGGCCCGCGCGCACACACAGGGCCCGCGCGCACACACAGGGCCCGCACGCACACACACGGACTCATTCAAGCTGGACATAGAGGCCCTGAGCAGAGTGGCACAGGGCCCGCGCGCACACACGGACTCATTCAAGCTGGAGTAGAGGCTGAGCAGGGAGGCCAGGGCCCGCGCGCACACACAGGGCCCGCGCGCACACACAGGGCCCGCCGCGCACACACAGGGCCCGCACGCACACACGGACTCATTCAAGCTGGAATAGAGGCTGAGCAGAGAGGCCAGGGCCCGCGCGCACACACGGACTCATTCAAGCTGGAGTAGAGGCTGAGCAGAGAGGCCAGGGCCCGCGCGCACACACAGGGCCCGCGCGCACACACAGGGCCGCACACAGGGCCCCCGCACACTGGACTCATTCAGCTGGATGAGGCTGAGCAGAGGCCAGGGCCCGCGCACACACAGGGCTCATTCAAGCTGGAGTGAGGCTGAGCAGAGAGGCCAGGGCCCGCGCGCACACACAGGGCCCGCGCGCACACACAGGGCCCGCGCGCACACACAGGGCCCGCGCGCACACACGGACTCACTCAAGCTGGAATAGAATAATGCCGTCACTGGCCATTTTCAAATAGGTGTTCTGCAAATTTAAATCAGAGGCTTCAAGAGAAGGCACTGAAATGAATTATAAGAGTCATGTAAGATGTCATCACTCTGTAGTTAAAAAAATGTGTATATTTTATTATTCAGTCCTTACAATGATAATCTAATAGACCATTGTTAGATGCCTCACTTAACAAGGAAATGAACAGAGGCTTAGAAAAGTTGAATGAGTTATCCAAACATACAGAGTAATCTGGGTGCAGAGCTACTATTTGAAATAACTGTTTAAGTGTCTGGTCTTCCAAGACACTGGGACTTGCATTAGAAGGGATCTGAGTTATATCACTTCGAGTTCGACTTTTGACTACTTCGTTCTTAGGAATACAAAAATTTAGTGATCCTACATGGAACTGCAAAGGAATGGAAGGAAGGAAGGGAGGGAAGGAGGGAGGGAAACAGAAGAAAAGAGATGGAAATAAAAAGATGCCTTTGCATCTGTGTCTTCACTAGAGAAACATCTGTGTATTCCCTTAAAGCAAGAGAATGGATCCAGCTTTTTATCCTAAATTATCCGGAAGACAGAGCACAGGTTTTACACAGCATATTAGACAGAAAACCTCCACTAAAGTCCTCTTTAGATACCTTTTCTTTTCCCCGAAGGTTTAAATTCAGACAGTTGCAGAACAACTGCCCTTCTTCCTGCCCTTGAGTCCTGTGACAGCCGCACTTTATCTCCACGCTCTGCCCGGCACTGGGCTCCTGGCAGGTCTGGGATCCGCACTGCGATTCTCCAGCCGCTAACGGAAGTGAACAAAATTTTCTGTCATTTTACCTGTAAGGCCAACTGCCCCCTTAAAAGGGAACATAAAAAGAAGAGCTTCATGAGAGAGTAAGTATGGTAGGAAAAAAATGGACTTGCAAGTAGAATCTCAGAAAGGAGATGAGGCACCAGAAGACACATGGGCTACCAGAGGACTAACGGAGACAAATGAGCTCACACAGAATGGACGAGCCTGGCTGTGGCCCGGAAGACAGAGAGCTGTCCAGGAAGATGCGTGGCAGGGAGCGGGAAGGGAGCGCCCTCCACCACCCACCGCGTGTCTTCTGTTTCCTCGAATCAGTGGATGGGGTTAATGCACCTGGAGTTTAGAGATCATGGTGTCAGGGTGTGTGCGCCTGTTCAGCACCCTGGAAATGGCCCTTTTGGAAGAACAGGAGGACACCAGGGTTTAAGGGACCTTTTGGGGAACCATGGCAACTGAGAAGCTCAGTAATAGCCAGCATTCTGATGCCAAGTCAGGGCCCGCCCTGTTGTACCACGGCTGTCTCTCACATTAGCTGGGTGATTCTAACATCTCAATTGTTGATGACATGAAAAACTCTAGGAGGTAAGCCGCATACTTGTGGGTTCTTAAACATTTTGATAGTTTGGCTGTTGTACAGGTTTTTATTAAACCCAGACCCACAGGCACACATGCACATAAATAGCTCTGAAAAGAATTTTTCTGAGCATCAAAAGGTATTTTGGCCTGGCACCTCCTGCCCCCTATTATCCTGGTTGAGGGAGGAGGGAAGGTGGTTAGACTTTCCCTGGTTCACTGAAGGTAGTAACTCAGTGCTATGGAACGCATGTGCCAGCGGTGGTATCCTTGCCCTCTGAGTCACTCCCACTCAGATCACATGATTCTGGAGAGTTTAGCATGGGGAGAATCCCTGGTGCCTTCAGTGGCTTCCACAGGAATTCAATTGGTTTTCCACTTCTTGGTTTGATGAGTTAGGAGAGGTGAAGTTCTGTATTATGGCAGAACCCCTCCATTTGCCACATTTGGAACACAGTAGGCAGTCAGACTCAGGAACATTTTTTGAATGACTGACAGTGAATCATGGGTGGATCAGTGAGTGAACTAAGGCAGGGGACCTGTGTTCCATTATGATTCCTGTGAGGGGGTGTTGGTTGTGGTTGCAGACCTCACCATTCCCTAAGGAGGAGTACAGTCACTTCAGAGTCTTTGCAAGGCGAGCTCGGCCCAGGGTCCTTGGCTTGAAGCTAGATGTGAACTTCCTGTCCAGCCATGGTGGCGCTTCTCCTTCCAGCTGATGCCAGAGCAGAATACAGCTGATAGGGGCAGGGCAGGATGAGCTGCAGGCGTGACCCATCTGGGGGAACTTGATAGAGACCTTCTGTCCAGGGCCACAGCTTGCTAGAAAGGGCTACATGGGGGAGCACACTGCCCTGTGAATGGAGGTGTTAGGGCCATCACTGGGGCCCTGCCCTGCAACAAATACTCCCGGACAGTGGCTGCTCCTCTCGCCTCTTAATGAGATTTTTGAGTCTGTCTGTAACCAAACTGCAAACCTGACTCTTGAATTTAAGAAATAACATGTGTTTTAAATAATTAATAATGAATAATGCACTAGAAAAATCTACTCCCCCATTAAATAAAAGGCTCAGCTGACAACAGCTTAAACCACTTGGATAATCAGTTTCCATACTCCTCCTTGCCCCTGTTGATCCGGAACACCGTATATCTCACTAAAGTTCGTTATGTGCACACAGCTGTCTCTGAGCTCTTTATTTTTCCTCCTTGGTGATATACTTTGGGGTCAGCACTACAGTGTCTTAATTATTATGGGTTAGTATTTGGGTTAAAGGTTTCCTTCCTCTGCTCTTCTTTTGAAGTATTCTGAATATTCTTGGAACTTTATCCTCCCAAACACATCTCAGGATCAAGCTTGTCAAGTTTTAAGAACAACCCTGTTGGGATTTGAGTTAAAATTATACTGAATCAATATATTGACTTGCAGATAATTGACATTTTAATAATTTGTTTTGTTTCTGCGGCCACAGCCTCTTTCTCCACTCAGTCGGTCCGTCTTTAACGTCTCTTATGCCACTTAAATCCTCCTGCAGAAACCTACATGCTTTTGTTAGAATTATTATTAAGTTCTGATACTCTCTACCATTTTCAATGGCAGTGTCTTTTAAATTAGATCTTCTATTATTTGTTAGTGGTCAATAGGTAGTATTTAAAATTTAAATACAATTTTAAAGTGAAAAAATAGATTCTGTGTACCTTTTCTAATAATTTACATGTTCTTTAGGTTTTTGCATGAAAGGATCACATTAGCTAGTATTAAACTGGTTTATTTTCTTCTTGCCTAATAGCTAGTGGAGGTGATGGAATTCCAGTTGAGCCATTTCAAACCTTGAAAGATGATGCTGTGAAAGTGCTGTACTCAATATCCCAGCAAATTTGGGAAACTCAGCAGTGGCCACAGGACTGGAAAAGGTCAGTTTTCATTCCAATCCCAAAGAAAGGCAATGCCAAAGAATGCTCAAACTACCGCACAATTGCACTCATCTCACATGCTAGTCAAGTAATGCTCCAAATTCTCCAAGCCAGGCTTCAGCAATACGTGAACCATGAACTCCCTGATGTTCCAGCTGGTTTTAGAAAAGGCAGAGGAACCAGAGATCAAATTGCCAACATCCACTGGATCATGGAAAAAGCAAGAGAATTCCAGAAAAACATCTATTTCTGCTTTCTTGACTATGCCAAAGCCTTTGAGTGTGTGGATCACAATAAACTGTGGAAAATTCTGAAAGAGATGGGAATACCAGACCACCTGACCTGCCTCTTGAGAAATCTGTATGCAGGCCAGGAAGCAACAGTTAGAACTGGACATGGAACAACAGACTGGTTCCAAAGAGGAAAAGGAGTACGTCAAGGCTGTATACTGTCACCCTGCTTATTTAACTTCTATGCAGAGTTCATCATGAGAAATGCTGGGTTGGAAGAAGCACAAGCTGGAATAAAGATTGCCAGGAGAAATATCAATAACCTCAGATATGCAGATACTACCCTTATGGCAGAAAGTGAAGAGGAACTAAAAAGCCTCTTGAGGAAAATGAAAGATGAGAGTGAAAAGCTAGCTTAAACTCAACATTCAGAAAACAAAGATCATGGCATCCGGTCCCATCACTTCATGGGAACTAGATGGGGAAACAGTGGAAACAGTGTCAGACTTTATTTTGGGGGGCTCCAAAATGACTGCAGATGGTGACTGTAGCCATGAAATTAAAAGGCGCTTACTCCTTGTAAGAAAAGTTATGACCAACTTAGATAGCACATTCAAAAGCAGAGATATTACTTTGCCAACAAAGGTCCATCTAGTCAAGGCTATGGTTTTTCGTGTGGTCATGTGTGGATGTGAGAGTTGGACTGTGAAGAAGGCTGAGCGCCGAAGAATTGATGCTTTTGAAGTGCGGTGTTGGAGAAGACTCTTGAGAGTCCCTTGGACTGCAGGGAGATCCAACCAGTCCATCCTGGAGGAGATCAGTCCTGGGTGTTCATTGGAAGGACTGATACTGAGGGTGAAACTCCAGTACTTTGGCCACCTCATGCGAAGAGTTGACTCATTGGAAAAGACTCTGATGCTGGGAGGGATTGGGGTCAGGAGGAGAAGGGGACGACCGAGGATGAGATGGCTGGATGGCATCACTGACTCGATGGCCGTGAGTCTGAGTGAACTCCCAGAGATGGTGATGGACAGGGAGGTCTGGCGTGCTGCGGTTCATGGGGTCGCGAAGAGTGGGA
This sequence comes from Nanger dama, assembly GCA_917880005.1. Taxonomy (NCBI): domain Eukaryota; kingdom Metazoa; phylum Chordata; class Mammalia; order Artiodactyla; family Bovidae; genus Nanger; species Nanger dama. Next base: position 1,002,618 of record CAKJTW010000028.1, on the reverse strand, counting down.
CATGACTGCGCGACTGAACTGAACTGGTAAAGAATCTGCCTGGTAATTCTGGAGACCCGAGAGACCTGGGTTCAGTCCGTGTGTCGGGAAGATCCTCTGCAGTCGGAAATGGCAACCCACTCCAGTATTCCTGCCTGGAAAATTCCACGGGCAGAGGAGCCTGGAGGGTTACAGCCGTGGGGTCACAGAGAGTTGGACACAGCTGAGCACACATATCGAAAGGCTACCGATATGATGGAGGAAATACAGCAGCCAAAGGAGAAAAGTGGGCCAGCCCAGACACTAGAAACGGCACGAGGCCATTTCTCGTGAAAAAGCTGGAGAAGCACACGCAGCACGGGCAGCGCCCGCCGCCCCTGCACTGCAGGCGCTGCCGGGCACCAGGGTGAGCGGGGAGCGGCTGCGCCGGCTCCGCGGCTGCCGCTGCTGGCGCTTGGTGCCCACGATTTCCTCTCTTTCCCTGGTTTTCATCCCTCTGCATTCCTTAAAATTGTACTTTGTATTTAATTTATTTTCACTTTATTAGAAGGCATGATGCCGTATATAATCTCCCAGGTTTATTTTCACATTTAATTGTCTATTGCTGAAGTTTATTCATACCACAGCACGTCTCTTTAGTTTGCTTACATTTCATTGTGTAAATACACCAGCATTTACTCATGCACTCTCCTCCTGATAAGCATTTGGATTGTTTTCAGAATTTCTGTGTGTAGTCTTGTTGTGAACCTCTTGTGTGAAAGTTTTGTTTAAGGACATATAAGTAAGTAAAATTGTGGGTATAGGGTAAATATTCAACTTTACGGGTTAAAGAGGAACTGTTTTCTAAAATGGTTTTGCCCGTTTACAAGCCATCATGATTCCGTAGGTAGATGGACAGATAGATAAGACATAATATTTACAAGTGCTCTAAATATTGATAAGGTACAGTCCAGTGTTTTAAAACACCAAGAGTAGGGAGCATACAGCCTTGCCCAGGATCACAGTCACACTTGCCACACAGGAAATTTTGGCTCTTCTTCTCCAAAGGGAGGTAGAAAATTCTGAAGCTGGAACAAGTGCTTTTATGTGGTAGGACATTCAGGTCAACTACTTAATGATTTTTTAAGAAATCAGGCTTTTTAGGTGTAATCTCCGGGCGCCGCCAGTCTTTCTGGGGTTGCTTCTGTGAGTTTCGACAATGTTTGCAGTGGTGCAGTCTCTACCACGGTCTTCCCCGCAGCTCAGTGGGTAAGAAGGTAAGAACCTGCCTGCAAGGCAGGAGATCCCAGCCCACTTCCTGGGTTGGGAAGATCCCCTGGAGGGGGAAAGGCTACCTACTCCAGTATTCTTGGGCTTCCCAGGTAGCTCAGACAGTGAAGAATCTGCCTGCAATGCAAGAAACCCTGGTTCAATGCCTGAGTTGGGAAGATCCCTTGGAGAAGGGAAAGACAACCCACTCCAGTATTCTTGCCTGGAAAATTCACAACTACAGAGGAGCCTGGCAAGCTACAGTCCATCAGCTCACAGAGAGTTGGACCTGACTGACTAGCACACACTCACGTCCTTGAGCGCGCCAGCTTTGCAGATCTTTTCTCCTGTCTGTGGCTTGTCTGTTCATCTTCTTAGCAATGTTTTTTTTTTTTTTTTTTTAATGAGCCAAGTTGAAGGACACATTATCCAGTTTTAAGACTTAGTGTAAGGCTCAAGTCATGAAGACAATGTAGAATTGGTGTAAGATGAACAAATAGACTGAAAACACAATAGTCAATTGGTTTCCAACCAAATATTCAGAGAAATTAATTGAGAAATGGTAACATTTTAACAAACTATGCTAGGAAAAAAAAGACCAACCTGGTTTAAAAAAAAAAAATTAGATGAAACAAACCCTCCATTCTTCCCTTGAACCACACACAGAAGTCACTGTGAAATGGACCACAGATCTAAAGATAAAACCTAAAACACAAAATTCTAGAAATGAAGCCTAGAGAAAGTGTGTGTTATTTTGGTTTAGGCAAAGATTCTTTGGATAGAACATAAAAGTACAAAGTATAAAAGAGAAAATAAATTGGGCTTAAAATTCAAAGTTTCCCTTCAATTATTTTAACCATCAAAGTACCATACGAAAGAGAGAGGATAAATATGATTACCTCTTTTTACAGATGAAGAAACTGAAGCAGAGTTTAGATGGTAAAGCTGGGAAGTAAGTGTTGGCTACCAAGAGCAAGGTTTGTTCTCCATGAACACAGGAGTCTACCCACCTGTATTCAGTCCAAATGTGAACATAAGTGATTTTTATTAACTGTGCCACATCTCTGTCAAAGATAATTGAAAACCGATTTGTGTTTATGCATAGATGACCCTTATCTAGTGTGTGTGTACTGACAGATGTCTGTGCAGCTATTTGATCTCACAGGCATTTGGCATGACCAGCCTTAGGTCATCCCAAAATGGACTTTTCCCAACTAATCTCCAAATCGATCTGATAGGAAGCAGCAGTTGCCAGCTAATCTGGGGTTTCCAGGGAGTACAAAGCGTGACATCAGCAAGGGCTGGCACTGCCGGCTTCACCAGAGGTCTTTGGCAACCACACTGCCAAGAACTCAGCACCCACAATTCACCAAATGCTGTGCTCTCAGATGCTCACAGGCAACATGACTCTGCTACATGGACCCACGTCCTCTTCCTCTCCTCCTGGATGCCTGGTGTTCTGCTTTGTTCTGAAAGCAGTGTTTCACAAAATTCCACCACCAGAGATCACCACAAAATGGACTGGAAATCATGCCAGAACTCAGTATGCAGGCTTTTATCAAATCAGCCACAGAGAACTGAGTTGGCGGGGCAGAGGCGGGTGGTGGTGTGCTGACTCCAGCGTGGAAGCTCTCAGGGAGTTGAGAACAAGGGCAGAAATCAACACAAGAAGTCATCTATCTTTGCAGGAAGACTGGATCTCTTCCATGCATTCTTTTCTTTCCTTTTTTCCCCCTTATTTTTTAAAAAATAGATTTACTTTTTTGAAGTAGAATACTCAGTGTAGACTTAGAGTCAAATAGTTGATAGCTGATGGAAAAAAAAAAATTACCTTTCTCTAATGCAAATACCCTTCAAACAAAAATCCCTTCTTACCATTAATGCCAAAATTTCTGTTTAAGTTCTATGATTAAACAAAAAGTATCATATACAGTCTACCAAGGGATAGATTCCTGAATTTAGTTGTCATATTACAATAGCAGAGATTAAAACAGCCTTTCAGTTCTAGATTCTATTTGATACTGGGTCTAGCAGTGGCTCAGGGGTAAAGAATCTGCCTGCAATGCAGGAGGCAGGGCTGGATGCCTGGGTCGGGAAGATCCCTTGGAAGAGGGCATGGCGACCCACTCTGGTATTCTTGCCTGGAGAATCCTCATGGATAGAGGAGCCTGGCAGGTTACAGTCCATAGGGGCACAGAGAGTCGGACACGACTGAAGTGATTTAACGTTGTAGCATGCGTTCCAGTGCAAAAGTATCTCCTCTATTGCAAAAATCACATCAAATCAACAAACAACACACTTTTTCCCAACACAGCTAGAATCAGGCGTCTGCCTTTGGGTCAGCTGGGTAGGGGAGAGGAGCAGATCGCAGTCACTGGACAAGGCCCCAAGGTGCCATGATGTGTTCAAACAAGGACTGACTGCCTTCCAAGCAGGCGCTGTGTCAAGTGTGACTCGTCTCACTGCCCACCCCTCCCTCTGCTCCTCTCAGCTTCCTGTGACCTCTGCCATGTTTTATTCTTTTCAGGATACTCTTTACCTTGAATGAATCTACCTGGGCGATGTCAGCTCATCTTTCTAGAGATAGTTTAGCAGTCATCTTTAAAAGGACTTCTCAGATTCTATCCATGACGCTCTCGTCTAGGACTAAGCCAGGCGCCTTCCTTTGAGCATTCTGAGTGGCATTTGCTCACTGTCCTTGCGGTGTTGCACGTTGTCGTCTAACGGCTGGGATTCTGCTCTGCTCATTCATGCCTTTCCAACTCTTTGGTAACCAGCAGGCAAAAGTGAACGCTTTAAAAAGAAAGAATAACGGAATCAATCAACCAATGAACCACTTATTTCAGCCTTGGCCTCAGAGTTCACCTGTTTCTTTTTATGCCCGATCCTAGTGCCCTAAGTGGAATTTGTGTTGCTTGGTAATTTGCTTGATTTTTCTAATCCGCACTTCAAGTTTTGTAATAAAATGTTGCTACATATTGAAAAAATTTAGCTAAAGTAAAATCAGACATGTTTTCTGATTTTAATAGCCCAAATTTTATAGAGCATTCTACATCCCAGGAATTGTCCTCAGCACTCTACTTAAATCATTAAATCCTTATAAGAATCCCATCCGTTCAGTTCAGTTCTGTGGCTCACTCATGTCCGACTCTTTGCAGTTCCACAGACTGCAGCACGCCTGGCTTCCCTGTCCATCACCAACTCCTGGAGCTTGCTCAAACTCATGTCCAGAGTTGGTGATGCCATCCAACTGTCTCATCCTCTGTCGTCCCCTTCTCCTCCCGCCCTCAATCTTTCCCAGCATCAGGGTCTTTTCTAATGAGTCAGTTCTTTGCATTAGGTGGCCAAAGTATTGGACTTTCAGCTTCAGCATCAGTCCTTCCAATGAATATTCAGGACTAATTTCTATGGTGAGGGGCTCTTATTATCCCAACTTCACAAATGAGAAGCCTGAGCTGCAGAAAAGCCGAGCAACCTGCTAGTAAGAGGCGGCATTCGGGTCTGACGCATACAGTCTTGTTCTTGTGCTGCCCTGTTAACCGGGAGGGTTGTCTGCCTCTGTTGGAAACATCAAGGGCTTCATAGGAGCATAGTTCATGTATTTAAGCCTTGCACTCAGCTCGTGTTCCTTATAATCTCCATGGAATAAAGTCAACCATATAAAGGAAGGGCCAGGGCTGGGCTCCTGGGCACATAATCTGTGCAGCTGTAGAAGGCTCTGAGCCCAGAAGCATGCCCAAAGATTGCCTTCTTGACATTTTGAAGATGTTTTCCAAGTCTGGGTCTTGCATTTTTATTCTCCTCTGCTGCCTCTTAGTCACTTCAGTCATGTTGGACTCTTGCCACGCTGTGGACGGCAGCCCCACCAGGCTCCTCTGTCCATGGGATTCCCCAAGCAAGAACACTGGAATGGGTTGCCATGCCCTCCTCCAGGGGATCTTCCTGACTCAGAGACTGAACCTGGGTCTCCATTGCAGGCACATTCTTTACCTCTGAGCCAGTAGACCCTGCAAATTACATAAATGTCCTTGGAAGTGTTATAAAATTTCCAAAGAAGCATTTGTGAAGTACATGGATATTTATGTTGTGAATTGTGAGTAATAATGACTCAGCATTTTTTTCCCCCAGAGAATGAAAAAATGAACTCATTCAAATAATTTTAATTATTTTAGACATCCAAATTGTAATACTGGATAAGGTAATCTGGATGACTCCCTTTCAAATATGAGCATTCCCTGGGACTAGTTTCCTAAAAGTGCTTTTTTCCCAAAATATGTTTAAAAGAATAATCATTCTTTCCTTCCCTGGTCACAATGGTAAAGGGTAGGAGGCAGCAGATACAAGGTCCAGGGAATGCAAATAAGCAGCATGGGGGTAGATGTGGGAAACAAGAGATGAGGCTAAAAAGGAAAGCCAAACTGGGCAGTGAGGGGAGCTTGGGTTGGTGAGATCCTCTAAAAGAGGGTTTGGGAAGAAAAGACCTGGGGATTCCTAGAGACACTGCCGTGAAAATAAACTGCATCTGATTACTGACTGGCTATGAGCCAGGGAGAGAGATGGATAATTCTAGGACTCTGTCCACGGAATTCTCAGGCTAGTGCAGGCGGCTGGCGCACTAAGGTGGCTGAGAGCTACCCCACGTCCGAGGTGAGGGGCCACGGCCGAGAGGAGCCACCCTGAGACCGAGGCCAGGGGTGGCGACTGGGAGGAGCAAGCCCATGTCCAAGGAGTGGTGGCTGCCCAAGCACAGGAGGGCCTAGAGGAGCCATCCCACACTGAAGGTCAGGAACGGCGGCAGGAGGAGATACCCTTCATTCAAGGTAAGGAGCAGCGGCTGTGCTTTGCCAGAGCAGCCGTGAAGAGATAACCCATGCCCAAGGTAAGAGAAACCCAAGTAAGACAGTAGGTTTTGCAAGAAGGCATCAGAGGGCAAACACACTGAAACCATCCTCACAGAAATCTAGTCAATCTAATCACACTAGGACCACAGCCTTGTCTAACTCAGTGAAGCTAAGCCACACCTGCGGGGCAACCCAAGACAGGCGGGTCATGGTGGAGAGGGCTGACAGAATGTGGCCCACTGGAGAAGGGAATGGCAAGCCACTTCAGTATTCTTGCCTTGAGAAGCCCATAAACAGTATGAAAAGGCAAAATGATAGGATACTGAGGAACTCCCCAGGTCAGTAAGAGCCCAATATGCTACTGGAGGTCAGTGGAGAAATAACTCCAGAAAGAATGAAGGTATGGAGCCAAAGCAAAAACAATACACAGCTGTGGATGTGACTGGTGATAGAAGCAAGGTCTGATGCTGTAGGATCTTGCATAGGAACCTGGAATGTCAGGTCCATGAATCAAGGCAAATTGGAAGTGGTCAAACAGGAGGTGGCAAGAGTGAACGTCGACATTCTAGGAGTCAGCGAACTAAAATGGACTGGAATGGGTGAATTTAACTCAGATGACCATTATATTTACTACTGTGGGCAGGAATCCCTCAGAAGAAATGGAGTAGCCATCATGGTCAACAAAAAAGTCTGAAATGCAGTACTTGGATGCAATCTTAAAAACTACAGAATGATCTCTGTTCATCTTCAAGGCAAACCATTCAATATCACAGTATCCAAGTCTATGCCCCAACCAGTAATGCTGAAGAAGCTGAAGTTGAATGGTTCTATGAAGACCTACAAGACCTTTTAGAACTAACACCCAAAAAGATGTCCTTTTCATGACAGGGGACTGGAATGCAAAAGTAGGAAGTCAAGAAACACCTGGAGTAACAGGTACATTTGGCCTTGGAATGCGGAATGAAGCAGGGCAAAGACTAATAGAGTTCTGCCAAGAAAATGCGCTGGTCATAGCAAACACCCTCTTCCAACAACACAAGAGAAGACTCTACACATGGACATCACCAGATGGTCAACACCAAAATCAGACTGATTATATTATATGCATCCAAAGATGGAGAAGCTCTATACTGTCAACAAAAACAGACCAGGAGCTGACTGTGGCTCAGACTATGAACTCCTTATTACCAAATTCAGACTCAAATTGAAGAAAGTAGGGAAAACCACTAGACCATTCAGGTATGACCTAAATCAAATCGCTTATGATTATACAGTGGAAGTGAGAAATAGATTTAAGGGACTAGATCTGATAGACAGAGTGCCTGATGAACTATGGAATGAGATTCATGACATTGTACAGGAGACAGGGATCAAGACCATCCCCATGGAAAAGAAATGCAAAAAAGCAAAATGGCTGTCTGGGGAGGCCTTACAAATAGCTGTGAAAAGAAGAGAGGCAAAAACAAAAGAGAAAAGGAAAGATATAAGCATCTGAATGCAGAGTTCCAAAGAATAGCAAGAAGAGATAAGAAAGCCTTCTTCAGTGATCAGTGCAAAGAAATAGGGGAAAAGAACAGAATGGGAAAAACTAGAGATCTCTTCAAGAAAATTAGAGATACCAAGGGAACATTTCATGTAAAGATGGGCTCGATAAAGGACAGAAATGGTCTGGACCTAACAGAAGCAGAAGATATTAAGAAGAGGTGGCAAGAATACACAGAAGAACTGCACAAAAAGATCTTCACGATCTGGATAATCACGATGGTGTGATCACTCATCTAGAACCAGACATCTTGGAAGGTGAAGTCAAGTGGGCCTTAGAAAGCATCGCTATGAACAAAGCTAGTGGAGGTGATGGAATTCCAGTGGAGCTATTTCAAATCCTGAAAGATGAAACTGCTGCACTCAATATGCCAGCAAATTTGGAAAACTCAGCAGTGGCCACAGGACTGGAAAAGGTCAATTTTCATTCCAATCCCAGAGAAAGGCAATGCCAAAGAATGCTCCAACTCCCGCACAATTGCACTCATCTCACATGCTAGTAAAGTAATGCTCCAAATTCTCCAAGCCAGGCTTCAGCAATACGTGAACTGTGAACTCCTGATGTTCAAGCTGGTTTTAGAAAAGGCAGAGGAACCAGAGATCAAATTGCCAACATCCACTGGATCATGGAAAAAGCAAGAGGTGCCAGAAAAACATCTACTTCTGCTTTATTGACTATGCCAAAGCCTTTGACTGTGTGGATCACAATAAACTGTGGAAAGTTCTGAAAGAGATGGGAATACCAGACCACCTGACCTGCCTCTTGAGAAATCTGTATGCAGGTCAGGAAGCAACAGTTAGAACTGGACATGGAGCAACAGACTGGTCCCAAAGAGGAAAAGGAGTACGTCAAGGCTGTATACTGTCACCCTGCTTATTTAATTTCTATGCAGAGTACATCATGAGAAACGCTGGACTGGGAGAAACACGAGCTGGAATCAAGATTACCAGGAGAAATATCAATAACCTCAGATATGCAGATGACACCACCCTTATGGCATAAAGTGAAGAGGAACTAAAAGCCTCTTGATGAAATGAAAGAGGAGAGTGAAAAAGTTGGCTTAAAGCTCAACATTCAGAAAACGAAGATCATGGCATGTGGTCCCATCACTTCATGGGAAATAGATGGGGAAACAGTGGAAACAGTGTCAGACTTTATTTGGGGGCTCCAAAATCACTGCAGATGGTGACTGCAGCCATGAAATTAAAAGGCGCTTACTCCTTGAAAGAAAAGTTATGACCAACCTAGATAGCATATTCAAAAGCAGAGACATTACTCTGCTGACTAAGGTCCATCTAGTCAAGGCTATGGTTTTTCGTGTGGTCATGTATGGATGTGAGAGTTGGACTGTGAAGAAGGCTGAGCGCCAAAGAATTGATGCTTTTGAACTGTGGTGTTGGAGAAGACTCTTGAGAGTCCCCTGGACTGCAAGGGAGATCCAACCAGTCCATTCTGAAGGAGATCAACCCTGGGATTTCTCTGGAAGGAATGATGCTGAAGCTGAAACTCCAGTACTTTGGCCACTTCATGCAAAGAGTTGACTCATTGGAACTTTGATGCTGGGAGGGATTGGGAGCAGGAGAAGGGGACAACGGACGGTGAGATGGCTGGATGGCATCACTGACTCGATGGACGTGAGTCTGAGTGAACTCCGGGAGTTGGTGATGGCAGGGAGGCCTGGCGTGCTGCGATTCATGGGGTCGCAAAGAGTCGGACACAACTGAGCGCTTGAACCGAACTGAACTGAGTGATTCCCTTCTCCAGGGGATCTTCCTGACCCGGGACTGAACCTGGATCTCCTGCACTGCAGACGGAGTCTTTACCATCTGAACCACCAGGGAAGCCTCACCGCTCCCTACACTAGCATCTTGGGCTGAAGGAATGTGGACACGTAACGGGGCCTTGGAAAATGAGTGAATGTGCCTACTATGGTCAGCTTTGCCCGTCTTTCCTCTCCTGTCAGATTGTGAGTCCCCTGACGTGGGTTCTGTTCTGTCTGTGCAGCCTCCACTCTCAGTTGCTGCACCAGTGCGTGAACGCAGCGTGCCTTGCTGTGCTTCACAAAGTGTGGGCGGCCTCTTGGTTAGGCTGTGAGCGCTGTGATCAACGGCATCAGAGGGGCCTGAGAAACATTGTGCAGATGAAGTGATATGGACCATGTGGATAAATTAGAACGATGTTGGAGCCTTTCCCCTCTAATAAAAATTCTTTTTATTTCATTACATAAAGGTCTTTTACTACTGAATAAGAAACACTTCGAAGGTAAATGGGCGGACAGAGGTATGTGGAAAGGTAAGACACAGGAAAGACTAGATTTGCAAAAGAATGATCGAGTCACTGCTTCCATCTCCCTCTAGTGCTGTCCCTACAAATCCAGGTTGGCGATTTTATCCACCACGATGAATTTCTCACGGTTGAAAGCTATCTGTAGCAATGTTTTGGAACACCAGATATACACAAGTAAGCAAATCACAATCTTAATTCCGTAGCATGTATGCCGGTTATTAAGGCATCACTTCTCTGCTCCGAGCTCATCTTCCTATACTAGGCTTTGTGGTGATGGAGCTGGACCCTAAAACTCCTTTTCTTCTTGGCCAGGCACTCCCTGTTAAACTCTGCCACCAGATGGAGCTAGAGGGAGAGCCCAAGGTTAGGAGGGAAGGGACTATCTTTTCCTGTTTTTTTTTTTCTTTCCTATGAGGGTCACCCAGCCTCACTTCTGGTGAAGAAAAACAATATATTTCAAATTAAAAATTTAATGGGCACATATGGAACACTGTACCCAATAATTAAACAAGCATTCTGCTCAAGAACACACGGTATATATGTGCTTTAATTGACGCAGTATCAAGCTTTAAAGCAAGTTTCAGCGAATTCCAAAGAATCTGTAACATGCAGAACAGATTTTCCTCACCAAGATGTAAGGTAACTAAAACCAGCCTCGTGCATTTTGGAATAATAATAATAAAGAAACCACTGAAAATAAAACAAGAACCAAAAAGAAAAAGCCAGTCCTGGAGCTACCTCATGCACCAAAGGAGACGTGGAGATCCTTAAAAACACTTAAGAATTGAGTGACAGTGAAAGTGAGGCTCTCTGATGCGTGGATTTAGCTGAAACATCGCATCAAAAGCAGGCTAAATACTCTTACTTATGTTAGAAAGCAGAAAAAGCTCACATTATTGAGCTAGGTTAAAAGAAAAAGACGATAGCACAAGGTTAACAGAATAAACCCAAAGATGGAAAAAAGAAGGAAATAGAAAGTAAGAGGAGATATTAGTGACAGAGAAAGCAAATGTACAATAGAGGTCGTTAGTCAGGCCAAAGCTGGTTTTTCTTGAAAGATTTCGATGAAATAAGCGAGCTTCTGGTGTGCCTGACAGATGTGAGATCAGCAAGAGAGAAGGAAAGGGCGCAGCGGAAGCTGTCGAGAATAGGAAGGAGGGGCACTATAGATCAGAAAGGTAGAGTGTTATGTCTTTTATGTAAAAATCTTAACTGGCCATCAGTGGAGTTCCCTTGTCGTTCAGTCTCCTTCACTTGGTGTGCAGTGTTGGACGCCTCCTCTCTCCAAGGCACTCTTCCATGCTCTGAGGATTCAGCGGTGAAAAAGCCAGAGAAGCCCTGTCCTTGTGGGCTTATGTAGCAGTAACAGGGGAAGACGGGCAGATAAGATTCTTCTGGAAAGTGGTAGGTCTATGAGTGAAATGAAACACAGCGATGGCACTGTGGAGGTTGTGGACTCACGGTGGAGACGTGAGCTAGGGTGCAACGGGTTAGAGAAAAGGCCAGCTGTGAGAAGGCCTGACAAAGGACACTCTCCCCCCAGTGCTGTTCAGGGCGACTGTGTGATGATGGAAACAGTCTATGTCTGCACTTTTCAGTATGGCAGCCACTGACTGCATGTGCCTACTGAGTCTGAGTAAGGAACCGAATATTTGATTTAATTAATTCTAATTAAAAGAGTCATATGTGTATCAAGTGAAGTCGCTCAGTCGTGTCTGACCCTTAGCATGGACTGCAGCCCACCAGGCTCCTCCGGCCATGGGATTTTCCAGGCAAGAGGACTGGAGTGGAGTGCCATGGCCTTCTCCCTAATAAGTACAGAAACATCTAAATTTAAATAAGCAAGTTCATAGAGAATATGTTTACTAAGCCAATTATGAATAAGATAAAAGAGGTTTAAATTAAATGTTTACTAAAAAAATTCTTATGAAGAAAACAAGGAAGAAAAGAGGAAAACAAATTTTAATTCCTATCTTAGACAAAATGTTAAAGAAAAGTAGATAGAGAGGAAATATTTGTCACATGACCTTGATAGCAAAGCTGGGTAAGAACCACAGAAGGCGGAGGATTCCACAGACCTGTTTCACCTGTGAACATGAAAATGAAAGTCTTAGACGTTATGCAAGTGAAATGTATCTGGTTTTATATATTTAGCTTTGATGGCACCAAGCAAATATTTTGCATCATTTTAAGTAAGAATTCTGTTTCAACAACAGCAGTGAGCATAATATGATTTGAATTTTCCAATTAGTGCTATGGAAGCTGTGTGCAGAATAGTTTTGAAGGGACCAGAATGAAATCAGAGGAGCTAATGAAAGACAGAGAGGAACTTACTAAGTGGGAGACCAAGTTCTGAAGGGCTGCACAGATAGGTCGTATTTGAGGGACCTGAGAGACTCTGCTTGGGAGAAGCCAGAGAGCAGAAAGTACTGAGTCAGGCCTGAGTGTGGGCAGGGTCCCGTGGTGATTCTGCACTGGGCGCTGTGGGGCTGTGGGGAAAGGGGGGACAGTGCCCATCCGCTGTCAGTCACATCCAGGCTTTTCCAGAAACCAGGAGGGTGGAAGGAACCCAGTAATTAGGGCCACACGAGGTCCTGCATGCCTTTCTCAAGTCTGGCAAATCTGATGGGAGGCATGTGCCGTGTGTCACAGTTCATATTTCCTTTCTCTCCCCAGCAGAATATAGTTAAGAAAGAGCACCATGTGTCTGAACTGGATGTAAATCAGAAGGAACGTGGTTCAGGGGAGATTTGGGTCCAAATAATAGGTCAGACCTTCTTAAGCTGCATAAAGAAGAGTCATAAAGATCAGTATCTACAAAAACCTGAATTCCATTATCCACTAAAGGAGATCTGAAATCACCTGGGGCCCCTGTCCTGTTCGTTTTACTGGGGGACAGATGGAAAGAGAAGTGGATCATATCTCATTCTTTCAGTAGATTTTAGAACCCAAGAATCGTCGAATCTCATGGTTGAAGGGTATATTGGAGGTCAATTTACCTGACCTCCCTTCAGAAACTTGAAATAAATCTTCACCAGTAACAATGCAAGAAGGAATTCCGTCATTGCCCCTAAGAGGGACAAGGACAGGCTAACGCTCTGGGGCCACTTTGGAGACATGGAGAAATGGAATGGGCCCTCAGAATAGCGGAATAGTGGAAATTAACGCATTGCCAATACAGAGAAAATTATCTTGGCAATAAAACCTTTCCAGTGTAAGCTAGGTTATGTGTGTGTTTGGCCAGGGGAAAAAAGCCTTCAAATTAAGAAGAACAAAAGACTCTAAAAGAGAAAAACAGAAACTGGAAGTTTGTTACCATCATACTTCATTCTTTCTCTCTGTGCTAGTAAGAGGGCTCTCTGCAGACAGCAGATCATATATATTAACAAACCTACTGAATACTTGCACATTTAATCCTCTATAAACCATCATTAAACCCAAACTGCATCTGATGTCCAGAAAAGGTGAACGGCTTGCCCAAGTTTACAGCATTAGTAGAGAAGAGAGAGGAAGAAAGCACAGTGCTCCTCGTGGCAGAATTTCCTCCAAAGGGGAGCTCGCTTATTAGTGAGAATGCATGTTAGGTTTGTTTACATTCAGGAAATTAAAAGATGCTCACTCCTTGGAAGGAAAGTTATGACCAACCTAGATGGCATATTCAAAAGCAGAGACATTACTTTGCCAACAAAGGTCCATCTAGTCAAGGCTATGCTTTTTCCAGTGGTCATGTATGGATGTGAGAGTTGGACCATAAAGAAAGCTGAGCGCTGAAGAATTGATGCTTTTGAACTGTGGTGTTGGAGAAGACTCGAGAGTCCCTTGGACTGCAAGGAGATCCAGCCAGTCCATTCTGAAGGAGATCAGCCCTGGGATTTCTTTGGAAGGAATGATGCTAAAGTGGAAACTCCAGTACTCAGGCCACCTCATACGAAGAGCTGACTCATTTGAAAAGACTCTGATGCTGAGAGGGATTGGGGGCAGGAGGAGAAGGGGGATGACCGAGGAGGGAGATGGCTGGATGGCATCACGGACTCGGTGGATGTGAGTTTTAGTGACCTCCGGGAGTTGGTGATGGACAGGGAGGCCTGGCATGCTGCGATTCATGGGGTCGCAAAGAGTCAGACACGACAGCGACTGAACTGAACTGAAAACATATAAACCTGACATTTGCCGCTGCAGCCACTCTGAGCTCCGCGGCTCGGCGGCGACGCTCACTGCTCTACAGTCAGCACCGCTGTGTGCTCTCCCCGTTGCTTATTGCCCTGAAGCAGAGGCTCTATTAGGCAGCGATTCTCCCCTCCCTTCCTCTACTCAGCCCCTGACAACCTCTGCTTTGCTTTCTATCTGTATAATTTTTTTTTAATTTCACGTGGAGGGAATCATATAATAATCTTTGTCCTTTTATGAGGCTTTCTTCAATAGCATCGTGTTTCATAGTCCGTGCACACATCCCATGTCAGCATTTCAGGTTTCGTGACTGAAACACTCCACTGCCTGCGTATGTTCATTGATGCATCTCTTGATGGCTCCTTTGGTTGCTCACCTTTTGGATGTTGTACAGAATGCTATAGTAAACATTGGTATACAAGCATCTGTTTGAACCCTATTTCAGTTCTTTCGGGTGTATCTCTAGAAGTGAATTTACCTGGCCACAGAGAAATTCTGTTTAGATTTTTGAGGAACTACTTAACTGTTTCCTGTGGTGGCTGTTCCAGTTTACAGTCCCACCAGCAGTGTGTAGGTGTTACAGCTGGTTCACATCCACTGGCTATTAATTTCTGTTTTTTAAATAGCCGTTTTAGTAGGTGTGATGTGGCATCTCATTGCAGTTTTGATTTGCATGTCCCTAGACCAACAGTACTGAGTATTTTTTCAAGTTCTTGTTGGCTATTTGTATATCTTCTTTAGAGAAATATCTATTACAGATGTCAGCCCATTTTAAAATTGGGCTGTTTTCCTATTTGCTGTTGAGTTGTAGCTGTTGTTTAGATATTTTGATATTAACCCCTTGTCAGCTGTATGCTTATAAATATTTTTCCTATTCCAAGGGTTTCCTTCTCACTCTGCTGACAGTGCCCTTTGACGCAGAAAAGTGTTCAGTTTTGAGGAAGTTCAGCTTTTCTACTTTCTCTTTTTTGCCTGTGCTTTTGTTGTTGTATCCAAGAAATCCTTGCTAAATCCAAAGCCACAATTTTTCTCTATGTTTTCTAGGATTGTTATAGTTTCAGCTTTTGTGTTTAGGTCTTTGATTTATTTTGAGTTAACTGTTTATATAGTATAAGAATCCAACTTTATTTTTTATAAATATTTATTCAATTTTCCTAGCACCATTTCTTGAAAAGACAGTCCTTTCTCCATTATATGGGCTTAGAACCCTAGTTGAAAAGTATTTGACCACATGTGTGAGGGTTTGTTTCCATGCTATCGATTCTATTCCATTCATTTATGTATTTGCCTTTATGGCAGCACCATGCTATTTTGGTTACCCTAGCTCTGTACTGCGTCTGTAAATCAGGAAGTGTGAGGCCTCCAAGTTTGTTCTTCTTTTTCAATACTGTGTGGGCTATTCAGAGTCCCTTGAGACTTCATATGAATTATAGGAGGCTTTTTCTATTTAAGCAAACTATATCACTGGGGTTTTTATAGAGACTGCATTGAATCTGTAGATCACTTTGGGTATTGATGATACATTAATAACACCAAGTTTTCCAAATCACAAACATAAGATACTTTTCTGTTCTTTTGATTCATAGGTAATTATCCGTAGAATGATAATAATTGTGAAAGTGAAAAGTGAAAGTGAAAATCGCTCCGTCGTGTCCGACTCTTTGCGACCCCATGGACGGTACAGTCCGTGGACTTCTCCAGGCCAGAATACTGGAGTGGGTCCCTGTCCTTTCTCCAGGGTGTCTTCCCAACCCAAGGACTGAACCCAGGTCTCCAGGCCAGAATACTGGAGTGGGTCCCTTTCCCTTCTCCGGGTGTCTTCCCAACCCAAGGACTGAACCCAGGTCTCCAGGCCAGAATACTGGAGTGGGTCCCTTTCCCTTCTCCGGGGTGTCTTCCCAACCCAAGGACTGAACCCAGGTCTCCAGGCCAGAATACTGGAGTGGGTCCCTTTCCCTTCTCCGGGTGTCTTCCCAACCCAAGGACTGAACCCGGGTCTCCAGGCCAGAATACTGGAGTGGGTCCCTTTCCCTTCTCCGGGGTGTCTTCCCAACCCAAGGACTGAACCCAGGTCTCCTGGACTGAACCCAGGTCCCCCACATTGCAGGGGAATTCTTTACCAGCGGAGCCACAAGGGAAGCCCAAGTACACTTGAGTGGGTGGCCTGTCCCTCCTCCAGCAGATCTTTCTGACTTAGGAGTCGAGCTGAGGTCTCCTGCACTGCAGGTGGATTCTCTACCAACTGAGCTGTGAGGGAAGCACAGTGATTGTGAGGATGAGTTCTGTGGATTGTTTTCTCATTTGTATTTCTCCTCCGATAATTGTAAGGATGAATACAAATGAGAAAAAGAATTCACAGAATTGCATTATGGCCCAGAGGCCCAACTAGGAATCGATTGTGAATACTGAGACTGTCACATTTCATAACAGAATAAACTGGGGAATTACTGGAAAAGATCTGTGTGTATTCATATAAGTTACTTTTTAAATTATTAATAAAACTGACAGCCTTTCAAAAATGAAAGATTAGATATAGTGTGTATAAACATTTTATTTGTAATGGATTTTTCCTGAATTTATATGTAAAAACTATAATTTTGACCTTTTATTTCTTCATCTGTACAATAGGGGAGAGCTGGAAAAGGCTAATCATACCAGATAATCTCTTTCTTCCTTTTCTCTCTTATAAGTTAATTGTTCTACTTCCTTCCAACTCTAAACTTCAACACTCTTCATTCCCTGCAAATTATTTTCAAAGAAAGCTTTGGATTTCCAAATTTAAATACACAGGGGTGAGGAGGTCTTAACAAATTGTTGCCAATTTCTGAAATAAAGCGAATAAGCCATGTCCTGATCACCATGCCTCATGCCCCCACATCTCAAACGACCAGCCCTTCCTCCTCAGACAGCATCTGGGGCATCTCTCTTTAGCACACTTCTCTAGAGGGAGCTCATGCCTTTCCACAGTCAACTGAGGGCAAACCCAGCCACGCCGTGGAGCACACAGCTCTCAGAGATGGATGCAGGGCCGACAGCGCAGGGCCAGCCCACGGTCACCGAGTCACAGATGGCTAGCCCCGAAGGAAAGGAGCTGCTGCGTTATGAGCTGAGCAGAGACGAGTGAGCATCCCAGCACATCCATCCATCGTGCGGGTGCACATCTGGCACTGATTCCCTCATTTCCCTTTCCATGGAGGGGCGTAAGTGTCAAAGAGCAATCTAAGCAGGTGAGAGCTTCCTGCAGGCAAGCGCAGGGGAGAGATGTTGGCTAGCAGGGTGGACCCAGTGGTGCAAGTTAAGAGGAGGAAGAGGAAATTTCATGCCTTTCTTCTTTGCCTTTCGCAAGCAATAAAGGTTTACTTTTTATTTTATTATTTTGTAAAAATTTATATCTAATTGGAGGACAATTGCCTTACAGTGGTGTGTTGGTTTCTACCATACGACAACGTGAATCAGCCGTTGGTGTATACATGCCCCTTCCCTCTTGAACCTCCCCCACCCCCACCGCCCACTAGAGTTGTAGTGGCTGGACTTCTGGTCCCAGTTTGTGCAAATAGGTGAATCTGCCTTCAATCAGAACTCAATGACCTCCTCTTGAGATTCTCAGATATTTCCTCTTATGTTCTTTCAAGGATCTAATATCAATAATATTTCAATTCTGATTTGCTCTTGGCCAAGCCCCATTCCCCACTCACCATGCGCTTCTTGCAGTCTGTACTCTCATCTCCCTCTCCCTGTCTTCTTTCCCACCTCGCCCTTTGTCCCTCCTCTCACCCTAGATTCCCCTAACCATAGGCTAGTCCGCACGTCATCACTCAGCATTTGCAGCAGACCTCTCTCACTTCCCTCTCAGTCATGCTCACCGTTCTCATGAGGTCTCAGGGCTTTGCGTTCAGGAGTCAGCTGGTGACACTCTTTGGGCTTAAAGGGGAGGAGACGCTGCACCGCTGGCCGTGGCCATTTTCCAGACAGTCCTGCGTGGGGGTTTATCAACGTACATGCTACTAACTGTGCAGCTTAGAGCGTGTGTTGCCCTCTAGAATTTCAGAGAGAGGCGTTGTTATGCTTTGGGTTAGTGTTTGAGCATTCCTGGGTTTCATTATAAGAAAATATCAAATATCAAAATCATCAAAATATCACCTGATTCCTAACAGGAACCACAGCTGTTTGAGGGAAGTCATCTTTTGTTGAGTGCCAAAGGAAGAACTCGAGAACGCGGCGCTGAGTAGAAGCCGTGCTCTCCCAGACTGACCCTGTGCTTTCCACCCCATCTTTCAACACTCACCACGAATTCTGTGCCATTGCCTTTGACCTTTGCATACACCTATGGACCTTGGCCCTTACTGGATTATGAGCATAATATGCTGTTATTATAGGAATAATCACTATTACGGCTTTCCCAGGTGGCTCAGTGATAAAGAATCTGCCTGTCAAGCAGGAGACATGGGTTTAATCCCTGAGTTGAGAAGATTCCCTGTAGAAGGAAATGGCAGCCCACTCCAGTATTCTCGTCTGGGAAACCCCATGGACAGAGGAGCCTGGTGGGCTACAGTCCAGGGGGTCCCAAAGAGTGAGACGTGACTTAGTGGCTAAGCAGCGATAGCGGCAGCAGCAGTAAATACTATTCTTCACATCAGAAAACATGGGGCCGTGTGGCGAGCTGGCCACGCAGTGCAGCTGTGGACACGCCACTTCCAGCTTGCTGGCCTCACTTTCCACACCTGCAAAAGTGTGACTGTTAGAGCCTGGAAGTTCATGAGTGTTCTTTCAATAGGTATCTTCCTATTAATCAAGGTTCTAGGGCATAACCAGAGCATCTTTTTCCTTTGAACATTTTCCCATAGTTTGATAGTGCTGACACAGGATATGTCTGTTCTTTTGTTAAAGAAAAGACAACTTTAAGCAAGTAACACATTCATAAATCTGTACTGAAGATGCAATAAATAATAGTCTTGGGAAGAAGTAACTCATTATTCTCAGAGTTCCCAGGGCTCGAAGGAAGGGCACACGCCAACTGGCCCAGAACCCACCGTCTCCCCCATCAGCACGCGAGACTCTGTCTTCACCCTACAAGCAAAGCCAAGCTGCCGTATAGCGATGGCCACCCAGCCCCAGGAAAGTCAAAAAGAAGGGAATGGAGGTGAAGGGTAAGTAGCAAGAATATGCGTTTATAATGAGTGTTTGAATTTTTGGAAAAACAGTCACTATATTTCTTAATCAGCTATATATGTGTGTGTATAATAAGAGAGAGTCAAATGGTTCTCCATCCCCTGTCTTTCCTTCTCTCAAGCCTTCTCTTCTCGCTCCTTCTTCCTCTTTCTTTCTTCGTCTCCTAAGCTGCATCTCCTTTAGCACATCTTCCAGTGAGTTCCGCTCCTGGGATACAGGTCAGGTGGTATTTGGATGGGGACCCATGATCCTCACCCCTAGGAAGTATGGTAGGATTCTTGGCTCTCTGCTCTCCCTCCTCATCTTCTAACACAGCTTCTGCAATATCTGATCCTCTGTCCTCTGAGAAATGACCATGAGACTAATCTGATCCCACCTTCTCACTTCCCCTCCAAAGCCTCACCTGCACGGGGTTATAGAGCAACACCCCTTGGATGACATGTTAGCTCTCACACTTAACATGTCCAAACTGGATCGACCTTCTTCCAGCTCTCCAACATCTATGCAATTGGCTCTATCTTCATTAGGAACACCTCCCAGATTTGTCCCTGATTCTTTATGCAGACCTCCACATCCAGGGTCACATCATGGGGAACGGATCTCAAAGACCACTTGGCCTTGCCTTCTGCTGTCTCACCGCACAGGCAGTCCAGCAGCCCGAGAGGCAGGAAAAGTGTGCTCCACAGCTGAGAGCTCAGGGCGCTCGGTGTTGGGTGAGGTGCATCACCAACCTCCATGGGTCCACACCTTCTGCCTTCCGAGCCTCATGGCGCAAACTGGACCTCTCTCCTCCACGAGTAGCCTGATGAAATGTAAAGCGCATCCTGCCATCTCTGACACCTTTCAAGTCTGCATCTGGCATTGTTTACACCTTTCTTCCCAGATCAGCCCCTGCACACACTCTTCAGGGTGAAGGCCCTGGTTCAAGTGTGGCTTGTGGGTCATTAACCCGGGAGGAAGTCCCCTTCCTGGGGAAGGGGGCTCCCTCCCCCAAGGCCTGAGGGCCACAGTGGCAAAGGTGGTCTCCTCCGGGAAGTGGGCACACAGGCAGCAAAGCGCCTGCTCTCTCAGGGGCACTCCTAGCGATTCAGATAGCCGCAGGCGGGACCAGGCTTCCCATTGGTACAGTTTCAAATCTTTCTGTGGAGGCCAGGAATATCAACAGAGAGTTATCCGAGAATTCCACAGTATAGCTGGAGTTTCCTTTTTCAAATAAAGTAACTCCCACCCCCACCAAATATATATATAATATATGATCCTGGTTTTAGAAAAGGCAGAGGAACCAGAGATCAAATTGCCAACATTCACTGGATCATGGAAAAAGCAAGAGAGTTTCAGAAAAACATCTATTTCTGCTTTCTTGACTATGCCAAATCCTTTGACTTTGTGGATCACAGTGAACTATGGAAAATTCTGAAAGAGATGGGAATACCAGACCACCTGACCTGCCTCTTGAGAAATCTGTATGCAGGTCAGAAAGCAACACTTAGAACTGGACATGGAACAAGAGACTGGTTCCAAATAGGAAAAGGAATACGTCAAGGCTGTATATTGTCACCCTGCTTATTTAACTTCTATGCAGAGTACATCATGAGAAACGCAGGACTGGAAGAAACACAAGCTGGAATCAAGATTACCAGGAGAAATATCAATAACCTCAGATATGCAGATGACACCACCCTTACGGAAGAAAGTGAAGAGGAACTGAAAAGCCTCTTTATGAAAGTGAAAGAGGACAGTGAAAAAGTTGGCTTAAACTTTTAGGAAACTAAGATCCTGGCATCTGGTCCCATCACTTCATGGGAAATAGATGGGGAAACAGTGGAAACAGTGTCAGACTTTATTTTTGGGCTCCAAAATTACTGCAGATGGTGATTGCAGCCATGAAATTAAAAGACGCTTGCTCCTTGGCAGGAAAGTTATGACCAACCTAGACAGTATATTGAAAAGCAGAGACATTACTTTGCCGACTAAGGTCCATCTAGTCAAGGCTATGGTTTATCCTGTGGTCATGTATGGATGTGAGAGTTGGACTGTGAAGAAGGCTGAGCGCCGAAGAATTGATGCTTTTGAACTGTGGTGTTGGAGAAGACTCTTGAGAGTCCCTTGGACTGCAAGGAGATCCAGCCAGTCCATTCTGAAGGAGATCAGCCCTGGGTATTCTTTGGAAAGAATGATACTAAAGCTGAAACTTTGTCCACCTCATGCAAAGAGTTGACTCATTGGAAAAGACTCTGATGCTGGGAGGGATTGGGGGCAGGAGGAGAAGGGGACGACAGAGGATGAGATGGCTGGATGGCATCACAGACTCGATGGACATGAGTTTGGTTGAACTGCGGGGAGTTGGTGATGGACAGGGAGGCCTGGCATGCTGCGATTCATGGGGTCGCAAAGAGTTGGACACAACTCAGCGACTGAACTGAACTGAACTGAACTGATACAACCTATGATGGTTAATATTATGTGCTAAATTTTATAGGCCACTGTACCCTGATAGTTGGTCAGACACCACTCTGGATGTTGTTGTGAAGGTATTCTTTAGATAAGATTAATACTTAGATCAGTGGACGCTGAGTAAAGCAGTTTACCCTGTATAATGGGCAGGGAGCAGGGGAGGGGCTCATCCAATCAGTTAAAGAAAAAAAGACTGACTTCCCAAGAAAGAAGGAACGCTGCCTCCAGACTGCCTTTGGATTCAAGTTTCAACATCAGCTCTTCCCTGGATCTCCAGATTGCTGGCTTGCCCTGCAGATTTGGGACTTGCCTGCCTCCACAATCACATGAATCAGTTCCTTAATTCTCTCTTGCTCTGTGTTGCTATCTCTGTCTCTCTGTGTCTCTCTGTGTTTGTCTGTCTCTGTTCCTCTCTCTACATAGACCCATGGATAGACAGATAAATGTGCTTATATATCTCTATTATATTTATCCATACTATTGCTTCTATATCTCTGGAGACTCCTAATACAGTACCCTTAAGAAGATCTTTTGAATCATGCTTAAGAAGTATATGCTCATTTTTTTTTTTTTAAATTTGATGCACTATAAAATAACCTTTTGGTTAATTATAAACTGTCCCCCTCAACTAACAGCACTTTCTAGAATCTGGCTGCAATGCAGGAGACCCAGCTTCAAATTCTGGGTCAGGAAGATCCCCCTAAGATGGGAACGGCAATCCACTCCAGTATTCTTGCCTGGAGAATCCCATGGATAGAGAAGCCTGGTGGGATACATTCTCAGGGGATGCAAAGAGTCGGACACTACTGTGTGACTTACACTTTTGTGGGTTTTTTTTTTTTACTTTTCTCATATTCTTTGCTCTCTTCAACCCAGTAAAACATATGAAGGTTAAATATAAATGCTCAGTTCAGTTCAGTTCAGTCGCTCAGTCGTGTCTGACTCTGTGACCCCATGAATCGCAGCACGCCAGGCCTCCTTGTTCATCATCATCTCCCGGTGTTCACTCAGACTCACATCCATCGAGTCAGTGATGCCATCTAGCCATCTCATCCTCTGTTGTCCCCTTCTCCTCCTGCCCCTAATCTCTCCCAGCATCAGAGTCTTTTCCAATGAGTCAACTCTTCACATGAGGTGGACAGAGTACTGGAGATTCAGCCTTAGCATCATTCCTTTCAAAGAACACCCAGGGCTGATCTCCTTTAGAATGGACTGGCTGGATCTCCTTGCAGTCCAAGGGACTCTCAAGAGTCTTCTCCAACACCACAGTTCAAAAGCATTAATTCTTTAGCACTCAACTTTCTTCACAGTCCAACTCTCACATCCATACATGACCACTGGGAAAACCATAGCCTTGACTAGATGGACCTTTGTTGGCAAAGTAATGTCTCTGCTTTTGAATATGCTATCTAGGTTGGTCATAACTTTTCTTCCAAGGAGTAAGCGTCTTTTAATTTCATGGCTGCAGTCACCATCTGCAGTGAGTTTGGAGCCCAGAATATAAATGCTAGCAGGGCCTCATTATGTATGCTCAGTGGCTCAGAGTCCTCCTTTCTTTGTACTTACGATGGGTATGAATGTCTCACACATTGTAAAGGGAAATATACAGACTTGATTTTTTTCCAAACCCCGCCCCCACCCCGCAATCTATACCCATGAGAAGCTGCATGTTGAGGTAAGGGGTAGGAGAGTATGAAATAAAAATAATACTGGGTCGGTTAAAAATGCTCCAGCACATGTTTCAAAGAAATCTGTTGGGGTTTAGTGATTCCGCTCTGTGGAACGCTTTCATTCCTGTAATTAGTAAAGATTAGCCGAATGTCCTACATGGAAAGTTCTGCTCTGTGGGTCCTGGTGGGTTCTAAGAGCATGATCTGGACCCAGGAACTGTGTCCATAGCTAAGTATCCATAAAATGTGAACGACCCACACATAAACAGCCAGGCTGAAGCAGAATCTGGAAACTGGAGAAAAGTATCGAGTGTGGTATATGGTGTGAGACGTCCCTATGGGTGCTATGTAGAGGGATGGAGATGGAGTGGAAAAGCTCATTCCAGAAGGAACCGCCAGCAGGTACAGGGGCGCAAAGTTGAGGGAGTGTGGAAAGCACGGGGAGCAATAATGAGCTGTCTGGATGCGGCGTGACAGGCATGCCGCGAGAGGCAGTGAAACGCCAGGCGGGGACGGCTGAGCAGGGGCCGCCTGGGCGCACCACTGGGCCCCTGGCCACGGAGTGAGGCTTCTGTGGATTCTAGAAGCCCAAGCTGGCCACCTTCTTTGCAGTTGCATGTATGAGGTTCCAATTTCAACAGGAATCTGGTAAGAAGGGCTTGAAACAATCCTTTCAACTCCCCAACAAAGTGCCCATGAAAACAAATCATAAAAATAAGAAACTCGCTGATTCAAGATGAAAAGACAGTCAGTCAGCTGACTGCCAGAACCTGGCAAACTGTTCTCCAAACCAGCCGGTGTGAGCAGGTCTGGCAGCGCATTTGTTAGCCTGGGTTTTTTGGTTTTGGTTTTTGTTTTTGCATCTAGACACAAAGCAAAGTCTTTTCCAGAGGAGGAAAGATAGGTGTTCTGGAATCTTCTCTCACTGTCTGTTCTCTACTTAGAAACAAGAAAATTATACCCACAAGAAAACAGAACGGCAAAGCTGATACTGAATTTTGAGTCAGTTGGAGATTGTTGCCTGGAGAATCCCAGGGACGGGGGAGCCTGGTGGGCTGCCATCTCTGGGGTTGCAGAGTCAGACACGACTGAAGCGACTGAGCAGCAGCAGCGACTAACCATGTTGGTGTGTGCCTCGTCTTTGCCTCGTCCTCTGTGTCCTGTTGGAGCTCCCCAGGCTCCCAGGGGCTGAGGGAAGGGGAGTCAGTGCAAACCACATCCTGAGAAGCGCAGCCTTTGGCATTCCTCACTCTCCATTGGTGGCTCCAGTGGGCGACCCTCTTTCTTCCTTTGTTAATGGCTCAGCTCTGCTGTGTGGAACCTGGCTTTCTTCACCTCTCACCGCTCCCTGGCCCTGCAGCCCTCATCTCTGTGTGGGGCTTGTGCAAATATTTTGTGGGAGAATCAGACCATTCAACTCAACTTTGACTTTTAGTCAACTTGCATTCCATCCTAAAGCCAGAGAGAGTTATGGTGTTGAGGAGCATGACTGTAAGAGGTGTTGACTGTTAACCCTTTAGGAGATGGGGAAATGGTCACTGCACACCATTCTGGGGCAGAATGCCTCCCCACCCCCCAGACCTTCCTTTCCCTGGTAGCCTTTCAAGACACAGTTGTGGTCTGCCCTTTGGTGTCTGAATGGGAAGTCTGATGAAGTCTGAGACCATTCACAGAGGAGCTAAAAAGCAAGGAATAAACCCAATTTAAAGATAAGCAGTCTGCACCTATAACTCTTCAGGGCTACCTCTTGGTGAGTTAGCTAAGTGACCTGCCCACAGTCGACATTTCAAACTAAAACACACCACACTGCCCATTTTTAAAACGCAATGCAAGCTGTCCCTATCAGCTTCAGCTAATTGTTCCGATGCAGACAGATCACTTCTCCTTCCAGAACGGATCTGTCCAGCTGATCTTAGAGCTCACTTTAGCATCTAGTTTTTATGTTTCTCTAATCTCCGCCCCCTCCAGTTTCTAGGAAGACAGTCCCAAACCTGAGCTCCAGCCAGCACGTGGGCATGTGCCAGCACCCACTCTCTCTGTGGCTGCCTGGGGCTGGATGTGCCCCATCTCCACCGTCACAGTGTCTCCTTAACTACAGCTTAGAGGAATGTCCTCTTCAGGAGTGGAAACCCTTGCAGGGCTCAGCAGGGGCCCTAAAGGAGCGGATTCCTCCTCCTTGCTGTGTTCAGTTCAGGCCAAGCCTTTGGTAAGTTGTTAAAAATGATCACTACTTCTTATTCGGATGGGCCCTCATCAGTCCGTCATTGGAGATTTAATTGGCACCACCCTGGGCGCTGTGTGTTTATAAAATGATATACAGCTTCAGACATTCATCAGCACTGTCAGAGCCTCTGGAGTAATAAATGGCAGGAAGGCTTGGTCAAATACTTCTGGGCCTAATCCCAAATTAACTCTTCTCTACTCTGCCAAGAAGAAATATGAGAGCAATGAAGGTTTTATGACGGCCCATAATCTCATGATTAAACAAGCGAC
The DNA here is from genome assembly GCA_917880005.1 of Nanger dama. Taxonomy (NCBI): domain Eukaryota; kingdom Metazoa; phylum Chordata; class Mammalia; order Artiodactyla; family Bovidae; genus Nanger; species Nanger dama. The sequence continues at coordinate 976,768 of CAKJTW010000028.1, read as the reverse complement.
TGGAAAAAAAAAAGGGACGATGCACTGTGTTTTAACTGAAATGTAGGAACCAAAATAAACAGCAGCATCTCAGAACCCTCTGGTGACCAGGCCTAGTGCACCTAACAGTCAGCACTGAAGCCAGGGCCACCCCCGCGTGCCGAGCGCGGGGTCCGTCCCGCAGTGCGCCTCGCCCGCGCAGCCTCTGCTCTGCGCGTGTGCCTCCATCAGTGTAAACGGGCTGCCCCCAGGACTCTGTGTCCACATGTTGTCTTTCCGCCAACAGTCGCTTGAATTAAGCCATTGGAATTCTCCGGGCAATTGAGTTAAGGTGTAGCATCACCTACAAGAAAATAGCTCAATTCCATTAGGAGAACCATCCCACAGTCTGCAGAAAATGTGAAAGTGCCTGGCCTTCCTTTAGCTGAAGCCAAGGAGGAGAGGAAAAGAAGGTAGAAGAAGCTGTTGCTTATGCCCTGGGGAGTGACGTGGACTGGAGCTTAACTCTCCCTCCAGACCGCCCAGCTTTGTCTCTTTAGAAAAACACCAGCACTTTGGAAATGCCTGGAGAAGCTCTGGGAGCCTCTTTGGAGTTAGTGAGAAGAGGCTCTTGTTCATGGTCCATGAACAGAAGATGTGCCAGGCAGGATGTGAAGGACGAACCAGAGGAACCACCCAAAAAATCACACAAATATTTAAAAATTTCATCCCAATGGCCAATCACTCTTTTTCTTCCTTTTAAATTAAATTCAAATAACTCGTTTTTGTTTCTGACAGTTCAAGCCAGCAAGAACTTTGTTTTTTTTTTTTTCCACTTTTTATTTTTTTTTAATTTTTTTTTAAAATTACAATACTGTATTTGTTTTGCCATACATTGACACGAATCAGCCATAGGTGAACACAATCTCCCAATGCTGAAGCCCCTCCCACCTCCCACCCCACATCCTCTACTTGAATCATCCTGTGCATCAGCCCCATGCATCCTGCATCCTACATTGAACATAGATTGGCGCTTCGTTTCTTACACGAAAATATACATGTTTCATTGCCACCAGCAAGAACTTTGAAACTGATTCTCCTGCCTGTGGAATACCTCTTGCCTCTTGTGTTATTTTCAATGTTTGAGATTTTTAAAGCATATTCTTTTTTTTAAAGAGACATCTGAGAGGGTTTCCTTTTGACAACCGGGACAGTAATCAGAGGGCCACGGTTACCAGCCTCTATTTGTCTTGCCAGAGGTGCGGGTGACCATCCTGGGCTCTGGCTGTGAAATCACAGATGTTCCTTACGCTGTGGTCCTCTGTGTATCTGTGTAAATGTCACTTCTTGTATCTGGATGGATGGGTCAGCTACACAAGTAGTTTCATTTTCCCAGAGATCTGCTTGCCTTCTGTCCGGAAAGAGTATAGTTCTGCAGACACCTACCCGTGGGCCTGCCTGCGCTGGTGGCCTGAGAGTCTGGATGCTTGTCCATCCCAGAGGGTCGGCGTAGCCAGAGAAACAGCATAGCGGCCCTCCCATGGCGGCCCTGAGTTCTCGGGTCCCGTGGCAGCCCCGCACCCTGTGTAGAACCCAGGACGCTTTTTGGTGTCCCTTTATTTGAACCTGGACCTCATCTGTGGCCCTTGGTGTGTTTTTTGTAAGAAGACGATAAACGTTATTATGTTCCTCCTTTATGCTTGTTTTTGTACATGTTTACAGCAGGCGATCTGTTTCCTGCTTATCTCTGTCCGTCGGCTGCGACCATCTGTGCTGAGCAGGGGAAGAGCGATGCTCCCAGGAGCGCCAGAAAAATGTTCATCCAGGGATTACCAGACATCTCAGAGCAGACGGAAAGGGCTGCCGCTCTGCAGGTACAGCTTCCTAAGGAAACAGCCGTCAGGAGATGCCTGGACAGTGTCTGCCCCCTCTGGCCTTGATGGCGGCTTGTGAGATCCATCTTTTGTGGATGACGTGGTCTGATCCGTGCGCTGTCTGTGCATCTGAAGGTGCTCCTCACCCCAGAGCCCTGTTGTGGGGAGGGCCCTGGGCGTGGTGGTCCTGGTCTGTCAGAAAACACAGAGCAGGGAACAGTTTTGGTCCTCCTTACCCAGGCCTTCGAGGGCAGGGCTTGGAAACCACGTGAGCTGGGCCTCCAATGGTAAGAATGGATGGACAGAGATGGCAAAGAGGGGAGAGGAGGGGAGACAGCCATCAGTGGTCCCTGGTACCAGTCAATCCCTTCTCCTCGCAGAGACTTAAAAGAGAGTGAGCCATCACTCTAGAGCTGATTCTAGAAAAGCCAGGCAGAGGTGGTGGGGGGTGCTGAGAGAAGGGAGGCTCTGTGTAAAACTGTCACTCCACTCCCCCAGCCTTTCCACACCAAGAGGCTTGACTGTGACTCTAAAGAGTCGAGGGACACGTCCTCTGGGCAGCCCCAGCCCACCCTGACCATCTTGCAGAAGAAGCAGCCCGTACTGACCAACACGGGGATGGCCGCCGCATCCCCGCACTGTCCCCGTCGCTGGAGAGGACTCAGCCCTCTAGGTGTGGTTCTGACACTGGTCCAGAGAGCCGACCATGTGCGAGGCTGGGGCACAGCGAAGGAGAAAGAGAGAAGAGGTTAAGTCAGAGTCACTCGGAATTCTCCCATCAAAATGCTGTGAGTCGTGACTATAGACTCAGTCCATGTGAGGCTGAGAGTCACGTGGAGAAACAAAAGTTTCTTTGCAGCTCTGCAATGGGATGGGGAAAGAGATCAGGGCCTTTGCCGTCTTTGCCCGGCTTGGATGTGGGCAGAGAATGCTGGCGGGGAGGCTGCAGGACTGGGCCATGTGAATTAGGCTGAGCCTGGGGCCTCGAGTGCCCATATGAAATGGGGGACCATCAGCCAGAAGTGGGTCCAGCCCTGCCCTTCCTGGACGAGCTGTGCCATCTCGGGCAGCTGCTTAATGTCTTGGGACTCCAGCTGGGGATAATTATGCCCTCCTGGAAATGATACAATGACAACTGAGATAATGTATGTGAGCAGTTTTTGGTGAATCCCAAACAATGGAACATGTAAGAAAATGAGCAGGTTGGGAAAGGGTATCTGGAGAAAGGAATGATCACAGGGTTTGCAAGGCTGTGTTGTGGGGCTGCCTGGGTTCTGTGAGAGCCATTTCAGTTTAGTTGCTCAGTCGTGTCTGACTCTGCGACCCCATGGACAGCAGCATGCCAGGCCTCCCCGTCCATCACCAACTCCCGGAGTTTACTCAAACTCATGTCCATCCAGCCACCTAATCCTCTACTGTACCCTTCTCCTCCCGTCTTCAATCTTTCCCAGCAACAAGGTCTTTACAAATGAGTCAGCTCTTTGAATCAGGTGGCCAAATTATTCAATATCAGTCCTGTCAATGAATATTCAGGACAAACTTCCTTTAAGATTGACTGGTTGTATCTCCTTGCAGTCCAAGGGACTCTCAAGAGTCTTCTCCAACACCACAGTTCAAAAGCATCAAATCTTCAGCACTCAGCTTTCTTCACAGTCCAACTCTCACATCCATACATGACTACTGGAAAAACCATAGGTATGACTTTGTTGGCAAAGTAATGTCTCTGCTTTTTAATATGCTGTCTAGGTTGCTCATAACTTTTCTTCCAAGAATTGAGCGTCTTTTAATTTCATGGCTGCAGTTACCATCTGCAGTGATTTTGGAGCCTAAAAATAGTCTGTCACAGTTTCCATTGTTTCTCCATCTATTTGCCATCAAGTAATGGGGCCTTATGCCTTGGAAGAAAAGTTATGACCAATTTAGATAGTATATTCAAAAGCAGAGACATTACTTTGCCGACTAAGGTCCATCTAGTCAAGGCTATGGTTTTTCCTGTGGTCATGTATGGATGTGAGAGTTGACTGTGAAGAAGGCTGAGCGCTGAAGAATTGATGCTTTTGAACTGTGGTGCTGGAGAAGACTCTTGAGAGTCCCTTGGACTGCAAGGAGATCCAGCCAGTCCATTCTGAAGGAGATCAACCCTGGGATTTCTTTGGAAGGAATGATGCTAAAGCTGAAACTCCAGTACTTTGGCCACCTCATGAGAAGAGCTGACTCACTGGAAAAGTCTCTGATGCTGGGAGGGATTAGGGGCAGGAGGAGAAGGGGATGACCAAGGATGAGGTGGTTGGATGGCATCATTGACTCCATGGCCGTGAGTCAGAGGAATTCTGTGAGTTGGTGATGGACAGGGAGGCCTGGCGTGCTGTGATTCATGGGGTCACAAAGAGTCAGACACGACTGAGCGAGTGAACTGACTGAACTGAATGGGATTGGATGCTATGATCTTAGTTTCCTGAATGTTGAGCTTTAAGCCAACTTTTTCACTCTCCTCTTTCACTTTCATCAAGAGGCTCTTCAGTTCTTCTTTGCTTTCTGCCATAAGGGTGGTGTCATCTCCATATCTAAGGTTATTGATATTTCTCAATCTTGATTGAGAATTATTATTGGTTACTGGCAATCTTGATTCCAGCTTGTGCTTCATCCAGCCCAGTGTTTCTTATGATGTACTCTGCATATAAGTTAAATAAGCAGGGTGACAATATACAGCCTTGATACACTCCTTTCCTGATTGGAACCAGTCTGTTGTTCTATGTCCAGTTCTAACTGTTGCTTCTTGACCTGCATACAGATTTCTCAGGCAGCAGGTCAGGTGGTCTGGGATTCCAGTTCCTTGAAGGATTTTCCACAGTTTGTTGTGATTCACACAAAAGCTTTGGCATAGTCAATAAAGCAGAAGTAGATTTGAAAGCCATGGAGATCCCTAAACAGTGACTCACAAATTTTAGAGTGCATTTAAATCCCCTAGAAAGCAACGGCACCCCACTCCAGTACTCTTGCTTGGAGACAATCCCAGGGACAGAGGAGCCTGTTGGGCTGCCGTCTATGGGGTCGCACAGAGTCGGACATGACTGCCACGACTTAGCAGCAGCAGCAGAGGGCTGGTTAAGGGCTGCATGGCTAGACCCTACCCCCAGAGTTCCTGATTCAACAGGTCCAAGTTGCATCAGGGAGTGTGAACCCCCATCAAGTTCTCAGGACTAAGGGGTGGTTCTAATAGGGAGCCATAACCAACCTCTGCTCCCAGCAGCATCTTATCCTGACACTCGGGTTCTGGCGAGGATGAGCCCAGGGGTGTCGAGGCTCAGCACCCCCCACCTACCTTGCCTGTGCACCCACTGCTCAGGTTTCCACCAGCCCAATCCAAACCTTCTTCACTCAGCCTCAGCTTCTCTCCCTGATAACACCCTGTGGCTCCAACCTCCCTCTTGCCTGAGAAAAATGTAGCCTCCAGGTAACTCTCCGGGCGGGGGGCGGAGGGGGGGACCACTACACACAGAGATACAAATATCAAATATCCAAAATACAAATACCAAAATATCCTTTACAGAGTGGTTGCAATTTCAGATGGCTGAAATAATCTATCTCTCTGCGGATGAAAAATGTTTGAATGGCTTTGACACGTGTCTGCCATAGAATATTGTGCAGCAGTTAAATAAAGAGACGGCACTGAAGGTGCTAAGGCGAACTATTCCCAACACATTAAGAAGAAAAATGCAGGCTGCGGAACAACATGCATAGTGTGATAGTCAAAGAAAGGAAATTAAAGAAATGCGGAGCAAAACCTGCATATTTTTATAGTCGATGTTTATTTATCGATAGAAACAAGGGACACAAGATTAAAAACAAGATTAAAAGAATTGACCATCTCTGGGCAGGAAACTAGGATGGTGATGTGATCAAGGGGAACTTGTATTTCATCTATATTGCTTGGCGGTTTCAAGGACATGTTCATGTATAACTTGAATTATTAAAAATAAAAGCATAGACAATTGAAGCTGAGTGATGATGGGGACTCTGCCACCTGAGTCCCTAAGTTCTGCATCTGTCTTCATTTCCTTTCCTTCCATCTCAAAAAGAAGATGGGCCTGGAGATTATCACACCAAGTCAGACAGAAAAAGATAAATATATGATATTGCTTATATGTGGAATCTTAAAAATATGACACAGATTAACTTAGTTACAAAGAGAAGAGACTCTCAGACGTAGAGAGCAGGGATGGGGTCCGGTAGAGATAGACTGGGATTTGGGATGGACATGTACACACTGCTGCGTTTAAAACAGAGGACCAGCAAGGACCTACTGTACAGCTCAGGGAAAGTGGCTCTGTATTCTGTGATAACCTAAATGGGAAAAGAATCTGAAAAAGAGCAGATACACACATGTGTGCAGCTGGATCACTTTGCTGCACACCTGAGACCATCACGTTGTTATAAATCGACTGCACTCCAATATAAAGTAAAAATGAAAAAAACACAACTGGACAAGCCACCTCCTTCGTTCCAAGATGCAGTTTTATGCCCAGAGCCAAGTGGCCCCTGGCGCTGCCACCAGCATCTCCTGCACTCCTCCCTCCTTCCACTGAGCTGCCACTGGCTTGTCCTTCCACCCCCACCCCGCTGCCCCACGGAGCGCGGGCAAGTCGCTGCGTTTCTAGAGGGCTGCTGGGCTCTGCCAGCACAGACCATCTGAGCTGGATACTTTGCTTTAATGAGACTCTCTCTTCATAACAGAAATGGATGTTTTATAAGCATTGCTTCTTCCAAAGAATTTCCTACCGACACCTTAATGACAATTACATGGAAATGAGGAGTCAGCTGGGAAGAGATGTCCCAAGCTTCTGACACCTGTGAAGATTCTGCATTTACCTAAACCCTCTTTACATCTCTGGAGAAATGTTTTCATGACTTAGATCCTACACTTACTCACTAGAGATTTTGAGTTCTTTGATGTGCAAATAACATCTCCCTTTGCACTGTATTTCCTAATTAAGCACTGCTTGTCTGTGGAAAGGCTATCATTGTAAAAAAAAATTGGGGCCACCTTATTAAACTCTTATTCTCTGAGATTTGATCATCTTGAGTTTATCTATACACTGTCCTAAAATGATCAACTTTGAGTGCAGTCTTCCAAAAGTATCTTATTTATAATTCGTATCTTATTTAATAGACTCCAAGACAAAGCAAATCAAAATTATGATAGGTATCTATCTTGTTCTCTTTTTACTTTTTAAAAATAACTATAATTACATATAATCCATCTGTACAAAGATAATGTTTACTAGAGTGCACAGCCAAAAAAATCACTTCTTTTTCCCCTTAGTTTTGTTTTTAGAATGAGAAAGTGGATGTTGATTTTCATTAAATTACTTCAGCATCTTTTTGGCTGCATTTTTTTACACCTTAATATTAACCTTTGTTCCTGGGACATATGGTACTTGATCCTAGTGAGTGATCAATTTCATATAGGATTTGAGGTGTTAATTTTGCTTCTCCATGAAGATTTTCTGCATCTACAGCAGGCACTTGAAAATCATGAGATAAGTCCGAGATTATCACAAAATACAGCAAAAGGCACGGGTGTGGGTTTATCACCTTTCACTTCTCAGTAATGTTAGTGTGACTTCTTGGCTTTTTAATGAATCATATATGAATCTTATGGCATTTGTTTCTCGGGAGCACAACTTTATAATACAGAAATGGTTGCTGTTCTTGTTTGAAGTTTCTGAAGGCAGACCCTGAGTTGAGGATTTGGCTGCCTGCAAGTTTCCAGTGGTCATGTATGGATGTGAGAGTGTGAAGAAGGCTGTGAAGAAGGCTGAGTGCCGAAGAATTGATGCTTTGAAATGTGGTGTTGGAGAAGACTCTTGAGAGTCCCTTGGACTGCAAGGAGATCCAACTAGTCCATTCTGAAGGAGATCAACCCTGGGATTTCTTTGAAAGGAATGATGCTGAAGCTGAAGCTCCAGTACTTTGTCCACCTCATGCAAAGAGTTGACTCATTGGAAAAGACTCTGATGCTGGGAGGGATTGGGGGCAGGAGGAGAAGGGGATGACTGAGGATGAGATGGCTGGATGGCATCATGGACTCGATGGACGTGAGTCTGGGTGAACTCCGAGAGATGGTGATGAACAGGGAGGCCTGGTGTGCTGCGATTCATGGGGTCGCGAAGAGTCGGACACGACTGAGCGACTGAACTGAACTGAATGAACCGAGGGCTTCCCTGGGATTCCCAGGTGTGGCACTCGTGGTAAAGAACCAGCCTGCCAGTGCAGGAGCCATAAGGGATGCAGGTTCAAGCCCTGGGTCAGGAAGGTCCCCTGGAGGAGGGCGTAGCAACCCACACCAGTGTTCTTGCCTGGAGAATCCCCATGGACGGAGGAGCCTGGTGGGCCACAAGGGGTTGCAAAGAGTCAAACACGACTGAAGGGGCCAGCACACCAGATGTTTGGGATCTGAGCCCAGGCGGCCTGGGCGGGAGTAGGGGAGGGAGACGGGGGAGAGGCCAAGCCAAGCAGGCCCATTCGGGTGCAAGTGATCCATGTGAACAGTCTGGGATTCACCCGGGAGCCTCTGAGAGAGACTGAGAACACACCCAGACAAACGGGAAAATTGAGGGCTGCCCGGGGGCATGAGATCCCACCTCCTCCGGTCTGTCTGCTCTGCCTGCAGGAGAAGTGAGCACCCAGGCCCTGGGTACCAGAGATGCTGGTGGCAAACAGCAGTGTAAGGAGGGGCATCTCCACGCGACCTGCTGAGCACAGGGGATGCTGACGGCATCAGAGTGTCTGCTCCAAACAGCACTCCCAGTGGCTTTTTCAAGGCGTAATTCCCCATTTTATGAGAGATCTTTGCTCCAGTGAAAGTAGTCATTAAGCTTTCCCCAGCTAGTTTCCCTCCAAATTATCACATGTATGGTGGATGTTTGTATCCACATGTTTGGGTCAATGATGCTGATGAATAAAAATTTAAGGGAGACTGTAGCTGGTTCCTGGAGTGCCTTTATTCCTAAGGCACCCACAGGCACACTTAAATAGCTCCCATTTCCAAGAGGCCTAAGTCAGTGTCTTATTTTTGCCCCCAAAGCTCCCATCCAGGGCCAGCCAACAGTACATGTTCCCATCCTGGAGCTGCTCATCCCAGACCCTCAGCCTGGACTTCTCCCCTCACCTGAGGGATAGAAGAGCATTGGCAAGAGAAGGAGGCTTTGGCAACATGTACTGCTTGATAATGGAGCTGGCTACCCATGCAATAACTGAGACTTTTGAGTCTTGCTGGAATGTCCTCAGAGGTTCACGATACCTTCTTCCTGCCCCGGAACTCCTCTGTAACTCTGGAAACTTAAAAAATGCTGCCCAAGAATCATCTCTGAGTGTGGATCAGTCCTGCTTTCAGCACCTGCCAAAGCACATGATCATCACGTGATCCCAAGCTGTGGCCTTTTATGCATGAGACAGAAGAGGCACCCAGGCTCCAGACTGGTCCTCTCTGGATCCCATTTGCATTGAACAATGTCTGGTACAAAGGAACATTATTAAATGAGTCCCTGAAGGGACAATGAATTAGCCCATCTGGATGCCTGCATGGGCCACTTTCTCTTATCTAGGCCTTTTGTTTAAACATCAACTTCTCAGGAAAGCCTTTACTAACCACCCTTCCTAACACAGCAAATCCTATTCCAGACACCCCCTTCTCCCGTTCTTTGCTGTATTTCCTCCGCGTCACTTCTCACTATTTGGCGCCCTGCATGCTTGACTCATCTGTGGCCTGTCTGTCCTCTCAGGAATGTGAGCTCCACTTGGCTCAACTTTGTGCTCGTTTGGTTCATTGTTGAAGATCCAGTGCGTAAAGCAGGGCCTGGAACATAGAAATACTCAGTAATTTCTGTAGAATAAGAAAAGAGAAAATAAATTAACGAGTGAAGAACTATTGTGACCACGGTCCCAGGCTGTGACCACATTTTTGTCTGTTGATGCTCAGAGACACAGATATTGAAAATGCCAGAAAACTTTTGCAGGGCAAAGTAGCAAGTTACACCTAACTTATAGTTAGTTGAAGACCAATTATATAATTATAGAATGCTAGTCTATTTGATAGATCCAGGACAAAGTTGAGAACAGATGGAATTAGAACTTACCCTGCCAAAGAAATGCAGCTCTGATGGACACAGCTTGGGAAACCTGAATGTCTGGTGGGGAATCTGAATGCTCATTATAGGAAACCCCGCCTGAATATTCACGAGAGATCCTTTTCCTCCAAGACACAGGAAGAGGGCTATGAGCTGACCCCACAGAGCTGAACCACGCAGGGGTCGGTGTGGTGACCCAGCTCCAGCAGACGCTGCATGAGACCTGTGCTGTTCACCCACTCACTTGTGTCCAAATCCGTGCCAGCCCAACTCTGGCGTGAACTGCAGCACGCCAGGCTTCCCTGTTCTTCACCATCTCCCAGAGTTTGCTCAAACTCATGTCGATGGAGTCGGTGACGCCATCCAACCATCTCGTCCTCTGTCATCCCCTTCTCCTCCTGCCTTCAATCTTTCCCAGCTTTTGGGTCTTTTCTAATGAGTCGGCTCTTCACATCAGGTGGCCAAACTATTAGAGATTCAGTTTCAGCGTCAGTCCTTCCAGTGAATATTAAGGGTTGATTTCCTTTTGGATTCACTGGTTTGATCTCCTTGCAGTTCGAGGGACTTTCAAGAGCCTTCTCTCCAGACCTTGGTAAGGATTTTTTGCAGGATCTGTCTATATAAACAAGCGTGCTCAGAGACTAGATTTTCTCAACTTTTCCACAATTTCTTTCCTGAAAATGTCACTCCAGAATCTGCTTGGCAAACCCACACTCACTGCAGCTGCCCTCTCAACTACAGGACTGGGGGCTCTTGTGGAGACCACAGCTTCCCGACTTCCCATAAGCTGGCTGAACCCAGAGGTGCTCAGGACGTCTGCACAGGGGAAGCTTCCTCAAGTTTCCCACAAAAGGAAAGCAGGAGAGCCTAAAGTAAATGGCCAAATGGATAATCACTGCCTAAACAAAATCTGCTTCAAAATTGAATTAGCTAAACAAGGATAAGTGCAGGAACGACTCAGATTTATATTCAAAATCGACAGGATGCCTATAGATTTTCAACAGGCACTCCCAAATAAGCAGGCAGGCATTCTTTCTCCATTTGGGGGCTTTATTCCTTCACTAAAAAAAAAAATTGTGTTTCCATCTGCTTGAAAGTTAAGTTTTAGAAAGAGAGTTCCAGAATTTCATGTTTAGGCCAAACCTCACAGTTCCATAGCAGCCTTGCCATGTCTAACTGAGGATGACTCACATTTGCAGAGCTCTCCCTTGTTTAAGAGAGCTTCCTGCTTCACATTGATTTTGCTCTTTCGCAATCCTGGGAGGAACTAGGGCAGGGATTCACATGATTATCAGGTGAAATAGGATCCCTTTACAGGAAAAATAAAAATGTGAATCTCAGAGTGGTCGAGTGACTGGCCTGGGGTCACCCAGCACGCAACTTCATTCTGTTACCTTTGTGTCTGGCTGCTTTGGCCTTCCTCAAACTGTCCTGGGAGCTCTTGCTTGCTCTCCAAGTCCTTGTAACCACATCATCATGCATTTTTGTCCTTGCTAGTAGGTCTATGACTGATTCTGAAACTAAATCAAGTCCGCATATGTTTGCAGCCCAGAAGTGTGGGGAACATGAAGCTGTGGGGACCACCTCCCTGAACAGCCACGTCAGGGTGTGGACCACAGATGCTAACTGCAGGGCTCCAGGGGAATCAGCAATGCTTTCCTCCATATTTTTTTCTCAGAAAAAAAAAAGCATTAAAAACAAATGAAAATTTCTGAGCTTCTTTAAACCATGGAAGAGAAGCCCCCAAGACTCCCTAGCCACCTATCTCCCTAGCCACCTCCCACTCAGACATGGATGGGCTCTCCACCCGAGCTGCCACTCTGAGAAGCAGTAACAGGATCCATCCCCACTCCTACCTCTCACCCCAGTTCTTGCTTCCTTCCTCCAGGACTCACGCCAGTCACTGGTGACCCTGGAAGTTTCTGTAGAGACAATTACCAGCTATTTGGATACCATGTTATCTTGGATACCATGCCCAGAAATCCCTATAAAAGTGTTCCAGACTGCAAAGATTCCCCATGGTGCCTCCAATAACCAAACAGACTTTTCATCTTTCTCATTTATCCTTACAGTCACTCACATGTTTATTCACCTTCTGTGCCCTGATTCTGAGCCACACGTCAAGCCAGGTTACCAGGAATAAGGAGGAGAGGATGGATCTCACTTGATATCAGGGAGCTCGTGAGCTGCTACAACCATCTAACTAACACAGCATGAAGTGTTGTGTTATAAGATGAACACAGAAGTACTGTCTGCATGCCAGAAAAGGGAGATTTCACTCCAAGGGGATGTTGCAGGACAGTTTGTGTGGAGGTGACTTTGTTTTGGGTCATTAAGAACAAAGAGGAAGGTTTAACTGAGCAGAGTAAAAGGAGGTGTCTACTTCAGGTAGTGGGACCCCGGAACAAAGACCTGGGGCCTGAAAGGACGCAGCGACTACTGAGCCTGGCGGTGGATTTAGACGTAGAAAGGGGAGTGTGACCGACGTTGTGCCCAGGAGGTCAACGGGGCCAGGTAGAGGAAAGCCCAGAGCCTGGACTTGAACCTGCAAGCGACACGAGGCCAGAGAGCACTGGGGAGATGAGGGTCAAGACTCCTGGGCCTGGTTTACAGTTGCCAGGGGGAGGGATAGTTAGAGGGCTTGGGACGGACGCGTGTACACACTGCTGTATTTAAAACGGGAACCGACGAAGGCCTCCTGCACAGCGCGGGAGCTTGGTGTTGTGTGGCAGCCGAGATGGGAAGGCCTTTGGGGGAGTGGGCGCCTGCCTGTGCATGGCTGCAGCCTTTCGCTGCCCACCGGAATATCCACAGTGTTGCTAACCAGCTATAATCCAGAGCAAAATACAAAGCTGAAAAAGGAGAAAGAAGCCTGGGTCTGGGGAGCAACGGGCGTGTGCGCACCCTTGGTGAGGCCAGGGGCCGTCTCTGGAGGCCGCCGCACAGTGTCGGCTCCCTGCCCAGGGGCCCAGAGCCCGCGGGAGCACCAGCAAGGCCCGGCCCCCAGGAGGCCTGCGCCCCCAGGAGGCCTGCCGCGCGCAGCAAGTGCGACCCGGGAGGGCTGCCTTCCGCCCAGACGCCCGGGAGCCACTCCTCGTGGGCTCTCACTGCTCGCCCGCGCCAGGGGCCTCTCCGCGGCTCTCAGCCTCGTTGTGGATGGGCCAGGCCAGGCTTCTTTCCCCCTCAAGGACCGTGAGTGAGGCGGATGCCAGCCAAGGCGTGAGAAGCGCCGCCGTCCAGGGGTTGGGCCCTCTCTTGCTCCAGGCTTGATCAGGATGTCCTCTGCACTGCGGCCCCGGAGCTGAGTCTGTGCAGGTTAGCTGCTTCCAGCAGAGTGTCAGCACAGGCTCTTGAAGATCCCCAAATCCCACTTGCTGGCGCATTTAAGGCTTGGAGCCTAACTGGGAAGGTCTGCAGCCCACTAACCTTCTTTTGACAAACACCTGCCACATGACTGCCAGGGGCCAGACACTTTTCAAGGATGGAACGTGGAGAAAGCAGCGATGCAATCTTTCCTTCTCAGATTAAGTCACTGAGGGAGACATAGCCCCAGCCATGGCCAGAGGGCTGTGGAAGCCCAGAGAAGAGGGACTTAACCCGGGCTTGGGCTTCCCTGTGGTGCAGATGGCAAAGAATCTGCCTGCAATGTGGTCGGCCCAGGTTTGATCCCTGGGTCAGGGCGATCCCCTGGAGAAGGGACTGGCAACCCGCTCCAGTATGCTTGCCTGAGGAATCCCACGGACAGAGGAGCCTGGTGGGCTGCAGTCCATGAGGTTGCAAAGAGTTGGACACAGCTTAGCAGCTAAACCACCATCAGTCCAGCCTTGGTGAGGGGGAGAGAGTGTAGGCAGTGCAGGGCCTCTGAGGAGGGAAGGCGAGCATCCGCACGGCGCCTGTGGGCGCCTGTGGAGTTGGGCGGCCACTGCCCTGGGAGAGGGGCTGGAGCCCAGGGGGCGGGGCCCTCACTGAGCCAGGAGGCAGCGCCATCTTCCCCGCCCTTCTCCTCTCCCTGGGTACTGGGAGTGAGCTTCCCTCTCCCCTTGGCTTTCCAAGCCTAGACCAAAAAAAAGCTGGGATTGGTGGTTCACTTCAGGGCCAGCTCAGACTCAGCTGCAGCTGGGCCCACTGGCTGTCCAGGGGCCTGGGTGTGTCGCAGTAAGCCCACCGTGTTGAGCAAAGCTCTTGTTCTACAATGGAAGGAAGCCTGGTGCTGGAGTCAGCCAGGCAGCCCTGGCTCTGGCCTTCACCCTACAGCCTTGGACTAATTACTCCCCTCTCTAGCCTCATTTCCCCTCCTCTGCAGGGAAGGAGCTGAGCATCCATCCAGCCTCCTTATGCTACAAGTCTGTGATCAACACATTCAATGCCAGAGGTCTAGGCCCTGCGCCAAATCAGATGTTGCTAATCACCCACGGCCACAGAATTGGAAAGCAGCAGCGTCAGGGATACAGGCTGCGTGCCCCAAGCACACACGAGCCCTTCTCACCAGAAGACCTGCTCTAGTAAAAGAATCAGTGGCTTTGCCTTGCTCAAACCAGTCTTGATCATTCTAACCGCATGGCAAAACTCAGCCACTCTGGTTTGCAGAACAACTCCCTCATAGTCACAGAATGTGCCAGCTCTCTTGATGTCTGTCCTCATGAACAGCTTTGCCAGTTGTGTTCGGGAATTAAGACACTCCTGGAGCTCAGGCCAAATGATGTTCCCTGGAAGCAGAGTTGTTGTGGTTTTTTTGTACATTTGTAACCCAGCTTATCACCCCATGTGCTAATGGAAGGAGCCAGCAGGACACCAAGGGTATGAATGTCTATTACTCTGTGTTGGGTGCTGTGCTGGGCACGCCACTCTCATCACTGCATGTGGTCCCTACACTGAGGAGGGAACTGAGTGATTAGTCCCGAGGCAGATGGCTGAAAATGAGGGAGAGGGGAATCGAACTCAGGGCTGACTTCAAAATCCATTGCTGCTGCAAGGGCGTGTGTTTAGACTGCAGCACCCACATGCTTGAAAAAGAAAATGTCATTGCACTTAAATCTTCGTGGGGCTGTGCTTTGGTGAGGCCTTGGTACAGGGTCTGTCTCCACCCTGCCTCTGATTCTCTTTCCTTTATTAACCTGGAGATCAGGTCTCTCCAGCAAAGAGTAACCAAAGTGGATACTCACCTGTGCAGCTTCTGAATGCACTCACGCACACACACCAGGGCTAGGGTAGAGAGGAAGCATACCCACGCGTACACACTGCCTTTCCGCTTACACAACAGCTGTACATTTGTTATCATGCCCAATCTTCACAGCAGTTATTAAGGGAATGCCATCACTGGCATTTTCTTAACTTTTAAAAACTTTTATTTTGACATGATTATGTAGTCACAGGAAGTTTCAAAGAGTACAGAGAGGTCCCCTCTACCCTTTACCCAGCTTCCCACTATGGGTACATCTTATGTAACTAGAGGACAATATCAAAACCGGGAAGCTGACGTTAGCGTAATGTGTGCACGGACAGTTCTATGTGAGTTTATCACGTGTGTAGAACTGGATAACTGCCATGGCGGAAAAGCCGGTATTATAAGGTCAGACACCATGCGGTTCCGTCTATATACCAGCACTCTCAATTTAAAGATGCAAAACTGATGTTCAGAAAGATGATGTGATTTGCTCAGAGTCACACAGCTAGTGAGCGGTTTGTGAACCCAGGCCGTGACTCCAATTAAGCACATCAGATTGCTCTGGTTAACTTTAGGAAGTGATTCAGCACAGATCTCAATGAAAATTCTCAAAAAGTTTATTTCCTGAAGGAAACAGAACTGCCACTGCAAAACCTCTCTCTCCAGTCTTCAGCCTCCATCTCGGAAGGGTCTGCTCCTCCCCTGAGAGCCCCTAAGAGTTGGTGACGGGCTGGCTTTCAACACCAAGTTCTCGCGTAGGGCCTGGGACAACTGTGGCCTCATAGCATGACCACTATCTGTTGTAGTTCTAGGCAGGCCCAACCTAGATCTCTTCTGGATTCCAGCTCAGCTGCCCCCATAGAGCTCCCAGAGGGGCTTGTCATAAAATGTTAAGGGTTCAGGCATTTCCTGAGCATTTCCCCCAAGTGCTATGCTTTTATACAAGGGAGGAATGTGTGCTCAGAGTTTTAGATTACCTAAGAATCTCTTGATGAAAGTAAAAGAGGAGAGTGAAAAAGTTGGCTTAAAGCTCAACATTCAGAAAATGAAGATCATGGCATCCGGTCCCATCACTTCATGGGAAATAGATGGGGAAACAGTGGAAACAGTGTCAGACTTTATTTAGGGGGCTCCAAAATCACTGCAGATGGTGATTGCAGCCATGAAATTAAAAGACGCCTACTCCTTGGAAGAAAAGTTATGACCAACCTGGATAGTATATTGAAAATCAGAGACATTACTTTGCCGAGTAAGGTCCGTCTAGTCAAGGCTATGGTTTTTCCTGTGGTCATGTATGGATATGAGAGTTGGACTGTGAAGAAGGTTGAGCACCCAAGAATTGATGCTTTTGAACTGTGGTGTTGGACAAGACTCTTGAGAGTCCCTTGGACTGCGAGGAGATCCAACCAGTCCGTTCTAAAGCGCTCAGCCCTGGGGTTTCTTTGGAAGGAATGATGCTAAAGCTGAAACTTCAGTACTTTGGCCACCTCATGAGAAGAGTTGACTCATTGGAAAAGACCCTGATGCTGGGAGGGATTGGGGGCAGGAGGAGAAGGGGACGACCGAGGATGAGATGGCTGGATGGCATCACGGACTCGATGAATGCGAGTCTGAGTGAACTCCGGGAGATGGTGATGGACAGGGAGTCCTGGTGTGCTTCAATTCACGGGGTTGCAAAGAGTCAGACACAACTGAGTGACTGAACTGAACTGAACTGAAGAATCCTGCGAATGTGATTTGGCCAAGCTGGTATTCCCAGCATGTGACGTTTACAGGAAGAAATGTCCTGCCATCACTGGCTTGATTCAGGCATTCATCACTCCTGCCTGGACAATTACAAATTTTCCTCACCGTCTCTCTGTTCTGAATCTTATTCTGCTCCAATATTTTCCTCCCACATCTTTCTGGAGTCACCGATTGGGTGGACAATAACTGGCATGTCAATCACTGCAGTGAGGACTTTAGACCCACGGCCCCATTTATTCTCCACAAAGACAGTACAAAGTAGATCCTCCCAGTCCCCATGCTTCACAGAGTGGAAACACACTGAGGGAGGCTTCCACAAAGACCCTCAGTTGAGTAAGAAGGAAGAGTGGTACTGAATGCAGACTCAATTGACTCTAGACTACTGCCTCTTGTTTACACAAACAAATCTAACCTTATCATCCTGCTCAAAAGATGGGGTAGAACCAGGTCTCTCTCTCTGCCCATTCCCTCTTAAACACAACTATTATCCCTGGAAATAAACACAAGAGAATCAAAGGAAGACCATACAGATGGAAGCACGATGGTGTGCTGGTTGGGGACCCCAGGGCAGCAGAGAATCTTATGACTGTCAACCCAACAGAAGAATGTCGGTTCTTCCCAAATTGATCTATAGATTTAGTGAAATTAGTATTGAGATCCCATGAAGTTTTTCTTTTTGTACTGATAGACAATATTATTCTAAAATTTGTATGGAAAAGCACAGTACTAAAAAAAGATCAAGCTAAGAAGAGCAAAATGGAAACAGGCCCGCTACGCTAAGGCTTACTCTAGAACTGCAGTCATCTAGACAGCACGGCCCTGGTGGAGACAAGGCACTGAGTCAGTGAGGCTCACACACGCATCCCTAACTGGTTTACCAAGTTTCCAGAGCAAGTCAAAAGAGGAAGAACAGCCCTTTCAACACGTGATGCTGGAAGAATTGGAATCCATCAACAGAAAGAAAGAAAGAGGCTTTAACACTGCACTCACACTTTCAGTTCAGTTCAGTTCAGTCGCTGAGTCGCGTCTGACTCTTTGCAACCCCATGAATCGCAGCACGCCAGGCCTCCCTGTCCATCACCAACTCCCGGAGTTCACTCAGACTCATGTCCATCGAGTCAGTGATGCCATCCAGCCACTCACACTTTACAGAGCAATTAATTCGAAATGGATAACAGATTAATGTTAAATTTGAAAGTGTAGAACCTTCAGAAAAGAATGGGAGAAATTATTCTGGAATTCAGTTCATTTCAGTTCAGTCATTCAGTCGTGTCCGACTCTTTGTGACCCCATGGACTGTAGCACACCAGGCTTCCCTGTCCATCACCAACTCCTGGAGTTTACTCAAACTCATGTCCATTGAGTTGGTGATCCCAATCAACCATCTCATCCTCTGTCATCCCCTTCTTCTCCCATCTTCAATCTTTCCCAGCATCAGGGTCTTTTCCAATCAGTCAACTCTTTGCATCAGGTGGCCAAAGTACTGGAGTTTCAGCTTCAACATCAATCCTTCTAATGAACACCCAGGGCTAATCTCCTTCAGAATGGACTGGTTGGATCTCTTTGCAGTTCAAGGGACTCTCAAGAGTCTTCTCCAACACCACAGTTCAAAAGCATCAATTCTTTGGCATTCAAATTTCTTTATAGTCCAACTCTCACACCCTAACATGACTACTAGAAAAACCATAGCTTTGAGTGGACGGACCTTTGTTGGCAAAGTAATACCTCTGCTTTTTAATATGCTGTCTGGATTGGTCACAATTTTTCTTCCAAGGAGCAAGTATCTTTTAATTTCATGGCTGCAGTCACCATCTGCAGTGATTTTGAAGCCCAAAAAGATAGTCTGCCACTGTTTCCACTGTTTCCCCATCTATTTCCCATGAAGTGATGGGACCACATGCCATGATCTTCGTTTTCTGAATGTTGAGCTTTATGCCAACTTTTTCACTCTCCTCTTTCACTTTCATCAAGAGGCTCTTTAGCTCCTCTTCACTTTCTGCCATAAGGGTGGTGTCGTCTGCATATCTGAGGTTACTGATATTTTTCCCGGCAATCTTGATTCCAGCTTGTGCTTCCTCCAGCCCAGCGTTTCTCATGATTTGCTCTGCATAGAAGTTAAGTAAGCAGGGTGACACTATCCAGCCCTGACGTGCTCCTTTCCCTGTCTGGAGCTAGTCCTGGAGCTGCATTAGGTGAAGAGCTCCTACACTTGGCGCTAACAGCACAGTCCATGATAGGAAAATCTGATACATGAACTAATCAAATTTTGAAATATTTTCTCTGTAAAATACACTGTTGGGAGTATGAAAAGACAACTAAAATAGGAAGAAAATATTTCCAAATCAGATGTCTGACAAAGTACTCATATCTAGAATATAGAGAGAATCTTCAAAATTCAAGAGCCAAAAAAAAAAAAAAATCTGTTATGTAATGGACAAAAGACAAATTTACATTCACTGAAGAGTATATATAGATGTTAAACAAGCATAGGAGAATATGCACAACAGCAGTAGCCATTAGACAAAATCAAATAAAGACAAAATGAGATATGGCTCTGTACCTATAGTCATGGCTAAAATAAAAAACACCCGACGTCACCTAAACCTGCAAAGGGCGCAGAGAAGTTCCGTCACTCATACAGTGTTTCCAGGAAGGGAGAAGTTCCGTCACTCATACAGTGTTTCCAGGAAGGGAGAATGCACAGCCACGCTGGAAAGAGCATGAAAACTTCTTAAAAAAATAAGCACACGACTACCACACAACCTAGAAATTACACTCTTGGCCATTTCCCCGAGACGTGAAAGGTGTGTGCCTGTGAGCACCTGCACCTGAATGCTCATGACACTCTCAGTTGCAACAAGCAAAGGCTGGAGACAGCCAGGACGGTGCCCTTCGATGGGTGAATGATCAAACACACTTTGCGCACCCCTGCCTTGTGTATTATGACCAACCTAGACAGCATATTGAGAGTCCCTTGGACTGCAGGGTGATCCAACCAGTCCATTCTAAAGGAGATCAGTCCTGGGTGTTCATTGGAAGTACTGATGCTGAGGTTGAAGCTCCAGTACTTTGGCCACCTCATGCGAAGAGCTGACTCATTGGAAAAGACCCTGATGCTAGGAGGGATTGGGGACAGGAGGAGAAGGGGACGACCGAGGATGAGATGGCTGGATGGCATCACTGACTCGATGGACATGAGTTTGGGTGAACTCCGGGAATTGGTGATGGACCGGGAGGCCTGGTGTGCTGTGATTCATGGGGTCGCAAAGAGTCGGACACGACTGAGTGACTGAACTGAACTGAACTGAACCTTGTGTATTAGGCAAGGTTTTCCAAAGAAATAGAACCAATATTTGTGTATCCATTTATCAGCAGAATAGAACAAGAATTGAAGGTGATCACTATCTTCTTGGAAATCCTTAAGTCGCAGGGTCTTTGAACCTTGCTAGCTGCATGGGTGACTCACCTGTGGAAGACGGGTGTGGCTCCCGGCCCCTGTGGAGGCAGGCAGGCCCCCCGGAAGCTGCAAGACGCTCCCCTCCCCCGACCTTCGGCCTGCATTGCCACACGGAGGGCCCAGAGTGCTAGGCTGGCTTGCGACTCTGTCTCTCATGACCTGAAGCTCTGCAGATCAAGTCACGAAACTAGGGTTTGGCGGTTCGACTTTTCCTTTCAGGGAAGGAGCCAGGGTGCCAGATTTAGTGGTTTGCGAATGGAGCCTCCACCCTACAGATGCTGGTGAAGATGACTGTAGCCCAGCGGCTGCGATGCTGCCTGGCCTGTGTGCAAGGCCTCAGAATCAACGAGGCCTGCTGCTGAAGACAATTGAGTCACAGGTGACTGGGAGAATATGCATGGGGCTCCTTGCTCAAGCCTGGCTCACTCCAGGCAGATGTTCTTAACTGCCTCAAATCATGAAGTCTTCCAAGGAGGCAGAGAGGAAAGTCAGGTGATTTCCTACCACAGAAATGAGGTGAAATGTATTTTCTGGTCAGACACAGTTGAGATCATTTGACATGGAGCCCAGAATAGCAGGTTTGTGGGACTCAGAAGCATTCTTTATCCCAGTGATCTCATTCTACATCCATGGGTACTGATGCGTGAATAAAGAGGAGCTGAATGTTCAAGGTCCAGGATTAAATGCCTATTTCCTGGCCCAAGCAAGAATAAAACCCATAATGACTGCAATAGCCTTAAACAAGTAATTTCAAGCTCTTAGCCTTTTCAGCAAAGTGATAACCACCATCTGTTCATCCACACATTCAAAAGCATTTATTGAACATCTACTATAAACTGAATATCATACAAGTCACCAGGGATTCAAAGATGCAAAGCAGAATTCTGCCCTTAAGAAGGAACAGAGAAATACGGAAAATAAAATGGAATAATAATGGTGGGATAGCGGAAAGTCCCCAGCCCCGGGCAAGACTGGCCGCCAGGTGACCTCAGGGACCCCAAGGTGAGCAGCGCAGCGTGGTATGGCTAGCTTCACTCAGGGTGAGTCCTTCCTGATAGCCACCGCCAACATCCATGGCAGTGAGCTTGGCCGCTTTGGACATTTGAAATCGACAGGAAGCCTGAAGTCTTAAAGGGGGCCTGGGGTGCAGTCACTTGGTTATTCCAGTGTAATTTTTTAGAGCCAGGATGTAACTAGGAGCTGAACTCATAAAACACAGCAGTTAAAGATTTCAGTGTGGTTGATGTATCTGTCTCTGGTTTTTCTTTGATAAGACAGCCGAGCTCCAACAGGAGTAAATGCTCATAGGGGAGCAGTGAGCTGTGCCCCTTCTGAGTTGGTGTGCCCTTGATCTGCTGGTGGCTCAGACAGTAAAGCGTCTGCCTGCAACGCAGGAGACTGGGGCTCACTCCCCGGGTCGGGAAGAACCCCTGGAGATGGAAATGGCAACCCACTCCAGCACTCTTGCCTAGAAAATTCCATGGATGGAGGAGCCTGGTGGGCTATAGTCCATGGGGTCACAAAGAGTCGGACACGACTGAGTGACTTCATTTTCGCTGTCCTGGGCATGAGCTTTGGAGAGGAAGGCTTGCTAGGCTGGGATAGAATCCTGAGATGGCTCAGACAGGATACGGCTTTCCCCGGAGTCTGTGGCCACTTGACTGAGTCTGCCGGGGAGTCTGCCAGACCCAGTCTCACATAAGTCCAGGGCTGGTCCAGGAAATGTCATAGTTCTGGATGTCATCAACTGTCTAAGGAGGCTTGACCAGACTCTTGGTTCTGAGCATTCTACAGCCAGCCTTTCGTAAACCTGGCACAGCCATCAGCACCCACAGAAGGCTAACAGGGCGCATGGTGGCCAGCCTGAGTGCTCTGTCCCGAGGGATCCCTAAAGACGCCATCAGGAAAGGAGGCGTGGTGAGCACAGGACACTTCTGGAGGAACTTTCCAGAGTGACACGTATCAGAGCCCCCATCCAGGTGTGCCTCATCAGTCCAGGGGTGCTAAGCCCACACCGGGGGATGCACGTGGGGCTGGAGAGATGCATTTCATTAGAACAAACGCTGCCTTTGGGGACTTTCTGAATAGTCCAACACAAACTCTGTTGACAGCATTCATCAGAGGGAGCAAGTTACCTGCAGATCAGAACCCAGAGTGGTCCAGACGCCTGAACTCAGCACACTGACTTCTTTCACGAGGGAGGAGACTGAGCAGAGGGCTGTGTAGGCAGGCTAGAACCCAGGTCAGATCCCAGTCTGAGCAGTTGCGTGCCAGTGACCCGCCTGTGCGCATGCACGCACGCACACATGCACGCGCGCGCACACACACACACGTACACACTCATGCACATGAGTGATGCCCCTCTTGGGGCAGTCCACACTGAGAGCAAGCTAGAGTTACAGTCCATGGGTGCATATCAAAAGAGCTCCTACAAGCCTCTGCCAAGCTGTGCAGGCATCTGGAAAGAATTTCAGTCTGGGCTAAAAAACCGTGTTTAGAACGACATTTTCCTGTAATATCCCCCTTTCTAAATAGGCACATCATGGCTGTCCTGAGTCTGATTTCAAGGTCTAAAATTTGTTCGAATTCACACTGATTTGGGGAAGAAAGGGGAGGCAGTCTGTTGCAGGAGGGAACACAGGGCAGGAGGTGCAGCCTGGGCCAGGAAGCGCCACAGCAGCGGGCACAGCAGGCGCACTCCAGCCTTCTCAGGAGGGCGCGGGGCTTGCACGGATCCTGAAGGGCATATGTGTTAGCCCAGCCCCTGCCAGACCTCCTGCTATTTATGTGTAAACACAGGGGCTGAGTTGTCCCTCCCTCCTTCACTGAAAGCAGGATGCCCCATGTTTCCTTTCCCCATTCTATGCAGAAGCAGAGCGAGGGGATCAGAAAGGCGTACATCCCTATGGGATGGATGCTAGTGAAAGAAGGGTCTGTGGAAGAAGGACCAGGAATTCACGTGAGGTTCAGAAGACCAAGCTAACACTGTTCTCCTTTTCTTAATGAGTTGCCTCTCCTTCTGTAGAGCTCATCAGGATAGGCAACAGGAACTCACTTCTTTCTTTCTGACTGTACTTCCCGCAGTCCCCGGACCTCGGGAAGACAGGAGTTGCTCAGAGTCCCCTCTCCTGCGGATCAGCGCCATCAGGCGCTCCTTCTGACAGAGCTGCAGGTGAGGACAAGCTCAGCACGAGTCACGTTCTGGGAGAAAACAAGCCATTCTCGCCGTCAACCCACTCTTTGTGCCGTGTGGACCTAGTTTAAAGCTCACAGTTCCTCCCAGTGAAAGTCTGCAAATTCATTGTTCTTGCTAGTGCCATTAGTGATGGAGAGCTCCTCAGCTCCACGGGGCTCTAGAGGATACTGAGAAACTGCAGTTCAGTATCTCAAGTGGCAGCTCCCAACTTGCCTCTGTGTGGTACCTGGAAGGGCATTGGCTGCAGGGAGAAAATATCACGACTGGACTGTCATAAATACACAGAGCCCCTGCTGCTGCTGCTGCTAAGTTGCTTCAATCGTGTCCAACTCTGTGTGACCCCACAGATGGCAGCCCACCAGGCTCCCCCGTCCCTGGGATTCTCCAGGCAAGAACACTGGAGTGGGTTGCCATTGCCTTCTCCAATTCATGAAAGTGAAAAGTGAAAGCGAAGTTGTCTGTTGTGTCTGACTCTTCGTGACCCCATGGACTGCAGCCTACCAGGCTCCTCCGTCCATGGGGATTTTCCAGGCAAGAGCACTGGAGTGGGTGCCATGACCTTCTCCCACAGAGCTCCTAGAGGATGTTAAACTGGGTTTTCTTTATCAGATCACAGAGAGCTATTCGATGGTGGGCGGGAGAGATAGCTTCTCTTTACTCTTCACCCCTGGTGCTGTCCGGGCGGCGCTAGTGGCAGAGAGTCTGTCTGCCAGTGCAGGAGATGCAAGAGATGGGTCCGGAAGATCCCCTGGAGAGGGGCATGGCAATTCAATCCAGTATTCTTGCTTCGAAAATTTCATGGACAGAGGAGCCCGGTGGGCTACAGTTCATGGGGTCTCAACAGTCAGACACAACTGAGCATATACCCACAGCCTGCACCCCTATTTCTTCCATTACAAACTCCAGAATATTTGTGCTTACCTGCCTCCCACTAAGATTGTATAATACATTTTTTTCCAGTGTTTTACTTGGGGAAACTGGTGGGGGAAGTTTGGACGTCCAGCTTTTTAGAGTAAATACTCTATAAAGTAAGGGACCTTGCTTTTGACAATACGGAAAGCTTCTTCCAACCTACCTCAGGGCATTCATTGCTGTTTCTGAGTCTCTCTCCTTGCTTTTCTCCCCATGAAGGGCTGACCAGAAGAGGAAAACATCACACTGTTCATTAAGATAGATTTGAACCTGAGCTCCACCACCTGCTAGGTCTGTGACTCTGGGAAAACTGATAAACTTCTCTGGTTGTCCATTTCAGTTCAGTTCAGTTCAGCTAAGTTCAGGCGCTCAGTCGTGTCTGACTCTTTGCGACACCATAAATCACAGCACACCAGGCCTCCCTGTCCATCACCAACTCCCAGAGTTCACTCAAACTCATGTCCATCGAGTCAGTGATGCCATCCAGCCATCTCATCCTCTGTCATCCCCTTCTCCTCCTGCCCCCAATCCCTCCCAGCATCAGGGTCTTTTCCAATGAGTCAACTCTTCGCAGGAGGTGATCAGAGTATTCGAGTATCAGCTTTAGCATCCATCAATGCTTCCAATGAACACCCAGGACTGATCTCCTTCAGAATGGATTGGTTGGATCGCCTTGCAGTCCAAGGGACTCTCAAGAGTCTTCTCCAACACCACAGTTCAAAAGCATCAATTCTTCAGCACTCAGCTTTCTTCACAGTCCAGCTCTCACATCCATACATGACCTCAGGAAAAACCATAACCTTGACTAGACGGACCTTTGTTGGCAAAGTATTGTCTCTGCTTTTTAATATGCTGTCTAGGTTGGTCATAACTTTCCTTTCAAGGAGCAAGTATCTTTTAATTTCATGGCTGCAGTCACCATCTGCAGTGATTTTGGAGCCCCCCAAAATAAAGTCTGCCACTGTTTCCACTGTTTCCCCTTCTATTTCCCATGAAGTGATGGGACCAGATGCCATAATCTTCATTTTCTGAATGTTGAGCTTTAAGCCAACTTTTTCACGCTATTTCACTTTCATCAAGAGGCTTTTTAGTTCCTCTTCACTTTCTGCCATAAGGGTGGTGTCATCTGCATATCTGAGGTGACTGATATTTCTCCTGGCTGTCTTGATTCCAGCTTGTGTTTCTTCCAGTCCAGCGTTTCTCATGATGTACTCTGCGTATAAGTTAAACAAGCAGGGTGACAGTATACAGCCCTGACACCCTCCTTTTCCTATTTGGAACCAGTCTGTTGTTCCATGCCCAGTTCTAACTGTTGCTTCCTGACCTGTTGTCTGTTTGCTGCTGCTGCTGCTAAGTGGCTTCAGTTGTGTCCGACTTTGTGTGACCCCGTAGGTGGCAGCCCACCAGGCTCCGCCGTCCCTGGGATTCTCCAGGCAAGAACACTGGAGTGGGTTGCCATTATTGTCTGTTTACTCATCTCTAAAACAGAGTTGTTAATATCCACCCTGTGGGGGTTCCTGAGAATTGGATTCAATAGGTAATGAGAACATTCCAGGCTTCAGCACCTGTGTGTAAACTGGGTCACGTTCACCTTAAGAGATGTGAGGCACCCCTGCTCCTATAGGACTTCAGCTCCCTGAGGCTCCTCCCTTGGTTATCCCTCACGTGGACCCCGGGCTGAGGCTGCCGCTGTCTGCCCAGCAGACCTCGCCTCCAGCCTCTGTGAAGCTGTGCCATTCCTCAGTCCCCTCAGCAGCACCCCCTAGCAGACCCTGGCCTTCTCTACTTCCATCCCTAATAGTCTCTGCAGCAATCTGACACATGTTTTTCTAGCTCTTGCCAAAATCTTGCTCAGGCTTTCTGTAATCGAGGGGATCTCCTTTGCAGTGAGTGACCCTGTATGTTCCTCCTCTCAGCACCTACCAGCCTCCATGGTCCTCCGCGGCGTTCGCTGGCCACCCACCATCCATCTGCCTGTCTCCCTGTATCATGGACCATAGGCATCCTCAAGTCTTAGGTCAGTGCCTCCGGCAAAGCCGCCATCAAAGTTCACACAAGCCCTGCTGAGTCCATTTTGAACATGTCGGTTCTTTTAGCATGAAGTGAACTTCAGGCCACTGTCCCTTCCTACGGTCTCCTGAGTCTCAGTCCTCGAACCAAAAGTGTTAAAAAACGAAAATCACTATCTGGCAAAAACTGAAAAAGACTTTCAGATTTAAACTGGCATTTTCTCCCAAATCCTATCAGTTCTATACCCACTAAAAGAAAACAAAATGTACAATAATAACAACAACAAAAGGTGGATGCAGCAGCTCAGCCAGGGCACCCCGCTTCACGGGCACAGTGCGCTGTGCCACGCTGCTCGGTCGCGCCAGACTCTGTGACCCCATGGCTGCAGCCTGTAGGCGCCTCTGTCCATGGGGGCTATCCAGGCAGCAGTGCTGGAGTGGGCTGCCGTGCCCTCCCCCAGGGACCTTCCCGCCCAGGGATCAATTCGCAGTGCAGGCGGATTCTTTACTGCCTGTGTACCAGGGAAACCCCTGCTTCATATATAAGGGAGTAATCAATATTTGCAAAAACCATCAGTCCTTAATTGACTGGGCAAGGGGCTGATTGCCCATTCTTAAAAATGATTATAGGACCTTATAGAAAAATAACATTTTTCTGGAACTACTGGACTTTTCTGGAACTTCTGGAACTACACAAGGGTCATCATTTTGTGTTTCTTCTGTCTCATTAGAATGTCATGAGAATGAGGCCGGCTTGGGGAAAAGATAGAAATGTTAAATAATTAGCAAAAAAATGTTTTTATCATTTTGATAAGATACCTGGCTTGGTCCAGACTGAGTGCCCCTTCTGCACTTGGCAAGGTCCATGCAGTACAGAAAAGGGCAACAGAGCAGCCACAGGTAAAAAGGGAAGCATCAGTGTGCTCGTGTTGCATCCTCTCCAACAGCAACATAACGTTTAAGCTTTTTGGCAGAAAAGGAGTGAATGAGGAGGAGAACTCGAAAAACCCTGTTCACCAGGCCATCTGCAGGGCTGTTTAGAATGAGGAGAGCAGGCTGCTGAGTGCCAAACTCCTGTGCCTCTCAGTTTAACATTTGGAAAATAAAGGGCTTAGCTGAACACCAGAAAACAATAACAGACTGTTTTAATTGAGACTGACCTCTTGCCCATTTTTCATCTGCAACATGTCATGTTTTGTGGGCTTGAATTGTTGTGCTTGTTATTTTTCTTACAGTTGAAAATAGCATCTGGAGAACAATCATTAAGTTATAAATACTTAAGGGAGAATTAGTATTAATTTGAGTCATGCTTGAACCAGATTTATTTTATCTCCAGTAACAGTAATTGCTTCCCCTGGTTAACTGATGGTGGGTAAAGATAGGGACTTGATGCATCATTGCTAAAGAATGAACAAAGACCAGAGAACTCTCTAGAATCCTGCTCCCACTCCTAATTCATATCAGCCTGGAAGGCAGCCCCGTCACCCGCACCCATGTTCTTTTCCTTTCCCTTGAGCACCCTTGAACTTCACCCAAATTGTTCTGGCTCTTGTAAGTTGACATGGGAAAGTTCTCACATGGATGTCACATTGCCATGACAAGACCTCCAGGGAGATAGTGCGTCATTCAGAACACAAGAGCTTTGAAGTGAACAGGGCAACGTCCTCGGGGGAAGAGAAAATGTGTAGAGGACCATCCCGAAAAAGAAAGTGATTCATGGAGTCACCAGGAAACCAGTGATTTTAACCACCTGCAGGAGAGGTTGCTCTACGGGAAGATGACTAAATGTCGCAGTGAGGACGGACACTGGTGCCCACAAAGTGTTCTCAGGGAAAGTCAGAGATTATCACGGTGAATGTGTGCTTTACGAGTCATGGTTTAAAGATCTTTTCACAGCTAATATCTCATTTGATCCTTGTGACAGCCTGAGAGACAAGCTGTACTGTTTCCTTTTAACACAGAAGGCAAAGATCAGAGGAAAATCCTGAGTTTCTTCATCAGGCAAGCTTGAACTTGCACCCAGAGTCTGTCCTTTAGCTTCTTAGCCTTTCTAAATCTTTCTAATCACTGACTATAAAATGAGTTCAATCTTATACTGTTGTGAAATAAATAAAGCAATTAGAACTGTGCTCAGAACTTCATAGGCAGACACAGTGGCAGTGATTATGAGAAATGTGAGAAAACTGAAGTCTAGAGGGATAATTTAAGTTGGTCTAGAGTACATGAAAACAAATTGCCAGTGCCAGCTGGTGCTTCTATTGAGACTAAAATCCAGAACCTTCCCAATAGGGCAGTTACAAACCTCAAACATATACTATGAAGAGGTAGTGAACTTATGTATGGTTTGGTAATTCATCCCAAGATAGTAGAAGTGTGAAAAGATGTACGCACGGGCACAGGGTTCTTGCCTGGAACTATTCGTCGCGGGAAAAGACTGGAATGGGCACGCGTGGCTGTCCGTGAGGAGCTCGGGCTCGCCCGCGCAGTGGGGCGATCTGGAAGCAAGGAGTGAGCAGCAGCCCCGCGCTCTGCCCTGTGTGTTGCTCAGCATCTGCCTTGAAGAGATCAAAGCTGGATGGGCAAGAAAGAGTGCATATTATGCTGCCACTTATTTATGAATCAAGGGGATATTTATATATGTAAGTGTTAACCACATTTAAAAGGTGTAAGAGACTTGCTCTTGTGGAAAGATAAAGTACTTTAACCATATTCTTCCTGCTAAGTACAACCGGAAACGTCAGACCTTACAGAGGAAGCGAATGTTAGGTGGGCTATAAAACAGAGAGGAGGAAGACCACCCAGGAAACCTGGGGACCAAGGGCCACGCTGTGCTTAGGCCTTCAGGTTTCCCGAACATGGGGCAGAAGCCAGTTACCCAGAAGTACCGATGGCCACAGACAAAACGCCCCACCAAAAGCCAGCTCTCCTCGGCCAGAAGAGCATCAGAGGGGCAACCTCACGAGACAGGACGATAGCTCTGCTCGAGCCAGAGAAGCCGGGGGGCTGCCCACACGCACACCCAGCGGTGGAGCCTGCTGCACATCCGGGGCCTGGCTTTGCCCTCTCCGCAGCGTCTCTGGGGGCCTTGAGTTGAAGATTCAGCATCGTGAGGTGGACTGTTTCTGGCTTCTGAGCCGTCATATAGAGAGGAGCCACCTGAAATCAGGGAGTCAGCCGCGTATCAGGAAGAGACAAAGGTTTATGCTTATTTGGATCTCAAGGCTGGATCTCCCTGTTCTCTTATCTCTCTTTGCTTCCTTCCAGTTGACAAACTCATTGGTTTTTCCATGAAGAACAAGCTCACTTCCCCTCCTTTGCTCATGTCTCTCCCTCTGCTCTGCTCTTTCTTGACGAAGAGAGGACTCAAACTGTCCCATTGCTTCCTGCCAAAACTCTGCTTGTCTTTGTTATGCTACCTATATTTTCGCGTTTTCCAGTATTAAAACACGTTAATATTTATTTGTAACACGTATACGGCAAGTAGTTACAATGGAAACAGCCACAGCGGGAGGCAAAAAAACAGGAGAAAAGGGTAGTACTGGTCCTCACTTATCAGTTTCTAGTCTTTCTTCTTAACAGACTGTTGTTTCGGTGACACCAGTGAAACGGCCTCCTGAGGCTCAGACCCTCGTGAAGTCCCCGTGCACGCCGGCTCGCGACTGGGCCTGCGACTGCTCCGACCACCAGAGGGGGACAGGAGGGGCTCTGCCCGGGCCGGGGGGTGGCGCTTACTTGGCCTGGAGGCTTTGCTTTGCTCCTTCTTAGAGTCCAGCCAGCGTCCCCTGAGGCCACCCCAGCGGCCACAGGGAGAACTGAGGAATGATTCTGCGGAACCCAGGAACCGAGCTGACAGCCCCGGACACCTCCCGGCCCCGCTCCCCAGCCTGTCAGTCAAAACCACCTGAACAGGAAAACTGCCAGGTCAGCTAATGGAGTGGTAAGCAATGATCAGATGGTGTTCCAAGCCACTATGCTGATTTTTCACCCAGAAATAGATATGTGAAATGTTCTCTATTAAACCTCTGATTTTTACAACTGACCACGACAGGCCACTGAGCACCGGCACAGCTGCTGGTTTATCCCCTACTGCCTTACTTTGCTCACAAAACATGAGCTTCTTGAAGCAGGACTTGCGTCAAACTAGATACACAAGACCCTGTAGGACATGGGTAAGAACACAGGCTTTGAAGTCAAGACAAACTGGGTCAGTTTTGAGTTTTACCTTTTATCTTGAGCAACTTCTCCGAACTTCAGTTTCTTTATCATAAAATAGGTTAATGCAAGAATGAAATGGGTCAGCGTAGCTAAAGCCCTCGGCTCAGTGACTGGCACGCAATCAGCTGTAAATACTAGTGTTATCCTACCCTTTCCCCATCCTGCAGCTCAGAACCTCATATACTGTGAGGACTCAGTGAGTCCTACATGAATGAGGAAATGAGGCATGTGAGGCGGCTGTGGCCGATCCAGGAAGCCTGCACACTCTTTGACACGCCCCCTTTCAAGAGGAGGCCCTTGGCTCTCCCCAGAATGTGCGCGAGCCTGTGTCTATCCCGACTAGCAGAGTATCATGTGGGTGACACATGCCAGTTCCGAGAGCCCTGGCTCACGTGACATGAAGAAATCCACACACTCTGAGGTACGGGAGGGACCCAGCTGGACTCACCCTTCCATCTGTCCCCTCCTGGCTATCAGGTGTGTGAGTAGAGACATTGGGACTTTTGGACAGCCCAGCCTGAGGACCGCCAAAGGAACTCACTCACTCAACACCACGTGAAACAGGATTACCAGCTAAGCTCTGCCAAACTCCTGTCTCGCAATGTCGTGAGATGTGATAAAATGGTTGTTATCTTAAGGGCAAGTTTTGGGGGACATCTGTTACAGAACAGTGGATCTCTACAGTCCATGGGGTCGCTAAGAGTCGGACATGACTGAGCGACTTCACTTTCACTTTTCACTTTCATGCATTGGAGAAGGAAATGGCAACTCACTCCAGTGTTCTTGCCTGGAGAATCCCAGGGACGGGGGAGCCTGGTGGGCTGCCGTCTGTGGGGTCGCACAGAGTCGGACACGACTGAAGCGACTCAGCAGCAGCAGCAGCAGCAGCAGCACCAGCCCATTCTTATTTCACACTTAGTGAGCCCTCTTAGCAGGGAAGAAGACTGTCTTCAGGGCCTGTCGCCTCCCGCCGCCCACCCCCAAGTGGTTTGGAAACATTTGAAAACTTCTGGCTTCTGTCAAGTGAACCTATGGGCGCCTTTCCCCACCCACACCATTCTGTGTGGGACATTCTCTAATCCAGTCTTTTCCAGCTCAGTCCCACTCACCTCTGATGGTTCTCAGACGTCTTACACTTGGTTCTCAGCCTTCTTAGGTCAGGGGCGCGTAGCTTAGTGGCACATGCTTAACGCGCGTGAGGCCCTGGATTCAATCTCTGGCGTCTCCACTTGGGAAACTCTCTTTATGTGCTTCCCCTAAGCTCATCAGCCTGCAATGCAGGGAACTCCAGTTCAGTTCCTGGATCGGGAAGAGCTGCTGGAGAAGGGATAGGCTGTCTCCTCCAGCGTTCTTGGGCTTCCCCTGTGGCTCAGCTGGTAAAGAGTCTGCCTGTAATGTGGGTGACCTGGGTTTGATCCCTGGGTTGGGAATATCCCTGGAGTAGGGAAAGGTTATCCACTCCAGTATTTTGGCCTGGAGAATTCCATGGACTATATAGTCCATTGCGTCTCAAAGAGTTGGACACGACTGAGCAACTTCCACTTCACTTCACCCTTACTCTCAGGATTGCTTAATATGTTTAAAAATTCTTGAGGAGCCAAAGAACTTTTGTTTATGTGGGTTATATTGATCAACATTTACCATATTAGAAGCTGAAACTGAGAAATTTAAAAATATTTATTCATTTTAAATAAAAACCCATTACTTTGTTAAAATTAATAAATAATAGATATTTATGAAAAACATGTTTTTTGAAAACCTAATTAGAAGACTGTTTTAGACATTGTTTTGTATTTATAAACTGGTTAGGAAGATGGCTGGAGTCTCGTATCTGCACTGGGTCTCTTGTAGCATTACCTCTTGCTGTGGAGACTCTGAAAAACTCTATTATACAGTCCTGAAAGGATGGAAGTGAAAAAGGGAAAGAAAGCGAGCCCTCTAAGAGACTGTGACCAGCCCATCCTTGGGCCACTGCAGAAAATCCCTGCAGTTTGAGTCCAGAAAGTTTTCTCTCCAAGTAAGCCTGAGGGCATCTCCACCCTTAGCCATCGTGACCTGTAGGACAAGAAGCCACTGGTCCTCAGGGCTTGGGCACACCCGGCACCCCCTCCTCTGCCCTCTCTGGCCTCACCAGGTAATACTGAATGTGCTGTGACCTTTTAAGAACCCTCTGCCCAGAAGTCAGCCATGTTCTCACTCAGTCACCCTGCTCCCTGAAGGACCAGACTTGGGGAGGGAAGGACAAAGGGCTTGAGGGCCCCCAGTAACAGAGATCACCCAGGAGACTTAAGAACTGATGTGGAGTAAGACGAAATCAGTCACAGCTCCCAATGAGCCGCCTGTGATGGCCAGTTCTCCTGCTTTGCTCAGAGAGACTTTCGGATCTTGCTTTACAAGATTCTGTGGTCTGAAATATGCCATAAATCTCTGCAAGCCTTTCGGAGTCCTGCTCTGCGTTTCATTCACACGTCCTGACAGTTCCTGTTCAAGTGAAAAACTGTGCTGAGGCTGCCCACAGCCTAGCTGGTCCCTCCTGAGCTCGGAGGGATATATCTCTCAGAAGGCTGGCAGGATGGTGCCCCTTCCCCGAGCTTTGAGCTATTTGCACAGGATGAGGGCCTGGGAGGATCGAAAGTCTGGGAATGTTTAATGGAACCAATGCTTTCCAAAAGCCTGAGAAGGGAAGCACGTTCCGGGTTTTCCCTCCCATCTTTAAGATAAACACTGGTTGCCACAAGGAAGGTAAAGCTAATCTACATTTCCTTGGCTCTCAAGCAAAGTCTGGTATTAATACAAGCAGGCCTAAGGCAAAATGCCTAACCTGAGACATCATTAGACTGGTCCTTGGAACTGGCATCACTGTGAGGCCCAGGATGCAGTGTGGGGAGTGTGCCATGGGGGGGCATGGCTGGGCTTCTACCTGGTGCTGCCCTCCTAGGGGACACACTTACCCCCGCCCCCGCCCCAGTTCATCTTATGTTGCTGGTCATCCTCCTGAAATCTCAGGCAGAACACGTGGGCACATGGCGCAAGGTGTGGAGACCCTGCCCTGCTCCCTCTACCTGAACGCGCTGGATCGGGAGATGCACCCAGTGAAAGAACTGGGTGGCAGCAGACAGGCTGGGGTGTGGGGAGCACGCACCCCATGTCTCTAGAGCCCCACAGCATCCAGAAGTCCTCCCGACTGACAGGACGGTTATCTCCTGGCCGCCTCTCCTCATGACCAGTACAGGCCACATGGCCCCCGGTGGGCTTTCAGTAAAGCATATTCTGACTTTCTCTTCATGTTTCCTCCCAACCTCCACTCTCAGCTAGAAATCATAAACCCAGCGATGCAAAGGATCATTCTTGCCAGCATAGAAATGACTGATGCTCCCTCTTAGGGAATCTTCAATAGTATGAAATGACACGCAGAGATTTGGTCGATCTTTTGCAAACGGTGCAACAGCAGACACCGCGGCAGGTCTATGATGATATGTCAAAGCTGCAAGTTGTTTGAATAGGCAGCCCTCTGTTCTGAGAATTCACCTGCGCTGCCCTCCCTTCCTCCCACAGACTCACACATTCTATGTCTTTATTTTTTGGAAGCCAAAGTCCTCCAGTTAGACCGGATTATGCATTCTCCCAATGGCACCCCACTCCAGTGCTCTTGTCTGGAAAAATCCCGTGGACGGAGGAGCCTGGTAGGTTGTAGTCCATGGGTCCCTAAGAGTTGGACACGACTGAGCGACTTCACTTTCACTTTTCACTTTCATGCATTGGAGAAGGAAATGGCACCCCACTCCAGTGCTCTTGTCCGGAAAATCCCGTGGACAGAGGAGCCTGGTGGGCTGCAGTCCATGGGGTCGCTAAGAGTCAGACACGACTGAGTGACTTCACTTTCACTTTTCACTTTCATGCACTGGAGAAGGAAATGGCACCCCACTCCAGTGCTCTTGTCTGGAAAATCCCGTGGACGGAGGAGCCTGGTGGGCTGCAGTCCATGGGGTCGCTAAGAGTCAGACACGACTGAGCGACTTCACTTTCACTTTTCACTTTCATGCACTGGAGAAGGAAATGGCACCCCACTCCAGTGTTCTTGCCTGGAGAATCCCAGGGGCGGGGAGCCTGGTGATCTGCCGTCTCTGTGGTTGCACAGAGTCGGACACGACTGA
The DNA here is from genome assembly GCA_917880005.1 of Nanger dama. Lineage (NCBI taxonomy): Eukaryota > Metazoa > Chordata > Mammalia > Artiodactyla > Bovidae > Nanger > Nanger dama. Next base: position 941,954 of record CAKJTW010000028.1, on the reverse strand, counting down.
AGCGACTTAGCAGCAGCAGCATGCATTCTCCGAGGAAGATGTATACTTCACAGCCGCTCCTTTTTTATTTTTATTTTTGAATTTTAGTGCCTGATGTAGCCTCTCAGTTAATCGCACACTGTCCAAAGCGCTCAGCCTGGATTCAAGTCCCTAGCTGTGTGACTTGGGGCATCCTGTGAGACCTCTCTGCTCCTTCCAGAGGACGAGTAGAATGAATCTGATCATGGCACCCTCCTCCTAGGCTTGTTTTGGAGTGGGAGATGAGGTCACAGTCATGAAGCGTGTCCGCACGCCTGTGACACGGGGAGCACACGCCTAACGTCTGCTGTTCCCCATCTGTGAGGTCCACCGTTGGGTTAGACTGTCCTGTAGACACTACTCATCTGGAGTCGCAGTTGCAGGCTTAGAAAGACCCAGATGATCATCCATGGATGCCTCCTTGTGCTGGAGCAGTGCTCCTGAAGTGTGAGTGAGAAACCCCAAACCCGAAAGTGTTCAGTCTGTGTTACAGTGCGCGAGGGGGACACCCACGCCTTTACAAATGGTACGTTGTCTAATCGGCCTGTGGTGCCGTGCATTCTTAGCTCCTTCCCGGGAAAGTCTGCAGTAAAGATACAGCTCAACTTGTCTGGAGCTAGTGTTTCTAAACTTGAAATTTCTATAGAACGTTTTATGGGAAGCAACCAGTCCAATAGAACAGGAGTTGTATGAAATCAGAGACTGAGAAATATCATGTCATGATTTCCTTTCACATGGCTGTCTTTCCACATGAATACTTTCAGAGCCAGGGGACCCACGACTGGGTGAAGCCGGTGGCAGTACCCACCTCCACGCTGAGTGGCCTTGGTGGGGCCCCCACTCAGCGATCTTAAATCCACACAGCTGGTCCTGTGGAAGATGCTCCTGCTCCCGTCCACCTGCATGTAGCCATCAAGACCCCTCTCACCTTAACCCAAATAAAGTAAACACTATAAACGGGCTCTCCCGCATCTGCGCGCGTATCTGGTGGTGGGAGTGGGGTGCTGTTGCCTAGCTGATACCGTGTGACAGCTCGTCACTCAGAGCTCATTTGACATGAATTTCAGTCCTTTCTGTCGTCCTGGTTACTCTTGCTCTAAGTTCCAATCTATCTATTTCTTCCTCAAGTGTGAGATTTGAATAACTACTTTCTCTGTTCCGATGCCGTCAGTTTGTTAATTCAATTTTAAGGTCACAGATGCGTTTAAAACCCCAGTGCCACAGCTGTCATAATACGCAGCATACCAAGCTGAGCCCTCTACAGCCACATAAAACCCCACGCCACGGAGAAGCTGCTGGGCTGGCTCTTCCCCAGTCCTTCCCTTTGGTGGATGTTAGTGTTAGGCGCTCAGTCGTGTCCAACTCTTCGTGACCCCATGGACTATAGCCCACTAAGCTCCTCTGTCCATGGGCTTCTCTAGGCAAGAATACTGGAGTGGGTTGCCGTTTCCTTCTCCAGGGCATCTTCTAACCCAGGGACTGAAGCTGGGTTAGACTCTTTACTATCTGAAACACCAGGGAAGCCTGTGGGGACATTATGAATCTATGTTCTCAGGTCAATTCCACTTTCTTCTCTGATGTATAATGGCACTTATTGACCAAAACAGAGAAATAAATACAAAGAATTATATAAATTTGCTCCTATTTGTGTAAAAAGATAGATTTAAGTATACACACATATCCATACGCCTTTGCATCTTTCCATCTGCGTAGACATAAAATTCTATGGAAGGGTATACAAGAAGCCGTTAATGATTGCTGTTTCAAGAGAACCACGATCGGAGTGTCTGGAATGAGATATTGCATACGTTTAAAATTGTTTAAATGTTGCCATGAACATAAATTTCTTCGTTGGCAAGAAGACAACTAGATAAAAACATTCCTATATTTTTTGTTGGAGGCAACTCATTAATATCTTCTATACACTTTGCTTCTTTCCCCTACACAGATTTGATGAGCTTGCCTGTTCAATCTTCATCCAACATTTTTTTAATGTTAGAAATAAAAGGCAAAAGATGGAGCCAAGGCTACATGCCAGAGACCCTCCAACAATGATAACATCCCACACCCCTTGCTGCTGCTGCTAAGTTGTTTCAGGCGTGTCCGACTCGTTCGGCCCCATAGATAGCAGCCCACCAGGCTCCCCCATCCCTGGGATCCTCCAGGCAAGAACACTGGGTGGGCTGCCATTTCCTTCTCCAATGCGTGAAAGTGAAAAGTGAAAAGTGAAAGTGAAGTTGCTCAGTCGTGCCCGACTCTTAAGGACCCCATGGACTGCAGCCCACTAGGCTCCTCTGTCCATGGGATTTTCCAGGCAAGAGTACCGGAGTGGTGCCTTCTCCACCTACACCCCTTACCTAATAAGAGTAATCGTCTAATTTGGTGTTTAATAACCCTTTCATTCAAACTACATTTCTGCATCTTTCTTTTAATAAAGACTTTTCCTCTCTTCAAAAGTGAAAAATTGAAGCAAGATTTCAGGATGGGAAAGGGAAGGTGAACGTCACAAAAAGCAGATGGCCAGCAGAGGCCTTGAGTGCATGCTGTGTGGTGACACGCATCCTCAGTGCACTCAGCGCAACCACACACCAAGTCTCTCAGAGCCCGTGGTCCACTGTACAGACTACCTCGTTTTCTGACTCTCATTTCACTTAGAAACGTTTCAGTCCAGGACTGTTAAAGAATGACTCCGACCAGAGGTCATCTTGTCTACCAGATCTCCTCTCTGACTCATCCAAGTAGAGCAGACGGAAGCTGTGGTCACAGGGAGGTGCCCAAGGGGGCGGCCCCGCGGTGTTCCGCACTGAGCCTATTGCCAAGATGCTCGTGTGCACCTCTGAGAAGCAGAGCAGGTGGCAGAGCAGGCCTTCGGACGCAGAGCTCTCCCTCCTGGACAAGCTCTGGGCCTCCCACACCACCCCCAGGCTCTCTAACATATTCGCCTTGCTGTTCTCAGCAAGTGGCGCCGAGCCCTGCGGCACTGACGGGTCAGCGTGTGTACTCTTCTCTGGGCCACTCTATTCTTCCCGCCTTGGAAATGGTCCATGATTGACTCCCAAGTCCAGCCCCACTGGGCTCATCCGTTCCACAGCCTCAATGTAATAATCTCCAAGGGCTCCCCCCACCAGAGGCAGGCTTGCTATGCATTCACTCCTAATTACCCACAGCATCACAGGACACACAGTCCAGGGAAACACGAAATCCTGCCCTGAAAACACTCATCACTTGAACAAAATTTATACCAAAATATTGCTCCACCGCAGTGTTATTTGAACATAGAAGGCAACTTGCTAGAATTTAGTGAGAGAAAAGCTGCATATAACTCATTCGAGTGGAGTTAACCTCTGCATGGACTTCCTCTGGGATCCGCTGCATTTATCACACACCAGGACTACGAATGCCTTGGCGCATTGCTATAACATAACACACACGTACTGTCATCATCTCAAAATGACAGAAAATCAAGACATTAACTTGGGCTGGTGTGGACCCCTCATTTTGACAGTTCCAGCTCAGTGCCCTCTGAATTTGCAGTGCAAATCCACAGATTATTTCTAGACTTTGATTCACACTTGTAGCTACATGAAGCCAAATATCCATGAGTAAACTGCAAAGCTCCATTACAACGCTTGCTTTTAAAATATCCAGATGTCTGACTTTGTCTAGCAAAAGCATCTGGAATTTGTACTGCTTGGTTTCTCAAAGCGTAACCCATGTTTGGAAGCCTGTAGACCCATGCAGGACCTCTGGTCATTCAACCTCAGACCGACAGCTTAAACTTGAAAATGACCAGCAAACAACCTCAAGGCCTGTGGAGCTGCCCCTCTCTTTCCTGGGCCTCTTGGAGCGGTTCTCATGAACCCACAGACAACTGGATACAGCTGTCTGGAGGGATGGACTGTAGCAGCCTCAGGCACATGGGGTCAGGCTCACAGTGAGATCTCAGCAGCATGTGTGTGACTAGTGTTGAACTCTGTGTGGCAAACCCTTGTTCTGGGATGATCTTTAATGCTAACACTGTGTCCTACAAAGAGAAGGATATGGGGGAAACTCCGGGAAGGCATAGCTGGCCGGTGGATCAAACACCAGCCTTATCAGGAGGAAGTGCTGCTTTCAGCTTCTGTTCCTATGATGTGACTTCCGCAGCGAACAGTGCCCCGGGCATCCCTTTCCATATCATCCACCTGACATCTCAGACCTACCCGTGCTCAGTGATGAGTCTCCACTCCATGCTTGTCCATCTCCTTACCACCATCCCCACTAAGCTCTCACCTGCTTCTTGTCTATGCCCCCTTGACCATTATTTTCTCCATTCTGAATTTTCATTTACCCATCTGTAAAGTGGGGAGACATTTTCATCAGTTTTAAAGAGCTCAATATGATCATGATCACATGGGCATCCTTTGCGGATTAGTACAGGACAATGGCTTGGAAGTCAGACTGGATCTCTACCTGGATAACCTTGAGCAAGTCAGGAGCCTGCCACATAGGATAGCTGAATTTAGTGAGTTAGCCACATAAAGCACCTTGAGCCACGCTTGGCACCTGGAAGATGCTTGATAAACGTTAGCCATTCGGATTACTGTCTGCTCTGAGGCCACGCTCTCTCCTCCGGCACAGTCCCCTCACGAGCAATGCTAGACTTGAATACTGAGCACTCCTGGGATGACACCCTTTGGCTGTGTCTGTTTTCTAGGGCGTCTGTTTTCCACTTTGGGAAAAATTCATCCATTACCTTGCCGGTAGGAGCCTAAATGTATTTGCAGGACTAATTGTTTAGTGCTGGACTGATGCTTGCCTGATGCTATGGATGTTTTCAGAACCCTGCATGCCCTCGGGAAGGGTTCCTCATTAAGCGGACCTCTGGTTTGAGTGATTAGCCTGGGTGGTGAGGCTTTCCCAGGGGCGTTAGGGGAGACCAGGCGCCCTGAAGCAGCCGCTGAAGTGTGAAGGGAAAGGTGTGCTCAGGGCTGGTTCTGGATTTGACGCCAGGCTTTTGACTCTTTGACACAGTCCTCAGGACAAACCTGCTTTCCACTGCAGTTGTCTTCTGTGGAGGGAGCATCCTCACTGCCCAGAAAATGTTCTGGAAACTGAACCTGCTCGATCTTGCCTGTTCTTTTTTCTTTCCATTTTGGTTGAGAGTGCATGCATGTGTACTAAGTGGCTTTGGTGGTGTCAAGTTCTTTGCACAATGGACTGTACCCCTGGCTCCTATGTCTATGGGATCATCCAGGCAAGAATACTGGAATGGGTTGCCATGCTCTCCTCCAGAGGATCTTCCTGAGGTATCGAGCCCCCATCTCTTGCACGTCCTGCACTGGCAGGCAGCTTCGTTATCACTAGCACCAGCTGGGAGGCCCTCCCAGCTGGTTATAGGTGGTTTATCAGTTGAGATAGAAATCATTTCTAAATTTTCCAGCAAAAGCAGTCTCCTTTATTTTCACTAATGGAGGTATAATTGTGCATTCGCATGCCATCAAGTTTACACTTGTATGTTCAGGGACGTATTAAGACTTGGGGAGGTGGGATCTGTGAGGAGTGGATCACTCAGAGGAGGGTGTGCCATCCGCGGGAGCAGAAGGTGCTGTCAGGTCTGACTTGGTGCGTCTCCCCGTCTCTGCGTCACTGGTAGACGGGGAGCCTCTCCCTCCCCACCTCCCAGGAGGTGCCCATGCCTCCTGCTCCCTCCAGGCGCCTCCTCTCACCTTGACCGGGAGAGGCCCGCCTGGCTGGAGTGGCTCACCTTCAGGGACCACCTCAGAAGGGCCTCGAGCTTCCTAAGTGGATGATGGACGTTCATCACATTTTATCACTGGTTTTCTCCTGATTAATCCTGATCCTATTGTCTTTACCACTCTGGAAATTAAGAAGAGGAAGAGAGAAACTCGGGAAGTCTTGAAGCTCTTATTTCAGGGTTGTCGCAGCAGGGCCGAGCCACCCGTGGGCAGCTGTGAAACCCAGTCCCCGAGGAACTGTCCTGTGACCCTGGGCTGGGCGCTGCCTCAGCCTGGTGATGCCCAGGTGGCTCCACCAGCCCCGACGGCGGCTGAGACAGGAGGCCCCAGCCCCAGTGACGGCGCGCCTGCCCCTGGTTCTGTCCCCCCTCTCTCTCCCCTAACCCTGGCTTCCGGCAAGATTCCAAATCCAGCCCCTGCCCCTGCAGAGGCAACATTCTTCTCTCACTGCCGCTTCCAGATCCCACCTCCTTCTCTCCATCTGTGATAAGAGCCTTTGAGTGTGTTTCTGGACTTCCAATCCCCATTTCTCAAGGGCTCCTCCCTGAGAGAAACGGCTGAAGAGACCAGAGAGCCGCAGGCCCAGCTGGGAGGCAGTGTCTCTGCCCAGCCCGGTGCGCAGCCTCAGCCCCCGCAAGCCCGCCCCCGGCAGCGCGCCTTCCCCTTGCCCCGCCTCACCCGCATGTGCCCGCCCGCAGAGCCCTCTTGCCTCCCCAGGCCTGCCCGCGTGCCACCTCCTCCGTGAAGGCTCCCTTGTCTCCCCAGCCGGCGCGTCTGCTCCCTCTGGGAGCCTCTCCAGCTCCCTCCGTGCTCACAGTTCCCTGCTATGCTGAGTGCTGTTGGTTTTGAGTATGCACCTCCTCCACCGCACGCCACACTTTGAGTTTGGGGTTGAGGTCTGTATATGCTGGCATCCCTGTGGGTGGAGGTTGGGAATGTCAGTCCTGCCTTGGGGATGGGGATACTGAGGAGGGTCCACGGCCCCAGAAAGCCGCAGCGAGCGCCACTGCCCAGGGTCAGGCCCAGAGGGCGCACCCGGCCGCGCCTGTGGCCTGGGAGGCTCAGTCAGGTGTTGGAGTGGACACGTGTGCATAGAATCACCAACAAACGCCAGGTGCACCAAGAGTGCCCGGAGACCCCGCTCCTCCCTGGGGGCGTGGCCAGACCCGCTCCTCCCTGGGGGCGTGGCCAGGCCTCCCCTAGGGTGGTCAGACCCGCTCCCGGCTGGGCGTGACCTCCCCTAGAGGGGTAGACCCGCTCCCTAGAGTGCCTAGACCGGTTCCTCCCTGGAGGCGTGGCTAGACCCGCTCCTCCCCTGGGGGCGTGGCTAGACCCCGCTCCTCCCTGGGGGGCGTGGCCAGGCCCCTCCCCTAGAGTGGCTAGACCTGCTTCTCCCTAGGGGCGTGGCTGCCCAGGGAGCTGTGGGCAAATCGGTGGACTGTGGCTGGCTTTTGATCAGCAGACCTGCCTGCTGCCTGTTGGTCCCCTGCACATGGAGGCTATGCGTGCTGGGTGGCCTAGGCCTGGGCTGCTGTCTCACCACTGTCTGTTACATGGCTTTGCTGGGAAATTGCAGCCTACTTATAATAAAGCCCAGGGGTTGTTTGCAAGAAAAGCAAAGAAAAAAACAGAAGAAAACTAGAAAGAACCACATTTCCAGAGCATGCCACTTCTCATCAGGTAGCTTATCCCAGAATCCTGCCCAAGTCCTGGCTAATGTGAGAGCCCATGCCCCCAGCTCGACAAGGTCCTGGGGATCCTGAGGGTTTCCTCGGCCCCAGGCACCAGCAGTGGGTGGTAAGCATCTTGTTCAGCCGCGGTTCCCTAACACCTGGGGCCAAGACTGTCACTGCACTTGGTTAGATGATCCTAGAGCTGGTGACGGTTGCCAGACGTCTTGCGATGGAGAGCTCTGCTGAAGGCCACTGATGAGCCCATGGGCTCACGTGGCCTCCGTGCCGATCCTGCCCTTATTTCTGCCAGATGATCCCCTTCTGCTCCTCTCTTTCATAATCCAGATCAGACAGTTAACTTTTCAGGCCTGTTCCTCTGCTCAGCACTGACCTCACAGGAAGTTCATGTGGAAGGCTCTGATCCTCCTAGAGAGGGAAAGGAGCAAAGAACGTCGAGCAAGGAAGCCAGTGGGCGGGCCTGATGGACGACCCTAGGGAAGAGGACCAGCTTGTGCAAGAAGAGAGGGAAGAGCCCCACATACCTTAAGGAAAAAACTTCATGGAAGGCCTTTGAGTTGAATCCCATCAGTGTCCCAACCTCAGAGGTTAGGATAGAAGAGAGGGTCAGTGAGTCCCCTGAGGTCACAGTGGATAAGTGAGGGTCCCAGGCTCCATTTGAGGCTGCTGATTACAGAACCTCACACTCACCACTCTGCTATGGCTGCCCAAGACTCAGGGTTTGCATTCCAGAATCCCAAACAGGGCAAGTGGGTAATCGTGCTTTCTTCCCAAGTAATTTGGAGAGTAGGGGACTCAGGAGTATCATTTCTGCTTGATTGCAGCTCTAGATCTGACCTCCAATATCTTGAGGAAGATTGACCTTGGAGTGGAAACTTCACTCCTTCAACTTTACAGGGGGTCCCCTTGGGCCCTGGGATGGTCCATTATCAAAGGGCAGCCTGTTGGCAAGGAGGGCACAGCTCTGGGCAGTGCTGACCATGTGGAGCCCACTCAGAGGTAGGTGAGTCTGAGCTCAGAGTAAATGAAAGCAAAAAGCATGGCCTACAATTTTCTCTCTTTCTTGGAATAATGCATCTGAACTATATTTTGTGTTGTCCCTTTCTTTAAAAACCTCTTGACTTTCTCATCTTCTTACTTACTACTCACAGGATTATCTCCCTATAATTTCTACCTTTTCTCGGCCTTTTACTTTTAGATAAACCTTTTACTGAGATAACTATAGATTCACATGTAGCTATAGAAAATAATACAGAGAGATCTCATGTACTGTTTATCCCATTTCCCCCAATGGTAACATTTTGCAAAACTATAGTACAATATCACAAGTATGATATTGACTTTGAAATCTTATCCAGATTTCACTAGTTTTCCCTTGTACTCATTTGTGTATGTGTTTAGTTACATACAAATCTTGAACAATTCAGATAAGTGAGAAGATCCAGATACAAAGGGTTACATATAATATTATTCTATTTGCAGGAATTGTCCAGAATGAGCAAATTCATAGAGAGGAAAAGCGGATCAGTGACTGCCAGGAAGTGAAAGGCGGGAGGAGAGGGCGTGACTGCTAATGGGTACAGGGTTTCTTTTAATGAGGTTGGAATCTTCTAGAATTAAATAATGGATGATGGTTGCACAATCCTGTGAACATGCTAAAATCCACTGAATTGCACACTTTAAAAGGGTGAATGTTGTGGTATGTAAATTATATCTCAAAATAAACTTGCATTTAAAATAGAATGCTACTTCCTTCTGGCATCTATTGTTTCACAAGAGAAATCCACTGTCTTTACAAGTTGGAGTTCCTCTCCAGATGATGTGTTGTTTCTCTCTGACTGCTTTTAAGATTTGTTTTGTTTTCACTTCTCTAAAGTCTAATTACACTGAGCATTGGCCGGGCTTCTTCAGTTTACTTGATTCTAATTTGCTCAGCATCTTCAATCCCCAGGGCTTCATCTTTCACCAAATTTGGGAAGTTTTATCCTCTATTTCCTTTAATAGTCTCTCACCCCATGGCCCCCCCGCCCATTTGTCCTTTATTCTGGAATTCTGATAATGCACATGTTGGATTATCTGCTGTTGTTCTACAGGTCCCTGAGGCTCTGGTTGTTGGGGATATGTAACTTGACTCTCCCCAGTGCCCAAGAATGTGATCAAGTGTTATTCTGGTGTTTCTCTGAGGTGCTTTTGGATGAGATTTACATTTAAATCAGTGGACTTTGAGTAAGGCAGACCGCCCTCCATCATGTGGATGGGTTTCACCTAATCAGCTGAAGACTTTAATAGAACAAAGGACTGACGTCCCCTGAGCAGTAGACAATTCTTCACAAACAGCCTTCAGACGTGCACCGCAGTCCTGGCTTTTCCTGTGCCTTCTGGTCTACCCTGGAGCTCATGGACTGGAGCAGATATACTGCTGTTGTTGACCTTTCACCCCCTGAGGAATATTTAAGCTGCTCAAACCAGTTTTCTCCTAGTTTATTGTGCGATGCCTTTTTCTCACGAAACTCTGCCAGTCGATCATCTTTCTTCATTATTTGTTCTCCTGCTCCTCAGACCAGATAGCCTCTGTTGAGCTGTGTTCAAGTTCACTGGTTCTTTTTCAAAATAAGAGCAGCTATTATTTACTGAGTGATTATTTTATGTCAGGTCACTATACACATATCCTCTTTAATTTTTATAGTAATCCTGTAAGAGAGATTTTATGTTTTTTGTTTGAGTCTTTCTTTTCCAACTCAAATTTGTTCTTGAATTCCTTTAGTGGCTTTTTCGCTTCATCTTCAAAGTCTTTGTTTCGATTTTTCTGAAGTGCATGTGCGTCCTCTCTATTCTGACATTCTCTGTGTGGTAAGACGTCATTGTCATAGTTTAAAAAATTCCTTAGGCATGCATTCCTGTAGCTATCTGAATATAGTTATAGCTTCTAAAAAGTCTTTTCACAGTAAGTAAAAAACCTGTCCCCTCAAAACCATTTTCTGCCCTTCGCCAGCCTTCATTTCTTCCTATGAATGTCGTGTACTTTCTTGCTTCTTTGAATGTCTCTCAGCTTTCTACTGTAAACTGGACAGGTGACTTCTCCTCTCCTGGGTCTTTTCTGTGCATTGCACAGCCTTGTGCATGTGGGCAGCCTTTTAGATCTCCAGGAATACCAGAGGTTTCCAAAATTTCCTGTTATAGTCTAGTTCCCTAGGATTTCCTTTTAAATTCCTAGTCAAGCTCTAGTTTTCCTTAAATGAAATCACAGCCTTAGGCAGCTGAGATGTTGCCAGCAGCTTGGCATTAATTCAGTAATGCCTTGAAAGTAGATTTTCTTCTCCTGATCGGTCCCCATTTCTCACCCACACCTGAGCTTAGATAAATTCTGAGTCAAATCAAACAGCCACTGAATTCTGTGCGTAGACATCTACCAGGGAGCTGCAAGTCCGGGCGAGGCACTGGCTCTTCTCTGGCTCGCTCCTGTCTGTCCCCTTCGAGGGCCCTTGCTTTGCAGCCCACGTGTCAGCAGCGGCTCTGCTTTTTCCTAGGATGGCGTTTCCTCTCACTAGACCCAGTTCCTCTGAACTCACTCATCCATTTGTGAATCAGGTATCTTCTGCTGACTTTGAAACGTAAATCTTCTTCCCAGCACTCTGAGGATTTAAGCTCTTAACTTGAAAGATTTTCTTGAACATTCCTCCAGCAACAAATACAACGACAAACAGTATTTCTGAACATGAACGCACTCTCTTCCCTGCCCTGGTTTCCTAAACATCTCATCCTCTGGTTTCTCACATCAGTGGCAGGGACCCTCCACCAGGCAGTCCACGCGAGGCATCCTGCTCGTTTCCCTTCGACAGTGTCTCCACTCCAGATCCACATAGCCCAGGACCCACGCAGCTCTACCCTCAACTCTCTCTCATCCTTCCTTTTCTCTTTGTTGACTTTTATTTCCCCAACCTTGGCCACTTGCCTCCATTCCCAGGCTGGAGTAGAAATCTTGCTGGAACGTTTTCCTGTGGTGCCCTGAAATTAACCCATCCAGAGCTCTTAGCACTCTGAATTCAACCCTTTGCTGATCTATCTTCCACCTCAAAACATAATTTCCAGGGAATTTCCATATCTCATTTGTCCTAATCCCCTTGACTATGGAATTTGGTAGGCACTCAAAAACCAAATGCTTAGTACGTGAATATTTGCAGCAGCAACTGAAATTCTAGTGATGCTTAGATAAAGTTGTAAGTCTGGGTTATCCAGGAGAAAAATGGATGATTGTTAATAAAAGTATGAGTGATGCCAAAATGCTTCTGACATTAATCAGATGTGTATTCTTGAGGTGTCACACCAAGCACGTGTGAAGGAAGGAGATATGATAACACCATGAAAACCTTGGCAACCAACTCTTTACTCCACAGAGTAACTCTGTGGTTCAGCTGTAATTTAAGGAAAGATGTGACTAGACAGCTCAAGACCACCTTCTTTCGAACTCCAAATCTTTTCACTTGGCTAGAAAACCACAGAGATTTGATTTTAGTTCTCTTGAGGGTAGAAGCGTATTTCTTCCAGTTACTGGCAAGTCAAAGTATTTCTTTGTAAGATTTGAGCAAGCTCTGCCTTAACAGAATGCAGGAAAACAGATAAGCTTGACCACTAGAACGTTAAATTTGAATTTGAAATGATGTTTTCAGAAAATAACAGATTCAAAATATATATATTTATTTTATAAATATATTATATATATATATTCAAAACATTTTCAAAAGGCACCTATGTCCAGAAACTGGAATCTTCAGACTGACTTTCCCACAGTTGAGGTCCAAGTCTTGCTTTCTTGTGAGGCATGGGAGTAATGTATTGATTTATCCCATAGCACTGAGCTGGATAGTGTCCTACGAAAATTCACACACAGCTTAAGAAATAGAATTCAATCCTTACCTTAGAAATTCTAGACTGTCCTCTATAATCAAAAGACCAATTTTAAAGGAAGAAATCTCAGAGGATGTGCTAATTGTGAGCAGGGTGGCTCTGGCCTGCCACTCCCCAAGGAACTCGAAATCCAGCTGTTCCTCCCTGCTCTCCATCACGCAGAGTGCAGATAGGTGACCTAGATTTGGCCTACCTGTCGCTTCCGTTTGGAACCTTGAACCTTGAGAAAAGGACACAAAACCATTCAGGGTCACTTGAGACAATGTTAGCCAGCCAGAGGCTTGGGAGAGTCACCTGCAGCACTGCTCTGGGGCTGGTCTTGGCTGTGTCCTGTTATCCAGTGTTGCTTGGGTACAGCTGGTTCTCCCAGTCTTGTTTGCCAGTCTTCGCTTGAACTGGGAATGTCTCTATGCACAACCAATACATTCTTTCACCACTGACGCTAGCCAGAATCTGTATCTTTTGCTTATGGCTAAACCTCTGCTCCTGCGTTTTCTCCTGCGGTGGAAAAATCCACTGTAATATGGCAGCTCCCATCTAATGTATCTCTGAGCTCCAGACCCCAGACCCAGCCCCGGAGCAAGCTCAGAATTGGTGCCAGGAAATTTCTGTTGACCAGATGAGGCCTCAGAGTAAAAGAGAAAAAAATCTTGAAATTTAGACCTCAGGGATTTGAGAGAAAACTCCCGGCTCCAGGAACTCTGTCACGAGAGACGCCATTGTGTCTACTGATTTGGATTCTCTGGCTTGGAACAGCAGCATGAGACCCTCGTCTTTTCTCCTCGGTAATACTGAACAGCTGCTCTGAAGTGAACACCAGCTGAAGTGCCTATAACCCCTTCTCTAAATAAGTGCAATGAAAATGACTTTCCCTGTCATAAAGCATGGTTAGGAAGCATGCCAAAGAATCCTCATCTTTTCCCGCTCTGGCAACTCTGGCTTCTGGGCACGGCAAAGGAGGCATACGTGTTCCCTGGGCAGCACCAGCCTCACTCCAGGCGGCTGCCCCTCACTGCGTCCAGAGCTCCGAGGTCAGGTGCTGTCGGGCCTGAAGCCCTCGCCTTTCTGCCTCGCTTCCCCTCTGCAGAGGCAGACCAGGCCCATCCTGCCAATGAGTCCTTCCGAAACAGCATTCACTGAGGCCTGAGGCCAGGCTGGGGATGTGCAGTCTAACGAGTGCAACAGACACAGGAACACGCTTACTCAACAGATAGCCAAGGCTCCTGTCGGATGCTCGCTCTGAGCGTGAGGGGGAAGGGGGAGTGAGCGCAGGGGCCAGAGGCGGTCACAGAAGGTCTCATGAGAAGGTCCCTGGAACTGGATCTTGGTGCCAGACTTGACTTTGCCAGTGGGAAATTGGGATTTCAGAGGGAAACACAATAGGAACAAGTGAGCAATGGCGTGAAGTCCAAGGAAGAACTGGGAAGGGGGGAAATTAATAGTTATTTTGCGACTGTAGCAAGCCTTCTCCGGAGCCCAATAAATAAGCCTTCCCTTCATGGGATCCGAAGCAGCAAGACTGAGTCTCCACTCAGGAACACCGGAGGAGAAGGAACCCCTGCCTAGGAAAGAGCTTTGAGTGCTGGAGGCCTGAGAGCTGTCTCCTGTTGGTTTCCCACAAGCCTGGACACAGGCCCTTTCTTTCTCTGTGGCCAAAAAAAAGCTCATCAGGTGCAGTGGCTTTCAGTACGGCCACAGTGCTGCACCCCTGCATTCATGCAAACTGCACTGAGCGACTGCAGTGCACTGTACCGAGGGCAGGAGGCCCCAGAGTGCCTAACGCACATGCTTTACAGGAGTGTGATGAATGCTACGCAACCCCTGCAAGTGACGCAGGAAGGACATTTAATGAGCTAGAAATGGAAAGACCCTATAGGGTTCGGCTACGTTACAAATACGTTATACATAGAGTAATTTTATTTTCTATAAAAGAAAAACTTTCTGTATATGAAAATATGGAGACTGGAGTGATATATGGATAATGTTGATACATATACACACATACATACAAAGATTCTGAGCTGTGAGATTATAGGTGATTTATAATCTCTTCTCTATTTCTATTTTCTGGCTTTTTTTCAATATACATATATCATTTTGCAGTCTGGAAAAAAAAGAAAAGAAACATTTAAAAGACAACAAAAGGGACTCTCTGGTGGGTGAAGAGTTTACCTTCTGATGCAGGGGGTGCGGGTTCAATCCCTGGTCGGGAAGCTAAGATCGCATATACCTTGTGGCCAAAACAAAACCAAAAACAAAACAGAAACAAATTGCAACAAATTCAATAGTTCAGTTCAGTCGCTCAGTCCCGTCTCACTCTTGGCGACCCCGTGAACCCCAGCATGCCAGGCCTCCCTGTCCATCACCAACTCCCGGAGTCCACCCAAACCCATGTCCATTGTACCGGTGATGCCATCCAGCCATCTCATCCTCTGTTGTCCCCTTCTCCTCCTGCCCCCAATCCCTCCCAGCATCAGGGTCTTTTCAAATGGTCAGCTCTCCACATCAGGTGGCCAAAGTATTGGAGTTTCACCTTCAACATCAGTCCCTCCAATGAATACCCAGGACTGATCTCCTTTAGGATGGACTGGTTGGATCTCCTTGCAGACCAAAGGACTCTCAAGAGTCTTCTCCAACACCACAGTTCAAAAGCATCAATTCTTCAGCACTCAGCTTTCTTCACAGTCCAACTCTCACATCCATACATGACCACTGGAAAAACTATAGCCTTGACTAGATGGACCTTTGTTGGCAAAGTAATGTCTCTGCTTTTGAATATGCTGTCTAGGTTGGTCATAACTTTCCTTTCAAGGAGCAAGCGTCTTTTAATTTCATGGCTGCAGTCACCATCTGCAGTGACTTTGGAGCTCAGAAAAATAAAGTCTGACACTGTTTTCACTGTTGCCCCATCTATTTGCCATGAAGTGATGGGACAAATTCAATAAAAACTTTTCAAATGGTCCACATCAAAAAAATCTAAAATACATACATAAATAAAATACAATAAAAAGCACAGCTTTCATGCTTCCAGAGCACAAGACTCCCATGGGGATCGAAGGACTCAGTCTTGCCTGCGTAAAGTGGGCTGATGATTGAACCTGGAAGACTCTGAGTCTTGCTTAAATCTTTTATTTTAGCAGGCTGCCATCCTGCTCAGTTCTAACACACAGATGCTGGTCTGTTTTGTGGGCTGTAGTTCCAGTGACAATTTAATCATCAGGGCTCTTGCCATCTCACTTCGGTCTGCTGATTTATCTGGCACTTCTGGGACCCCCAGTGATCCTGCTGGTGGTATGAAAGGAGGCAGGCCACGTGTGTCCAGGAGAAGCGCCAATGGCGAGCTGCCATCCATGGGGTCGCACAGGGTCGGACATGATGGAAGCGAGTTTTCATGCATGCGTGCATTGGAGAAGGCAATGGCAACCCACTCCAGCATTCTTGCCTGGAGAATCCCAGGGATGGAGGAGCCTGGCGGGCTGCCGTCCATGGGGTCGCACAGGGTCGGACACGTCGGAAGCGACTTAGCAGCAGCAGGAGTCCTCATCGGTAGGGAAGTTCAGGCTCCCGCAGACCAGGGGCTTCTCTGGCCAGACACACGTTGTCACAGGACCCCTTCACAGTGGCCCCAGCTGCCCTAGGGTCTCTAGTGGGAGGAAGGGGTCTCAGCTTTCTAGTTTTCTGCCTGCTGTGTTATCCCCAGAGCCTTGGTTGTGCCTAGCAGAGAGAAGCAGGAGGAGATGGACCTTCACCGTCTTCTCTGAAACACCAAAGCCCGACTCAGTCTTCATTTCCTCTTTTTCCTGCATCTACTCCTTTAAATTTTCTGCTGAGAATCTCACTCAGGAGATGCATCCACTTAGGGTGTACAGTCCAGTGATTTTTAACACAGTCACTATGCCGTGCACCCAACGCCCTTATTTATTAATAGTTCCAGAGCATCTTCGTCACCCCAGAAGGAGGCTGCATAGACGCTGCAGGCCCTGGCCCTCATCTGTCTCCTCCAGCCCCAGGCAGCCACTACTCTGCAGTCCGTCTACAGACATTTCTCTGTGAACCCTTCACATAAACGGAATTATACACTGTGCTCTTCAAGGGTTACCCATGCTGTTGCGTGCATCAATACTCCATGCCTTTCATTTGCAAATAACATTTTATTAAATACATAAATTTCATCCATTCGTCACTCAAATACCGGACTTGTTTCCCCTTTGGGGGCTCTTATGAATAATGCTGCTGAGAACACTCATGGACAGGTTTTTGTGTAGATGTGTATTTCCACTTTTCTTGGGTACACGTCTGGGGATTGCTGGCTCACATGGAGTGCTGTATGGACACATGCTGCAACATGGATGAGCCTTGAAAACACGAGACCAAGACCCGAAGGACCACAGACCCTACGGCTCCACTCACACAAAACGCCCACAACAGGAAAGTCCATAACGATAAGAAGAAAGGGGTTGCTTGATGATGGGCTGAGGGTGGGAGAAGGGGACGCGATTCTTTCTTTGTTGTTGTCATTTAAAAAAAAAAATATTTTAATTGGAGCTTTACAATGCTGGCTTCCGCTGTATAACAACGTGAGTCAGCTCTAAGTATATGCATCCATCCCTCCCTCGTGAGCCTCCCCTCCCGCCCCAGCCCCATCCCTCCCTCCAGGTGATAACAGAGCATCACGTTGAGCTCCAGGCGCTGTACAGAGCTTCCCACCAGGCATTTCACACGTGGTCGTGTGTACATGTCAGCACGGCTCTCTCAGTCCATCCCACCCTCTCCTTCCTTGGCTGTGCCCACAGTCTGCTAAGTCTTCCCTGCAAACAGGTTCATTAGTGCTATTTTTCTAAATTCCATATAAATGCCTTAATATACAATATTCGTTTTTCTCTTTCATGGCTTTCTTGGGGATGTGATTTTAATGTGTATGGGATTGGGGGGTGATAAAAATACTCCAAAATTGACCATGGTGATTGTTGCATGTATCTGTGAATAAGAAAAACTATTCAATTATATACTTTAAATATGTGAGTTATCTAGTGTGTGAATCATCTCTTAATCAGACTGCCATCTAAAGGGAAGGAGAAAGAGGCAGAAGGGAGAGGGGGAGATGGGTGGCGTCGGTCTGGGGGAGACGGGGCTTGTCCCCTGCCCCTGTGTCCCCGGGGTGAGTTCCCAGCACCCTGCAGCCACATCTCTCGGACGTCGGTGCCTCTTCTAAAGGCAGGGCTGCCGTCAGTCGCCGGGCAGCTGAGGAATCGCTCTGCACACAGGTGCCCAGTGGCCACAGGTATGCTGTGCCCTTCCCAAACTACCCATCATTACTGTTTATGGCTCCTCAGATACCCTCTAGGTATGCAGTCATTTGGATCTTTTCCACTTGCCTTGTAAGTCTCTCCATGCAAGTCGGCCAGCCCCATTTCCCCGCCCAGGAGTCCCAACGACCTCAGTCTTCCTGCTGTAAATGTCAGACATGATAAACTGGGACCAGATCTGCCATAGGAAATGGTAGAAACCCTATCTCTGAAGTGGAGGGAAGCAAGACTGGAGAAAGCGCTAGGGAGTTTGCCAGAGCCTCTCTCCTACAGGTGCCCTGGGGCGGAGGAGAGGGACTGGATGGGGTGCAGGAACGGGGGTTAGATTTGGGCGCTTGCTTTCCCAAAACCCTGTTATCCTGGTGGCTTGCATTACCACCTGATAAAAACGGGAAGAGGAAAGTGAAATATTTCATTAGAAGTTCGAGGTTCCAGATACGTCCAAAGAAAGAGGCACCGGCCTCCCGCATGGAGAGAAGGCTTGTGGTGTACTAATGGCAGAGTCCACAGAGGGGTGTGGGGTGGGGGAAGGGGTGGTCCTCACCCTGCCCCTCCCCAGAGCAGCAGGAAGGAATGGAGCCTGCAGGCTTGGGAGCCTGCCCGACACAGCAACCACTTCAGGTGGAGAGCGTCAGCAGTGCACTCTCTTCTTCTACATTAACTTAAACAGAAGTTAGCATAAAAAAAGAAAATGTGGCAATGGTTCTCAATTCAAGCAGAAATAGTTTGGAACTACTTGGTCTTTTGAATTGCGGGGAATATTTCTGCTTCTCAAGCTCATCAGGCTGGGATAAGAGGCAAAAAGGAAAACGTCCTGGGAAGCAGTGTGGGAACTGCCAAGCTCTAGACGAACACCGATGTCTTGCCTTCACTCTTGGGGATTTCTTCCTCACTGAGGATGCAGCAGGGCAGCCAGGAGCCCTTGCCAGCCCTCTGTGCTCCAGAGAGAAGCAGGTCAGCCATGCGGGGCCCCATTCTGCCGTCCTGACTTCGCACGAGCCCCCCGCATCCAAGTCCTTTCCCTGAACACTGCTCTTATTTGGCAGAACTCACTACCTAACACATGCCTACTCTGTCACTTGGTGAGTGGACAAAATGTGGAGGTTGGCAGAGCCCAAAAGCATCTCCAGATACAGAGGGAGAAACTAAGACTTGGAGGAATCCTATGCTCTTCATCGGAGAAGGCAGTGGCGCCCCACTCCAGGACTCTTGCCTGGAAAATCCCATGGACGGAGGGAGCCTCGTGGGCTGCAGTCCATGGGGTCACTAAGAGTCGGACACGACTGAGAGACTTCACTTTCACTTTTCACTTTCATGCATTGGAGAAGGAAATGGCAACCCGCTCCAGTGTTCTTGCCTGGAGAATCCCAGGGATGGGGGAGCCTGGGGGGCTGCCGCCTATGGGGTCACACAGAGTCGGACACGACTGAAGCGACTTAGCAGCAGCAGCAGCACGCGCTTCATCTCACACAGTCTGGTGTCAGAAGGAGGGCACTGTGCTGGCTTGCTAGAGAGGTCTGCCTCCCCTAGCTGCGATGCTGAAGCTACTCCCCACATAGCCCTGGATTTCCAGCCGCCTTTGTTTCCAAAAACCTTGCACGAGGTCTGGGTGTCCTCCTGAGCCAGGCATCCAGTGGTCTGGAGGGATCCTCTTGCCGGAACATGATCGCTCAGAGCCTTGGCGTCTCAGCATACGGGCACAGGAGCTGATGAACCACGAGCGCTCTCTGCTCCGGGGCTGGTAGCGCAGCAAGCGAGGGGATCAGCTGGGCAGAGGAAAACCCACGCAGCCAGGATGCCCACCAAGACATGTGGGGGCACTGCCCCTTCCCACCGGGCCCAAGTATTGGGAAGTTCGTGCCCCTTTTATACTCTTGATAGAAACACGGGCACAGAGAAACAGTTCCCTATGGTAAAGGGGGGGGAAAGCAGCACAGATATGGCGGCCTAAGGGCGCGGACCTCTCGCCCCTTAGCCGGGGGGCACAGTGGGGAGCCACGCTGTCGGGGGGCTGAGGTGGGTTACGTCTCTCGCCTCCACAGTGCTGTCTCCGTTCTGGAAGGCTGCCCAGCTTCGTGAGACAGTGTGAACTTTCACGGGGATCTGGAAATGTGTTCTTCCATATATTACTTCCCCATTTTCATAAGCAGCGCAAATCTTGTTTTCCCCGGAGGCTCAGTGAAGGTAACTGCAGGATGCATTGGTGGGCAAATCTGACTCGCATATTTGGATGTGCCTTAGCTTTTACACCATGTTATCTGTACGTCTCTCGCTCAGCGGATCACACTGGTTCTCGTGCAGTAAGCTGACTTACCCTCTCCAAGCAAGCTCCAAAGACCTGGGAGGGAGCAGGGACAAGTCCGAAATCTCATCTTTCCTGAGAATGCTCAGGGAACTCCCCTACCCCCCACCTCACCTGCTCTTAGGTCAAGCACAAAAATGTATACTGATCAGCTCTATTCTTGTGAGATAAAATGGATTAATTGAACACAGTATTCTACAATTTTGGTTTCATGTAAGAAGGAAATCTAAATTCTTCATTCCAAAAGACTCCAGAATGATTTAATAGATTTTATACCAAAGCCTTGCCTTATTTAATTTAAGGATCTAGCTTTCTTAACCAACATCAATACTAGTTAACAGAAAGTTCAGACTTAGCGCCTGAGGAGCCCAAGTTCAGGGGCTTAAACGTTAATGTAAACAGGCTGTGAACTTGTGACTAAAACAGGTAAAGTCATGACAAACAAATATGATGAAATGAAAGCGAATCAGAGGAGAATCACTTTCTAAATTTTTTTCGAGGAACCTTGCTAATCCTGGAGGAGATGATCTCACTCTCCAGGCATGCGGCCTCTGTCCTTGCAGGAGACTTGTGGAGGCACCGGGGCGGCCCTTCTGCGCACACGTCCTGCTCGCGGCCCCAGCACGTGGTCCTGAGAGCTTGGCCGCCACGCTGGCCTCCCTCCCTCCATTCTGCTCCCCATAGCCATGTTTCTCCAGGTTTTCTTCTCTCTCCTGGCCAATGATTCCATTCTTCTCAATCCCCCTGGTTTGCTTCTGCACAGCTAAATTTCCCTTCTTGTATTTACATCATTGTAAATTGGAAAAACTGGCAGAAATGGAATTGATGAAATTCATTGCCTCATTCCTTCAATATACTCCCCAGCCAGCAGCCAGAGCGACCCAGTTAAAATTCAAGATTCTAGCTCGCTTTTCCCTAGACCCTATGGTGTCTCCCTATTTCTCTGATGAAGATGAAGGTCCTTCAAATGACCTTCAGGTATTTCTGAGCTGCCTCCCTCCAACCCCTCCAAGTTTCCGGCCTTGTCGCCTCCCACTGTCTTAGGCATTCAGTATGTCGGGGTGACTCCCCCAACAGACCTTCTCCGCCCCACCTTAGGTCTTTGCCCTTGCTTCCCTTTCCACCTGGAAGCTCTTCCCCAGAAAGCCGCATGCCTTATGCCCTCGTATCACTCAGGTCTGGATTAACACGTCACCTCACGTGAGTTTTAATTTGAGTGAGTGCATGCTAAGTTGCTGCGGTCCCGTCCAGCGCTTTGTGGCCCCATGGACTGTCTCCTGCCAGGCTCCTCTGCCTACGGGACTCTCCAGAAAGAGTGCTGGGGTGAGTGGCCATGCCCTCCTCCAGGGGACCTTCCGGCCCAGGGACCGAACTTGTGGCTCTTACGTCTCCTGCAATGGCAAGTGTGCTCTTTACCACGAGCACTACTTGGGAAGTCCAGTTTTAATTTGCATTTCCTGACAACTCGTGATACTGAGAAACTGTTTTGGGCTTCAAAATCACTGCAGATGGTAACTGCAGCCATGAGATTAAAAGACCCTTGCTCCTTGGAAGAAAAGCTATGGCCAACCTAGACAGCATATTAAAAAGCAGAGACATTACTTTGCCAACAAAGGTCTGTCTAGTCAAAGCTATGGTTTTTCCAATAGTCATGTATGGATGTGAGAGCTGGACTATAAAGAGAGTTGGACTGAAGAAAGCTGAGTGCCAAAGAATTGATGCGCTTGAACTGTCATGTTGGAGAAGACTCTTGAGAGCTCCTTGGACTGCAAGGAGAGCCAACCAGTCCATCTAAAGGACTGTAGTTAGTAATGCTGTGTTGCATACTTGCAGTTTGCTGGCAATAAATCTGAGTTCTCAGTTAAAAAAAAAAGTTAACTGTGTGACAAGATTGATGTGTTCATTTCGTTGACCTTGACAATCATTCCACAGTGTATGTGTACACCGAATCGTCACACGGTTCACTTCAGGAATATGCAAGGATGCTGTGAGTGCTCGGCGCTCAGTCCTGTCTGACTCTTTGCAATCCCCTGCACTGCAGCCCGCCAGGCTCCTCTGTCCATGGGGTTCTCCAGGCAAGAATACTGGGTCAGGTTGCCATGCCGTCCTTCAGGGCATCTTCCCAACTCAGGGACTGAACTCAGGTCCCAACATTGCAGGCAGACTCTTTATCATCTGCGCCACCGGGGAAGCAAGTGAATACTGGAGTGGGAAGCCTATCCCTTCTCCAGGGGATCTTCCTGACCCAGGAATAGAACCAGGGTCTCCTCCATTGCAGGTGGATTCTTTACTAGCTGAGCTACCAGGGAAACCCATACACAAGAATATTTATCAATTACTTCTCAACAAAGTCAAGAAAAAAAGAGCCCTTGGCTACACTATCTAAAACTTTAATTCAACGTCCCCCGACTCCATCACCCCTTCCTTTCCTTTCCCTCTTGTTTTCCCTACGCCCTCGTCACTCATCTCCGACCTTGTGTATATTTTATGAATTATCTTGTTTGTTACTGCTTCTCTACCAGACCTTAACCTCCCTGAGAGCAAGGATTTTGATTCCTGTGCTTAGCACATGGTAGGCCATCAATAAAAATATGTTAAAAATCTATATTCTTTTTATTAAAGCAGACACTAAGTTAAAAAAAATGCTTAAGTCCGGCAAGGTGACGGCACTGGCTCTGCTCCCCAGGATCTTGGCTCGATTGGGGTCCTGAGCATCTAAGTCTTGATCCCCTCTGTGTCTTGCTGCTGCTGAGTCGCTTGAGTCGTGTCCAGCCCTGTGCGACCCCATAGACGGCAGCCCCCAGGCTCCTCCATCCCTGGAATTCTCCAGGCAAGAACACTGGAGTGGGTTGTCATTGTCTTCTCCAATGCATGAAAGTGAAAAGTGAAAGTGAAGTCGCTCAGTCCCGACCCCATGGACTGCAGCCCAGCAGGCTCCTCCGTCCATGGGACTTTCCAGGCAAGAGTGCCGGAGTGGGGCGCCATTGCCTTCTCCGCCTCTGTGTCTTACCTCACGGAATGTTTGTGAGAAACCACTGAAAGGGTAGAGACAGTGCCTTGCCAGAGCAAATATGCTTGATGCCGGGGTTCTCCAACGTGGGCAGCATTGCTACCGGGGGCTGGCCTCTCAGGTGTGCCGGGCTGTTCTGTCCACTGTAGGATACTGTGCAGCATCCCTGATCGCAGAGCCTTGGGCGTCAGAAGCGCCCCTCCCAAAGCCCTGGGCCCCGAGCCTTCACAGCTGCAAGTATGCCCAAATGGTCCTGGGACAGGGGCACCACTGCTCCTCGAGGCTCCGTTAGTTGTAGTGGAAACCATAGTCGTCACCATTTAAATTCTTCAGCGGGTCTGGTTTTCACTTAAATTAAAAATTTATACTGACTACCTCTTTGAGGGCTGCAGTTTCATTCACGTGAGAATGAGCGCGATGCTTCTCCTGCCCCAGGCGGCCCCCAGTGGCTTCAGCTCCAGCCCTCACAACAGATTTCCTTTCCTCCCTCTGGAGGACAGTAAAACGTCTTTGGAGTTTACATCTCAGTTTCAGAGCCTTGAATGGGATCCCCAGGGTCCTGGGGAGTCTGTGCAAAGCTGCAAAGAAGACTCTATTGGTGCATTGTTGGGAAGGACAGGAAACACTCTCACCCCTTCCCAGCCATCGCAACCATGTCCTTGCAGGGAAGCGCCGGGCTCTGGAGGAGGCTGCTGCACACTCAGGCTAGTGGCTGAGTGAACGCAGACCACTAAACATAACCGGCAGCCTTGGGAAGCAGCGCGCCCCAGGCTGCCTGGCTTCAGGGTGCCCTGCCAAACAGGGTTCTCCATAAGGATGATGAGTGGTGTGCACGCTCAGTCATGTCTGTCTCTCTGCAGCCCTGAGGACTGTAGGCCACTAGGCTTCTCTATCCACAGAGTTCTCCAAACTAGAATACTGAAGTGGGCTGCCATTCCCTTCTCCAGCCCAGGGATGGAACCCACGACGCCTGTGTCTCTGGCACTGGCAGGTGGGTTCTTTCCTGAGCCACCTGGGAAGCCCACGGGTAATGACTGCTGGCAACCGGGCCTTAAATTTAGCACTCGCCTCTCCAGCGTGCAAAGAAAGTGTTCCTCATTTGTTTAAATTTTCCTACAACCTTTCACATGAATCCTCACCCACTGGCACATGGCTTTCCAGTAAATAGCATCTCCATGTGTTTTCAGCTTCAGTTCAGTTCAGTCGTGACTGACTCTTTGCGACCCTATGAATCACAGCATGCCAGGCCTCCCTGTCCATCACCAACTCCTAGAATTTACTCAAACTCCTGTGCATTGAGTCGGCGATGCCATCCAAACATCCCATCCTCTGTTGTCCCCTCCTCCTCTTGCCTTCGATCTTTCCCAGCAGCAGGGTCTTTTCAGATGAGTCAGTTCTTGGCATCAGTTGGCCAAAGTATTGGAATTTAAGCTTCAGCATCAGTCCTTCCAATAAATATTCAGGACTCATGATGGACTAGTTGGATGTCCTTGCAGTTCAAATGTTTTCAGTTTAAATATCCTCTTTCAGTAAATCGTCAGTTCCAAGTTCAGCTTTTCACTCAGGTGGGTTCTCTCCTTCCCTCTCCTCCAGATGGTGATTTGGTGAGAGCAAAAATCTCAGCATAAGAGGAGCAGGAGCTCGCGGATGGTGGGTGAACAGCCCACTTTGCTGGTGGCCACCAGGGACTCTGCTCTCGCAAGACCTTTGCCAATCTTAGGCCAGCGCACTCAGACGCTGCGCGCAGCAGACGCCAGTGCACAGCAGACGCCAGCGCACAGCGGACGCCAGCGCACTGAGACGCCAGCACACTCAGATGCTGCGCACAGCAGGTGCCAGCGCAGAGCAGACGCAGTGCTGTCTGCTCCCCCAGCAGCGGGTGCGCTCTCTGCCGCTACTGACCCTGGGACGCTGGCCTTGCTGGCCCTCAGCGCCTCTCTCTTTCAGAAACTAGATTGCTGCTCTTCCACGCTGAACTTTACACACTCTTATTTGGCAGGGAGTGGCGGGGGGTGGGCTCCAGGACCCCCTGCACACCTGGTCTAGGTTACAGGAGTCAGGAGAGCTGCTCACACCTGACCCTCTAGACGACTGTCACTCACTCCCAGTCTCTGTTGAAACTGACACTGAGCCGGGATGGGCTTCTCCCAAGAGCCTGGAGCCTCCTTCACTCATTTACTCCTTCAGCACACGTCTATCAAATACTCTCTGCTATGCTTCTATGCCGTGCACTGCTGTGGGCACTGGAGATTGAGCATCAAGCCAAACAATCCCCCTCCAGTGAGAAGAAAAATGAATGAATCTATGGTGTCAGAGGGTGATAGATGCTACTAAGATAATCACATCCAGGAAGGGAGTGGAGCCGTCAGGGAAAGAGGACGCTATCTTAAATAGAGTGGTCAGGAAAGCTTTCTTTCTAAAGTGATATTTGAAAAGATTTAAATGGAGACTTAGAATTGGTGAAGGGTGAGTCATGAGGATATCTGTTGAATCTTTTAGTCAAAGGGAATAGGAAGTGCAAAGGTCCTGAGGCAAGAGCACACCTGGTGGACTTGCAAAACTACGTGAAGGCCTGGGTTAGAGAGGAGCTAGAGAAGGCTTTAGAAACATCCAGGGCTTTTTCGGGGGCGTCTCAGGACATGAAGTTGCTTCTCACTCATCTTCCTATTCTGCTCCTGGCCATTCTCTGTCTCGAGGACCAGCCTTCCAGCCACGGCAGGCTGTGGAGCCTGAGCTCTGCTTCCCTTGTTCCACATCATGTCCCATTCCTTCCTCACCAATTCTTAGCCCAGGAAGGGCAGGGTCTCTTGTTCTTTTGTGAGTTTCATTAGAGAGCTTTGCTATTGTTCAGTCGCTCAGTCATGTCCGACTCTCGGCAACCCCATAGACTGCAGCACGCCAGGCTTCCCCGTCCTTCACCTTCTCCCAGAGCTTGCTCAGTCTCATGTCCATCAAGTCAGTGATGTCATCCAACCTTCTCATCCTCTGTCGACACCTTCTCCTCCTGCCTTCAATCTTTCCCAGCATCAGGGTCTTTTCCAATAAGTCAGCTCTTCACATCAGGTGGCCAAAGTATTGGAGTTTCAGCTTCAGCATCAGTCCTTCCAGTGAATATTCAAGACTGATTTCCTTTAGGATTGACTGGTTTGATCTCCTTGCAGTCCAAGGGACTCTCAAGAGTCTTCTCCAACACCACAGTTTTAAAGCATCAATTCTTCAGTGCTCAGCCTTCTTTATAGTCCAACTCTCACATCCATACCTGACTACTGGAAAAATCATAGCTTTGACTATACAAACCTTTGTTGGCAAAGTAATGTTCAGTCTCATTAGAGAACTACCTCACCGTATATTCTGGATCCTCTCTCTTCAGTACCACTTACAATAAAATTCTTTAATCAGAGTCATGGCAAGTCTCACTCTTTCTTCTTCCAAACCTCCTGGCTTTACCTCTGCTAATCCATGGGGTGCCTTTGTGAGATTTAGAAAATGTCACCCACTTTCAGAAGATGCAATCATGTACCATCATATACAGCTTGCAAAACCAACACCAGACCGCACTCTGTGTTGCTGCCCCTTCCTCATACCCCCTGAATAAGTAATCCTGTAGCCTGAATCTGGGTAAAGGTCTAACTGGCTATCATAGCTACTAATCCCTAAGACTTAAAGCTATTTGATGCAACATTAATCAATGACCTATGTCCTAGAAATACCAGTGCTAAACTTTTCTGAGATAATATGTTTTGTGGTGTGATTTCAAAGATAGAAGACATCAGAGAACAAGATTCAAGGAGGCAATGAAAATACTGTCCCTATCACCAATATTTCTCAAAGCGCCCATGGGATCCATCTTGATACTGAACAACTTTCTCTCTCCCCCGCATCACCAGGACTAGTCGGGTCCTTTGCAGGCTGTTCCCAGAGGTTAGTATTCAATGGAATAAAGGATGCAGATGGAGAACAACGTGTGGGTAGAGACCAGCTGCAACCAGGCTTAGGCAAAGGGAGAGAGCCTGAGGAAGGGATCAAGACCTAATTAGCTGATACCCAGTAAAGACCTGGGTGTCAGGACAATTAGGGGTCTGACATCTTACTCTAGTCACATAGTAACAAGTTAGTCTGCCACAGTTTCACAGGCAAAAAGACACCAGAAGCCTAGATCAGAGACAAAGGACTCATCACTCACAGCACAGCAAGCGACACGAGCTTCAGCATATTCACAGCAGTTCCGTTTGGCCCCCAGGTTCTGGAGAGATGAGACAGAGAGGTCCCTGTGGATGTTGTGCAGGGGGCCTGCGTGGCTGCTGAGACACTCCAGGCTTGGGGGACAAGAGCCTGTATAATACACAGTGAGCCAACCTGCCTGAGCTTTGCCCCAAAGAGACACTATCTTTACCATGATGGACAGTAAGCAAATCTGCTTTTTGCTCTGGAGAGGCACACTGTCTTCCCAGGCTGTTCTCCATAGGAACATTCTTTTAGGGCGTCTGGGACAAAGGCAGCTGGTGCTTCTGCTCATAAGGAACGTGCAAGGCATGTGGAGAACAGCCTCCTACCCTGGCAGGCGAAGGTGTGCTCTGCCACGTCCACAGAGGGTCGGGAATTGGCTGCCACCCCAGGGCTCCTGTTCTTGGTGAGAAAGGATGGAAAACATGAAGTCAAAGACCACATCCCCGGAAGATACTGTTAGCCTTTCGGTCCCTGGTATCACCTCAGAAACAAACAAAAATGAGCCCAGATACAAAACACAGGCAAGCCAGGAGTTCAGCACCTCGAACATTCCTCCTCACCGGACACGTTCTCCATCGGAAGTTGCTGGCCCCTAGCTGACTGGGCCAGCAAGCGGCTCAATTCATCACTGACACACGGCTCCGGCAGCTGCCGGCCTGTCCCGTCTCTGGAGCCACATCTCCAGGCAGAGACCAGCAATTATGGGTTTAGATTCAAATCAGCATTTATAATAGCCTTGGGGAAGTTTGCAGTGTTTTGGGAGAGCAAGTAAGTTACTATCAGTAAAATCACATGAGTTAAAATTGCACAGGGAAGGATCTTATAAAATCTGTGCACTGTTTTGACAAGAATTTGTTTGCTTTTCTTACTGCTTCCCCTCCTGTATAAGCGTATTAATGACTCACTAATTCTCTTAATGTAATTAAGGGTCTATAATTTATGAGAAAAAAAAAGGAGTTGAGCTTTTGCCATTAGCTGGTCTTGACTAAAGTGCTGAGAATACACAGACCAGTAAGTGGCCGTGTGTCTCCTCAAGAAGCTCTGCAGTCCTCTGAAGGGGCAGCCGGGGAGGCCTTCGGAGGTGCCAGCGGGGTGAACGGAGTCGGCCCCTGACACGTAGACTCGAGGCACTGACCTCTCTTTATCCTCCAGTGCAGGGACGAGTCTCTTTACCCTAGTTCCCCATCACTCCCTGCCTCTTCTCTGATTCCGCTTTGTCCTGCCCACTTGGGCTCTAGGCAGATTTTAAGGCAAACGGGCAAAACACGTGAACGTGCAGGATCGCACTGCTGACTCAGAGCACTAAACAAAGACTGGGCAAGAAGTGGAGACCAGCTCACTACACCCACAATAGGCGAAGGAATGAAGGCATGATGGCATGAGATGCGGGTTCCTGTAACACGTTTAAAGCAAAAGAAAGATGAACTTTCTGGGAAACCCACAGCTGCCCAGGCGGCGCTGCTGGTAAAGACCCCGCCTGCCCGTGCAGAAGACGAAAGGGGCACGGTGACCCCCGGGTGGGGAAGGTCCCCTGGAGGAGGAAATGGCAACTGACCCCAGCACTCTTGCCTGGAAAACCCCGTGGTCAGAGGAGCCTGGCGGGCTGCAGTTCACGGGGTCACAAAAGATTCGGACACGTCTGAAGTGACTTAGCACACACACCCACGAGGGTGGCTGCGGAAAAAGAGGAGGAGGAAGGAGAAAAGACGTGTAGATGCGGCGATGGGGAACATGGAACCCTCGCACATCGCCGGTGGGGACGTAAACGGCACAGTTGCTCCGGAACGCAGTAAAGCGGCTTCCCCCAAAAGCATAAAATTACCGCGTGATCCGGCAATTACACCTCCAGGTACTAAATCCAAACGAAGTGAAAGCAAAGGCTCGAACGGTTGTTTGTACAACGATGTCTATAGCCACACTATTCACAATAGCCGAAAAGTGGAGGCAACGCGAACGGTCAGGGACAGATGAACGGACAGACAGAATGTGACAGGTCCTGAAAGATGGATGGACAACGGAGTGACATTCAGCCTCCCAAAGGAAGACGCCTCTGACGCAGAATCTGCAGCAGGGATGAACCACGAGGACATGACGCTGAGTGAGACACGCCCGTAGGTACAAGGACAAACACTGTGTGAGTCCATTTACGCATGGTGTCTGGAGCCGTCACACTGAGAGAGACAGGAAGAAGGGTGTTTGCCTAAGGCTGGGGGCACGTGGAAACAGGGAGTTCTTGTCCGATGGATGCGGAATTCAAGTCGGAAAGAAGCGCGGAGGTGGCTGGAGGTGGTGGCGGCGCGGCGCTGCGGCTGCACAACGCGGTAGGCGGTGAATTGCGCGTGTGGACATCTTGCCACCGCGAAAAGGAAAGGCGGAGCGTCCAGTGAGCCGGCAGCTTAGAAATCGAGGGCATTTCGCTTCTTAGCCAGATGTTTTGGCGTCATACAGACAGGGCCAGGATGAAATGATGGAGGATTTGGGAACTGAAGCCAGGACTCCGGAGTCTCCAGCGACTGCAATGATTACTGCATTTCATTTCCTGTATGTCAGGCGAATTGAGTTCAAGACCAAAAGCAATTTTCCAGGGGCTGTGATTAACGGCCCCTCCTGCGTTTCAGTGGGCCTCCTCCCGGCTCTTGCTTCTGTCACACACAAATAATTAGCGCAGTTTCCGCTGCAGGGGTCAAGCGTGTGCACGCCCTACGGACAAAAACAAAGGGCAATTTCTGCTCTGTGCCTAATGAGATTTCAGACTTGGAATATTTTAATGCACAGTTAGATCATAAACACATAGGTTTAACTGGGGAAGGGAAGACACAGGCCGAGGGCTGGCTTCAGCATCTCATCAGGCTGTCATCCACCTATACCATTTCACTTAATTTTCTCAATAATTCTATGATAGATGTGTTCCTTTTTTCTTTCTTGATGAGTGGATCTCAGAGAGGTGGAATAATTTACCTGGAGTCACACAGATAGTAAATGAAAGAGATTTGGCCTTGGTACCAAATCCTTTCATGCTTTCCCGAACTCTGCATATTGACAGGTGATAGCAACCTCGAATTTCCTTGAACAATTGTTATGCTACTCATTTGGTTATTTTCTCACTCAGCCCACAGATAATACCATTACATCCAATACCCTTAGGCTAGGCTCTAAGGGAGAGACATGAAATAGTCTGTTGCAACTTCTAGGGAAGCTCAGTGTCAGTGACAGGGAGAGGCAGGTATTCTGGGACTCTGTGCTGCTGCAGAGGTGTGCGCAGGTAGGAGGCAGCGCAGCTCAGGCCACTGTGCAGCACCGGTTAGGATGAGACGGAGTGCAAAGACAGAAGAGTGAAAAACAGGCATTATAGTCGCAGGAAAAGAACCGAAATTTCCTGGTAGTATGCCTGGAGCAGATGTTGAAAATGGGGTATGGGGTCAGGGGTTTGGATTTTATGCTGGACAGGGAGCCACTGCCATTCTTAAATGAGAAAAACGACAAGAGCCAAATGCAATTTAGAAAGATCACCTTGATAATTATACAGAGAGTGGAGAGAGGAGGTGGAGGGCAAACAGAGGCAAGTAGGCCATATTCATTTCCTAGGGTTGCCAATAATAAATCCCCGCAAACCAGGGGAGACGTGGAGGCAGGACTGGGGGAGAGCATTTAAAAAGCAAACATTCACCCTCTCACAGCGACAGAGGCTGGGGCAGCATCAAGGTGCTGGCAGGGCCACGCCCCCTGATGGCTCGATGCTCCATGACTTTCTCTTAGTCCCTTGTGTTACTGGCAGTCCTTGGGGTTCACTGAGTTGCAGGCACACGCCCGTGGCCTTCTTCTGTGTATCTCTCTCTCTTCTACTTTCTTTCCTCTTCCTGTGAGGACACCAGCCATATTCGGTTAGGGGTTCACCTTACTCCATGTGACCTCCTGGTAATTTGACTACATCTGCATAAACTTTATTTCCAAAGAAAATCACGTTCACAGTGATCCAAGGCTGGGATGTGAGCATAATTTTTGGAGGAGAGGGGACCCAGTCCAACCCAACAACAGAGACCAGTCAGAGGACACTTGCCATTGCTCTTCTGAGCAAGGCTGGGAAAGCGGCCGCAGCCCAGCGTGGAGTGCCCGGCTGCTCAGGAGCGGGGCTGCTGAGCTGGGTGCCGGGGTGGGCAGAGCTGGCGGCAGCAGTCCCGATACCTAGCTCAGGGCCGGTGGGGAGACGAAGGAAGAGGACCAGCGTGGGAAAGAGGAGGGATATCTTGGCCACTTTTGAAGAAAACGTGTTGGCAGTGATGTGCTGATTCTCCACTCTTATGAAACAACAGAATTCTCCGTTGTCTACAAGATAAAATGCCAGTGTTTGATCTGGGCACTCAAAAGCGGCCAAGTCTGTCTCACATCTCTCTCCCAGCCTCGTCACTCACACCCCTGCCTTTCCCCACTGTTTGTGCATGTGTACACGCACACACACACACATACACACACCAGGAAGTTATTCTCTCCATTTGTTCACCCTCCTTAAAACACACGGACTTCACTCCTTGAAGACGGGTGATAATCTTGTGCCTGTCATGTCTACCCGATTCAGAGAGGACCATGAGCTTGCCCGTGAGGGAATCACAGGGCACCCACTTCCCAGAGGGCACTCCTGACTGCTGAACTCCACTCCTCTGGAGACATGCCACCCTCGGGGAAAAGCAAGTGAATTCCTCCTGTCCTTCAAATTCCACGTGCCTTTTGAGTCTGATTTGCACACGCAAGTGTTGTGCCCATTTACTGACATTATGTGTGTATGCTCCATTTCTGGAGCAGCCAAGTAATCACAGGTGGCAAGGTGAATGTTTTAATTGTCTTTATAGCTCCAAGGCCTCACAGGGCCTCTCTCAGAGTAGATGCTCAAGAAATATTGGCTCAAAAAAAGCAAATTGCGTTGGCCCTTCAAGAAAAATTGCTGTGGTCTACTGCACAGGCTTTGAGGTCAGGTAAGCCTGCATTTAGATTCTGCCTCTGGTGCCAAGGAGGGTAGGGTGGGGCTTCCCTGGTGGCTCAGATGGGTAAGAGTCTGCCTGCAATGTGGGAGACCCGGGTTCAGTCCCTGGGTCGGGAAGATCCTCTAGAGAAGAAAATGGCCACCCACTCCAGCATTCTTGCCTGGAGAATCTCAGGAGAGCCTGGCAAGCCCCAGTCCCTGAGGTTACAAAGAGCTGGACACGACTGAGTGACTGGACTCACTGGTGCTCAGCAGTAACGCTCACTTACAGGATTTTAAAGCTCCCTAAGCTTCATTTTCTAATTTAGAAATGGGTTGGGCTGCTGTGAAAATTCAGTGAGCTCACACATGGAAAGCATCTAGCAGGCTGCTTGACACCTAAGCTCAGAACCAGGCTGGTGACCACAGTTAGTCTTCTGAGGCCACCCAGCCCTTCTGATAGCCTTTCTCCAACCTGAGAACAGAGGAATTTATTGAGGCTATGCAATGCTAGCCCACTTCTACCATTCTCTTGCCCCAGGGTAACCACAAAGTTCTGACATATGGTTTGGGTGTTGAGCAATCAAGAGACATTGGAATGTCATTGGAAACAGCTGTTTTTAGAGGAAAGCTCCAGGAAGAGTACAGAACCAGAAATGTGCCAAGAAAACAGGTGTAGGAGTTGAACAATGCATTTTACAGTTTGCAGATGGGAAGAGAGCTTGATGCAGTGGAATGAGCCTGAGCTGCCGACTCCTGGCCCAGTCCTGGCTCCATCTCATATAGGCTATGAGTGAGTCTGTTGTGAGGACTGGAAATAAAAGATATAAGTTGGCCAATCCAGTGGGCAACATATAATAACTATTCAATAACAGTGTACCTGTTTTTCTGTCATTATTAAGATGATGGTGGGTGGAGATAGGTAACAGAGACCCTCGGTGATGAATAGAAGTAAAGAAGAAGTGAAGTCGCTCAGTCGTGTCCGACTCTTTGAGACCCCGTGGACGGTAGCCCACCAGGCTGTTCCGTCCTTGGGATTCTCCAGGCAAGAATACTGGAATGGGTTGCCATTTCCTTCTCCAGGGGATCTTCCCGACCCAGGGATCGAACCCAGGTCTCCCACATTGCAGGCAGACGCTTTAACCTCTGAGCCAATCAGGCCCCTGAGATCCTTAGCCTCCCTCGCCCTGATGCTGGAGAGGAGCTCTATAGTCTAAGAGAAATTGTGGGGGCCTGCCCTTATTTGGAAAGCAATGAACCCACAGAGATCAGAGGTGACTCTCTTGGACCCCAACAGAGCTCCTCTTCTTAGTTCTGCCTGATTCATTGGGTGGGTGCCCCAGGCTCAGAAGTATGCAGGTTGGGGCTGCAAACTCCACGGGAAGAGTCATCTTGGAGAGGGGTGATGAAGAGACAGTGAGGCTGTAACCAAACTCAGAAAGGACCCAGCAAAGGGGGTGGTTATAACATGAGCCCCAAAGGGAGTTTGGGGAAGGAGAGAGCAAGTCTCCCCCAGCAACTGTGTGCTGACTCTGAAGTTTTCACTTGAGCGTCTTTGGAAGTATCTACAAGATGCCTTCAAAGTTCAATAAAATGCCCAGTGTCTCATTAGAGAACTGAAAGACGCTTATTTCAATTCAAGGGAGAATTATTACCTGCTCAGAGAGGTCTTTGAGCTTTGACATCATGACCTGGAGATGGGGGACCTGACCCGGGTCCTGCCCTGGCATTTTGTAGTTGAATGACTTTGATTAGACCCTTCAGCTTGTTGAATCCAGCTCACTTCTCTATGCAGAGATGTTTGTTGAACTAGGCTCTCTTAGGTTCCTTCTAATGGACATTTTGTAATACTTAGTTTCAGATTCCCAGCCTCCCTTTCCTCCCCCTTCTAATTTCTTTTTAGAGTGTGGGAACCAAAACTTAGGGAAAAAAAACACACACAACTTTCATTGCACTAACTTTCTGTAGCATTTCCTAGACACTTAGATCTACATTATAAAATCGCCCAGGAAGCCTATTAAAAATATTCTCCTTTGGGATGAATCCCAAAAACATCTGTCAGTTTAACAAGCTCCATAGGTGACTTTTTATGATCATACAACAATTAGCCTATGCTGTCTGAAAATATAACTTCATAAGGCAGCTGCTGAAAATTGAACATGATTCAATCCTTAAAAGGCGTATCTTTAAGTTGTAATAAAAGCCAAGGTCTGTGCTAGCAAAGTGGAGCCAAGAGTTGAGAGAAGCACGGTGATGAGCCCCAGCCTGCACCAGCCTGAGAATGGCTGTGAGCCGCTGTGTGTCTGGGCCACGGGTTCTGAGATGATGCAGGATGTCAAAACAACCTTCAGATGTGCTTTCTGTTGACCTGCCATGCTCGTCCGGGTCATGGCCTTTGGTTTAGGTGACTGGGCGTTACTGTGAAGTTGCTGTACTGGAGCAGGAAAGAAATTCTGCAGTCACACCCATCCCGCAGCCCTCCGTGGGAAGCCAGCTGGCTGGTCTCTGAGTGCCCTCAGCGGTCACGGTTGGAGTAACGCCCAGCAGCCCTCCACAGGCTAGACCCTTGGAAGTGGCTGCCCAAGAACAGAGCTCTGCAGCGGCTGGTTCCCAGAGGACAGGTCCCTGCTGAGCAGGAAGCAGATCAGGCCATGGTGGCCCCTGCGATGAGACTGCTGCCCCTGCGCCCAGCAGAGGCAGAAAGCGCATCGGCCGCTTGGAATCCTTCCAGAGGCTCCTGGCCCACTGGCGCATCTTCATCATCGCGAGTCGCTGCACGCAGGCATGTGTGTGTGATTACTTTCTGGTGCTGTGAGGTACTTTTCTCATATATATAATGCCTCGGCCCTAGGATCAACCATATCTCCAAGGAACCTTCATTCTTTTTATGGAGAATGCTATTAGACACGAAGAACTATGTGTTGTGAGAAGTTATTTCTACTGAGATGTCATTGCTTCTAGGCCCTCTCAACTGCCAGAGGAAAGAAATATATGTGAGGATACGACCCAAATGCAGCTGGCCTGTGCACAGTGCAGGGATAGAGGGCCCAGCCCTCCACAGTTGACACTGCGTGTATAACTTTACAGCTGGCCCTCCATATTCATGGTGTCACGTCTCAGGTTCAACCGACCATGGATTGTGTAGCTCTGTAGTGCATATTAATAAGAACACTCATGTATAAGTGGACCCACACAGTTTAAACCTGTTAACTGCACAGATGCATATATCTAAAGCCACTTCTGTGTGTGTCTTTCTGTATTTATATTAAGGTGGCATGCGTTAACACTTACATCTCCAACTCTACCCAGTGCCACGGGGAGCTCTACCCGTGCTTTTCTGTAATCTCCCACGCCCATCGTTAGAAACCTGACTCCCATTAAACTTTTCTATCCATTACACACTTGCAGTGGTTTTGAAACTGTTAACCCAAACCACTGTGGGAAACAGCTTCACAGCTGAAGCACAGAGCTTTTGCGCAGATCCTTTCTTCTTTGCCTGGAGAATCCCATGGGCGGAGGAGCCTGGTGGGCTACAGTCCACGGGGTGGCAAAGAGTCGGACACGACTGAGCAACTTCACTTTCACTTTTTCTTTAATCTTACAGCCCACGTCCTTTTCCAAAGTTTCTCAGGTTAGCGACTTTCCCCGCATCCTGCTTAGTGACGTTATTGCATACATCTGTAATCAGCTGGAGAAGGCAATGGCACCCACTCCAGCCCTTTTGCCTGGAAAATCCCATGGACGGAGGAGCCTGGTGGGCCGCAGTCCATGGGGTCGCGAAGAGTTGGACACGACTGAGCGACTTCACTTTCATGTTTCACTGTCATGCATTGGAGAAGGAAGTGGCACCCCACTCCACTGTTCTTGCCTGGAGAATCCCAGGGACGGGGAAGCCTCATGGGCTGCCGTCTGTGGGGGGGGGTTGCACAGAGTCGGACACGACTGAAGCATCTTAGCAGCAGCAGCGGCAGTAATCGGCCACTTTCCCCGCACCCTGCTTAGTGAGTTGTTTCATATCTCTGTAACAGCCACTTTCCCCGCACCCTGCTTAGTGACGTCATTGCATACGTCTGTAATCAGCTAGGCCAGCTACCACTTTCTGTCATGCTGTGTAGTCCATCCTGGCATCCACTAAGCTTCTAAACTTCTCTTTTGATTTGCATGCAATGAACGCCAGTTTTTACTCTGTAAAGTTCGGTGGGCTTCGGCACGTGCGCAGTGCTATTGTACTCGTCAGTACAGCTTCACGAAGAACAGTTTCACCACCACGAAGGCTCCCCTACGCTTCACCTATTCAGTTCTCCTTTATCCTCCACCTCTGGCAGTCACTGGTCTGTTTACCAACTATCATTTTGCTCACTCACAAATGTCATAAAAATGGAATAAAGAATTTCCACTTTCACCGTAGAGAAGAATTGTGCCAGAGCATGGATGGCGGCTCACTGCCAAAGACTCTGCCTGGAGCTGCTGCTGAGCCGTCTCAGCCGTGTCCAGCTCCCAGCGGCCCCACGGGCTGCAGCCCCCCAGGCTCCTCTGTCCATGGGATTTTCCAGGCAAGAGTACTGGAGTGGGTTGCCGTGGCCTTCTCTGGCCAATGCAAGAGACACAGGCTCAATCCCTGGGTTGGGATGATCCCCTGGAGAAGGGCATGGCGACCCACCCAGTACTCTTGCCTGGAGAATCCCGTGGACAGAAGAGGCTGGTGGGCTACAGTCCATGGGGTCACGAAGAGTTGGACACAACTGAAGAACAACAAAGCAAAGCTCATGGATTAAACCTAGAGGTTTACCCATAATTCAGATGAGGAGATTTGGGAGTTCCAATCTGATAAAATTTAGATGAAATTTTGGATTTGGGTTGAAGCTGTAATAGATTGAGGCTGCTTGGACATTGGCGTGTGGCAAATAGACTTTTCTTGTGGGATAGAAATGTTTTGGAGCCAGAGGGTGGACTGTAATAGCAAAATAATATCCCCTAAAGAGCTCAGAATCTGTAAAAATGCTATCTTACTTTGAATAAGGGACTTTGTGGATGTGATTAAGGATTTCAAGGTGGAGAGACTGGCATGGATTATCAGAATACCACTGTGGGCCCGATGTGAACACAAGGGTTCTGATAAGGGAGAAAAGTAGGTGGGTAGACAGATCAGAATGGCATGATATGAGAAAGACTCAGCTAGCCACTGCTGGCTCTGGAAACAGAAGAGGGCCATGAGCCAGGGGATCTGGGCAGCCTATGCATCTGGAAAAAGAAAAATAAAGAGAGATTCTCTGCTAGAGCCTACAGAAAGGAAGGGATATTAGCCAGCACCTTAATTCTATCCTAGTGAGACTCCTCTTGGATTTCTAACATCCAGAACTGTAAAATAATGAATGTGTGTGTATTAAACCCCAAATTTCTAATAACTTGCTACCACGGCAGCAGGGAACTCATGTGAAAGCTATGATCATTCTGAGTTAATTTTTGTGTAATATGTAAAGTGTGTGTTCATATTCATTATTTAAATACAGACATTTGATTGTTCCAATGCCAATTTTTGAAAAAAACTGTTCCTTATCCGTTGACTTTGTCAGAAATCAGTTGATTATAGCTGTAGGGTCTGTTCTTGGGTTCTGTATTAGATTCCATTGATCTATGTGTCTATTACTGATATTTTGCCAGCACTCAATTGTCTTGATTGCTGTAGCTTTTTAGTACTCCTGGAAATATGGTAGAGTGAATCTTCCAACTTGTTCTTCTTTGATATTGTGTCTTTCTAAATAATGTTAGAATT
The DNA here is from genome assembly GCA_917880005.1 of Nanger dama. NCBI lineage: Eukaryota > Metazoa > Chordata > Mammalia > Artiodactyla > Bovidae > Nanger > Nanger dama. The sequence goes on along the minus strand of CAKJTW010000028.1, from coordinate 904,030 downwards.
AGTTGGTTGATATCTGAAAAATATACAGTTAAAATTTTCATCGGGTTTACATTGAATCTAAAGATCAAGTTATGATGAATTAACATGTCAGCAATATTCAGTCTTCTAATACATAAACATTGACTACTTATTCCTCATTTATTTACATCTTCTTTTATTTCTTTCATAAAATTAAAAAATATATTTTACATACAGATGCTGTACATATTTGCTAGATTTGTAGACAAATACTTCATTTTCTGGTGCTATTGTAAAGAGTATTTTTGTTTTTTATCAAATTCTAACTGTTCGTTGCTGGTAAGAGAGAAGCAGTGGCTTTTGTAAACTGACCTTGTGTCTTGCCACCTTCCTACACTTCCTTATTCATTCCAGGGACCCTGCATTTTGTGTTTCGTAGATTCTTTGGTGCTTTCTGCCTAGAAAATCATGCATATGTGAATAAACACAGTTTTATCACGACTTGTCAACCCTCTGTATGATCTGTTTATTTTCCTTCTTTCGTTGCACCAATTGGAGCCTTTAGCATCACACTGAGCAGGAGCATTGAGAGAAGGCATCTGTGCCTCGTTTCCAGCCTTCAGGGGAAAACATCAGCCCCTTACTTAATTATAGTATTAAGAATAGCTTTTACAAATATATTCTTTATTAAGTTAAGGAAGTTACTTTCTATTCCTACTTTTCTGGGAATTTTTAATCATGAATGAAAATTGAATTTTGATGCATATTTTTCTGTATCAATTGATATGATTAGACATTTTCCTTATTCAATCTGTTAATATGATTAATTCCACTGATTGATTTATAAATATTGAGCTATCCTCACATTATAGAATTGAATGTCACTTGGTTGTGATACATTACCCTTCTTATATGTTGCTTAATCAATTTTCCAATAATTTGTTAAGAACTTTTGCAGCTATATCCCTTAGAAATATTAGTCTAGTTTCCTTTGTAATATTATATCTTGTTTCAATATTAAGGTAATGTAGTCTCTGCTTTATTGACTATGCCAAAGCCTTTGACTGTGTGTATCACAATAAACTGTGGAAAATTCTGAAAAAGATGGGAATACCAAGCCCCCTGACCTGCCTCCTCAGAAATCTGTAAACAGGCCAGGAAGCAACAGTTAGAACTGGACATAGAACAGAAGACTGGTTCCAAATAGGAAAAGGAGTCTGTCAAGGCGGTATATTGTCACCCTGCTTATTTAACTTATATGCAGAGTACATCATGAGAAACGCTGGACTGGAAGAAACGCAAACTGGAATCAAGACTGCTGAGAGAAATATCAATAACCTCAGATATGCAGATGACACCACCCTTATGGCAGAAAGTGAAGAACTAAAGAACCCCTTGATGAAAGTGAAAGAGGAGAGTGAAAAAGTTGCGTTCAAGCTCAACATTCAGAAAACAAAGATCACGGCATCTGGTCCTTTCACTTTGTGGCAAATAGATGGGGAAATAATGGAAACAGTGAGAACCTTTATTTTGGGGGGCTCCAAAATCACTGCAGATGGTGACTGCAGCCATGAAATTAAAAGATGCTTACTCCTTATAAGAAAAGCTGTGATCAACCTAGACAGCATATTAAAAGCAGAGACATTACTTTGCTGACAAAGGTCTGTCTAGTCAAAGCTATGGTTTTTTCGATTGTCATGTATGGATGTGAGAGTTGGACTGTGAAGAAGGCTGAGCACTGAAGAATTGATGCTTTTGAACTGCGGTGTTGGAGAAGACTCTTGAGAGTCCCTTGGATAGCAAGGAGATCCAACCAGTCCATCCTAATGGAAATCAGTCTTGGATATTCATCGGAAGGACTGATGTTGAAGCTGAAACTCCAGTACTTTGGCCACCTGATGCAAAGAACTTACTCATTTGAAAAGACCCTGATGCTGGGAAAGATTGAGGGCAGGAGGAGAAGGGGACGACAGGGGATGAGATGGTCGGATGGCATCACTGACTCGATGGATGTGAGTTTGAGTAAGCTCTGGGAGTCGTTGATGGACAGGGAAGCCTGGCGTGCTGCAGTCCACGGGGTCACAAAGAGTTGGACACGACTGAACAACTGAACTGAACTGAGCTGATGGGGTAAGAGTCCAAGCCCTGAGTGCAAGGTCCTCCAAGGGCCACACCTAGCGCCATGGGCCAACCCGGGGCTCTCCAGGACCGCCTGAGACCTCAGGTGGTCCTCACCTGTCTGCTCTCTGATGCTGGGGAACGTGCTGGGGACTTGGGGAGGGGGACAGAGGAGGGAGCTGGGTTCACTAATCCACAGGCAGACACAGATGCCGGTGGGCTGGTCACTGCCCAGCTGCTCACAAACCCCAGTGTACCCTGTGTACCCCTGCCCACCATCAGCATGGGCATCTGTGTGGCAGCCAAGGGCTATATGGGAGTCTGCAGCCTGCTCCCCAGTTCTTGCCTCTCTCCCACTCTGTGATCTTTCTGTCCCGCCCAGCACGAGCCTATTTCTATTAACGTTCATGACCACATATTTGCACTCCAATGGCAATAGAAAAGCCAGCCAGTTTGGACACCTGGATACATGGTCCCCAGAGGTCCCTACTGCCCACCCAGATCTGAATGCATGGCTTTCCACATGAGGCTGGGGAGGAACGTGTGCAGGGATGAGGTGGGGTGCACGCAGGGCAGGCAAGATATGAGAAGCAGGAGCCCAGGCATCCTGGCAGACTGTCAGCCAGCAGACTCCTGGAATCCACGCCCCTGAGCGTCCTGGACATGGGGCTCCACAGGTCTCATGGAACACATCCACTGTAATCCCTTTGGTAAATCCAGGGTTCTGCCCAAGCCCTGCAGGCTTTCACGCAATGAGAGCTGACCATTCGAGTCCACCTCCTTTTGCTGTGGGAAAGCCAGGCTCTGGGAGTGAGATCCAGCCTCACCAGGAGTCCTGTGAGATGTAGAGAGGATCTCCAAGCTAACCAAGCAGCTACATCATGCCTCTCTGCTACCCCCTCTCCCAGTGGAAGGAGAGTCCCCATTTTCTTCCCCACCATAGACCCTAAATCAGGCAGCACGATGGAGCTAATCCCCCATCTCTGAGTGTCCCGAAAGGCCCTGGAGAAAGGCAGGCACATAGAAACCTGTGTAAGCAGAAGCAGGGCAGCTTTGAGCTCTCCCAGGGACCCTCCTGCCCTTACTCTGGAGACGTGGAAATGAGGTGCAGGGCCTGATCCTGGGCATCAAACCCCCCAATTCTGCTTTGTCCATGCAAAGACAGGGCAGGATGGTATCCAACTCATCACTGTCTTGAGCAGACCAGCCACACCCAAGAGACAGCCCCCATGTTGAGGTGCCCTCCCAGGGTCCTCTGACTGCTCTGGAATGCCCCATGCCTCTCTGTGTTGGCAGACAAGGCCAGTCTGGGGACACGGGCTCTCAGAGGAGTTTGACATGGTCTAAATAGATTCAACGGATTAGATCTGACAGAGTGCCTGAAGACCTATGGACGGAGGTTTGTGACATTGTACAGGAGGCAGTGATTAAGACCATCCCCAAGAAAAAGAAATACAAAAAGGCAAAGTGGTTGTCTGAGGAGGTCTTACAAATAAATAGCTGTGAAAAGAAGAGAAGTAAAAGAGTTCCAAAGAATAGCAAGGAGAGAAAAGAAAGCCTTCCTCAGATCAATGCAAAGAAATAGAGGAAAACAATGGAATGGGAAAGATTAGAGATCTCTTCAAGAAAATTAGAGATACCAAGGGAACATTTCATGCAAAGATGAGCTCAATAAAGGACAGAAATGGTATGGACCCAACAAAAGCAGAAGATCTTTTGTACAGAAGAACTGTACAAAAAAGCTCTTCAGGACTCAGATGATCACAATGGTGTGATCACTCATCTAGAGCCAGACATCCTGGAATGTGAAGTCAAGTGGGCCTTAGGAAGCATCACTATGAACAAAGCTAGTGGAGGTGATGGAATTCCAGCTGAGCTGTTTCAAATCTTGAAAGATGATGCTGTGAAAGTGCTCTTCTCAATATGTCAGCAAATTTGGAAAACTCAGCAGTGGCCACAGGACTGGAAAAGGTCAGTTTTCACTCCAATCCCAAAGAAAGGCAATGCCAAAGAATGCTCAAACTACCGCACAATTGCACTCATCTCACATGCTAGTAAAGTAATGCCCCAAATTCTCCAAGCCAGGCTTCAGCAATATGTGAACCATGAACTTCCAGATGTTCAAGCTGGATTTAGAAAAGGCAGAGGAACCAGAAGTCAAATTGTCAGCATCCACTGGATCATTGAAAAAGTGAGAGAATTCCAGAAAAACATCTATTTCTGCTTTATTGACTATACCAAAGCCTTTGACTGTGTGGATCACAATAAACTGTGGAAAATTCTAAAAGAGATGGGAATACCAGACCACCTGTCCTGCCTCCTGAGAAATCTGTATGTAGATCAAGAGGCAACAATTAGAACTGGACATGGAACAACAGACTGGTTCCAATTCAGGAAAGGAGTACGTCAAGGCTGTATATTGTCACCCTGCTTATTTAACTTATATGCAGAGTACATCATGAGAAACGCTGGGCTGGAGGAAGCACAGGCTGGAATCAAGATTGCTGGGAGAAATATCAATAACCTCAGACATGCAGATGCCACTACCCTTATGGCAGAAAGTGAAGAAGAACTAAAAAGCCTCTTAATGAAAGTAAAAGAGGGGAGTGAAAAAGTTGGCTGAAAACTCAGCATTCAGAAAACTAAGATCATGGCATCTGGTCCCATCACTTCATGGCAATATATAGGTTAACAGTGGAAACTGTGACGGACTATTTTTCTGGCTCCAAAATCACTGCAGATGGTGACTGCAGCCATGAAATTAAGACACTTGCTCCTTGAAAGAAAACTTATTACCAACCTAGACAACATATTAAAAAGCAGAGACATTACTTTGCTGACAAAAGTCCACGTAGTGAAAACTATGGTTTTTCAGTGGTCATGTACGGATGTGAGAGTTGGACTATAAAGATAGCTGAGCAGTGAAGAATTGATGCTTTTGAACTGTGGTGTTGGAGAAGGCTCTTGAGAGTCCCTTGAACTACAAGGAGATCCAACCAGCCCATCCTATAGGAGATCAGTCCTGAATATTTATTGGAAGGACTGATGTTGAAGCTGAAACTCCAATTCTTTGGCCACCTGATACAAAGAACTGACTCACTAGAAAAGACCTTGATGGTGGGGAAGACTGAAGGTTGGAGGAGAAGGGGACGACAGAAGATGAGATGGTTGGCTGGCATCACTGACTCAATGGACATGAGTTTGAGTATGCTCTGGGAGTTGGTGAGGGACAGCAAAGCCTGGTGTGTTGCAGTCCATGGGGTCTCAAAGATCGGACATGCCTGAGCATCTGAACTGAACTGAGTGACACCCACAAGTCAGGCAGCACCTGGATAAGAGGTGGATAATGTGAGGTACAAACAAGTGGCTGGAGAGAAAGAAATGTCAGAGGAGGGCTGTGCTTGCCTGCATTTCCTTTGTGCCAGACGCAGCTCTGGACCTTCCATAGGGGTCCTCTCACCAGCCCCCATGTTGGCAGCAGGGTGGGCATCACCCCCACACTGTCCATATGAGAGCCTGAACGCCTTTCCCAAGAGCCTGCATCTGATGAGAAGCTGAACCTCCCGTCACTTCCTGGAACCGTGGCCACGAGGCCGCCCTCTTCTCCTGCCCACTGCGCTCCCTGTCAGGAGCCTACGGGGACCTCACTGAGGGTTAACGGGCAGAATTGTCTCTGTTATGGCTTCCCTGGGAAACCCAGTTTGACCATGGAGACCACCCCTTGGCCACGGTCTCGGGAGCCCCAGAAGAGCCCATGGAAGCCCGAGAGCCCGGGGCAGCTTCTCTCCGGGCATCATCTGTGTCCCTGTGAAAGGACAGCTTGGACCTGAAGTCAGGTTATGTTGGGTCCACAATGTCCTTTTATCAAGTTACAGCATCTGGGTTGAAGAAGAAATAACAGACTTCAGCCTGTGGGCTGTTGTTGGACAAAAGCCACATTTGTCACTGGGCTTTTAGCCAAAGTAATAATCATTTTTTAAAAAAATTGACCCTAATGGAGGGGAGCAGCCATGGGCCACCAAGGTAGGGTGGGCGTCCTGAGGAATTCCTCCCAGGCCTATCCGTCAGCACCAACGCCTGACGGAGCCTCCTTTCAGACAGGGACACCCAGGGGCCATGCAGAGTGGAGGCCCAGCCCTGTTTTCTTAATAAGCAGAGAGGCTGCAATAATGGGTCCTGGGTAAACATTAGGGTCAGATGTCTTCAGGGTCTTTACCATCAAAATACAGAAAGAAAACTGTCTGGGAGGCGCAACCAGTACACAGCCCTCTTGATTAGCCCCCTAGAGACTGCACTTCATTTAATCACATTTTTGATGGCTTTCAAGAGAAGGGAACTTTGAGGACTAAATGAGTTCCCAAAGCAAAAATTCTCCCTCTTGCTCCTATTTGCAATAGGCATGTTGGGGGTTGCCTCTGTGCTGGTCATGAGAGGCCATGTGCAGGGCTTGTCAACAGCCAGAGAGCGCAGTAGGGCAATCAGAGATTTGGAGCAGGCCGCCTTCCACCTTGGGGCTTCCCTAGTAGGCCAGATGGTAATAACTTTTCTTCCAAGGAGCAAAGTGCAGAGAAGCAAGACGGTGTCATCTCATGGAGGCAGTCATGGTGAAGGACAGGCTGTCGGGGCTGAGGCTGCAGAGACCCCCTCCCCCTGCAGCTGGACTTGCCGGGAGGGGAGGTCGGGGTGGGAGATGGTGGGGCAGGGGCAGGGTGCTGATCCCACTGTAAAGCCCAAGCAAGGAGAGAGACACCAACCCCCACCCCGTGGAGGCACCAGGCTGTGGCTCTCTCTCAGGTCTCTGGTCCGGTTGCCCCCAGCTCAGGATGCTCCGCCCCCTCTCTCTGTTGGGCGAAGCTGAAGCTCTCAGCCTCTGGAAGCTCCCAGCAAGCTCTCTGGCCCCTCCCTGTGCACCCTGAGCCGCGAGCTCCCCCTTGGTGTCCTTATTACCTCGCTGCTGGTGTCTGTCTATGGCGCCCTGGCCCATTCCAGTGGGAGCGGCTTCTGGGCAGGTGTCAGCTTCTGTTAGTTTGTGTGTGCCTAGTCCATCAGTAAGCTCTGAGCTATGCTTGTGGAATGCATGCATGGGTGAATGAGTGGGTGAGAAAGGAGTGGTGGCTGGAGGGCTGGCCCCACGGCTCAGAGGGAAGGAGACTGTGGGTTTTGTCTTCAGTACCCTAAGCTCTTCTGAGTGCGCCCACTCCATCTCCAGCTGTTAACCTACAAGTGAAAAGAAAACCAAGACTTCCAGGTCTTGGTGTAAACACTGTCCTTAACTCATTTAGCAAATGCCTCTAATGAGAAGTTAGGCTGGGGGTTTCCCCAGAAAGTGTAAAGAAATCCAGTGGGGAAATACCACAGTCAGCAGGAGCGTGCCCTTGGATTCATTTACAGACCGGCCATGGCTCTGGCGGGGCCTTTCCTCATCCCTCCCACACATCACGTCGTTTCTAAAATAAACCTTTCTACTTTAGCTCTTACGGCCCCTCTAGAGTACTGAGGACACCGGAGTGGTTGGAGAATCACTCATTAGGAAGGGAAAATGCCTCTGTATTCAAAACTGATAACGACTTAGATTTTAAAACTCTAACAAGAATGGCTTAACTGGGGAATGTGAAATTTCAGTGAGTGTTTGGAGACCCAAGGATGGGGTTTGCGGTGGGTGTGAATGAGAGGGATGGATTGACTGAAGCGTTGAGCCCAGCCTCCTGCTTCTGTGAGCCCCTCTTCCCCTCTCTCTCACACAGAGTCCTATTCAGAATCAAAGAGGGCAGCAAGGCCAGAAAAGGCCAGACTCTGGAAGCTAAGTGTGATTTACTCTTCACAAGCTAGGCTGGCATCCTACCATAGTTCCTCAGCGGTAAAATCCTCTTTCTGCATGTACCTGTTGTGTGTCCCAGCCAGGAGTAATGATGGGGGCAGAATCGATCTCAGAAGGGCTGGAAGAAGGCCAAAAGGGGGGCGGATAAGCACATTTTGCTGCTACTCCATTCGGGAATTCTCAGTAAATAAGATTAAGGGACTCAGGTGTCTGGGGTTTGGCTGATTTGTGTCTAGAGCAGAAGGGCCCATTCAAACATGAGTGCCTTGATCTAGATGGCACCTCTTAAAGCAAAAAGTATGACAGAGCTGTCAAGATTGCTGTCAGGGACAGTGGTCATGTATGGATGTGAGAGCTGGACCATAAAGAAGGCTGAGCGCCAAAGAACTGATGCTTTCAAACTGCGGCGCTGGAGAATGTTCTTGAGAGTCCCTTGGACAACAAGGAGATCAAACTAGTCAATCCTAGAGGAAATCAACCCTGAATATTCATTGCAAGGACTGATGCTGAAGCTGAAGCTCCAGTGTTTTGACCACCCGATGCATAGAGCTGACTCACTGGAAAAGACCCGGATGCTGGGAAAGACTTAAGGCAGGAGGAGAAGGGGACGACAGAGGATGAGATGGTTGGATGACATCACCACCTCAATGGACATGAGTTTGAATAAGTTCCTGGAGATGTTGAAGGACAGGGAAACCTGGCGTGCTGTAGTCCATGGGTCACAAAGAATCAGACAGGACAGAGCAACTGAGCAGGGGGAACCTATATAATTTGTCTGCAAGGAGATGTTCAGAAAGGCTCAGACAAACAAACAAACAAAAAAAATGCAAAGAGAGAGAGAGCCAGGCCGGAAGCACAGACACAGCTTTGTTCAGAGTCAAAGTCAGGTTCTGCTCTGGAAAGGTGTCCTGAAATGTGGGCTCTGAGACCGGTCTACCCCGGCCCTCTTGAGCCCCAGGCTGGCCCTTGTTTTGGTCTGCTGGGGCCCTGACAACTCAGACTCAGGTCCTGCTCAGCATGTCCAAAACTGCCTGACTTTTTTCTAGCTAAACCCAGATTGGCCAAGACAGACAGAAGCCTTCCTTTTCCTGACAATCTTTCATGACGAGCTGTCCCCAGATCTCATCACTACTTCTCTCCAAAATTAGTGGCAGCTTCTTGACCATAAAGGCACATCTATTTATTTTTCTATCAAATCAAATCTAACAGCACAGACAAGAAGTGCATACCTAGAAGAGAAATACTTTTTTAGGTGGCTTTTCCATAGACAACAGTGGTCTTACCAGGGTAAGCAGTCTGATAAATCCATCCAGGGAGAGTTAATGTGACGTTCATGTACCTCCCACTTTGGGATGACTGATCACTGTTGCTCACAAAACACATCTGTGTCTCCTGAAAGACAGAGGTGCTCTAAGGGTGGATATTTTCACAAGGGACAGGATGAGGATCGAGATTTCGTCTCAGTTCCCTGGTGTTTGGTGGTCCCTAGTCTTCCTGCCACCACGACTAACGACCTTCTCATTAGCTGAGTAAGAAAACGTCACAGTCCACACAGCAGCCAAGACAGCCCAGGGAAACTAACTTTGACAGTAGCCTTGACTGCCTCACATCACTTTCAATCTTCCGACTACAGTTATTGGCTCGAATTCACGTTCATATATAAAAGCAATAATCATGTTTTGCTTAGTGTTTTCCACCTAGTAACTTAAACCTGTAGAGGGAATTGGAGCCCGGGGGTGGCTGGGTGACCCACCACATGATTCTAAGAAGGTGCTGATGTTTCTGTAAATGAAAGTAAGTGGTAGGCAGATTTGCACAGCTGTAGAGCCTCCATGGACCAGAAGGAGGAAAAGAGAAATGCAACATCAAAAACACAGAGCTTCAGAGACTCCTGAGGCCTCTCGGTGTGCGTCTCCACTGCGTGTAGACGCACAGACTGGACACGTAATTGCACACTTGGGTAATTAGGTTTCTGGCGGAATCCCTTCCTCCCAGCTCTGCAGAAGGCCCAGGGCAACTGCCATCTGGTTTTGCAATATGGTAGTGCTTTGCACTCTCAAGCGCCTCTCTTGGAGCCCATGATTAATAACCACTTCCTTTAAAGCTAAGCTGGCAGGGTGTTTGTCAGCAGGCACTCCCACCAGCCTTGTCAGTAGCTCTGAGCTGTTTGGCCATGGTTTTTCTAGGCAGGTATCAGAGTAGGTCAGGCCTGGATGCAAGCCTCGTTTCTGCCATTTACTCAGTAGCTGTGTGATCTCAGGCAACTTGATCAGCATCTGTGAGCCTCAGTTTACTCATCTACAGAATGGGTTAATAATAGCACCTATACTCAAAGTTACCTGAGGATTCAGAGGGTGCACACAAATGCCTCAGCGTAGTGTCCACCCTATGGGTGCTGTTTAGCTGCTAAATTGTGTCTTATTATTTTGCAACTCCATGGACTATAGCCCACCAGGCTCTCTCTTCATGAGATTTTCCAGGCAAGAATACCAGAGTAGGTTGCCGTTTCCTTCTCCAGAGGAACTTCCCTTCCCAGGGACTGAACCCATGTCTCCTGCGTCGGCAAGAGGATTCTTAACCACTGAGCCACCAGGGATGCCCTGCCCTGTGGCAGCTCATTAACTGCTGGTTACATGTATTTTGTGGTTGTTGTTCAAAGTGCCTCGTGGTACACATGTTGAGAGAGAATAACTGACTTAATAAATCTTAGAGGACCTTCTGGAGAAAATGGGTTTCCAGAAAATTTTCAGGGCCTAAAGGGCAAATGGGAGCTGATCACGCTGAGATGAAATATTGTGTGTCTTGGACAGGACCCACTTTTCAGATACAGGAAGACTCTGGAGAACACAGCAATGAGTGCAATTTGCATTAAATCCCCCGTGGCAACGACGTTAATAATATTGCAAGACATAATATGACTGCCACCGCTACTCTTCCAGCTCTTTCCTCTGAAAGGGTAGGTGTGCTATTATCTAGGCAGGGTACACTCCGCACGCTGCCCGCCTCACCCACCCTCCACCCTGCACCCTGCACCCTGCACCCTGCCCCCTCCCCCCTCCGTAGACGCTCCCTGACAGCATCCACATTAATGCCTGTAGCAAGACCACGGTATTTAAAAAGCAGTGCTTTTTCCTTCCTTTTCTCCTTATTTATTTCCTCCCTTCCCCCTTTTTTTTCCTCTGTTCCTCAAACACGGATCCATCCCCTACTATGTGAACGAATCCAAGCAAGATCCTGTGCCCTGCAGAGCCAAGCCATAAAGATGCCTCCCTCTGGGGAGGATGAGCCATGCACATAACCCCACCACATGGCAGGATGTAAAAGTGCCAGGAAGGAGAACCCACCAAGGCCTCAGGGAATCGTAGAGAAGGGACCCAACCTTTGGCTGGGAAACCAGAGTTGGCCCCATAACAAAAGTGCCACTGAGGCTGAGACTGAAGGGTACCTAAAGGATGGGTAATATTTTGAGAGAGGTGGAAACAGAAGGAGCCTGATGCCCATTGCCTTGACCTGCAAGGGTAGATATGATGGAACATGGGATCTGAGTGCTGGAAGGGCGCTTATGGGCCACTGGGTCTGTGCGTGCCCCTTAACCATCAGAATGATCTTCTTTAGAAGCAAATAATGTCAAGTAACCACCACGTTCAAATCCGTCCCCTGGCTCCCTGGGCACTTGGCCTATCACCCATGTTCCTGCCCTTGGCCCCTGTGGCTCTGCATGACCTGGATTCTGGCGACCTCTCCAACCTCACCTCTGTCCATCTTATCTGCTATGGCAAAGCTGCCCTTCTTTCTTCCTCTCAAACACACCAAGCATGTTCCCACCCTTGGACCTCTGCGTGAGACGTTTCCACTCTCAGCAACACCTTTCTGCCACACCGTTTTGTGGCTCTCTCCTCACCATGATTCACATCTCAGCTAAAACTCACTCCTCACCAGGGTCTCCACGGCCACTCCTAGTTGAAGGGGCTCTTCCCGAAACACACCCACCCAGGTAATCTCCAGATCTAGGGCAGCACCCTCAACATTTTTAAAAATACCTATCCCTCCCCGGAATTGCCTTCAGGTTTTTTGTGTTTTTTAAGTTCATTTGTCTGGGGTTTTGTTTGTTTGTTTTGTGGATGGGGAGACTGTCTCCATCTTCTCACTACAGTGTGAAGTCCACAGAATAGGAATCAAGTTAGATTTCACCGTGGGGCTAGCCCCAGACAGTGCCATAGAGCTGGCCCTCGGTGACAATCTGCTGTCGAACGCCTCTCTCCCACGCCACTCCCCATTCTTAGTCTCGGCAGCCTGCCTCTAAAATGAAGAGTGTTATGGATTAAACTGTGCCTTCCCCAAATCCGTATGTTGAAGTCCTAATCCCCAGTACTCCAGTGTGTGGCCTTATTTGGAAACTGGGTGTTTGCAGATGGAATTCATTAAATCAACAGGAGGTCACACTGGAGCAGGATGGGCCCTAATCCAATGAGATTGGTGCTCACGCTCAGCCTCTTGGTCACGTCTGACTCTTTGAGACCCCGTGGCCTGTAGCCCCTAGGGTCCTCTGTCCATGGGGTTCTCCAGCAAGAATACTGGAGTGGGTTGCCATTGCCTTCTCCTGGGGATCTTCACCCAGGGTCTGAACCCAGATCTCTTGTGTCTCCTACACTGGCAGCCAGATTCTTTCCCACGGGGCCACCTGGGAAGACTAATCCAATATGACTGGTGTCCTCATAAAAGGGGAAGTTTGGACACAGAAAGACAGACATAGAAGGAAGACAGCATGGAGACACAGAGAGAAAGAAGGAGGCCATCTTCAGGCCAAAGAGAAAGCCCTGGGATAGAGCTTTCCCTCACAGGCCACAGAAGGAAAACCCGGCCCACACTCCAGTCTTGCCTTCCAGCCTCCAGAGCTGCGAGACAGTCAGTTTCTGTTGCTCTGGCCACCAAATCTGTGATTCTCTGTACCTGTGGCTTTACCAAAGTCATCGAAAGGGTGAGCGCGATGATCTCCCGATTGCTGTCTGGCTCCCCAGGTTCTGTGCTCCCCTGGTCCTACGGGAAGGGCGCTTTCCACCCCTCCCCTGTGGAGTTGGTGTTCAGCCGCTCAGTTGTGTCTGACTCTTGGCAGCCCCGTGGACTGCAGCACGCCAGGCTCCCCGGTCTCTCACTGTCTCCCGGAGTTTGCTCGAACTCACACCCATCGAGTCGGTGGCGCCATCCAACCATCTCATCCTCTGTCTCCCTTGGGAAGAATATGTGGCAGACCGCTCAGGTCACTGCCTAAGCTGGCTTACTTAACATTCTCTAGCAAGTGTACATATTCAGGTCCCCCTCAGGTGAGCGTAAATTCCGTGGCTGGACAGCATCCTAATCCCTCCATGTTGTTCCTTAAAAATATTGTTCTACCACTTTGCACAAACAACTTGGTGGAAGGAGTTTATGACTTGGCTTATGAGAGGAAGCTTTCACTTCCTCTCTCAGACCGCTGCTACAGCACCTTCCCCAGGGAGCTGAGAGCCCTTCCAGCACCGGGGCCCTGAGAAGGCCCCCCAGGGCTTACCTTGACAATCCCGATAGTCCAGCGTGCTTTCTTCTTTGGCCCCATTCCCTCCGTAAAGATTCTCAAAGTTGGCACCCCTCCTGCTGGAATAAATAAGCCCTGGTTAAAGCACAACTTAATCTTCATTCCCATTTTCCAAAGCTTTTTCCAAAATGGGAAAACTATAGTGCTCTGGAGACTGACTGAGCAACTTGAGGTTTTTGGCAAATACAAATATGTGCAGATGTGTTTTTCAAAACAAGAGCAGGGCCTCACAAGCCAGTTCACACGGGCCTTTTCTGCAGGAAAAGAAGCAAGCTGTAGTTCTGGCTCACATATCTGAGAAAGTGTTGCTCTTTGTGGGTTTAGATCTGGGAAGGGGCTTCCAGGTTCAGCTCGAGAGAGGCAGAGCCGAGAAAAGCAACGCTCTTACAACAAGGGCAACACTGGACAATTTGCGAATCAACGGCATTTCTTGAGCCCATCAGAGAACTTAGGTCACAAGTCCAACTAACCCCAAATCTGGGGAGAGACAGATGCATTCGGGGAGAAACAGGACTTCAGTGTTTGTTTACCCGGTGCAGACACCACCTGGTGTCAAATAAACTGGTAAGGAGCTTCACCCTAAACATCCTGATGAGTTGGTAAGTGCTACCAGTGGCTAGCGCGAGGAAATGAAACTCCTGGAGAGGGGGTGGCAAATGATATGGGGCAATGGCAGCCTCTGGCATTGGCAGCCACCAGGCACCAAAGGGGAGATCTGGGAGCCCTGAACTAGTCTCACTCAGCTGTGACGAATGGGGAAAGGTGCAACAGAGTTACCCTTCAGAGTAAGAGCAGCAGACACGGCCACCTTAGGGCGCCGGGAGAAGGGCAGCGCGTGTGGGAGGAGGGGGGCGGCTAAAGCAAGCCGTTATGCTTGGGGAAGGCCAAGGAGACATCCTAGGCCCCGTGTCACAGCCGGAGGAGGGTCATGCCCCGACACCCAGCGCCGCGCCTGCCGAGACTCAGGCTTAGCCAGAGCAGCAGAGGTTGCCCTTCCTCCTTTCCCCAACACCATGATAATAAACATCAGTAAATATAACAGTGGACATAGCTTGGAGAGTGACAATGAACAGACTTTCTAGGGAGCAACAGAGCGAGGACTGAACTCCAACCAGCTGGATCCCAAGCCAAGCAGGGTGCAGGCAGTGTGAAAAACCCCTGGAAAATAAACCTACACCCTGAACACAGGGTATTACCAGAGGAGTCTGGTCTCTGGAAGACTGAGGGTAACCAGTCCAACAGCTAACTTCAAATACAACCCAACTCCTAAGTATATTAACACAAACTCCCAAACAGAAAGCCTAGCAGAAGGAGAGGCATGCTCCTATTCAAGAATAAAATCATGAAAGTGAGTGTTAGTTGCTCAGCCGCGTCCAGCTCTTAGCAGCCCCATGGAGCCCGCCAGGCCCCTCTGACCATAGGGCTCTCTGGGCAAGCAAGCTGGAGTGGGTAGCCACTCCCTTCTCCAGGGAATCTTTCCAACCCAGGGACCAAGCCCGGTCTCCCACACTGCAGGCAAATTCTTTACTATCTGAGCCACCTCAGTAACTACCATCATACAGAAGATGTCCAACTTTCAACAACAGCAACAGAAATAGGAGGTGTATACAAAGACAAAATAACATACTGCAGGAGACAAAGCAAGCATCAGAACCAGATTTATATATGACACAGAAGTTGGAACTGTCGGACAAGAAATTCAAAACTCGGGGGAGAACAAGCTGGCTGAGGAGTGGGTGGACGTGGAGTACATCTCTCTCCACGGATACATCAGGAATACACCTTCAGACACCGAAATGCATGCAGAACTCCAGCTGAGAGCGGACAGGAGTCCCTGACCAGAGGACATAGAGAACCACGGAAAACTCCGTAAGACAGAGGAGCTGGGGGAAAACGGGAGTGTCAGCAGGACTGGACCTGCACTCGGCAGGTGGGGGAGCTGAGGCAGGGGGCCGAGCTCCACATCGGGGCAGCTGTCTGTCAGAGGAGAAGCATTTAAGGCTGAGAGTGCAACAGCTGATCTGTGGCAGCCTAAACGGAATGAGAATCGGACAGTCCGTGCCGCAGCCGTACAGACCCGGGACGGGGATGCGTTGGGACCTGGAGTCTGGGGACCGTGGAGCAATCCCAGGGTGAGGGCTGCTGTGCACTGCGGAGAGACAGACAGAGAGGAGGGAGGCGGTCCTGGGGGGAAATGCCCGTGGAGGAGAGCCGGGCAGCCATGGAGGCAAAGCGGTACTGCTGAGTCTCGTGCAGCGGTGGAGCCATCTCCACAGCCTCCCTCTCCCCACAGCCAGCACCAGCAGCTGAACAAGAGAGGCGGGCCATCAGATGCCTGCTGCCCTGAACTACAGGGCAGGGCTCCACCCGAGATGCCCCTTAAGCGCCTGACCTGCGATCCACAGAGCGGGAGCCCAGCCGGGTGGCCCTCGATGTGCCTGACCCGCCAAACATCCAAAGAAGGACGCCAGGCGAGGGAGCCTTCCAGGGGCCTGACCGGGCAGAGCTGCAGAGGGAGACTGGGCACAGAGGCCTTCTGAGCGCCAGCCGCGAGGGGGGCTTGAAGAAGACCCTGACGGGGCCTCACCGCTGCCCTGCAGGCAGTCTGCCGCCTGCACGCTCGGCGCCGCCAGGGTCCCTGCAGGCCAAGCGCTCGCGCCGCCTTCGCGCTCCGCTCTCCGCAAGGCGGGCCGCCACCGGCGCAAAGACTTGCGTCTACGCAGGCACGCTCACTTCGGTGGTCTCCAACTCTTTGTGACCCTGTAGACTGTGGCCTGCCAGGCTTCTCCGTCAGGGAGGGGTTCTCCAGGCGAGAATACTGGAGCGTATTGGCCAGTACTGGCTGCCATACCCTTCTGGAGCACTGTGTTTCCTGCTGCCCCAGCCGCCAATCCCCTGAGTGCCTGGTGCTGCCGGAACCCCTGAGACCCAAGCAGCTGCCCCACCTCCAGGCCTGGCCCTCACGGGGGCAGACCCAAGCCCTGCGGGGGGCGGCCCCGGGAGCAAACCCCGGTGGACACCCACATGCAGAAATAAACCCCAGTGGACACCCACATGCAGAGTGGAAATAAAGCCACAGCTGAAACCCAGGCAGGGGCAGTGTGGCTCAGGATGAAGACCTTAGCCACCCCTGGCTGGGGTCCTGCTCTGTAGAACGCAGGTCAGGCACTTAAAGGGGCATCTTGGGCGGAGTCCTGCTCTGTAGTTCAGTCTGTAACAAGCTGCAGATTAAATCCACACGGTCAACTAAGCAGACTCTGTGTCTATGGATATATGAAAGGTCACTGAGAGCTCCCACAGAAGAAAACACACTGGTTCTGATAGCTGTGGACATTGGAGGCAAAAACACAGAGGAGCAGGACCAGATTAGAATCTGAGCGGCCCCCACAGCAGGCCCAGGGGTCAGCACAGAGCTGGAGGGCATCCTAGGGAGGTGAGGGGGACTGTGACCCCCAGGGAGGGGAAGGACTCTGAGAGCTGTGACTCATGAAGAACGTTTCTTATTCTTATGTTTTGACTTGTTCTGTAGATTCTTTTAGGAGAAGGCAATGGCACCCCACTCCAGTACTCTTGCCTGGCCAATCCCTTGGACAGAGGAGCCTGGTGGGCTGCTTTTGGATTCCCTCCTTCCCCTCCTCTGTTGTAGTTGTCAATTTTGTTGGCACGATGAAATCTAATTAAGCTTTGAGCTTCTTTGTCTTATCTTGAGTCACATCTTCTACTGTTGTTATGAACATCTGCCTCTACATTGGGCTTGTGCAGTTCTGTGGAGTTATGCTTTTCATTTTTCTTCCATTTTTTCTTTTCTCTTTTTATAATTTTTATTTTTAAAAACCTATTATTTTTTCTACATTGACTCCTTTATTTCCCTTTCCTATGTGCCCTTTTCCCTTTGCAGTTAACCTTTAATGTATACAAATCTCGTTCATCTCCCTCTGTTTAATCTTGCATGTCTGTTCTGTCTGTTCTTTCTTTTCTTTCCTCCCAATATTCTGCTAGCTTTGTTTTCATGGCTTTATTCCCCACTTGGCATTTGCTTTAGTTTTGTTTTCCAGTTGGTGCTTTAGTTCGTTTTGTTCTTAACTGGTAAATATGATTTTTGATTTCCTTTGTTCGCCAGGTCAATCTCCTGTACTCTATTTTTGTTGGACTGTTTTGATTTTGCTCGTGGGTGTCTATGTATATGTGTACATTCCATTATTTTAATTATTATTTGCCTTATTTTATAACTTCCATTTGTCTGGGGTTCATCTTTGGTTTCTTATTTTTGTATATTTGTTTTAATCTGACTTAATGCTTATTTTGGGGGGCTCCAAAATCACTGCAGATGGTGACTGCAGCCATGAAATTAAAAGACACTTACTCCTTGGAAGAAAAGTTATGACCAACCTAGAAAGCATATTCAAAAGCAGAGACATTACTTTGCTGACTAAGGTCTGTCTAGTCAAGGCTATGGTTTTTCCTGTGGTCATGTATGGATGTGAGAGTTGGACTGTGAAGAAAGCTGAGCACCGAAGAATTGATTCTTTTGAACTGTGGTGTTGGAGAAGACTCTTGAGAGTCCCTTGGACTGCAAGGAGATCCAACCAGTCCATTCTGAAGGAGATCAGCCCTGGGATTTCTTTGGAAGGAGTGATGTTGAAGCTGAAACTCTAGTACTTTGGCCACCTCATGAGAAGAGGTGACTCATTGGAAAAGACTCTGATGCTGGGAGGGGTTGGGGGCAGGAGGAGAAGGGGATGACCGAGGATGAGATGGCTGGATGGCATCACGGACTCGATGGACGTGAGTCTGAGTGAACTGCGGGAGTTGGTGATGGACCGGGAGGCCTGGTGTGCTGCGATTCATGGGGTCACAAAGAGTCAGGCACGACTGGGCGACTGAACTGAACTGAATGCCATAACGACCACTTGTGGAATCTTTAATCTGAGCAGAGATCAAGCCCTGAGCCTTTGGAGTGGGAGCACTGATTCCAACACCCTAGACTACCAGAGAACTAACCCTAGGGAGTAACAAATAGTGGGAACTCACACAAAAGAAATGACTTGAATACAAGACTAGGTGTCATCCAAGGATGAGCAGCACCCTGTGCAGGATGCCTTATCTAAACAACAAACAAAATGAAAATACAAACCCAACCATCAGCAGACAGGATCACCCCCTCACCCAGCCCTGCCCCTCAGAGGAAAAACAAGCAAACAAACAAAGACTCAGCACCAGTCTCACCCTATACAAAGCTACACAAACCACTGGACCAACTTTAGGAGGGCAGAAAGGAAGAAAGAATTCAACCTTGAAGCCTGGGAAAAGGGACCTCAAACACAATAATTAAAAAAAAAAATAAAAAAGGCAGAGAAATACTACACAAATGAAGGAACAAACTAGAAACACAGAATCCAAATAGGTGAAGAGGGAATAGTCACAAACCTGAAAAAGAATTCAGAATAACGAGAGAGAAAATGATCACAAACCTTGAAAAAAATGGAGAAAATGCAAGAATCAATTAACAAAGACCTAGAAGAATTAAAGAAAAAAACATACAGAGACAAACAGCACAATTACTGAAATTAAAAATACTCGAGAAGGAATCATTAGCAGAATATCTGAAGCAGAAAAATGAACCAGTGAGCTGGAAGATAAAATGGTGGAAATGACTTCTGAAAAGCAGAATAAAGTAAAAATAATGTAAAGAGCTGAGGACAGTCTCAGAGACCTCTGGGACAATATCAAATGCCCCAACATGTGAATTATAGAGGTCCCAGAAAAAGAAGAGAAAAAGAAAGTGTATGAGAAAGTTTTTGAAGAGATTATAGTTGAAAATTTCCCCAACATGGAAAAGGAAATAGTCAATCAAGTCCAAGAGGTGCAAAGAGTCCCATACAGGATAAACCCAAGGAGAAACACAGCAAAATACACACTAATCAAATGAACAAGGACTAAACACAAAGAAAGAGTATTACAGCAGCAAGGGAGAAGCAACAAGCAACATACAGGGAAGTCCCGTACGCATAACAGCTGCTCTTTCAGCAGAAACTCTGACGGCCAGAAGGGAATGGCAAGATATATTTAAAGTATTGAAAGGGAAAAATCTACAACCAAGATTACAGTACCTGGCAAGGATCTCATTCAAAACTGATGGAGAAATAAAAGTTTTACGACAAGCAAAAGTTAAGAGAACTCAGTATCAACAAACCAGCTTTATAACAAATGTTAAAGGGAGTTATGTAGTCAAGAAATACAACAGAAGAAAAAAGATCTACAAAATCAAAAGGATTAAGAAAATGGCGCTAGGAACATATATATCATTAATTACTTTAAATGTAAATGGATCAAGTGCTCCAACCAAAACACAAACTGAGTGAAAGGATACAAGGACAAGACCAGTATATATATATATATATGCTGTCTACAAAAAACCCACTATAGCCCTAAAGACAAATATAGACTGAAAGTGAGAGGATGGGAAAATATATTCCTTGCAAATGGGAAGCAAAAGAAAGCTGGAGTGGCAATACTCATATCAGACAAAATAGACCTTAAAATAGAGAAGATTATAAGAGATGAGGAAGGACACTACATGATGATCAAGGGATCAATCCAAGAGAAGACATAACAATTGTAAATATCTATGTGAAGAAAGCTGAGCACCGAAGAACTGGTGCTTTTGAACTGTGGTGTTGGAGAAGACTCTTGAGAGTCCTTGGACTGCAAGGAGATTCAGTCGGTCCATCCCGAAGGAGATCAGTCCTGTGTGTTCACTGGAAGGACTGATGCTGAGGCTGAAACTCCAATACTTTGGCCACCTCATGTTAAGAGTTGACTCACTGGAAAGACCCTGATGCTGGGAGGGATTTGGGGCAGGAGGAGAAGGGGATGACAGAGGACGAGATGGATCACTGACTCGATGCAGATGAGTTTGGGTGAACTGCGGGAGTTGGTGATGGACCGGGAGGCCTTGTGTGCTGCGATTCATGGGGTCGCAGAGTCAGACATGACTGAGCGACTGAACTGAACTGATGCACCCAACACAGGAGCACCTCAGTACATAAGGCAAACATTAAGAGACGAAAAAGGAGAAACCGGCAGTAATGCGATAGCAGTGGGGGACTGTAACGCCCCCTCACCACGGGCAGATCATCAAAACGTAGGATCAATGAGGAAACGCAAGCAAGTCTTAAAACGATACATTAGATGAGATGGATCTCATTGATATGTTCAGGACGTGCCATCCAAATGCACAAGAATACACCTTCTTCTCAAGTGCACATGGAACATTCTCCAGGATAGACCACATCTTAGGTCACAAATCGAACCTCAGTAAATTTAAGAAAATTGAAGTTGTATCGAGTGTCTTCTCTGACCACAGTGCTATGAGACTAGATATCAATTACAAGGAAAAAAAAACCTGTAAGAAACACAAACACATGGAGATTAAACAACACGTTTCTAAATAATCAACAGGTTACTGAAGAAATCAAAAGGGAAGTCAAGAAATCTCTAGAAAGAAACGACAATGGAAACACAACAACTCAAGACCTATAGGATGCAGCAAAAGCAGTTCTAAGAAGGAATTTATAGGAGTACAATTCTACCTCAAGAAACAAGAAAAACATCAAATAGACAACCTAGCTTTACACCTAAAACAAACTGGAAAAAAAAAAGAACAGAAAACCCCCAAAATTATTAGAAGGAAAGAAATCATGAAGATCTCAGCAGAAATAAATGAAAAGAAGTGAAAGAATAGTAAAGATTAATAAAAGTAAAAGTTGGTTCTTTGAGAAGATAAACAAAATTGACAAGCCTTTAGCCAGACTCATCAGAGAGAAGAATCAAATCAACAAAATTAGAAAATGAAAAAGGAGAGGATACGGCAGAAAATGCAGAAATACAGGGTTATAAGAGAGTATTATGAACAGCTATATGGCAATAAAACAGATAACCTGGAAGAAATGGACAGATTCTTAGAAAAATTCAATCTTCCAAGACTGAACCAGGAAGAAACAGAAATTATGAACAACCCAGTTACAAGCACTGAAATTGAAGCTGTGATCAAAAATCTCCCCCAAAACAAAAGCCCAGGACCAGATGGCTTCACAGGAGAATTCTATCAAACATATAAAGAAGAGCTAATGCCTATCCTTCTAAAACTCTTTCAAAAAATTGCAGAGGAAGGAACACTTCTAAACTCATTCTATGAGGCCACCAGCACTCTGATACCAAAACCAGACAAAGACAACACACACACACACAAAACTATAGGCCAGTATCACTGATGAACATAGATGCAAAGATCCTCAACAAAATTTTAGCAAACAGGATTCAGCAACACATCAAAAAACTCATACACCATGATCAAGTTGGGTTTATTTCAGGAATGCAAGGATTTTTAACTACACTAACAAATTAACTATATTGACAAATTTTAACTACATTAACATTATTGAAAGATAAAAACCATGTGATAATTTCAATAGATGCGGAAAAAGCCTTTGACAAAATTCAGCACCATTTATGATTAAAACTCTTCAAAAAATGGGCACAGAAGGAGCCTCCCTCAACACAGTAAAGTCCACATATGATGAGCCTAGAGCAAACATTATTCTCAGTGGTGAAACCTGAAAGCATTCCCCTTAAGATCAGGAACAAAACGAGGGTGTCCACTTTCACCACTATAGTTCAACATAGTTCTGGAATTCCTAGCTACAGCAATCAGAGAAAAAAAAAAGGAATAAAAGGAATCTGGATCAGAAAAGAAGAAGTAAAGCTCTCACTGTTTGCAGATGACATGATACTGTACATAGAAAACCCTAAAGACAGTATCAGAAAATTGCTAGAGCTAATCAGCGAATCTAGCAAAGTTGCAGGATATAAAATCAATACACAGAAAGCACTTGCATTTCTGTATACTAACAATGAAAATTCAGAAAAAGAAATTAAAGAGTCAATCCCATTCACCATTGCAACAAAAAGAATTAAATACCTAGGAATAAACTTATGTAAAGAGACAAAAGAACTGTACACAGAAAATTTAAGACACTAATGAAAGAAATCAAAGATGACATAAACAGATCGAGAGATATTCCATGTTCCTAGATAGGAAGAATCAATATTGTGAAAATGACTATACTACCAAATGCAATCTACAGGTTCAATGTGATCCCTATCAAATTACCAATGGCATTTTACACAGAACTAGACCAAAAAAATTCACAATTCGAATGGAAACATAAACTCTGAATAGCCAAAGTAGTCTAGAGAAAGAAGAATGGAGCTGGAGGAATCAACCTTCCTGATTTCAGTTATGCTACAAAGCCACAGTCATCAAGACAGTATGGTACTGGCACCAAAACAGAGATACAGACGAATGGAACAAGATAGAGAGCCCATGAAACCCATGCACCTATGGGTACCTTATTTTGACAAGGGAGGCAGGAATATACAATAGGGCAAAGACAGCCTCTTCAATAAATGGTGCTGGGAAAACTGGACAGCTACATGTAAAAGAATGAAATTAGAACACTTCTTAACACCATACACCAAGATAAGCTCAAGATGGATTAAAGACCTAAATGTAAGACCAGAAACCATGAAACTCTAAGGAAAAGAGGCAGAACACTCGATGACACAAATCAAAGCAAGATCCTCTACGACCCACATCCTGCTGCTGCTGCTGAGTCACTTCAGTCATGTCTGACCCTGTGCAACCCCATAGGCAGCAGCCCACAAGGCTCCCCCATCCCTGGGATTCTCCAGGCAAGAACACTGGAGCAGGTGGCCATTTCCTTCTCCAATGCATGAAAGTGAAAAGTGAAAGTGAAGTTGCTCAGTCGTGTCCAACTCTTCGTGACCCCCATGGACTGCAGCCCACCAGGCTCCTCCATCCATGGATTTTCCAGGCAAGAATGCTGGAGTGGGGTGCCATTGCCTTCTCCAATGACCCACATCCTAGGGTAGTGGAAATAAAAACCAAAGTAAACAAGTGGGACCTGATTAAATTTAAAACCTTTTGCACAGCAAAGGAAACTACAAGCAAGGTGAAATGACAGCCCTCAGAATGGGAGAAAATGATAGCAAAGGAAACAACTGACAAAGGATTAATTTCCAAAATATACAAACAGCTTATACAACTCAATGCCAGAAAAACAAGCAACCCAATCAAAAAGTAGGAAAAAGACCTAAACAGACATTTCTCCAAAGAAGACATACAGATGGCTAACAAACAACATGAAAAGATGTTCAACATCACTCATTATTAGAGAAATGCAAGTCAAAACTACGATGAGATTATCACCTCACACCAGTCAGGATTGCCATCATCAAAAAGTCTACAAACAATAAATGCTGAAGAGGGTGTGGAGAAAAGGGAACGCTCTTGCACTTTTGGTGGGAATGTAAATTGATACAGCCACTATGGAAGATGGTATGGAGATTCCTTAAAAAACTAGGAATAAAACTACCATATGACCCAGCAATCCCACTCCTAGGCATATACCCTGAGGAAACCAAAATCGAAAAGACACACGTATCCCATTGTTCACTGCATAACTATGTACAACAGGTAGAACATGGAAGCACCCTGGATGCCCGTCAACAGATGAACGGATGAAGAAGATGTGGTACATACACAATAGAATATTTTTCAGCCACAAAAAGAAATGAATTTGAATCAGCTCTGATGAGGTGGATGGACCTAGAGTCTATTACACAGAGGGATGTGAGCCAGAAACTGAAAGATAAATACCGTATTCCAGCACATATACACAGAAAAATGGTACTGAGGAACTGATTCACAGGCAGCAGTGGAGAAGCAGACACAGAGAACAGACTTACAGACCTGGGGAGAGCGGAGAGGGTGGGATGTGTGGAAGAGTCGCATGGAGACTTACGTCTCCGTGTGTGAAGTAGATGACCAACGGGAATGTGCTGTATGGCTCAGGAATCTCACACGGGGGCTCTGTGTCAACCTGGAGGGCTGGGAAGGGGCGGGAGATGGGGGGAGATTCAGGAGGGAGGGATGCGTGTATGCCCACGGCTGATTCTTGTTGAGGTTTGACAGAAAACGGCACAATTCTGTAAAGCAATTGCCCTTCAGTAAAAAAATAAAGAAATAAAAAATCAAAGCTATGACTAATATGTAAAAGGTTCTAGTGGAACAACATACAAAAACAGATGGGCAATATCAGAAAGGAGATAGACATTTTAAGAAAAAATTCAGTAGAGATGCTAGAAATGCAAAATACAGGAAAAGATGAAGAATGCCTTCAGTGGGAGTATGATACCAATGGATAGATGATAGCTGAGGAATTAATCAGTGAATTTGAAGATAAGCTGATAAAAGTCAGTTAACATTAAATACAAAGAGAAAGAAAGAATATAATAATTAAAAAACACAGTACATTAGAGTGCTTTGGGACAATATCAAACATTTTAAGACACACCTAGGTGCATTGCTAGAAGAGAGGCAATGGAGTAGAAGAAATATTTGAGGAAACAGCATCAAGAGGAAGAATTTTCCCAAATTAATGACAGATACCAAACCACAGATCCAAGAAGCTCACAGAACACCAAACAGGATAAACACCAAGACAGCACACAAGAAACAAACAAAAAGCAATGAACTTCTATGCAGATCACTAAAAACCAAATGCAGAGAGTGAATCTTGACAGTGGTCAGAATAAAAGTCATTTTACTTACGCAAGAGCAAGAATGAAAATTAAAACAAACTTCTCATTAGAAACTGTTACCATGAAGTGACATTTTAAAAGCCCTTATAGAAAATGAAAGCTCTTCACTAAGGAGGAATATGACATTGGTTAGAAAACAATCTACGCAGAAATAAAGCGCATTTAGAAACAGAACGAATGAAGGATAAAACTCATTCGCCCTAACCGTGCTAAAGGACAGTGGAGCATCTTTAAAGTGACATGCATAGTGCATTCACAGCAGATGAAAAAGCAAATTATATGACAGTAATAACTGTACGGATGAGAGTTGGACTGTGAAGAAGGCTGAGCACCGAAGAATTGATGCTTTTGAACTGTGGTGTTGGAGAAGACTCTTGAGCGCCCCTTGGACTGCAAGGAGATCCAGCCAGTCCATTCTGAAGGAGATCAGCCCTGGGATTTCTTTGGAAGGAATGATGCTGAAGCTGAAACTCCAGTACTTTGGCCACCTCATGCGAAGAGCTGACTCATTGGAAAAGACTCTGATGCTGGGAGGGACTGGGGGCAGGAGGAGAAGGGGACGACCGAGGATGAGATGGCTGGATGGCATCACGGACTCGATGGACGTGAGTCCGAGTGAGCTCCGGGAGATGGTGATGGACAGGGAGGCCTGGCGTGCTGCGATTCATGGGGTCATAAAGAGTCGGACCCGACTGAGCGACTGAACTGACTGAACGTAATAGCAGTAAGGATGGCAGGGGACTGGGAATGGAGATCCTCACACAACATGCGGGTGGTGTATTTTTGGAAAGTGAACTCAGATTATTTTAATGAACTCTAATGCAGCTACTGGGATCCCGTGTGGCACTATTGGTGGAGAACCTGCCTTCCAGTGCAGGAGACATGCGAGACAAGGGCTGGATCTCTGGGTGGGGAAGACCCCCTGGAGAAGGAAGGGCAGCCCACTCCCGTATTCTGGACTGGAGAATCCCGTGGACAGAGCAGCCTGGCCATGGACTATAGTCCAAAGGGTCACAAACAGTCGGACACGCCTGGAGTAACAGCTCTGCAATGCAATGGCTAATGGTCTTTTAAAGGTATGGATATAGAGGCACTTGGATCAAAAGCACGAACTAGAAACAGATTAGCTGAGGATCTTTCAACTGGGTGAGGCATGGAGGGAACCAGGGTTGGAAGGAGGTGGAGTCATGGGTAGAGGGATGATCACTTGGGTAAAAACGAGCATATTGCTTGAAACCTAGGGTCGATGACTGTCATTTCCCCCTTAGTTTATACAAAAATTAGTACTTCCTTTTGTTACTAGACAAGTTTTCCATTCACAGAATGATTTTACTGAATGATTTTCTTTATCTTTCAGTTTTGTATCTAGTCCTTTATGTTAAAAATGGCAAAGGATTACAACAAAAATGAGACATGTTTGACAAAACTTTATTGATAAAAACAAAACCTATATAATGTGGCATACTTATTAATAGGAAGATACAGTTTCTAATATTCTATGTTAGATTGGTAGTTTTTATATTTTTGTCTATCTCTCACTTCTAAACAATGCTGCTGCTGCTGCTAAGCTGCTTCAGTCGTGTCCGACTCTGTGCGACCCCAGAGATGGCAGCCCACCAGGCTCCCCCGTCCCTGGGATTCTCCAGGCAAGAACACTGGAGTGGGTTGCCATTGCCTTCTCCAGTGCATGAAAGTGAAAAATCAAAGTGAAGTCGCTCAGTTGTGTCCTACTCTTAGCAACCCCATGAACTGCAGCCCACCAGGCTCCTCTGTCCATGGAATTCCAGTGAAAAATTCCCAAATAGGGACATAGGCAGTACCCACTTATCTTCTCACTCATACAACATCAAACCCTTTAAATGTACTCATCCTTGGATCACTCATGACCACAAAAAACAGAGAGAAGAGAGGGAAGTAGAGGGGAAGAGGGAAAAGAAGACGGGAATGATTTCTATACCAGCATTTGTCAGTGCTCTTGAAACAGAATCTGGAAATAGTCCATTTAATTTGACTATTTTAGAACAGCAATTTATTTTGGAAAAAAATAGACATCCATTTCCAGGTTAATTCCATCAAAAGGAGGGAACATCTGCCTATAGAGAAGGCATTGACTCTCTTATAATGAGAATCTAAAACTGTGGTCTTCATGCAAGCCATATTGAAATTCAAGTAACATCACTGGAAGGAGATTTCTCAAGAGAACCCAAACTAAAAGCACTAAAGTGTCATCAAGCAACTGTAAATTTTTACATGGAAACCACTTCTCCAGATGGTTAAGACTCCTGAGAACAGCATTTTTGCTCCAGAGACTAACTTACTGCCTATATGAACTTGAAAATGGTTCTTCAATGAAAGTTAAACTTTCCATTTGGAACTTTGGCCATTAATTATTTTTCCCAAGGAATTCTGGACTTTTTTTTTTTTTTAAATAACAAATCAAGATCATGAGAAAACGCACCCTAAAATTTTTTAAACACTTGTTTAAACAGTGGATCTTTCCTTTTCAAAAAGAAAGCTTTCTTTTTATCTGGTGAGGTATTTGGAATTTTCTAGTTATTTTAAAATTTAAAAAACGTATATATTTAAGGTCTAATATATGATATTTTGATACACCTATACATAGTGAAATGATACAGTCAAGCTAATTAACATGTCCAGCTTCCTCATCTAGTCATCATTTTTAATGTGTGTGGTGAGAACACCCGAGATCTACTGCTTTGCCAGCTTCACGTATCCATCACTATATTATTAACCATAGTCGCCGTGGTATGAATTCCATCTCTAGAATCTATGCATCCCACACAGCTGACACTTTGTACTCTTAGGCCAACATCTCCCCATTCTCCCCACCTCCCCAGCTTATGGCAACTACCATTCTCCCTTCTACTTTCATGAATTTGACTTAAAAAAAAAGAATTCCTCATATGATATTGGTCCTTGTGTCTGGCTTATTTCACTTAATATAATGCACTTGTGTTCTTATCTCAAAAGAGTACAATCAGCTACAATAAAGATAAGAGTGAGACAAAGGGCCACATTGTCCAAATTGGGTTTTTATAACAAAGGGAGGGCGTATGGCCTGCTGGTAGCAGCTGTGGAGGGAATCAACCCGACCACCAGCTGTCTGTACAGCAGACTAGAAGCTTCTGCTGGCCAGTCCAACCGCACACCATCAAGGTTAATATCTGTTAATATTTACAGTGATTTTCATTAAATAGCATAGCAGGAATAAACACAGCAAAAGCCAGAGCAAACAGAAGCATAAATATGGCAAAACACAAAACCTTCAGAAGATTTTAATGTAGTTCTCTCATTCAAACCACTAAGCCAAGAAATTAAGGATGAGTAACATACTAAGACTCTAAATAATATACCTAATTAGATTGCTAATACATGTAACACAGACATATATTTATGTGAACACGCGTTCATTCCCTGGAGGTGGGCATGGCAACCCACTCCAGTATTCTTGCCTGGACAATCCCATGGACAGAGTGGGCCTGGCGGGCTACGGTCCACGGAGTCGCAGAGTCAGACTCGACTGAAGTGACTGAGCACAAACATGTGTTTATTTATATGAATAGGTCTCCATGCATTGCAGAAAGAAAGTTTACATTCTTTTCTATAGTCTGTTTTTTAACGTTATTTCATGAAGATCTCAGATTAAAAAATAAAATGAAAAAATAGCAGAAATTATTCTGTATAACATCAAACTAGAAATACATAACAAAGATTAGTCATTGCCAATAATAACAAGGAACAATTCTGCAATTTCATAAACCCTTTCCCAAACAATACTTTGGTCAAGAAAACTTAAGATAGCTCACAGAACTTTCTCAAAACAAAACTCCTTATAAAATTTTTGGGTTTTTGTTTATAACTATAATCTTGAGAAAATGGACAGCCATTAATATTTTAGTGATAAATATGGCAAAACAAAAACAAGTGAATTGAGAATTCTATTCAATAAATTAAAAAAATTAAATTTGCTAAAAAAGGTATTAAAGTATAAGCAAATTAAGAAGTTAACACAGAAAAGCAGCATACAATTAGTTCATCACAATATAGAATGTGTTTCTTTGATGGAGGAAGGAGAATAGAACAGACTAGAATAGAATATTTATTAGTCTAGTCAAGAAAAACAAAAATAAACTAATAAAAGAGAGAAAAAAAGAAGAAAATGGGGAAAAAAATAGAGTAAGAGAAAGTACAAATATCCACACATGAGTATTAAAAAGAAGAAAGAGAATTATGCAAACATATGAATGACTCTGAAAGCCGACTAAAATGTCCTTTTTCTAGGAAAATACAAATGATCAAAATAGACTCAAGAAGAGAGTTCCTTCTCCAGGGGATCTTCCCGACCCAGGGATCGAACCCAGGTCTCCCGAGTTGCAGGCAGACGCTTTAACCTCTGAGCCATCAGGGAAGCCCCCAAGAAGAGATAGGAAAGACTAAAGAGAAAACACAAACAGTTTTCAAAGAACTACACCCTGTAAAACATCTGATCCAAACTTTTTTCTAGATGAGCAGTTTTCAAACACCGAATTTAAGCTGATCCAGAGTTCAGAAATGGCAGACGGGGAAGTCTCTCAATTATTCTTTGGAAAGCTAACACAATTCTGACACATAAACTAAAAGAGATAGCACAGAAAAAAAAAAGTACAGAAAACTCTCCCAGATACTGATGCACAAATCCTGTTAAATATTAGCATAAGTAAGGATGCATCAGAGAAGGCAATGGCACCCCACTCCAGTACTCTTGCCTGGAGAATCCCAGGGACGGGGAGCCTGGTGGGCTGCAGTCCATGGGGTCGCTGAGGGTCAGACACGACTGAGCGACTTCACTTTGACTTTTCATTTTCACGCACTGGAGAAGGAAATGGCAACCCACTCCAGTGTTCTTGCCTGGAGAATCCCAGGGACGGGGGAGCCTGGTGGGCTGCCGTCTCTGGGGTCACGCAGAGTCGGACACGACTGAAGCGACTCAGCAGCAGCAGCAGCAGCAAGGATGCATAGATGAGAAGTGGGGCAACGTGGCAAGGGCAGTCAATTTGTGAGTACTTTGCTTGGTCACTGGGATCCAGATATGGTTCTGAGGCTGAAAGCTGCATCTTATCTAAAGGGAATGGAAGGTCCTACTCGGAGTCGTGAAGCGAGAATGACTGTGGGGCAGAGCGCTTGGACCCGGGTCCTTCGATGTGTGGCCAAGCTAGGGATGTTTGTAGAGGGCCAGGCTGGAGCGAGATGCAAGTGCCAGGTGGAGACTCAGGTAGGGCTGAGTCTGGGAGGTGGCACCTTCTCTGTGAACTGCTCCAGGACGCTGCTGGAAAGTAGCGGTGAGTATTGACACCTGGTCTCAGAGGTTCGGTGGGGAATGAGTGTTGGGCTTCCACGCCAGAGGTGCAGGACTGTGGGATGCCCACGGTGGACTCTGGGAGACAGAACTCTCCTCCAAGTGGAAACAGGGTCTTCTGCGAGACGGGAACCTGGAGCCCAGAGCCAGGGGACTCGGTTCCTAATCTCAGACAGCAGGGAGAAAAATAAAACTATAAAAAGTGGAAACATCAAAGTAGCATCAAAAGACAAAGAGAACTGAGCCATGTTTCACAGCGCACCAAGCCTCTTCGCAGCTTTTAGCCTGTTGCTTATCAAGGTTTGGGCAATGATCATTCCAGGCAGGCTGAGAAGTTAGGAAGAATATCTCTCCCCTACTGCGCCCTACCCCCTACAACTGTGACAAGTCACAAAATAAGCCACGAGTCAGCCCCAGCCGCCCATCCAGGCCAAGCCCTCCCCACTGTTGGGGCTTTCCAGTCTGAAGTCCAGCCCAGCTTGGAACGCCCCAGGGTCTTCTGAACCTGTGAAGCTTATCCCTCTGCCCTTTGCCACATTTAACTCCACGAATTCCACATCCTCCTTGAGGCCCTGGAGAAAGTGATGTGTGTGAATGATGAGGTAAAGCGAGAAGGTTACATGGCAGAGCATGATTGATTCCCTGGGGCTTTATTATAATAACTTTAATCTTCTGGAACTCATCTGGTACGAATTTAGGACCTGTGCGGCATTTTGCTGAAATTCCCCCTTTTAATGCAGCCCTTGCTCTGCTGGCCTTGGTGGTTGCGGAGTTTGCCATGTTTATGATCTGGCCCCAGGCTCCTTATTAATAGGCCTTGAAAGGAGGGTGTGGAGTGCACTGGCGCCTTTCATTGTGCTTTTCTTGGGGGAAGAAACAAATAGAAATATCTACCTTGAAGCACGCCTGGGCTCTGCCTTCCTTGAAGGAGAAGAGCTCCCCAGGCCGCATTGAGGAGGAGGAACTTCAGGCACCTATGACGTCTCTGAGCTCTTGGTGTTTGCAAATCAATGGGAAGAAGGAGCGGGCTTGCTGAGATCTTTGTAACAGGGAACTCAGGTCCTTCCGTTGCTGGGCCCACCAGGATTAATTAAAAAAAAAAGATAATTGTTTGGGGGGCTCAATTCCCTCTATTTTGACAGCTCTCCTGGTCAAATCTGCCCACACGGGCCATCAGGAGACTTGGGGTCAGACCCCCAGGCTTACCGATTTAGGACAGGTCGCCTGATCTCTCTTCCCATCAGTCTCTCAGTCATTTGCCAAGCGCTCCCTGGGGCAGCCTCACAGAAGGGCCCTCGGTGCTTCGCATCCCCTGGGCATCGGGGTCCCAAGACTGGGAAAGCAGAGACTGATGACCCCAGTGATTCTGAGGTCTGGTGTACCTTCTGAGCTTCACACTCAGCCCCTGACTGCAGAAAACAGGCCAAGGGCTGCGTTAATGGAATGAGGAGTCGATGTTCCTGTTGCCCTCGGAGGCTTTTGTGAATCAACAGAAAGCAGATGAACAGACGTGCCTTTGTCCACTCGAGGGAGCTGTGCTGTGATGAGATGAGAGGGTAAGAACTGTGACGTCTTGAGGTGCAACGTGCACACCACGTCACAATTTACAAAGCACTTTCACATAAACTTACTCTTTGCAGCCAAAGGCTTTGGTCAGCCCTATTTGCAGACGTGGATGCTAGCGTAAAGATTCAGCACTGTGAGACTGCTGAAAGTGCTGGGCAGTGTGAAAGGACTTTCCCGAGAACACAGGAGAGTGCTGCCTGAGACAGACAGGCAGTGTGGCCCTCCCAGGCTCCAGTCGGCCAGCCCAGAGTTCAGTCCCGGCCACTCCCCAGTTCCAGGGTTGGGCAAGGTGCTTACGTCTGCTATGCCTGTATTCTCCGTAGGTCAACAAATGGCAAAGAGATGGCCTGCTTGTAGAATTCCTGTGTCAACCAAAAACCTGATGTAGGTCTGTCTCCCCGGATCAGGACAGCGTTTGGCGGGTGCTCACTAGACCTCCCAAGCTCACTAAGTTCTCCTAAGCTGCTCTCACTACGGTGCTTCCTGAACCGGGAGGCATTGCACAGACATTGATAGTATCCGTTCGGTCAGTCCGTGCACTTTCTGGCGCATCTGTCTGAATGCTGGTGATGCCCAGGCCCAGCTCCCGGGCCTCCTGGTGGCTGGTGTCCTCCGCGCTCTCCTTGTCTGGCACTGTCCACTGGGAGCTCAAGATTAAGGGTCCTGTGTGGACCAAACCCCTCAAAGCGCCCCTGTGAGCCCCTGCAGTGTCGCTCCTCACCCACTCGGGGTCTTGCCAGGCCATAGGACTCAGAGGAAGGGTTATTATTGCCTCAGACCTCACGTCCTGAGTAGCCTAATAGACTCTGAAAAAAAAAAAAAATCCAGCAGTAAGAAACATGGAAGGTAAAGCCAGCTGTAGGAGTCTAGTGGAATTCCAAGCCCTGCCAACCCCCTGCTTCTAGCTCCTGCTAGCTCCCCATTCTGGGCCTGGCCTCATCTGTACCCCAGCAGCTGGGGAGGAAAGGGAGTGGAGGGGAGTTCAGATGCAAGGACCCTCCACCAGGATCGGACAGCAGCCACAAGCCCCAGATGCACGGCGCCCCTGGCTGAACCGCTGGGGCTGGGCCGCCTGGGCTCTCTGGGGAGCATTCTCAGGCCTCCTCCACCCTGCTCCTGCCTCTCCCTGCTCAGGGGCCCACAGCGCTCCCATCCCCACCCCCCCGCCCCAGCCTCAGGACCAAGCCCAGGCATGAAAGGCTGGAGGGGGCTGCATCCACTTCTCTGGAGCTAATGCTCATTCTCCATTTTAAATGTGCAAAGGGGGAGAGAACCTGAGATCTAATCTTCCCAGAGGCAGGTCCACCCTTCCTTTCCTCTGCCTATTTATGAGAAATAGTAAATTTCCCCTCCCAGCCTGAATTTACTCAGTGGGGTTTTAGTCACTTGTGACTGTAAAAATTGGCTGATACAAGAACCCTCGCAGAAGGTTTGTAGACATTCTGTTCTTACAAGCTGGTGGAATTTTTATGTCCCTGCTGTTTCCATTATAAAAGTTTCTTAAAATTACACTTTATCTGAAACCAAGCCAAACCGCTACTCTGAAAGGTGACCCATGAAACTCCAATCAGGCACCCTAGATTTCAGAGGACTCGTCCACCTGGCTTGTCCAAACAGACCACCCACACCCAAGAGCCTGCATGTGTGGGTTCTCATCATTATCTACGTCCAGCACCTTAACCGGCCAGGTCCCCTTCTAACAGAAAATTCTCCCTGAAAGACAGGGCTTGGCAAGGCAAGGGGTGGACTGTAGTAGATGCTGTGATGTGTGACAGGCCGCCACATCCCCTTTCGGGCCTGAAGCACTTGCTTCTTCAAATGCTGGGAGTGCCATTGGCTGAAGGCCACCCTGCAGCCACCCCATCAGAAACTGTCCTCTACTGAGGGGAGCAGCTTTACCCACAGGCATACTGAGTGAACTCTGGGAGTTGGTGATGGACAGGGAGGCCTGGCGTGCTGCGATTCATGGGGTCGCAAAGAGTCGGACACGACTGAGCAACTGAACTGAACTGATACCTTCCAGAGTGGGAGCACAAGGGACACTTTTTTTCAGAGTCAGGGCTCTTTACTGGAACCTTTTTAAGGCTATGTTGTTGGATGCATGCTCAGACGTGTCTGACTCTTTGTGACGTCACAGACTGTCACCCACCAGGCTCCTCTGTCCATGGGATCCTCCAGGCAAGAGTACTGGAGTGGGCGGTCATTTTCCCCTCCAGGGGATCTTCCTGACCTGGGACTGAGCCCACGTCTCCTGCGTCTTCTGCACTGGCAGGTGGGCTCTTTGCCATCAGGCCACCTGGGAATCCTTTTAAAGCTGCAGCACAGCTTACTGTCTTCCTCTGCTCAGTCCTGCTTCCTTCCCTCCCCTTCCGCAGGTATCAACCCTGGGGGCACTCCAGAATAGATTCACTGTGCATTAACATAGTACACAGATAACGGCATTGACTCTGATCCCAGTAGTTCTGGGCTTAAACATTTTGGGGGACTCCCTTGGTCCTCCAGAGCTCTGCAGTAATCCCAGCCATGGTTCGATGAGGCCACTCATGAGGTTCAGGTCATGCCAGGGATGGATGGGCTGGACTCAGATGGCTGAGATGATGTCTGGAGAGAAAAACAGCGATGTGCAACTGTACGTGGCTGGACAGGAGAGCGTTCTGGCTGCTGGTCAAGCCCCTGAGGAGGTATGAGACGGCTGAGGAGGGGCTGTGGGCAGCGGGGAGCTCTGTGGGGTGGAGCGTGGTGCAGCGGACAGGCAGAGGCTTCTGTCGCCGGCACAGAAGGAGACTGCCTGCGCCCCGGCAGCTGGAGCTGGCGGGCTCACTCCAGGCTCACCCAGGGGCCCCCCGTGGCTGTGGGTCAGTCCCAGCAGCAAGGCCAGAGTCAGCGCGTTCTCAAATAGCTGTGTGGGCTGGACACGAGATGACTGGGTGCAGTCACATGCTCTGGGAGCCAGGGCTTTGTGAGGGCAGCGGCTCCAGTGAAAGGGGAGAGCGACTCTCCCTGCAGATGAAGCCCATTCATGCCCACGGGCTGGAAAAGGTGGGAAAGCTTTAGGCGCTCACGGTCTTTGTGCCCTGGCCACAGCCTGCCCTCTCTGTTTAGCCTGTGATGTCCTCTCACACACCTGGCCCTGCTCCCCCCTCATCTCACCCCCTGGTGCCCTCTGCATACAATGTTCAAGCTGGCTTTAGAAAAGGCAGAGGAACCAGAGGTCAAATTGCCAACATCCGCTGGATCATGGAAAAAGTAAGAGAGTTCCAGAAAAACATCTATTTCTGCTTTATTGACTACGCCAAAGCCTTTGACTGTGTGAATCACAATCAACTGTGGAAAATTCTGAAAGAGATGGGAATACCAGACCACCTAACCTGCCTCTTGAGAAATCTGTATGCAGGTCAGGAAGCAACAGTTAGAACTGGACATGGAACAACAGACTGGTTCCAATTGGAAAAGGAGTACGTCAAGGCTGTATATTGTCACTGTGCTTATTTAACTTACATGCAGAGTACATCATGAGGAACGCTGGATGGGAAGAAGCACAAGCTGGAATCAAGATTGCCGGGAGAAATGTCAATAACCTCAGATATGCAGATGATACCACCCTTATGGCAGAAAGTGAAGAGGAGCTAAAGGGCCTCTTGATGAAAGTGAAAGAGGAGAGTGAAAAAGTTGGCTTAAAGCTCAACATTCAGAAAACAAAGATCATGGCATCCGGTCCCATCACTTCATGGGAAATAGATGGGGAAACAGTGGAAACAGTGTCAGACTTTATTTTTTTGGGCTCCAAAATCACTGTGGATGGTGACTGCAGCCATGAAATTAGAAGACACTTACTCCTTGGAAGAAAAGTTATGACCAACCTAGATAGTCTATTCAAAAGCAGAGACATTACTTTGCCGACTAAGGTCTGTGTAATCAAGGCTATGGTTTTTGCAGTGGTCATGTATGGATGTGAGAGTTGGACTGTGAAGAAAGCTGAGCACCAAAAATTGATGCTTTTGAACTGTGGTGTTGGAGAAGACTCTTGAGAGTCCCTTGGACTGCAAGGAGATCCAACCAGTCCATTCTGAAGGAGATCAACCCTGGGATTTCTCTGGAAGGAATGATGCTGAAGCTGAAACTCCAGTACTTTGGCCACCTCATGCAAAGAGTTGACTCATTGGAAAAGACTCTGATGCTGGGAGGGATTGGGGGCAGGAGGAGAAGGGGATGACCGAGGATGAGATGGCTGGATGGCATCACGGACTCGATGGACATGAGTCTGAGTGAACTCTGAGAGATGGTAATGAACAGGGAGGCCTGGCGTGCTGCGATTCATGGGGTCGCAGAGTCAGACACGACTGAGAGACTGAACTGAACTGAACCCTCTCCTTCCACCTGCTTCTTTAGTTTGTAGATCTTTTCAATCTTCAGCACTTAGCTCAAAAACCCCCTCCTTCATCCACCTTTTCAACTTTCCCCCCACAGTGTGCTTTCTCCTCTGCTCTCTCCCCTCCTTGCTGTAGCTGAAGACCCCAGGCCCACCCTGATGAGCTACCCCTCCCTCCTACCCTGAGAGGGTGTGTGCAGCAAACAGGAAGGGAGAATCTGGGGTTTGTGGTTGAGTGTGAGTTCACACCCCTTCCTTTCCATTTACTTGAGACCAACTCCCTGAGCCTCAGTTTCCTCATCTGCAGTGGGGGAAGAGCAACGACATGCAGGCGCCTGGTGAGCCCCAAGGACTCCTCCTCCAGGCGGCAGAGGGCTTATGGCTAGTTTGAGTTGCTCACTCAGCTTCTGCCTGAAAGCCACACCACTGGGAAGCAGCCTCCACCAGGCCCTCCAGTCTCCCCCTACAAAGGGGAAGGAGGAAGGAGAGTTCAGGGGACCCCAAGGGCGGAGTCGCCCTTACCACTGCAGGGCAGGCTGGAGAGCAGGAATACCCGCGGGCAGTGCTGGGTGCCCAGGAGGGTGAGTCCTGCACCCAGGTGTGACTGGGGCTTGGAGGTGTGGCATTGCTGAGACTACTCGGTTTGCTGGTCACTTGGGGAAAGCAACTGAGGGTCATGCAGAGAGTGGGGAGATGGGCCAGGAGGCTGTTGAGCGCCCAGGGACAGGAGTAGAGAGAGGTGCCTTTCCAAATTCTTTCCCCAAATGGATCCCAGGAGGCAGGGGGCTTATTGGGCAGGAACACAGAGCCTTCGTGGCTGCTGGCTAGCCTTCTCACCATTAACTCACCCTCCCTGAGCCGACCTGCCAGAGGCGGAAATTGTGGGGCTCACACCCATGCTAAGCTGCAAAGCATCCCAATCTGCAGCTACCTGAGCCAGATGGGTTCTGTCCAAGGTGCCTGGGTGTTGGGTGGAGACTCTGGCTGCCTGCAACATTGAGTGCCTCTCTTCCCTCCTCCGCTGTGATCTGAGTTGAACTTAGCCTTGGCTGAGCGGTTCTCAGGGTCCTACAGTGGACATTGCAGGTGGGGCTGGGAAGGCGGACGGGGCCAGGCTAGGGAGGTTAAGGATCTTTCCTGGGACACACTGGGTCATGCCACCTACTGGTGCCCCTCCTTACTGCGCACAGACTAAGGGGAGCCTGAAGTGGGCAACGGGCCACAGAGACGCCTGACAGGTAATTCTCCATCCGGTCCAATTTCTGCTTTTATCTTATCTGCAAACTAAACACATCTACCATCTGGCAACCTGGGGAGGGGAGATGGAGGTCACATTTTGCACACACAAAGCGTTTCTGCCTAAACGAAAAGGTCCCCCCTCCTTAGTCCAGGGTCATTTTCAGAATCGATCCAGCTGTTCTCAGCCAGGGCCGCCTCCTGGCCCCAGAGGCACTCTGGGGTAAGGACACATCTGGGCTGGACACACCTGGATGAGAGGAGGGGAAATGCGGGTCTTACCACTGTGGCCGGGTGGAAAATGCCTGCCCTTGTTCAGGGTGGGGGGTGGGCAGGTGGGGGCAGCCCGCCCCAGCCTGGCCCTGCGCTCGCTGCCCTCGCTGGGCTCCTGGAGCTGGAGGCTTGCTCCAGAGGGCATGCCTGGCAGGCCCACATGGGCACCCTCCTCCTCCCACCAAGATGCCCTCCTGGGCAGTGCCCTCTCTCCTGGGACCTCAGGACAGCTCTCTTTTCCCACCTTCCTTCTGTCTCCTTCCCCCCCCCTCCTCTTCCCCAGTGCTGATGGAGAGCTGGCCCTGGGTAAAGAGATCAATTTATCTTCACTCCCATCTCCTATCGTCCCAGAAACCATGATTGCCCAAATTCCAGGGGCTGGAGCTGGCAGAAAATAAGCTCCCAGTTAAGAGCATGTTTAGGGACCAGGATGAAAGCAGCAAGGGGGCAGGGATGAGGGTGGGAGCTTAAAACCTGTTTTTCTTGCTATCAGGTCTGGCCCAGGGAGCAGTCCTGTGCAGAAGCCTCCTATTAGAACTGCGGGGTAGTGACTATGGACAATGAATTGTTTTCGCGACATCTTGCTGAGGTCAGATCTGCTGAAGCAGGCTCACCTTCACCCCTGCATGAGTTCCTCCTGCCTGACAGCACTTCCCAATCATCCTTAAAGGTGCTGTAGCTGAGGCGGGCACCCTGCATCTCCACCCATCACCTGCGCAGTCTCACTCAAGTCTTTAAATCCTGGATTCTTTCTTTGTTAGCAAAAGGGGGATGAGAACCCCTAGTTTGGTGGGAGAGATGTGAGAACTGCCTCATAAAACAAGAGATGGAAACTGGGAAGATGTAGGTAAGATTCCGTGCTGACGCTCACTGTACACACAGAATGGAGGAGCACCACTCCCCCAGCTCCCAGCCTCAGAGGGCAGAGCAGATCCCACCCCCTCTTCCAGCCCCGGTAACGACTGCCCTGTCCTAGGAAGCTGGTTAGCCATGAGGATTTCAGATTGCTAGGGCAGGGCTGAGGGGGCGCCTCTTCAGGACCCCTTGAGTCCCTTGGGAAGGAGTCAGTGGGGTATGCAGCAGGGGGCCCATGGCCCACGCTGCGGCTCCCAGCCAGCCTGGGCCTGGGCCTCTGAGGCTCTGGAGACCCCAGGCAGGCGTCAGACACAGACCAAAGGCTTCATTCCAGTCTTCGAGGTCAGCTATTGTTAGATTTATTAAGCTACATCCTCTTGGCTGTCAGGTAGAGCCTGACTGTGAGGCTTCAGACCCTACTGCACACGAGTCAGTGCTCCCTGAACGGGGCTTTAGGTCAGAGTGAAGCAGATCTTCTAAGTCCAAAGCGACCAGAGGCCGAGCACCTCCACACCCAGGCTGGAGCGTGACGGGAACGCGGGGGCCATCACGGGAGCTCTGGGCAGAGTCTGGTCTGCACTGCGAGCTTGGCAGGTGCTAGGAAGTCGCTTTGCTCTCTGGGCATTAGTGGTGGCACCTGGCGTCGGGGACAAGCGTACTTACCCTGCCATGGTGCTGTCA
This sequence comes from Nanger dama, assembly GCA_917880005.1. Lineage (NCBI taxonomy): Eukaryota > Metazoa > Chordata > Mammalia > Artiodactyla > Bovidae > Nanger > Nanger dama. The sequence goes on along the minus strand of CAKJTW010000028.1, from coordinate 864,546 downwards.
GCTGGCGGTGGAATTGGAAAAACCATCTCTGGAAATGTCAGCATCTGTGACTCTCAGTTACACTCCAGTCGTCACAAGACCTGCAGGCTGAGTGCAGCCTCACAGGCAGCTTGGTGCTCGGACCCTACAGCCGGACTCCAGTTCTCATAGGTTTGAGTTTTGCGTTGACTTCAGACTTTAAGATCTGTGTGAGGTCTAGTGGGCTCTTTGTACCAAACCGTGAAGTTGTTAGACAGCGAAGACTGCCATCCCTGCACGATGGAACATCAGAAAAGCGCGGGCCTTCTGAGCACGCTGGGACAAAGCCCAGCTTTCGGTGCGGCAGACGGGTGGTGCTACGGGGCCAGGCACAAACTACAGCCATCCGCTCCGCACTTCCGTCCAGGGTGTGCAGAGACCCCCACCCCATGGGCCAGGACAGTGCAATGGGCTGTTCTTGGCGCATGCTGGGAGGGTGTGACTGAATCCTACTGAGCTATGCATGCTCAGGGTTGGCACTTCATGCTCCAAACCTCAGCTGCAGTCAGCCAGTAGACGGAATTATACCCACACTGACCTGCGGAAGAAGCCGCAGAAGTAAATACTGCCTCGGGTCAGAGCCCCTCCTGGAATCTCAGAACTTTGTTGAAAGCTGCCGAAGCAGGGGTAATACATCACCACCACCCGCCTCTGTTTACAACCGGGTAATGCCTTTTATGACTGCCTCTCTCTATCCTGAATATTTGTTTTATTGCCCCTGTAGGGAGATTTTTCCATTTGGCAAAAATCATCAGATGGTTTCAGTCATGTTAACAACTGCTCATTAAATGCAAAGGAGTAAACAGAGAAATAAAGGTTTGTTTCTTTGCTTTTTGTTTCTTTCGTGATTTATGGAAGAAAATCATGAGATGGGCAGTAAGGGTGAAGAATGCTCAGATGTTGCCCCTCCTTAGCTCCTGCCTGGGTGGGAAGCCAGGAAGCCCTCCCTGCCTCTCAGAGGTTGCCCTTTTGATGAGGAGAGGGCAAAGGTTTCGATCTGTGTCGAGGTGAGGGCCTCCTGGTGACTTCCGGGTTTCCGGCCTTCGATGCTTGATTCTTCTTCCCCCGTGGTCCAGAAAGCAGGAGGTGCATCTTCCTTTTCTTGGTGCAAAAGGCATCTCAGGGCTAGAGTAGTACCTGGAGAGAACTGGTGGGGAGTGCTGGAAGGGAAGAGCCAGAAGGATGGGTTGATTGGTGGATGGCTGCTTGAGCAGATGAATGGGTGGATGGACAGGTGGATGAGGGCGAAATGGGTGGATGCACTGGCAGGTGGACGGTGAGCAGAGGAGCGCACGAGGGGGGGTGGAGGGAGGGACGGAGGAGGAAGGCTGGACCGCGGATTTATGGAGGAAGTGTAGCACCTCTTGGTGGCGAGCCTGGGGCTATGAGGCAGAACTTGGGTACTCCACAGAGACAAAGGGCACACCAGGGATCAGTCAACTTGGCTGCAAATACAGGAACTTCATCCCTGGAGCCTAAGAAGAGAAAGGCTGCTGGAAGCTGGAAGCCAGTGAGGTGTCACGGATGAGACCCAAATTCCCAGTCAAGATCTTGGATCTGGCTTGTCTAAAGACAACACCGCCATCCCTAATTTACAAAGTTTAATTGATAAATTATTCCCAAACAACAACACAAATCTCCTAATGATCCATTTGTTTAATCTCCTCCGTCTGTTTCTGAGCAGCGGGGTGGGTGTTACATACCTTAGAGGTGCTGCAAGTCTCCCCACCCAGGTCCACCTCCCACTTTCACCCCCTGGCCCTGGCGCCAGTGCGGCCTCCCTTTGCCCTTGGCCTGGAAAGGCTGGCTGGGTGGCCTCCACGTGCAGTCTTGTCCAGCACATCTGGGAAGAAGCACTTCAGACTCTGGCCACAGGATGGAAGGTGGAGAAAGATGTTCAAGCCCCTCCTCTGAACAGGGGAGGGCCGGTGGGTCTGGGATCCTGGCTTCTCTGACTAGGGGCCCAGCTGTGTGGGCAGTAGGCCCAGCTCCTCCTCCATGAACCACAGCAGCTCTTGACCTCTTTCTTCATCTGCAAATCCCTCTAGATAGGATGCTGCCCATGTGATGCTCATTCCGGGGATGATGGCTCCTCCTGGCCCCCATACACAGCTCAGGGCACCTGAAACGCAGAAACGGTGTCAGTAACTGCTTCACGCACATCTTCCCAGACCAGAGGAAGAGGAGGACTGGGACACTGGAGAGAAGGGGCCTGAGGCACGGCCAGGACAACTTCTGGAAGGTCAGGGTTGGGGTTAGCATGTCATTAAACTATTCACAGCAGAAAGGAAAACAGAAAAGATCATTCCCATATTGCTTTAATGCACCACTTTCCAGCATAATAAAATTCTGTTGTAATAAAATTCAAGAAATCCCTTCACTGAGAAAGTGGATGATTTCAGAACTTGCCTTCCCAATACTCTTCCCACCCTCTGCCCACATGTCCTCAGTTCCCAGGCAGGGAGCCCACCAAGAGGGGCTTCATGGTGCTGAGAAGAGTGTAGACTCTGGAGCCAGGTTACCAGACTCAGCAAATAAAAACTCTGCACACCTAGTTAAACTCAGATTTCAGATGAACAAGGAACATTCTTTGAGTGTAAGTATGTCCCATGCAATATTTGGAACATATTTATACTAAGAAAGAGACATTTATCTGAAATGCAAATTTAATGGGGTGTCCTATATTTTATGTGACAAACCCACCCTTCAGTCCTTCACCAAGAACAGCCCCTGCAGAGCCAGGCGGAGTTGATTTGAATCCTGGCTTTGCCAAAGAGTAGCTATGTGAGCTTAGTTCCCAAATCTTGGGAATGGAGGTTGACACTGAGCCTGCCTCACAGGGAGATGCGAGGCTGAGGAGCTCCTGAGTGAGCACTGTTTATCCCCCAGGGCTCACACTTTCTATCACCCAGGCGTTTCTGGTAGAGGCTGGGGTGTGCTCCAGCCCCAGAAACCTCATGGAGCTCCGGATGCTGAGCCCTGTCTGCCCAGAGGCTCCCCCTGGACACAGGAAGAAGAGCGGAGGCATTAGGATCAGCAGAGCGCATCTGGACTTGACCCCACTGATTTGGGCAATGGGTGCAGGCAGAGTGGTGTTGGCGTGTGTGGGCTCAGGGCATGAAGATGTCCCAGAAAATACCACCCCTGCCTCAAGAGTGTTCATCGAGGGAGAGTCTTCAGGTCCAGGGCCTTCCACAGGAGATCTGACTTGCAGGAGGCGCACCTTCACCTAGGGTGAGCCCCGCTTGCGTGTGGATCCCAAGGCCTGCCAGGACCCAGCGCTGAACGAGCCCCCCATACAGGAGCCCTGCCTCAGCCTCCCTGGCTCCTTCCCTCTGGGATGGACGGGCTCCTGCCACTGGCTCCTGCGGCCAATCGAGGAAGACAGAGTCAGCCTGACAGGCTCTGAGTATGGGCTTTGGGTAGAGGGCCACAGGAGGTTTCCCTCGACACCTGTCATGAACCTGACCTCCATCCCCACATACGTTGATGTTTCAGAACCCAGAGATTATGGGTCCAGAGAGTCGTGCCTTTGTCTTTGTCCAGCCCTGCCAGGTTGGCCAAGGTCTTGAACTGCTCTGAACTTTACCCTCCTGTCTACAGAACCTAGGTATTAGGGTTTCTTCTGCAGGTGTCGTCTTTGTAAGAAACAAATATGACAGATTCAGAGAAAGCAAACTGAAGTCCTGTGTAAATATCTTCCAAGGGCCTTCTCTGTGCCAAGGGCTTTCTTTCACACCTACCAAATCCCAAAGCCAACGGGAGGGCTCATATACCCATTCCACAGATGACAGCAGGCTCTGAAGCTTTGTCTTTCTTCCTTGGCCTGCTGGTTCGCAGAGTGGGACACATCCTGGTGAACCCCAATGCTAGATGTCAACGATGGAAGGGTGGGGGCGCCCAGCACACACAGTCATCCTTGGCTGAGCCTCTCAGGCCCACTCAGAGATGTGTGAAGGCAGACTCATGGCTGAAGCGGGAGAGCTATGGGTCTCCAGGGCCAGAGTTTGGAATCTCATAGATTGTCAACCTGAGTGAGCACTCCTGGGTGAGCACCTTCTGGCCTCATCTGGATGGCAAGAGTGAAGACGCCATATCTCCGTCGCATGATTTGGCTTACCACTTTAAGATCAAACAGTTTGTTTTTAAAAAGGGTGGGCTATCAAGTAATTTTAAAATGTTCTTTATTTATTTTCAAACTTCAGATCTTTTTGTATCACTGATGTTTTGCTCTTTCCCCTAACCACCTATGCCACTGACTGCTTTGCTAGTTTAAATCTACTTTTTTAAAACTTAAATCATATATTTTAAAATGAAATATCTTGAGCAATATCTGAAATGCTTGCTTTAAGGTGCTAGTTATACTTTTTTTCTTATCACTTTAAATATATATAAATCCATGGTTTTTAAAATAATGTTTTCAGAGTACTACCTAAAGTCACCTTGATGGTTTCACACTGGGAAACAATGATTGGGTGCCAACCTTCAACCCTGTGCTAAGGTCGTCCTCCAAAAACCCTGCCACTGAATTCTGAAGGCATGAACAGCCCAGGCTGGGCAGAGAGCCACAGAGAGGCTGTAGACCCACCAGGGGTCCAGAGCCCATAGCCTTGGAGATATATCTGACTGTTAACTCAACAGCCAGACCCCTGGCTCTTCTAACCTTGAACTCCTCTTGACTGAGGTGTCCTTGAGGAGCTGCAGCTCTGAGTGCTGAGTGTGCATGAGATCTCCCAGGGAAGGTGGCATTGCTTTGGGCCTTGGTAGGAAACCGAGTTTCCCTGCAGAGAAAGAAGGTGGAGCCTTTTATGCAGAGATAGTGTCATAAGCAAAGGACAGAGAAAGGGTGGTGTGCCCTGCTGCCTTGAATTTGGGAGGCTTCCTGGGACAGAGCCCAGAGCCCAGGTTAAAAGGGGTACACAGTCTGATGTCCCTGGTCCCCAGAGTGTTGACTTGCACAGAGTTTTAAATTTAAATAGCTTGCCGACTTATAGACTGGACATTTTACAGATCCTTACTTCCCTACTTAAAAGTCTCACTCACTCCCCTTCCTTCTGGTTCACTTTTTCACGTGATGATTTTCTATAGACGAAGCGCGTACTTATTCGAAGCACACATTTTCTTCCCCCACCTCCCAGGATGTAAACTCCAGGAGGGCAGGGGTTTGGGTTGTTCCGTTTGTTCGTACCTCCTTTACTAACATATTTCAAACACTTATTCATGTCTGGTGCTCAGGAAGAACTGTAATGAATTAATAGAGCGAGTCAGTGATGTCTGTCCACACTGATGTCTGTTCTGGGACAGCGGGAAGCGGCCAAGCGGAAGGCCCTGGTTCCCCACCAGTCCACGCGGGTCCCTCCCAGTGACTCCCTTAAACTCTGGGAGCAGCTATCGGTTTTGTGACAAAAGGAAACAAGCAGGAGTTTTTACATTGGCTTTGGCCGGTCTTGCAGGTGAAACTCTACCCGCGCCTCTCTCGCCAGGCTCTAGGCTCCACGATGTGCACCTAAGCCCCCGCCGCCCGATTAAGACTGAGCCTTGACGCTTCAGCAGTCTGCTCAGGGACCCGGGCCGGGCCACTCGGCCCCCGGGGGCGCGGGGCAGGGGGTGGAGGGAGACGAGAGTCATGGTCACCAGAGGGCGCCCGAGCTCGGCCGCTGCGCGGGCTGGCTCGCAGTCGGCGAGGGCCCGGGAACGTGGAGCTTATCCGCTCCAGCTTTCCCGAGAGGAGGCCATGGCCGGCCGGGGGTTGCCCGAGGACTGTATTACCCAATGGACGGGTAACTCCTTAAGGGCAGAGACCAAAATCAGTGAGAGTCCTGGCTCAACGCCCAGTACCCAGAAGTGAGCTCGTCTGGGTGAATGAATGAACGAACACGGATTCACAGGGCATCAAACTGGGCGCGACAGTAGTTTGGAAAAACAAAACAAAAGACACCCATTCCCCACGACGGGACTCCTGGCGCTCTCGCTGCTTCTTGCTGATTTCGCCTTCCCTTGGCCCCCAGTTTGAGCAGTTGAGCCCAGGGCCGGCAGGCCCCGCCCACTCCCCCAAGGCCAGAGATTCGGGGCTCCAGAGACTTGTCCCCACCGAGCAAGCGCCCCTTGGATGGACGCCGGGACAGAGTCCACTCCGCTGGCAGGTTGCGAGGGAAAGAGAGCACACGGAGCTGGCCAGGGAGGCGTGTGATCACTAGAGAGGACCAAAAGGGCGCTTTTCTCACCCCGGGGCCTTCCAGAACGCCTGCTTGCACCCCTGTCCACTTCAGGACCTTCTCATGTGTCCACGTTGGGGCGCAGCAGCCTGCTGGGGCGGCTGGACACCGCCGAGGGACGACCCTATTGGTGTAGTCTCTAAACCAGAAAGACCAACCCCAGAAGCACCATCCTGGGTGTGGGGGAGGAGAGGAGAGTTCTCTCATTGTTTCAGGTGGTAAGAACATCCGATAGGAAGAGGGAGAAAATACTGAAGTGTAAACAGTTATTTCTAGATTACATTTCTTGAGTACTGACTGTGTGTCAGACTGAATGCTGAGCACTTCGCGGTGGTCTCAAGTCAACGCCCACAGCTCCCCTTCGCAGGGTGGAAACTAACCGATTTCTCAGTTGAAGAGCAAGTGCAAAGGGCTGAATAAACGCATGGTTACTAAGAGCCTCTGGGGCGAACTGGCATTGCTTCCTTTTGACGGTACAGTGTTCTATTTTGAAGCTTCAACTGCATACTTTAGGAAACTGAGACTCGGCTAAGACATAAGCGGTAGCTTTGGCTTGGAATAAGAGAAGCTCCGATGCAAAGACCAGTTTGGTTCCCTTGGTTCCGGTTTACCCGGCCGCAGTGCAGCAAGCCGAGGCCGGTGGGCACTTCCAGGTCCTACGCTCCCCAAACAGGACGCTATTAGCCTACTCAGGCCGCCACCGGCCTCGCTGGCCCTTGCCTCTAGGACCGACCTGTTTGTTTTCCCTGGGTTCTCATTCAGTTCTAGCCTCTGGGACTCAGTCTCCCCATCTGCATACTGGGAACAGTTACCAGCCCTGTCTCCAACCCTCCCCGGGCACTGGCTTCCTCGGTGCAGGTCAGATTCCCAAAGCAGAACCCAGCGCAACCGAGAGGTCAAAAACTGGAGCTCTCCGCAGTCCCGGGAGCATCCGGCGCTGGGGCGGGGGTGGGGAGGGAGGGCACAGGGGGAGCGGCCGGCTGGGAGGGGACTCCGGTCCGAGCCCCCTGCCGCAGCCCGGACTCAGCCCAGGCCCGCCCCTCGCCGCGCGCCCGCCCCGCCCCGCTCTCGCCTCTAAAGCGCCGGGCGCGCGCCTCCTGCCGCCGCACTTTCACCCTCCGCCGCCGCATCCCCTCCGCGTCCGGCCTCCGTCCGCCCGCCGCCCGCTGGTGCCATGGATGCCAAGGTCTTCGTCGTGCTGGCCCTCGTGCTGACTGCGCTGTGCCTCAGCGACGGTGAGTGCGCCCGGCGGCCGAGGCGTGGGCAGGCGCCGGGCTCGGTGAGGGGCCCCGCTTCTGCCCGAGCTGTCCCGATCGAGCCGGCCCGCGCCGCTCTGCACCCCGGAGGTTGAGGCAGCCCACTTCGCGGGGCGCACTCCCTCGGCGTACGGTGTTCGAAGTCCCCCCGTCCCCAAGCGTCCCCCGCTCCGAGGCTTCGCACTCCGCGACAGGGCTTGGGTTCCGGGACCCGGAGCAGCCGCCCGACCTCGGACCGGCTGCAGACCGAGGTCGCGCAGGATAGTGGGGTGCGAGCGCGCCCTGGGCGCTCTCGGAGTCGGCGAGCAAGGGCGCAGAGGTGTGGAGCTGAACCGGGAGCCGCGGGTCCCTGGCCCTTGACTACCCACTGCCCAGATTAGTGCCTTCCCGAGCGCAGCTGAGTTTCAGGAGGAGAAGGGCTCCGGGGCTCCGAGGCTGCGCAGCGCATCGCACCGGACAAGCAATCTGCGGGTCGTGTTGGAGACAGCGCTTTGCAAAGCCTGTCTGGCACCGCGACTTGTTTGTGGTGGCGTTGCGATCCTGTAAGCTGCGAGGCGTCCCATTCACGCAAGGCCTACCCTCCTTCTGCACCCACCTAAGTGGGGCTCCGCGGGCGTCTCGTTCCGAGCAGCTGTCGAGTTTGAGCCAAACGCCTGGCTGCGCTTCCGTACCCGTAGACACGGGGCGAAGCTGGACGCGCACCCAGCCAGTGCCTTCCCTGCCTCTTCCTGGGGTCACCCGGGAGAGACCCAGGCGCCATTCGGGTCATGCATGCTCCTACCCAGTTCCCCTAAGCACACCTGCAGACAGGCGGCTTTGTCACCAGCCGACTGAGCTCTCTACCTCGAAGCGAGCTGAGCGCTGCTGCAAAATTCAATCGCCAACGCCTTAGCCCACGGGGAAAGGTGGTGTCCCATTTCACTGTGAGAGGAAGAGAGCGTTTTTGCCCTTTTGAGGCTTAAGAGAAAACTCACTGTCCTGTTACTGGACACTGCTGCTGCAAACCAAAATAAGCCGTTGCCTCTGAGCACAGAACAAAACCAAGTCAGCCTGGCCAGGCCCTGCTGAGAGTTCTTGGCTGTGAAGCTTCTAACCAATCTTGCAGAGAGGGTGGAAGAACACTGAGCTCTCCCTGCAGCTGAGGTCAGTTTGGGGTCTCAGACCCTGGAACAGTCAGCTGGGTTCCCACAGAAGACCACGGGCTGCATTCTCCATTGCTGGTGACTGACTACCTGGGAAGTGTGTTTAAAGTGTAGCAAGTTGCTGGTTAAAGCCACAGTGGGACTGCTCCCAAAGGGAATTTAGATTTTTTTTTTTTTTGTAAGGTGAAAAAGTAACCTAGCCTTTTCTTTACACAGTCCTGGCCCCAGGTCATGGGGAACGCTCTGGTTTGAGGGTGTTAACAATTGAGTGCTTGGGCGAAAGTGGAGGTGTTACCATCCAGCTGCTGGAGGAGGAAATGGTGCTTCCTCTGGCTGCCACCTCCCCCGGGGGACTGCAGAAATGACTGGGATGCAGGGACCCAGGTCTTGGAGCTCTGGGCTCAGCTGACCCTGGGGAGCACAGAAGGAGTGGGGGCCTCCTTCACAGGCTCCTTCTGACTCTGGGAAGTGTTGGTGGCCTGTCCATCTGAGGCCAGGTCAGGATGGTCGTGTCCTCTGTGCATGCACAGGCCAGGAGGCACTTTGTGACCGCCGAGAGGCTGGGTGCTCAGGCTGAGCCCCCCATGTTTAGCCTCTGACTCTGGCTTCTACCCTCATTCCATTGGTTGACCTCAACCACAAAGCTGGGGCCCTGGATGCCCTGGGCTTCTAGGGGTTAAAGCCAGGCTGGGTCCCATTCCCAGGCCTGGTTGGAGGGGCTAACTCGGGGGCTCCTGTCTCTGCATTAGTGTGGAAGGATTGCTGCGGAGCAGAACCCAGTTCACCAGATGCCAACTTCACCAGAAGCCAAGCTCACCCCACTCCTGGGCAACATCTGGGGCAGTCAGGCCTCTTGCCTGCACATAAGCAAAACAGTTGGAAAAGTCAGTAATATTGGAAAAAAGCTGGCAGGGAGGGCGCCAGGTGGACACAGCGCCTAGCTCTCTTGCTAAGAACACTCGGGCTCTGTCACTTTAAAAACCTGTTGAAATTCTCCACTTGATAGGCAGGCAACTGGGTCCTGGGAGCAAGAATGAAAAATTGCCTCTGAAGGAAATGGATAATCCCAGGGGGTGGAGAGGGGAGAGGAGAAAAGAGAAAGCTTGTGTTTTGAGTTCAGAATGGGCTCTGATTTCTGGCCTGATCTCACTGCTTGGTTAATGGAGTCCAAGCCGCGTCTGGGGGACAGGGGCGAGGAGCAGCCCGCACCACCCACAGCATCGCCCCAGCAGCCGTGACGCTGTGCACCTTCCAGCTTGGTGCTCTGGGACTGGGACCGATCCTGCCTCACCTCTGGGACCCACAGTCTGGTTCTGCTCAGCTGGGACCCGGTCACAGGACTCTCAGTAGGGGGACTTTGACTCTTCTTTGCTCAGGCAGCCCAGCCCCCCAGCTCCGGGCCACTTTCCCAGGTGCTCTGGTTACAGAGCCCTGAAGACCTGTTGGCAGGGACCTGGTGCAGTTGCTAAAACCGCGGTCCCAGCAGTGCCTTTCTGGAGTCAGGTGTAAACCTGAAGGCTGCTCTGGGCTCCCTAGCACCACAGCCACTGAGAGCCTGGAAACCAGGCTTTCTGCTTCCTGGTTTTCAGGGAGTTGAGTTTGATCTTGGGAGGGGCCCAGTGGTCTGCTTACCCCTTGACTTGGTGGCCGTGACCTCTCTCGACTAAATTCAGCCTTTAGAAGAAAAAAATTAAAAAGTCCCTTGCTCATAAGCTTCCCCAGCTCTCTTGCCCCAAAGCATGGAACTTCAGAACCACCAGGAGGCTTCTGGGAGCTCTGTAAACAGGCAAACTTAAAAAAAAAAATCTCTAGACTAAATATTCTCAGACATACATTTAATCCCTGATGAAAGGATCCACAAATTCAAATAATTTGGGGTATTAAGTAGGGCTTGAATAAAATCTGCAGAAAATGTGCACACAGATACACACACAAATCCTAGGATCCACTCCCCCAATCGTACCGCAACCCGCACCCACTCCACCCCCCACCCCTGCCCCCGGGCTGGCAATTCCTAGACTTACGGGGTGAGCTGTGGGTTCTCCAGGAGCCCTTTGCTAATTTACACTAATGAGTGTCAATTATGGCATTTTGCAAATTGGCAAACAAAGCTTGAATACTACCCCGGAGGCTGGAGCATCCTTGTGCCAAGCCCTGCGAGTGCAGGGGAGAAGGTGGGCCCTTGCCTGCCCTCTGGGGATTCCCGGGGAGGAAGCCAGTTGGGAATGCTTTTGTGGTTTGCCTGAGCTTTAGGTAAATGTGAGGGAGAGAGGACTGCAGGTGGGGGAGGGCAGCATTCCCAGGGCCGCTGCAGTGGCTTCTGGGGGAGGAGGAGGAGAGAGCAAGCCTGGAGCTCCTCTTCCCTCTTGCTTTTCCTTGAATGGGAAAGTCTTTCTCAGTAGGCCCTGGAGGAGCTGATTTTGCAGAGAATAGCTGGGAGCCTCAGTGCCTTGGACTGCAGCAGTCCTCTCCCATAATGCATGCCCTTCATCTTGAGATGCAGGAGCCTTCTCCGTTAGCTTCCCTACCCTCCTGTGAGGGGCTTCCCTGGTGGCTCAGGCGGTAAAGCATCTGTCTGCAATGCGAGAGACCTCAGTTCGATCCCTGGGTTGGGAAGATCCCCTGGAAAAGGAAATGGCAATTCACTCCAGTACTCTTGCCTGGAAAATCCCATGGACAGAGGAGCCTTGTAGGCTACAGTCCATGGGGTCTCAAAGAGCATGACCAAGCGACGTCACTTTCACTTTCACCCTCCTAGGGTCTGGCCTCCCTCAGGTCCTTCTGGCTTCTTGCCTGTCGAAGCTGAGCCCAAGCCCACTCAGAGCTCCCTGTGCGGCCCAAGGTGAAGGTCTCTGCCCGGGCACCCGTGACTCCTCCCATTGCTCCCCAGCAAACCACCACCTGATCCGTCAGCTGCAGACTCAGTCACCCTGGTATCCCCGAGGCCCAGCAGGAAAATAACAAGCTGCCTTGTTCTCATTTCCCTTTCCAGCAAAGCCGGTCAGCCTGAGCTACAGATGCCCCTGCCGATTCTTTGAGAGCCATGTCGCCAAGGCCAACGTCAAGCACCTCAAGATCCTCAACACTCCAAACTGCGCCCTTCAGATCGTGTAAGTCTCAACGTCATCCTCCAGAAACGGGCACAGTGACCCCTAACCCGCAGACATGTTAAAGCTGGAGAAATGACACGTGCCGAGCGTCCAGCCTCGAACCGGGCATGATTAGCGGCAGCTGATATTACCACCCGGAAGAGGTTTCAAAAGCTGCTCTTGGCCCTGGTGCCCTAAGCCTGGGTGCCGTGCTCCCTCAGGTCTTTGCCTCCTCTTTCCAAGCTTCCTCCCTTTAGTGTAAGAGATGGGAGCGCCCCTTAGATTGGAGGAACATGAACTTCACCAGAGTTTCTTTCTACGGAAGTACAGTAAGTTAGCCAGCCTCTTGCTAGTCAAAGTTCTACCGGTTTCAGGGTTTTGGTGCCCTCATTTAATCCTTTATCACACAGCACAAAATCACAAGACCCCAGTGCAGCTGAAGCCATCATTAAACTGTTTGGTGAAACTCAAAATCACCAGCTCACTTAACTGCATTTTCTGAAACCCAACACACAAGGCTTTGGCTTTGCTGGTGTTGATGGCAGCTGCTAACATTTGATTTCATTCATGTGGGGAGCGAGACGCACCAGAATCACATGTGCAGACGACAAAGATCTCTCCTGGAGGGCGGAGGCTGGGCCGGCGCAGAAAGAGAGCCGCATGAGGCTGCCCATTGCCCAGACCTCCAGTGCCCACGTCCGCGTGCTCACTTGCAGTGCGCTTGGTGGGGGGACGCAACAGGTGGAGCGAAAGCTACCTGATGGCTTTCCACCCGACAGCAACTGGTTTTAGGTTCGATTTTTGTTTGTCTTTTTTCCTAGCCTTTGCTGCCTTGAATGTGTTTGTCATTTACACTATGTTTTAGGGCACTAGAAGATGAATTTTTTTCTTTGCTTGTAATAAAATACTCTGTCATTTGAGAAGTATTTAATCAGATATTGAATTGAGTGGGGATGGGCCGCTTTGCAGTGGAGACTCTGCAGGTTTTCCTGCCTGGGACTGCATCTCGAGTTGGAAGAAGCCAAATAGAGTCCTCAGATCTGTTTGCACAAACACACCATTAAAAAGCAGCAGACCCCAGAACTGGACCGCAGTCTGCCTTGCTCTGAGACAGGCCTCTGCGCAGCGCACTGGCTCAACGGGCAGGCTGTGTGAAGACTCCCGTGAGTGTTGCCGAGGACGCTGTGCTGGCCCCAGGTGTCCTCATGGATGCTGAGTGGCTGGGGATGGTACATTACCAGGTACCAGGGCTTTATGGAGAGGGATCCATAGATAAGTCCAGGCTCTCCTCCCGGAGTCTTTAGGAAGGGAGGCTATGAATGGAGGTGATAGGGTGCAGACCAAACTTGCAGAGAACAAATGCAACCGTGCACACTCCCTGAACTTAAATCTCCCTGGAAACCATTTTCTGGCAAACTGCCGACACGTGCTCTCCCTCATCCCCTTCCCCCACCCCTCCCACCCCGCACACTGTCCCTCCCCCCACCGCACTCTCACCTCTCCCATCCCCCAGACTATTGCTCAGACTTCTCTGTAGGTCTCAGGCTTACTCTTAAGTCTGTCTTCCATGTACTGTCAAGATGATCCATCAAAGTAAAAATCTGCTTCTGCCACCCTCCAGTTCAAAGTCCCCATGAGCTCCCATCACAAACAAACTTGCAGGTAAAGCCCCAGTTCTTTGCTCCTTACACCTGGCTGCAGGCCTCTTCAGGCCCCGTCTCTCCCATCCCTCCACAGCCTCTCTGCAGTGTCAGCCCCCGGGGTATTTGCTCCCACTTTCTTTCCCCCCTTTACTTGCCCACTCCTGCTTATCCTTCAAAAGCCAGTGCAAATGTCCCGTGGGTGAACTCTCTCTGGACTCCTTAAAGACTTTCCTTCTCTTCCCAGTATCTCTGGGGTGAGACCTGCAGTGTGGCTAGCATCGTCTCCCGAGCACATCTGCGGCTTCTGAGCCTGAGCCTGCTGGGAGGCTCCAGTGGGGTCCAGACCCGGGTACTGGGTGAGCGCTGGCCCAGGCCACAGCCGCGCCCGCGTCTGTCCAGCTGCACACTGTGGCCTCTTCTGTCTTGACAGGGCAAGACTGAAGAACAACAACAGGCAAGTCTGCATTGACCCGAAATTGAAGTGGATTCAGGAGTACCTGGACAAAGCTTTAAACAAGTAAGCACAACAACCAAAACGGACTTTCCACTAGACCCAGCCGAGGAGAGCTAGACCTGAGTGGGATGAAAGGGCAAAGGCACCGGGGAGGAAGGTATGCCTGGGGGCAGTGCGTTGGCCTGGGGGTGGACCTGAGCTTTGCCCAGCACGCAGACAACTGCATTTATAGCACATGGTACAATACGGCAGCGTGTACTCATCATACTCTTCACATTGGCTGTTTTATAACTGGGGTTTTTCTAAGAAATTATATCATCCCATCAGCATTTCCCACCAGTCAGTTACCTCATGATCATCACAGTCATCATCACTCTTTATCTTTTTAAATTGATAATTACTTCAAGCTCTGTATTTGGTTTGTTTTGGAGATTCTCCTTTTCTCCCCTGGGGAGTCTGAGCACAGTCAGGTGATGGCCAAGCAGGGAGCTGAGAAAAGCATTCTTCCTCCAGACGCTGGGGTGGGGAGGAAGACTGTGGGCGGCTCCGGCAGGGGACCACTCCTGGAATGACGCCCCAGACGCTGGCTGGTGCTCGGCAGTGGCCGCTGCCTCACACCTCCTCGTTCCCGCCCAGTGGTTAGAGCAGAGCTCCATGTGGAACTGCCATCACTGGGGACTGTGCCCAGAGACCCTCTCCGGACCATTCCCAGCCTCTCCCTGCTTCCCAGAGCATGCTTTCATCTTGCTTCTGCTTCTCATTTCTGTACGCACCCAGCTGGAGGAGGGTGACCGCACGGGCTCCAGCTCTGTGGCCCCCCCTCCTCCCTTTGCCCACCCCCTCGTCTGCAGGCCCTCTGTGAGATCCTTCCCTGGCCTTCTCCAGAATGGGGCTGGCCCTCTGCTGGGGGTATGAGATCATGTCTCTGCCTTCCCATGAAAGACAGTCTTTGCAGAATCAAATGCAATTTTCAATCTGAGGGTTTCCTTTGAGTAATTTGGTTTCTGTGATTGCCTCTGAAGCCTATTTAGGCCATGGAGGCTCTACAAATTCTGAGGTTTCTGAAATCAGAAGTGAAAAAATGGATACATAAACGAGCCTCTGACCACTAACCCCTCCTCCTGAAGCCACAGCACAGTTTCAGGTTCCAATCAGAAATGTTGGCAAGATGAAATTCCCATGCATAAATGGGATCCACAGATGGGCCTGGTGGTATCTATAACTTTTGCAAGGCATTTTTATATATATTTTTGTGCACAATTTTTTAAACGTTTCTTTAGTAGACAAATGTATTTCAAAATATATTTATAGTCAAACAGTTCCTATATTCGAGGTGGAGCCATATGAATGTCAGTAGGTTACATTTCTCTATCACCGTAAACTACTGGCAATTTGTAAAGAAATATATATGAAATATAAGTGTGACTGCAGCTTTTAATGTT
The DNA here is from genome assembly GCA_917880005.1 of Nanger dama. NCBI lineage: Eukaryota > Metazoa > Chordata > Mammalia > Artiodactyla > Bovidae > Nanger > Nanger dama. The sequence goes on along the minus strand of CAKJTW010000028.1, from coordinate 849,287 downwards.
ACCCACAGTGTATTTTTTCACTTGTACTAAAATTGTATCAAATGTGGCATTATATGTGCTAGCAATAAAATGCTCATTGTTTCGTGGTACAAACCTCCTACTGTATGTGGGAATTTATTTGCCTGAGCTTTCTGGTATTTATGAACATAAGCTGGCCTGCTGGTCAGGTGCCTTGCGTCCCTTCTGCTCAGTTCACATTGCAAGTGACAGTGCGTGGGCCTTGCTCAGGAGCAGGTCAGATCTGCTACTCAAGCTTTTGTGTGTGTGTTGTTTTTTTTTTTAAACAGTGGAATCAGTGGCACTAGTTTTCTGAAGAATAATAATTTGACTCACTAATTCCTTTTCCCCTTCCTCCTCCAACCTGGTTCTCCTAACATCCCCATGTAATCTCCAGAGACGCAACCCTTATAATACCCAGCTTTCACATTTTCCCATGTAAAAATCCCATAATTCCAGCCCATGGTTAATATCAAGCTTTCTCAGGAACAGGTGGCCTTACCCCATAAATCATTAAATACCATTCAGCTTGAATCATGTTAATGTGACAGTCAAGAGCCAATTGCTCTAATAAAGTTGCTCTAATAAAATCCTGCTAACCAGCTCTCTCCCTTGCTCTCCAGAACAATCCCAGTCATTTCCAGGGGTGTCCACAGGCATCCAGAAAGAAGGTGGGATCGGGCTGCCTTCTGTTTTCTCCTGGATGGTCGTTTAAACCTTGGTCCAGCCTCCTTTATTCGATTTGAAATGCAGAGATGTTTAAGATAAAGCAGGGAGTTCAGCTCTGCATTGAGATGTAAAGAAGCCCTAGGAGAGCTGGTTGGGGTGACCAGTCTGGCCCTGGGCCTGCCTCCCCACCCTTACAGATAGCAAGCCCTGGTCCCTGTTAGAAGCCTCAGGCAATAGCGGGAACCAGGGTCAAGCTGGCCAGTGGACCATGGCTATAGCCAGTTCACAAGTACCAGTGTTCTGGAAGCCCATGCAGTATTTTTTGGAATGGGGGAAAATGTCTGATTTATTTTAATGAAATACTGACAGACAGTACTTTGCCCAGGGGCCTCCAGGCCTGAGACTAAAGGCAGGGTTAAACAAATACATGGGCCAGTTTTAAATATTGCACAGACTGACATGTACTCTTGTTTATTTCAACATTATTAATGGTTCTACTAATTTTATCTAAGGGGGAGCAGAGAAGAAAAAGTGGGGAAAAAAGAAAAGATAGGAAAAAAGAAGCGACAGAAGAAGAGAAAGGCTGCTCAGAAAAGGAAAAACTAGTTATCTGCCTCTTCGAGATGGACCGCAGCGCACTCTGCTCCCGGCGCTTTGTAAATATGCTCTCAGCCTCCTCCAGGGCAGCCCTCCCTGCCTCCCGGGGCAGGCTTTCAGCCCCATGGGGGAGCAGCACTTTGCCGCCTCTGGGGCCACCCTGGCTCCTGCATTTATGCGCTTTTCAGGGCCCTTCCTGGTCTGCTACCTTAAGAAGAAAGTAGCTGTGCAGAGACGGGGGTTGGGGCCTATGGGCTCAGGACTCTGTAGAACAGCCTGGACCCTAGAGTGGCTCAGGGCTCCATCTAGAGCACCCCGGCGTCTCTCTCCAGCATCACCCTGGGCTGATGAGCCTCCGACCTAGCCCTCCACCCCCTCTCGGAAGGCCCACAGCCAGGATCGCTCAGAGCTGACACAGCTCCACACTCTTGTAATCTGCATTCCTGTCTGAGGGTGGCATGTGGCCGCCTGAACTCTGCACAGGGCGGTCTGCTAGCCCAGCAGGGGCATCTCCAGACAGCCAGCGAGAGGCATGTGCTTTATGCCGTCTTGCTTGCACCCTGCCTGGGTGTCCCCGCCTTTGTGGAGAGCTGGCTACGGGCATGACATTTGCAGGTGATAGCTGAAATCTTGCCGCACGTGCCTTGCCTGGTCCTCCAGCACTCTGCCATGTGGGGCGGGACTTTTCCCTGGGCCTGGGATTGTGCCAGTGGCCTTTACCTCCCAGCTCAGGTGGGTTTCCTCAGACTACGTGGGGAAGCTGGCTGGCCGCTCTGAACTTCCGGGAGAGCAGCTGCGGAAATGCTTCTCAGGGAGCCTCTTTGCAGGGCAATTAATTAGTGTTGTAGATTCTGTCCACGGCCCGGGTCTCCGGTGCAGAGGAGCTGTGTGAAGGGCCTGTAGCTCTGGGGACTCCGCGTGTGTCCCCTCCCCCGCTGCTGCCTGACCTTGAGCGATTAGATTCCGGGACACAGCTGCCTCAGTCCTCATTCACCAACCCCCAGTCCAACACATAGACACACACAGATTTGTAGCTGAGATCTCCTCCCAAGTCGCTAATTTGAACTGGGAGGAGGAGGGATCCCAGGGGAGAGAAAGACTGGTTTCAGTGATACTTTGCAAAGGGAACCCTTGAAGATACATGCTATTTTCCCCTATCCCCCATCACACATGGATGCACACGCACCCTGCCTCCCAGACCCCTGACCGTGACTTCAGTACACAGATCCAGAAAGATGGCTCGGGTGAAGGACGGCACATGGATTTCAGGCGAAGCAGCTCAGGGCCCCTGCCTGTCACCTGGGTCACAGAGCGCCTCTTGCTTGACGGCATAAGAATCAGTCGTTACTTTTCCCACTGGAGGACTGTACCGCTTAGGGCGCTGCAGCCCGGACCCCCCCCCCCCGGCAGCCCTTGGATCTGGCGAACCCCGGCCTGTACTGGGAGACGGCGGCCTGCGCCCGGGGGTGTGGGTCGCCCCTCTGCCTCGTCCGGCCCTCGGTGCCCCTGAAGGCCTCCGGCTGTGGCTGGGCTGCCCGGGGCTGCGGTCCTTGCTGTGGGACCCAGCCGCAGTGGCCTGCGCGGCCTCGGCCAGGCTAGCACTGCTGTTAGAAAAGGGTCCCCACGCTCCCTCCCTCACACCTCAGGAACAGGGCACCTTTGTGCCCGAGAGGCTGGCAGGTCTGCTCTGGGAGAGCTGTTTCTCCTGCGGCAACTGTGGGTCAAGCTGTTGCCTCCCTGAGGTTGCAAACTGCTTTCTGCAGTGCTCGGGAAGACGGCACCTGCCGCCCACCCGGGGCAGCCCAAGCTGAGAGAGCTGCCCCCGCCCACGAGGAAACACGGGCGAGCCTCCGTCTGCCCTTAGATTGCCCACTGGCCCTGGGCACCCTGTGTCTGACCAGCGGGCACAGCCCCAGCCCCACTGAAGCAGGGTGGCGGGGACGAGCCGGGGAGCCGGGCCTCCGCTCCCCTGCGGAGCCTCCACGGGCGGCGCCCTGCATCCGCCGGGTGCGCGGTCCCGCTGCCCGGCTGCGGCCCCGCGCCGGCCCTGGCCCTGGGAGTGCGGGGCGCCTGGCTGGCACCTGTGCCCGGCTGCGGCCCCGCGCCGGCCCTGGCCCTGGGAGCGCGGGGCGCCCCGGCTGGCGGCTGTGCTGGGCTCAGGCTTCGCGCCTCGGCCTGCCGCAGGCCGCCGTGCCATGCCCCCGTGCATCCTTCCGCCCTGTGCCCGCTGCGCCCACCTGCCCTCTCCGCTTCCCGCCTTCCGTCCGTCCCTCGCCTCTGCCGTCTGTCTCTCACTCCAGCCTCCTCGCTCAGGGTCTCGCAAGGGAGAAGCACCGCAGCGACTTGGAAATCAGGAGGGGCCCCGGCTGGAGCGGGTCTCGGTGTCTCGAGGGCGCTGCCCGCCCCTGCGGGAACCCGCCGTAACGGTGTCTCCCTCTGTTCTTGCCAACAGGAGGTTGAAGATGTGAGAGGCGCAGGCTGGGTCAGACGCCTGAGGAAGCCTCACAGTGGGAGCCCAGGTCTGAAACCAGTGTTAGGAAGGGCTTGTAGCCGCCCCCTGCACCCAGGCGGGGCTGAGTGCATTCCAAGGGCCTTGTCGCGCACAGTTTGCCTTACTTCACCATTTGATTATGTAGCAGAGTATATGGTGTTTATTCCTCATTTAGTTTGATTATCCAATGTCACTGGTAACAGATAGGAACTTAGATTAGGACCGTTCTATTGCCTGCTTTGCTGCATCTTTCCCATGGAACCCCTTATCTGGCCAGGGGTTCCTGAGCTGTGCAGGTTGGAGCCCCAGAGCCCCAGAGGGAGGGAGACTCCGCCCACATCACCATGTCCAGGGTGGAGAGCCACCAGGAGGGGTTCGCACCAGCCAGCCCGGGCAGATTCCAGTGAAGGCTGCCCTGTGCGAGTGGCGGGAGAGAGGTTCTAGGGGCCAGGCAGGAGGCTCACCCTTCTCTGGGGTGAGAGCAGGGGTGGGCCTTTTGGCGAGCACCGCAGGGCTTCCCTGAGCTCAAAGGCAGGAGTGTGAGGCCAGGGTAGGGTGAGATGCATCCTTCATCCCGAGCTCTCCTCTACATCCCATCACGTCCTTCTCATCATTCTCTCTCTCATCCATCGTCATGTGTACCCACGACTGTCTCCGTGACCCCAGAAAAGGACTCTCTCAAGACCAAAGCTTTCCTTTAAACTGGGCGCCAAGAAGCGACCCCAAATGTCTCACGCCGCCTGGTCCTGAGATCACTGTGCACGCCTCTGTCTTGTCTGGAATACTGTCCAGCGTCCAATCCTGTGTTTTTGTTCAAAGCCAACGTCCTTGGTGCATGTGCCGCCAGCTCCTCGTATGCAAAGGCTGAGAGTGAGGAGGTGCCCCTTGGGGCCTTTGACCAGGTTTCTGATTAGGGCTGTGATCCGTTTGGACCTTGATTTCCCCATGATCACAAACCCCTGGTTGTATCAACAGAGTCCAAGGGAGCTCAGTTTGCAGCAGCATGGACCTCCGAGGATGTAGACCCTCAAGGCTGCTATAACTGTTGATATCTCAGAACTCCAGGGGATTTTCTGACAGTGGAGTCAGCATCGTTTGGGGAATAACAAAAAACTTTTTCAACTTTTTTGGTTTTGAAAGCCCGACCCCGACCCGTAAAATAATCAAAGCTGAACGTGAGGATTCCTTCCCAGTTAGAGTCTAACCTCACCTTCCCCCACTTGGTGATTCTACCATCTTTTATCTTGCACAGTGGCTCCTGGGCCTTCTAACCTCCCCCCCATTTTTCACAGTGGTGCCTGGGCCTTCTCTGCCGCCACGGTCATTTTGCGCTTACAGGATTCCAGCAGGGCATTCCTCTTAGACAATGATGGGCTGGTTAGGAAAGTAGCTTAAATTCTGACATTTAGTGTGTTTCCCTTTACTGAGAGCGTTTTGTAGGGTTGCGTTAAACAGTTAATTTCACTTTCTGGAAAGGTGGCCACTTGAAAGGCTTTTGCTTGTTTTGCTTTTCATTTGGTCTCACTAATACTTTTCCTCTCTGGTTAAAGTTCCCAGTAAGGTTTTGTAAGTTAAGAAAGTAGAAAAAAAAAAAGAAGGGCAAAACCAGGAAATGTATCAATTGACAGGAACTGTAAATAACATGCAGAAAGTATATAGCTGTAAAATAATCTTGAATTGTAGGTGTTCTCAGATTTAATAATCTTTGAGTTATCAGTAACATGTGTTAGGCATTTCCATAAATATTCCTTTAAATTAGATCTTCACAGTATATGACAAATCCATCAACCAAACAAAAATTCACATCGTCAAACCAGCTTTGTTATACTGATCAACTAGAGTCTGGAGGGGCCTTTATTAGTTATAAGGGATACAGAACTGGTTTCAAAGCCCTCTTCTGAAATTAACCTGTTACTACAGGGCTCCTGAATTATACATGAAATGATTGAATTGTCAGTGGAGAGTCATTTCTAAGTAATTCAAGATATTTTAAAATCTCATGTTAAATTTAGACGCATCTTCCCCTAGAACCCATGAACCAGAACCATTAAATCTCTTTCTCTTAGAAAATTAACATGGCCCTAAATAAATCTTGACTGCAGTTAAATAAAGAATAATTTTTGTTTCTCCGCTATTGGGGGAAAACAGATAAGAAGAGAAACTGCCTGGAAAATTATTTGTGTGACAATTCCTCTCCTTGTAGTCGCTCCTAAGTGGAGACTGCCCAGCTAAAGCAAATGTGCATTTAAATAGTCCATTTGCACAGGAAAAGACTCTCTTGATCCCCTTTTGCTTTCAAAATACAAATCCTGTGCATCACTTTGATTAGGAGCCCCCAGCTGCTCCTCCTGGCCCAGTGCTGCCCCTCTCTGACCTTCCGTTGGGCCTGTGTAACCCCAGGGTGGTCCTCCACCGCCAGCCTTTGCATCGGGACCCGGGCGGGGAAGCCTGGGGGGACTGGGCTCGCGGATGTGCTGCGCGTTGGAATCTGAGTCGGTGCCTTGTGTTGTTTGCACTGTTCTTTGCCCCACTCCGGCCAGGCGCTAAGACCCCAGCGAGGCGCAGGAGGGGCCCTCTGCTTATCTGCCACTCCTCCAGAAAGAGGAGGGCCAGCTTTGAGGAGAGGGCCCGAGTAACAGAAGGTTGTAGTTCCCCCGCGTGAAGTCCAGAGACCTTACGCCTTGTCACAGGACCCAGTCTGACCTGCCTTCTCTGACTGCTGCCTGGTGTAATCACTATGAGATCTCTCACTGGGCATTTATCGCCTTTCCCAGGTGGTACACCCTTTGTGAGCTGAATGAGAATGGTGGGGTCCTGATCCCTCTACGCATCTTCGCTGGGAAATTTCCCATCCCTTGGAAATATCCCTTAGAAAAATCTTCATGTCCCCTAAGGAGACCACTGGCATTGCCAAGTTGAAAAATCCCATAGATTGTAATCCTGCAACCTCGCTGGACTCTCAGCCTCTGAGCAGTGATGGGTTCAGTGTTAAATGTGATAAATACTGTATTTTGTATTGTTTAAATGGCATCTCCCACAAAATGTGAAAATGGTCCCGGAGAAGGCAGCTTCCTGTATGCAGTGTGCTTTAAAAAAAAAAACAAACAAACCAAACAAACAAGTAACAACTCCTTTTGAGAAACAATCTCTACTTTGAAATCATATCAATGAAAAGATGTATGCGCACTTATAATTTTCCTAATAAAGACATGTACTCAAATGTAGCAGCCAGTGGTTTGAAATTAGTGTACCACATGGAACTCTCCAGACTTGGTTTTTCTTCCTCAAACCCAGCACACAGAGGGGTTATATAATCCTTGCTGCAACAGTTGGTAGAAAACAAGCCGTAGTAATAACACTCATTGTAGGCAGAACTGGGGGCAGACTTTCATCCTTTAGTCGGCATCCTTGGGGGTTGGAGGGAGGCACTCCCTCTTCCCTGAATGCACTTGGTTTTGCTAGAAGCCCTTCTTTAAGGCCAGTCAGCTCTCTACTTCCAAAGAGATAGTTTTGTGTAAGGGCTTGGGCGCTTGTGTATTAGCAATGGAGAGAGAAACCTCTACTCTGTGTGTCTCAGGCTTAGTAGAAGGCAGCAGAGCCTCTGTCGCAGATGGCAGGGCCAAACACCCAGCACTTTCTTACTCTCTGTCCTGCTCCAGGGCCCCTGATGGATGCCAGATGCTGATTCAGCCAGCACTGGCCTGGACACTGAGAACAGGGAGAGAGCCCGACAGATACTGGGTTCTGTCCACACAGAGGTCAGTCAGCCTTCCACACTTTCCACCACCTTCTCTCAACCATGCTGGAAGGGAGAGGTCAGCACAAGAGCCCCGAAATCCTGAGTCCAGAGTGTTCTGTGCTCCAGACTCTCCTGCCCGTAGGCCCACATGTGACTGTCAGCCCTGTGCTTGGTACATCTCGGTCATTTATAGAGTGACTGTGATATGGTTACCTATGGGCTGGAGGAAGAAGGAGGGATTTGAGGCCATGTCAAGTGGCACCGTGGGGTCCTGGGACAGGCCAGTTCTTGAGTCCTGGTCTTCTGCCTGCTCACTCCAATTTGAGACCCTTGCCTGAGTCTCAGCCTCCCCACATAACTCTGGAGCTTAGCATCACCCACACTTGCATGGATCAGATGGCCGGTGTGCATGGAAGCCATCCTGCTCCTGCTCTCGCTCTGATGCTCCCTGGGGTCTACAGAGTTGGGATTAGGTCCTGCCTGCCTCTGCTTAGACTCTGAGCAAAGCTTGGGTACCAGCTGGATCTGAAAGCCGTCCTAAAAGTTGAGTTTCTCCCTCTTCGCCAACTGATGGGGAAAAGCCTTTGGGACCAGTGTTGCCGGTGCCTTGGGGCCTGTGCAGTGCCGGTCCAGAACGCTCCTGCACCAGGGAGGGGCCATTCCGCGGAATGACAGTGACTCTTCAGAATGATGCTGCATTAAAAAACAAAACAAAACAAAAACGTCCATGGCCTACCATGCTCTACACAGCTGGCGGCCCTCACTCGCCAGCCAGCAGCTGCCACGCCAAGCTCATTACTAGGTGGCATGAATACTGTGGGGGGCGAGCCGGCTTGTCCCCTGACTCACAGTCAGGGGTGGGGGGAGCGACTTGCAATGACGTGAGCATTCTCACAAAGCATGGTAAGTGTAGGTCAGGACAGATCCAGGGGTCAGGGAAACTTAGAGCACCATCAGGGATTCCCTAGAAGCGTGCTGGTGAAGCCGAGACTTGAGAGGCAGATTATTTCTCTCTCTCTCTCAGGGAGGGGGCGATCCACTGACCCCTGAGGACTGCCACTGAGAGCCCACGTGGTGTCCTGCTGTGAGTTAGAAACGGGAGCTTATTGTGCCCAGAGCTATGGAATCGAGGGATCTCTCTCCCAGACTCCCACCTCGTTCTCTGAAATGCACCATATGCAAAACAAAATGCCCAGTTCCCACTTTCCCCTGCCCGCTGTCCTCGTTTCTGCAAGTAACAGCTCCTTGTCTTCGCATGGCTCAGGCCAAAACCTTTTAGTTACCTTTGATTTATCGAATTACTTCCGAGCCCTCAGCTAAACCATTAACAAACCCAATTAGTTACCTTCAAAATACATCCAAAGCCCAGACACCCCTCAGGCTCCCATTTTGATCTGAGCTACAGCCATCTCCTAGCTGAACCCCTACGGCAGGCCACTGGCTGGCTCACCGCCACGTCCTGCTGCTTCCTCTCACAGCAGCAGAAGTGGCTGGTCATCAGGCCGTGCCGTGTCACCCCACCCAGACCTCCAGTGGCCAGCAGAGGCTCGTGCCTGTGGCCCCTGCCCCTCAGAACTCGCCCGGCCATACTCCAGCCGCACTGGCCTTCTCGACTTTGACTAGGCCAGGGCTGCCCCTCGAGAGGACTTTGTGTTCTAAAAATCACATGGCTTACCCCTCCTTTCCTTCCATCTCTGGTTGCCATCACCTTGTCAGAAACGGCTTTGCAGACACCGACCCTGCACAGCAGCCCCTCCCCTGTGTGTGCCCGGAGCCTTATCCCGCTTTCCCAGCCCCTGCGCCACCATCCCTGTCCACTTGCCTGCTGACTGCACCCCCGAAGGAGAGGCTTAATCCCACCACGCAGGAAGAGAGGGGCCTGGCCTCTTTCACTCGCTACTTATTCCTTGTGGCTGGTCCATAGAAGGTACTCAAGAAAAACTTTTAAAACGACTGCCTGATAAATCACACGTGGGACCTTTGTTCATCTCTAAAATAAAGACAGCAGTGCTCATAAGAGTGTGTTCATCTGTGACCTGAGGCCACACTGCTAAGTCATGACTTGGACCCAAATGCATCTCACGCTGATGCCTGCATATGAGTGCTCCCACACACTGTCTCTTCTCTAGAGTCCTCCTTCCCCCGGAATCTCCACCACATGACAAACTAGCGGTTCATTCCCTGTGAGTCCAGACTAGGAGTCGCCCCTCTCCTCAGAGGCCCCCCTCCCCCACTTAGGGACCAGCACACACTCCCTGGGCCACAGGCAGCGGGGCCCCCGGGGATGAGATCTCTGCTGCTCTGCTTCATCATAGGCAGTGGATGGCTGGCCACACCACAGGACACAGCCAGGCCCTTAGAACAGTGTGATTCCCGAAACACTGAGGAGAAAAGGCCATCGTCAGGGAGCAGCTCCAGGAAATGAGGCTGTGTCCCTCTGCAGATGGACACATGTGAGCAACAGCCTGGAGGAGGTCTGAGCTCCATTGCCGCTGGGATTCCCTGACTCACCTACAGGGGTCCCAGTGCCTCTGCTGGCTGCAGCTGGATGCTCCTGGCTTGGCCTCAAGGCAGACGCCGGCAGCCTGATCTAGGTGGGATGGCCGACCCTCTGTGGAGGAGTTGAGGCCAGTGGCTGAGGGCTTGGGAAGGTTGGCACCCAGTGTTCAGGCCCCCTGAGCCCAGCCAAGCCCTGCACTGCAGCTGCGGAAGTCCCCGGAAGGAGGGACCGGTCTTGGTCAGTCTAGAAGGCCCCAGATGCAGCCATGGGGTTCTCACCTTGTCCTGGCCTCTTCTTAGGCATTTTCCGGAACGTGGGAACATCAGCCTGGGTCACGGAGGCTTGTAGGGCCGTGAGGAAACAACCATTCTGGGCATTCCTGAGCTTTGGGGGAGGTGACCGTCCTTCCGGCTGCTGTGGGAACCCCCAGAGCCATGCCAGGGCCTTGCCACTTGGGAACAAGGCCTGCGCGAGACCAGCTCTTTCCAGTTCTCCCACTGATGGATCGCTTGCTCAGGAGGCCGAGGGGGGATGGAGGTTAATGCATTCACCGCATGTTTGCTCATGTGGGCAGGACAGAGTTCCCAGTGGGAACCAACAAGCACCTTGTCCAGGCGCTGTCCATCCTGCTGACGTTTCCAGGGCAGCCTGCGCCTACAAGCGCCCTGACAGTACTTTCTAGACACAATCTTCTTATCCTCTCAACAGTCCTGCGGGAGACCAGCCCTCTCACGCTTGATGGACAAGGCACCAGGGTCCAGCACGGGCCTTTGTGTCTCAGAGTTGGGACTCGGGGAGGCCTGATCTGATTCTGGGCTGTTTGGCTTCAGACAAGTCGTCCTTGCCATCTGCAGAGAGGAGCCCCAGGCAAGAGGCGGTGGGCAGAGGCTACTGGGCTTCAGATCGAGTTCTGCCCTGTGTGATTCCGGAGTATTTTCAGATCTCAAATGAGAAACAATTTGGAAGAAATGCTGGGCAAACTCTGGCTGAAATGTCAGTACAGCCTGTCAGAAATAGTAATTTTAAAAACTGAAATAGCATCAAATAGAAAAAGAAAAGATAAATTGGAAAACACAGGCAGGCATACCTCACACTTACTAAAGAAAAGAATTTGCACGTATGTGTGTTTGTGAGTGTTTCACAATATCAAATGCAATTTTTCTTGTAGATGGTGGTCACAGGTATACTTACTGGTCCTGTGTATGAAAAACCCAGTGGTTAATGGGTCTCGCCCTCCCTGAGTACAAGGAAAGAAGTTAGAGGATAGCAGGAGAGTTCCTTGATTTAATAAGAGTTAAAAAAAAAAAAAAACACAGACCTTATGTTTCTAAAATTAGGAAACATTGACAGTGACAGCATGCGTCAAATGGCTCCTCTTCTTTCTTTTCTTAAAGAGCTGTGGGCTTTTATAACCACATCAGTCCTAACCCAGAAGGTGCTTTCCTGGCCCATGTTCTCAAGTGGCGGAAGGACAGGAGCTAGATCCTGTCATTAAACCTTTCTGGGGAGTCCAGTTCCAAAAGAGTGAGGCTCATGGAGCCCCCAGCTGACCTCTGAAAGCCTGGTCTGCACTTGGGAAGACACAAGGAGCAAGAACCTGGATTCTGGGTCCCAGAAATGAGAGGGTCTGAATCCAAAGATTCCCAAAGAGGGAAATCAAAGGGGATATCCCCTGGGCAATCAAGGGCATCAGTGATGCTATGAAGAGGCCCTTTCAGAGTTCTTAAAAATGGAGTCACAGTCCACCGGGATATGCCCAAACAGTGCCAGAGTCTGCCTGTTGTCCCAACAAAATCACCAACAGTGTCCTTTCTCTCTCAGAATGTCCTAGCTTGAATGATACATTATCAAAGAATGAATGAGTCTGTGAACTCTGCTAAGCTCTCCCCTGCTTCTCCCAGCCGCTTTCTCCTCTGCCTCCTCCTCGCCCTCCAGAAAGGCCGAACATGACGCAGGTGCCTGTCCCGTGCCATCCCCTGGCCTTCATCTCTGTTCACCCAAACCAGAGCTGCTTTCTGGGGCAGGTGACTCCCCTGGCCCAGCGCTGGGCTCCTCTTTCTCCCCAGAGGCCAGGTTCAAGACAGGGCAGCTGGCCTAGGAAGCGGAGAGGTGGGGGATCCACAGAATTTTGAAGAATCACTGGACCCGCAGTGGGCGCCCACCTGCCCCAGACCACACTGGGGACCCAGGGGAGCCTGTGCACCCCGCCGAGCCCTGATCTTGTCTGTGGTTCCTTGTCTGGAGCTCACGGAGTAGGGGAAACGGCTGCCCTGGATTGCCCTGGAGGTGGGCAGGGCTGGCAGGGAAAGGTACAGACCTACCATTCACTGCATCCTTCCTCGTGCCCAACACACAATACACCCTAACAGACCGTCCCTGCAGGGGAGATGACCTTCCTCTTCCGCATATGAGAAAAGTCACGTTCAGTGCTTTCCTGAGCCGCACGTGACAGCAGCAGAGCCTGAGTCTCCATGTTTTGCTGCACATCCGCGTCACCCTCGCTCCATGTGTCTCAGAAGCAACCATCAGCCACGGAGGGACGGAAGCGAGGTGTCGGGACGGGGAGGCGTGGTGGCGACAGGAGGGAGTCACTTTGAGCCTAAAGGCACTGGATCTCCTTCGCCATCCACTGGGCTGGGTGCTGCTCACGGGCCCTGCACACGTGAGGTGTGCAGAAGTGTCTCCTGCACGTGAGCCTGTGACTGACCTGCCCTCAACCCAGCCATGTGTAGCCATGGCTCAGGAGCGTGGGTGAAAGACGTGCATTCTTGTGTTGGAAGAATGAAGAGTTAGACCTTGCCCTGAGCAGTCAGCACGGAGGCAGCCAGGGCTAGCTATTGTTTATTCGCTCGTTGCGTCTGGACTCTTGGTGACCCCGTGGACTGTAACCCGCCAGGCTCCTCCGTCCATGTGATTCTCCAGGCAAGAATACTGGAGTGTGTCGCCATTTCCCCTCCAAGAGCCAGGACAGAGGCTGAGAAAAATAACAGGAATATCGAGAATGAGGAGAAAACGGATGCTAGCTGAGGCCATCCATGTGCCGATTGGGTGCCAGGCTCAGGGCTGGCTGCCTGCCCTAGGTCAGGGGCCTCATTTGACCTGGCATGCCCAGGAGGAAGGGATAGTCAGGATCAGTAGCAGAGGAGGACCAGATCCGCCCCATCTCTGCATGGTGGGGGTGTGCAGGCTTGTGTCGGGGTTTCGCAGCTCGATGTGTTGGGCTCCGGAGAGCGCAGTGCTGAGTAGGGGTTCACTTGCCTAGCTTTGCCCTCAAAACCGCCATCATGAGGCGCTTTCATTTTTCAGAGATGTCTCCTGGGTCCTCCATTTGTAATCAAACCTGTGTTTTAGTGAAGTACCGGGTGCTTTTGGTGATGTCTCTCAGCTGTCTGTGCTGAGGCTGCTCCTTTGCAGAAGACCAGGCTGGGATAAAGGGTTGAAGCCCCCTACTTCAGCTTTTTCCTCAGGCCTGTCTCCAGTGTGCTCCTGCTGGGCTGTTTGAAGTACCCAGGGCAGGATGTTCTCATGCAGCCCCGGTTCAGGGATTGCTCCAGATTTGTGTGTTCAGGCTCTGTCCTTGGGGTACACAGCCCCACGGTCCACCCACCCTGGGCTCAGCCCGTTGCTTCCTTTCTCCCTCCTCATCCCCATGCTGCTCCCTGCCTGCAGTCTCAGACCCGGACTCAGGGACCCCAGCTGCTAGCTCAGTTCTCCTCCAAGACTTCCTATGCACGGGGGCTTCGGTCCCTGTTCCCCTGGGTTCATCACCAAGAGTCACCAGCAACCGCCGGTTTCATGGAAATTTCCAACTCCTCAGTCTCCATCTTGGGGCTACCACTCACTCATTGTGTGAAATTTTAACTATTTGTTGAACAGAATATTTAAACAAAAACACCTGAGCTTTTAACTGCCACTGGCTTTAGCTCCCTGACTTGTGCCTCTGGAAGGGTTGGGACAGTCGTGGTCTGGGCTGGGCCTAGAAGCTCCCTGTGACATCTCAGCACACGTGGGGCACACCTGATTACAGGGCTGCTGATGAGGGTGTGGTTTGAAAATCATTTTTGCTCCTTTATCTGTGAACTGAAATTTTTTTCATCTGGATTTCACCATTTCTTAATTTTGCTGAGAGATCACAAACCACAGATCTCCACAGTTTGAAATATATGTTCTTGGGGGTTCAAATTTCCAATTTTCATCCTTCCAATTTCCACCACCTCACACCAGTGTAACAAAGACAGATAGATCCCTTTCAGTGCAGCCAGATGGCCTCCTGAGCAAAAGATTTTTTCTTTTTAAATTTTTTAAAATAAGTCTCCTAAGTAAAATAAGACAGTTAGAGCCCTCTGTTTGGTTCCCTCAACCTAAAAGTCCCACCGCTCAACCTGGTCCCCACTCAGGGGTTGCTTAGCAGGAAGTCCAAGGCAACTTGAAAGTGGCTTCAATCTCCTCTTCTCCCCACACACACTGTGGGCTTTTCTATCAGAATCAGATCGAAGTGGAACAAAGTGTAAAGTTTCCAGCAGCGACACGCGCCCGTCCCATTGTTGTTTCTCACATGCTCACACAATTCAGCATCAAACGGAAACAAAGCAAGACAGAGAAAGGCATCTTCGGCAATTTGGGCTTGGAGTTGTGGCAGGAACTAAAGATACTGATGAGAAATCGCATCTCAGGGACCCAGTCAAACCCAACCTGGATGAGTCGGGACCAGACTTTAGGAGCAGCTCCGGCCTAATCTGCGACTCTCTGGGTGTGTCGCTAGTGCTCAGGACAAGGGAAGGCAGGTTCTCAGAACTTCGTATTTCCCATCCAGAAGGAGAAGCGAAGAGCCTCGCCGATTCCCTGGACGTGAGTCACGGAGGTCATCCACAGTAAGAAAAAACATGCAGCGATTTAAGGTGAGCCTGAAGAGAGAAGCAAGCAGAAGTTGACATGGATGGAAGAAAAACGCGACTCATAAAGTAGTATTATTAAACAGCTGGTTTTAAGCAATGAGAGGATAACCTTTGCAATGGTCTTGAACATTTTTGCGTTTTGGATTCAACTGTCTTTCCTCACAGAAGAATGAGAAGTATCTTAAAAGTAGGAACGTGTTACGTGCTGGAGCGGGAAGATCAGCTTCACCTTGCTTTGTGGTTCCCTATGTGCTCAGTAAAATTGCCAACCTCCGTTGGATCATAAAAAGGCAAGAGAATTCTAGAAAAACATCAGCTTTTGCTTCCTTGACTACTCCAAAGCCTTTGACTCTGTGGATCACAATAAACTATGGAAAATTCTTAAAGAGATGGGAATACCAGACCACCTGACCTCCCTCCTGAGAAATCTGTATGCAGGTCAGGAAGCAACAGTTAGAACTGGACATGGAACAACAGACTGGTTCCAAATAGGAAAAGGAGGACGGCAAGCAGTATGTTGTCACCCTGCTTATTTAACTTCTATGCAGAGTACATCATGAGAAACGCTGGACTGGAAGAAACACAAGCTGGAATCAAGATTGCCAGGAGAAATATCAATAACCTCAGATAGGCAGATGACATCACCCTTAAGGCAGAAAGCAAAGAGGAACTAAAGAGCCTCTTGATAAATGTGAGAGAAAAAGCTGACTTAAAACTCCACATTCATGCTGGGAAAACTGGTCAACTATCTGTAAAAGAATGAAACTAGAACACTTTCTAACACCGTACACAAAAATAAACTCAAAATGGATTAAAGATCTATACGTAAGACCATAAACTATAAAACTCCTAGAGGAAAACATAGGCAGAACACTCTCTGACATAAATCATAGTAAGATCCTCTAATGACCCACCTTCCAGAGTAATGGGAATAAAGCAAAAATAAATAAATGAGACCTAATTAAACTTAAAAGCTTTTGCAAAGCAAAGGAAACTATAAGCAAGGCGAAAAGACAGTCTTCAGAATCAGAGAAAATAACAGCAAGCAAAACAACTGACAAAGAGTTGATCTTCAAAATAGATAAGCAGCTCCTGCAGTTCAACTCCAGAAAAATGAACGGCCCGATCAAAACATGGGCCAAAGAACTAAACGGACGTTTCTCCAAAGAAGACACACAGATGGCCAACAAACACATGAAAAGACGCTCAACATCACTCATTATCAGAGAAATGCAAATCAGGACCACAGTGAGGTACCGTCTCAAGCCAGTCAGAATGGCTGCGATCCAAAAGTCTACAAGCACTAAATGCTGGAGAGGATGTGGAGAAAAGGGAACCCTCTTACACTGCTGGTGGGAATGCAAACTAGTACAGCCACTATGGAGAACAGTGTGGAGGTTCCTTAAAAAATTGCAAATAAAACTGCCTTATGACCCAGCAATCCCACTGCTGGGCATACACACCAAGGAAACCAGAACTGAAAGAGACACATGTACCCCAATGTTCATCGCAGCACTGTTTATAATAGCCAGGACATGGAAGCAACCTAGATGTCCATCAGCAGATGAAGGGATAAGAAAGCTGTGGTACATATACACAATGGAGTATTAATCAGCCATTAAAAAGAATACATTTGAATCAGTTCTAATGAGGTAGATGAAACGGGAGCCCATTATACAGAGTGAAGTCAGCCAGAAAGAAAATCACCAGTACAGTATACTAACAACGGCACCCCACTCCAGGGTTCTTGCCTGGAGAATCCCGGGACGGGGAGCCTGGTGGGCCGCCATCTGTGGGGTGGCACGAGTGAAGTGACTTAGCAGCAGGTGCACCAGCCACGCATTTATATGGAGCTTAGAAAGATGGTAACGACCACCCTATATGCAAGACAACTAAAGAGACACAGATGTAAAGACAGACTTTTGGGGTCTGTGGGAGAAGGCAAGGATGGGATGATTTGAGAGGATAGCTCTGAAACTTGTATATTACCATGCGTGAAATAGATGGCCAGTTCAAGTTCAAACCATGAAACAGGGCACTCAAAGCCGGTACACTGGGACAGCCTAGAGGGATGAGACGGGGAGGGAGGAGGGAGACACGTGTACACCCGTGGCTGATTCATGTCAGTGTATGGCCAACACCAGTACAGTATTGTAAAGTAACTGGCCCCCAATTAAAATTAATTAATTCATTTAAAAACCCAACTCCACACTAAGATCGATCATGGCATCTAGTCCCATCACTTCATGGCAAATAGATGGGGAGACACTGGAAGCAGTGAGAGACTTTATTTTCTTGGCTCCAAAATCACTGCAGATGGGGCCTGTAGCCATGACATTAAAAGGCGCTTGCTCCTTGGAAGCAAAGCTGTGACCAAGCCAGACGGCATTTCAGAAGGCAGAGACATTACTTTGTCAGCAAAGGTCCATCCAGCCAGAGCTATGGCTTTCCCAGTAGTCATGTATGGATGTGAAAGAGGAAGGAAAGTGAAGTCACTCAGTCGTGTCCCACCCTTTGTGACCCCATGGACTGTAGCCTACCAGGCTCCTCTGTCCATGGGATTTTCCAGGCAACAGTACTGGAGTGGATTGCCATTTCCTTCTCCAGGGGATCTTCCCGACCCAGGGATCGAACCCAGGTCTCCTGCACTGTAGACAGACGCTTTACCATCTGAGCCACCAGGGAAGTCCTGGTATGGATGTGCGAGCTGGACTATAGAGAAAGCTGAGCACCGAAGAATTGGTGCCTTTGAACTGTGGTGTTGGAGAAGACTCTTGAGAGTCCCTTGGACTGCAAGGAGATTCAACTAGTCAATCCTAAAGGAAATCAGTCCTGAATATTCATTTGAAAGACTGATGCTGAAGCTGAAGCTCCAATACTCAGCCACCTGATGCAAAGAAGTGACTGATTGGAAAAGCCCTGATGCTGGGAAAGACAGATGGCAGGAGGAGAAGGGGACGACAGAGGATGGGGCATCACCAATTCGATGGACGTGAGT
This sequence comes from Nanger dama, assembly GCA_917880005.1. Lineage (NCBI taxonomy): Eukaryota > Metazoa > Chordata > Mammalia > Artiodactyla > Bovidae > Nanger > Nanger dama. The sequence goes on along the minus strand of CAKJTW010000028.1, from coordinate 831,401 downwards.
GTGAGCAAGCTCTAGGAGTTGGTGATGTACAGGGAGGTCTGGCGTACTGCAGTTCATGGGTCAAAAACAGTCGGGCACAACTGAGCATCCGAACTGACCTGCACTGACCCCTCCACCGAGAGGCCTCCCCGAGCGCCGTTTCTGCTCCACCAGTTTCCCGCACAAGCCCCGATCCCCGCACCGTCTTCACCCCCGGCTCCCTCTCTGTGTCTCTGTCTGGGCTCTGTCCTCCCTCTGCTCAGCAGCTGCACCAGACTCCTCCACACCCCCCCAGCTGCCCCTGCTGGGACGCCCTCTGAGGGCAGCTGCTATGCTTCATTCTTTTCTCTCTGGAAGTTTCCTCCCATCACGAAGCCAAGTCCGAGTTTGTCTATCTACTCTGATCTACCATCCCGGGAAGGAAGGCAGCAAACAGGAAGTCTGGCACCTGTTAACTATTTACAAAGCGGTACCATTTCTGCTGTTGCTCACATGCCCTGAGGGCTTTGCTTTGGTCAATTTGACATAATTTGAATAATGTGCCAAGTTGATCTTTCTCTGAACCCTTTCATGTGGTTACATTTGCAATGCATGTTACTATTTTAACATAAGCCATAGTATTCATTTTATTAAAAAAAATCATTTGGCAGGTTTCGCATGGACACAGTAAGTCCCCAAGGCTATAGGCTGAAGCATTAGGAGAAACGGAACATATCATTTTTAACATACTTGTGCAAAATCCCCAGATAGAGGCTTTGCTCACAATAATCTCTGTTGTTGAGACACTTTTTTTTTGGGGGTCTCAGTAAATGTTTGGAAAGAAGATTATCACCCTAACTCATTTTCAGTGATTAGATGAAAAAAAAAGGAGACATAGAGAAGGCAAATCCAAGAGGAAGATTTAGTAAGAGTAATACAGAAATGCAGAGCTAGAAAGTCTAGAGCGAACAGAGGCCTCGTGGGGGAAGGCCCAGGCCAGGGGCTCAGCCCGGATTCCCAGACTGTGACCAACCAAGTCAGAAACTGGGGCTGGGGTCCCCGCAGCAGCATGTTTTGCTCTGTGGGGACCCTCACCGTGGGGCAATCGCCGCTGTGGACCAGAGGTGCTCAAGTTTGAGAGGTGAGCAGAGGGCTTCTTAGGACACGTTTCGCGGCTGCAGCGCAGAGCTTCTGACTCAGCAGGCCTGCGTGGCACCTGAACAGGTGCACCTCTAACGGTTTCCAGAAGCTGTGATGCTGCGGGCCCAGGACACAGGCCCACAGGGGACCTGGGCTCTGCACTTGGGATGCTTAGCCTTGGAGAAACGGCAAAGCTGCAGGGACTGTGTGAAAGCTCAATCATCCTCTAACAGCTCCCCCGCAGCCCCTGGGGGCCCCAGGCTCGCTACACCTGCTCCGAGGCGGTACAGGAAGCTTTCGCTGCCGGCGGAGTGGGGAGGGGGTCAGGAGGCCGAGGCAGGGCCGGTCCAGAAGCCTCGCTGAAGCAGGTGCCCTGCCCATGTGCTGCCTTAAGCCCTGGACATCCTCCTTCTCCACACGCCAGCCTGTCGCCATGGACCCAGCCTCCGTGTGGCTGCTTCTCTTCTCCTCAGTAATTTCTGTGTCTCTCACTCTGTTAGTGGGATTCTCAGCATAGACGGCAGACCGCTCCTCACGCACCCAGTGCTCTGCAGAGCTGAAGGGCTAAGCGAGATGCGGGAGGAGCGATCCAGGTTCAGGACCCAGTTTCTAAAACGGTCTTCAGAGACTCTGCTGCCAACAGAGGTTACTTTACAGGGTGGGATTCTGGGGGGCTCCTTGGAATATCTTCTGTCACCTTGCAGACCCAGTCCCACTCTCTCGGGCCTGACCTCTGCCCTGGGAACCGACCCGGCCAGGACTGCTGTCGGCGTCACCAGCGGGAGCTGAGGACGACGAGAGGGTTAGTCCCTGGAGCCTTGAGCCGAGTCACTCCACAGCCCCCTGCCCCTGCCCCGCTCCTGCTCTGCTGATGAAGTTTGGAACTCTGACCCTCTGTCCAGGGTTCCTCCCTGACTGTCTCTGGTGGCTGACTGCCCCTCCCTCCCCCTGCTCCGGGGACGTGGCTCCGTGTCCTGCCTGCACTTTTGTAACTGGCTCCTTTAATAAACTCTTCTGCGCTGCCGCTAACTGGAGTGTGCGTCTCTTCTTTGCTGGGACCCTGACTGCTACACTCACTTTCATATTTTCAGATTATATTTTCCGATGAGGTTTGTATTTCTTATAACAAGGCCATGTTACTTCTACAGTAAAAGTGAGCAGCAAAGAGAAGAATCAGGAAAGGCAGCATTCAGCATGAGGCAGGGGCAGGGAACTGCTCCCTGACCTGGCTCACCATGGGCCCAGGTTCCATCCCCAGGGAGACACAGAGCTGACCCTGGTCCCTGCATCTGTGCACAAGAGACCCAGGGGAAGATTTTAATTCAGCAAATTATGATGGTACGAAACGATTTGCCAGTAACAACTCAATTCACACTCTGGAAACAGAATGTTATAACTTCACGGTCTGCATCAAGTTCAGAGGCTACAGATCTCTTTGGGGTTAGGCAGACCTGGGCTCCAATCCAGGTCTGTGTGATCTCAGAGAAGTCACTTAACCTCTCTGAAAAACAACCTTGTCATTGGCAGAACCTTTTCAGTTCTTTGTGGGGATAACCGAGATAATATATTTTCAATATTTAGCACAATAAGCACCCAGCAAGTCCTCAAAACGCAGAGCTAATTCTCATATAATTATTATAAATGTATTCATAACTTAGCAACGGGGGGTACAGTCAGGTGGGCAAGGATCTACTTGCTTCTAGTTTTCTGTAAGATGTGTACGGAAACAAGGTAATTTTGGTCCCAGTCTGGCCTGAACTCCTTCACGGTCTTCAACCGCTAGTCTGCCCTTTCTAAGTTGTGGGTCCCCCAAATTACTGAGGCCCACCTGGCTCTGCTCCAGGGGGTAGCAAGCCCTCCTCCTAGCTGGCAGGTCTGCAATCATCAGAAGGCCACTTCATGCACAGATGCGTTACCACCTGATGTCTGAGCAAGAAAACTCCCCTCCAACCCATTTCCTGGGACTCCAGCCGCCGGCCTGCGTGGTCGGTTGGGACAAGCCTCTTGCTGTCGGTCACTGAGGGCTTTGCAGTGTGGGGGCCGCCATCTTAAATGCTAGCTTTTCAGTAAGAATCTTTCCCTAAATGGATTCACACTCAGTGCCTGCAAGAGGACGTGGGACAATTCCCCTATAAGGGCACCCCGTCCTTCCTGACCGGATGGCCCATCCACAGCTTTGCATAAAAGCACAAGGCGTTTGATGCTGTTCATTGGGGGCCATCTTATGTGAAGGTGGGAGAGTCGCTCTGAAGCTATATGTCTCCAGGTGTGGAGGAGCAAAGCCAGCTCCTTGTCCGGCATCATGGACTGGGAGCAAAGGCTGGCAGTGGAGGCTTCAGGGCGGCGTGGGAAGGTCCGCTGGTCTCCATGGACCGCGCCACCCTCCCTCTGCTCGTCTGCAGCCCGGGCCTGCCAGAGAATCGTGGTGAGCACAGGTGTGGCGTCCGTGTGGCGTGGGGCTCAGTCCTGGTGTCCAGTGTGCAGTTATCAGCTCCAGTCGTAGGACGTGTGTCTGCCAGTGGGTTCTCTAGGGCACCAGGCCCTGCACTGGGCACTCAAGGCTCCCAGCTGCCAGACTGATCTTTAAAATGTAACTTATTCACACCCTTCTCCAAGAGTAAAATACCTCAGTTTTTTCTGTGCTGTTATAATAAAACTCAAGCATCTCTCTAGAACCCACAGGCCCAAGAAGCTCAGCCTCCGGTTACCTTCCAGGGCTCATCAAAAACACCTTCTCACCTGTTTCCTGTCATCCATTCTCCCCACCGCTTCCTGTCCCTTGACCAAGCCCCCCTTGCTCCATTTTCAGGACCAGGATGTTTGCACAGAGGGTCCCCTTGCCTGGTCCCTATATCTTCGCACACTGTCCAGCTTCACCCTCAACTTAAAGAAATTTCTCCATCTCTGGGCCTCTTCTGATCCCCCAAGCAGACCACCCTCTCCTCCCCCAACCGTGCCTCTGCACCCCCATTCACCATTTGACATTTTCTCCCTCAGCGTCTTCCTGTGAGTGTAAGTGTGTAAAGGCAGAGCTCGGGCTTGTGCTCAATCACCACGTCACGTCTGAGTCTTCTGGGACTCCATGGACTATAGCCGCCAGGCTTCTCTGTCCACGGGATCTCCTAGGCAAGAATACAGAAGCAGGTTGCCATTTCCTCTTCCAGGGGATCTTCCCGATCCAGGGATGAAACCCACGTCACCTGCATTAGCAGGGGGATTCGGTACCACTGAGCCACCTGGGAAGCCCCATAAGAGCAGAGAGCCTTGTCTGTTTCCATCCATCACCAGGGCCCTGGAACACTTCAGAAAACATCGTAGGGACTTAATAAATAGATGAAGTCAGGTAATGATTTCCCCAGGTGCCTTGCAGGTTAGGAGCCTGGTCCTGGCTCCGGGCCAGGGGCCCAGGAGGGGCCCAGGCAGCCTTGCCAGCTGTGGATGGGCGGCACCAGGGAAACGGAGGCAGGGGGTGGCCAGCCTGCGCCCTCCCCGCCGCGCCTGCTGGAGAGAGGCGGAGGAGACGGGCGCTGAGACCAGCGTGCTCCGAGTGCGGAGCCCCAGGCCGCAGGCGTGGACCCCGTGCCTCCCGGGGCTCCCGGGCCGGCCCCGCGCGCCGGGACGCTGGGCCTCCGCTCGGCGCTTGCCCAGGCCGCAGCCGGCGGGCCCAGCGGAGCCTCCCTGGAGCGGGAGAGCTGTGCAGACAGGAAGCCGCCGCCGCCCAGATGCGGCGCGCTCTGCCAAGTCCCCAAGTCCTCGGAGGCCTCTTTCCCGGAACAGTCTCTATCCGCGTGGAGCCTCGTCCCGGAGCCGGAAAGCAGACTGCAAAGTGTGGCTGCTCCCCTCCTTCCCGACTCAGTCGCCAGGGAGGGACGGGGCGGGCAGGGCGCCCGGAGGGAGAGGGGCGGGAGGGACGGGGCTCCAGGAGGAAGGGGGGACACGGGAGTGCAGGGGCGGGCGAGACGCGGGGAAGGGGCCGGGGAGGCCGAGGGCGCGCGGCTTCTCCAGCGTGGAGCCCGCGGAGCGCAGGGCGCCCTCTCAGGCGGAGGCGCTCCGCGGGCACCGCGTGCCAGCTGCACGCGCCGGCGCTCCTGCGGGCGCCTTGCTCGCGGACTCCGGGTCAGAAGCTCTCTTCTTCGAGAAACAGTTCTCTGCAGAAATTCGGCTTTTGGTGTGTGCGCTCTGCGGGGAAGAGATCGAGCAGCTGAGCGCCACCCTCGACAGGCCTCTCCAGCCCTCTGCCTGCCTCCCACGCTGGCTCCGTCACAGAGCTCGGCTGGCCCGACTGTTCCAGGTAAATCGCTCCCAAGTCTCCATTCTGTCCTCATTGCACTTCCAAAAGTCGGCCTCACATTACCTATGGTCATCTCCAGCCTGGTGCTCTGTGGATACCTCAGAGTCACCAAAATCTGGCCTCTGAGCATCATACGTCTAAAATAAGAAACAAGAGCATTGCCTGGAGGAGCAGTTTTGTAATTCTGAAGCACCCCTCCACCTCCCCACACATTGCTAGGCTCTTCAGTGCGGTAGGTCAGTGGCTGCTCACTGAGTGAATGAATTGATAAAAGACACCACAACCCACCCAAACGCAAACCACTCCAGGGGAAGCCCGGCGAGCCGCCCCCACCCCCGCCCCCTCCCTCTTCCTCCTCTGCGGCCCTCACTCAAGTCTTCTTTGAACTGGGCCACGCAGCATCTTCACTTGCCCCCTCCGCAGCTTCTCCACTCCACTACATTTGCTGGCTAACCTTTCTCAGCGGAGCTTTCATATCTGACATGTACGCACACGTGTGCCTGGCTCTGTGCTAAACGTCTCACAGGCGCGGCGAACGTTCTCATCCAAGTCAGCGTGTTAGGCAGGCGCCGCTCTCTCCCCCACCCTACGGACAAGAGGAAAACCGAACCCCGTGCGGTATCAGTGGGCCTGTCCTTGACACAGCTGTGGAAAACAGCACAGAGAGCCCTCAAAATGCTAAAACTAGAACTGCCATACGATCCAACAACTTTGCTTCTGAGTATTTACCCAAAGAAAACAAAGACTCTGGGGTGCAGAGGCACGGCTGGGGGAGGAGAGGGTGGTCTGCTTGGGGGATCACAAGAGGCCCAGAGATGGAGAAATTTCTTTAAGTTGAGGGTGAAGCTGGACAGTGTGGGAAGATAGAGGGACCAGGCAAGGGGACCCTCTGTGCAATTTGAAAAGATATATGAACTCCAGGGTTCTTTGTAGCATCACTTACAATGGCCAAGATATGGAAGCAACCTAACTGTCCATCAATAGACAAATGGATAGACAAGATGTAGTGTATACATACTGTTAGGACCTAACTGGAGCCAGGACAGGCTCTAAGGGGCAGGCTAGGCCTGAGGTTTGTCTCTAGGAAAGCTGAGGCACTGGGAACTCCCACAGGCGGTGGAGCTTGACCAATCAGAAAAAAATCCCCGTAGCCCCCCACCCGCGCCAGACCTGAGCCAATCAGGACGAGGATGGAAATCCCCTAAGAGAGCCCGCGCTGAAGTCTAGCCAATTAGTAGATGCCAAGAAACCCTTGCAACCAATCCGCCCTTACCAACTCCCTGTCTTTGTCCTAAACCTATAAATACTACTGTAATCCAGGGCTCGTGGCTCTCGTCAAGACTCCATTGTGCGGGATGAGACGGGAGCCCTAGCTCGAGCTAGAAATAAAACCCCTTTATGCTTTTGCATTGCTGCGGACGTCTTATTCTCTCAGTTTTGGGGACTCGGACTTTGGGCATAACGATACACACCTCGGCTTATTATTCATTCATGAGAAATGAAATATTGCCATTTGTGGCAATACGGATGGACCTAGGAGATATTAAGCTAAGTGAAATATATCAAACAGAGAAAGACAAAGAAATCCGCAGGATTTCACTTATATGTGGAATCTGAAAAACAAAACTAATGGGGAAAAACAAGAACAGGTTCATAGATACAGAGGTCCATGGCTGTCAGAGGGGAGGGAGCGATAAAGAGGTGAAGGGGATTAAGAGGCTCAAACCTTCAATCGCATAACAAATACATCACTGGGATGTAGTACACAGCGTAAGAAATAAGGTCAGTGATGTCGTGACTTCTTATGGGGACAGATGGTAACACTTATGTTGGGGATCATTTCATAATGCATGCAAATGTCAAATTATTGTATAGTGCACCTGAGAGTACTAAAATACTGTACCTATATTTTATGTCAATTTAAAAAATTTAATAGCAAGTAAGTCGGAGGAAAATCGAGCTTAGAGGTGGTGCAGCTCACCAGGCTGAGGCAGGAGGCGGCGGTGACTCCACAGACCATCACTGCATTGCTCTCTTGGGCTCTTACTTAAACACTGCTCCTCAGAACTGGAGAGCATAAGAGCAAGCCCTTCCCTCGGACATTCCAGGAGTTTTCCAGCCTGTGCCTTGCCCCTGTCCAGGCTGCCAGCCCCTGGGGATCTTCCAGTTTGGCTCCTGTGAGCTCCTCCCCACACGCTTACCTTTGCTCTTTCCCTTGCCTGAAGGGTCATTTCTCAACATATTCAAACCCTATCCCTTGTTGAAGGCCAAGATCATATAAATACAGACATCTTTTGCAGGTATTTCTGTGTGATTCCTGTGTACCCGGTATCTATCCCTCTTTCGCCACCCTGACCTACCGAAGAAGTTTTCCTGGCACCACGGTGCCACTCCCAGGCCCCGGGGGCTGAAGGAGTGCCCCCCTCCTCTAGTGGCCGAATGGCAGGATGTCTCCCAACTATCCCTGCTGTCTTCTCCCGGCATCCAGACTAAGAGGGAAGCTATTCCTAAGAGTGCACTATGAGCCTTCCTTACAGAGATATTGTCTCTGGGGAACCTTATCTCACCAGCCTACACCCAGGGAGGCCAGTATGTCCAAAGCCTTCATAAATTCAAGAGCAGAAGGACATAGCTGCTCTTCAAACACCCACTCTTATATTGCCAGTTAAGTAATTTGTGGATTTTTAAACCTTGGATTCATTACTGCAGGTCATTAAAAATAACTGAGTTTCAACATGCAGCATGCTAATTAAGAGTGCACCGGCTGATTCCTATCATTTCCTTTAATTCTTGAAATCCAAGTTCTCTCTTTCGCCAGTTTATTGAAATTCAAACACATCCTACGTTTAGTCAAGTTCCAGGTGTCAATGTTAGAAAAAAACTTTTAGATGAGATAAGTGGTTGGTCTGGATCTATAAGAACAAATTGATAAAAACTGAGAAGTATTGGACATGTACAGTTTTAACCTTTGAGAGTGCCCCCACCCCCTCAGGAAAAAGAACCCCAGGGACAACTTAATAATGTGCAGGAAATTCAGAGGAATCTGTGTTAGTCTGATGCTCCTAAGCCCCACCTTGGAGGAAAGTACAGAAAGTTAAATGCAAGAAAATTTAGGACCTGAAGCTACGCTAGTTTAAGGAACACGAGGTGGCAGATTGGGTTGGGAAGCTAGATCTGGGAGGCTTCAACTCCCAGCTGCACGTGTGATTGGCACCCTATGTGTAGAAACTCTTAACTGCCCGTGCACCAGAGCTGCCCTGTTCTCTGCTCCTGGGTCTCTGCCCTTTCAGCAAAATATGGGTGAAAGGGCTGGTCCCTGAACCATGTAGAAGAGAAGCATGCATGCATTCTGAGGACTGCAGCGGAACTACACACCCCAAGGTCTCAGTGACCTTCAAGGCAACCCTAAGAGGCATGACTGCTGGAAGTTCACAGCTTTCAAGTTCTCACTGGTCTTCTTCTCTGCAGTAGGGTTTGGGAGGCATGCTCAAAACCAAAGACTCTCCTTTTGAACTTTCATGCTGCTGGGTTCTATACATATCTCTGGGTTGGTGAGTTAACTTTGGATCTTGGTTCTTTCATCCAAGGCATCTGAAATTCCTCCAAGCTATATACAAAGTCTTGATCAGAGTTTCTACAGTGGACCAACATCTTAAATCCCCTTCTGGCAGCTTGCCCTCCTTCCCCTAGTCTGCAGGTGATGAGAGAGACCTGGGAAACAGGTCTTGCTGAGGACTAACTGCATTTTGAACCTTTCTTTTCTTCTAGTATTGCGGTTCAGTCACTAAGTTGTGTCCAAATCAAACTCATGTCTATTGAGTCATGAACAGCGTGTCATGGTTGGAGGGCATCACTGACTTTAGGACATGTCTTTTAATTCCTTCTCTGTTACCATGGGTTTCTTCCATTCTGTACACGTTTTTAGGCGCCTTTTAAAAAATGGCACCAAAGTTGAGTTTGGACTGGAAAGCAGGACTATGATGCTTCCCTCTCCCAGGGGAAAAGGTACAAGCAGGGGTTCTCCTTTCTAATCCATTTGACAGTCATCCTTGGCTCCTTCAGCTGGCTGGTGGCTCGTTTACACTCAGTGTGGAAAGGATGCCCCGTGTTGCCCACTGCAACCCCATTTTCATGTTAGAGATACACCAACGTGACAGACTTTATTTTCTTTGGCTCCAAACTCACTGAGGACAGTGACTGCAGCCATGAAATTAAAAGACGCTTGCTCCTTGGAAGAAAAGCTATGCCAAATCTAGACAGTATGTTAAAAAGCAGAGGTGTCACTTTGCTGACAAAGGTCCATCTAGTCAAAGCTATGGCTTTTCCAGTAGTCACGTACAGATGTGAGAGCTGGACCACAATGAAGGCTGAGTGTTGAAGAATCGATGCTTTTGAGCTGAGGTGTTGGAGAAGACTCTCGAGACTCCCTTGGACTACAAGGGGATCAAACCAGTGAATCCTAAAGGAATCAGTCCTGAATACCCATCGGAAGGACTGATGCTGAAGCTGAAGCTCCAATACTTTGGTCACCTAATACGAAGAGCCAACACATTGGAAAAGACCCTGATGCGGGGACAGACTGAGGGCAAGAGGAGAAGAGGGCAACAGAGAATGAGATGGTTGGATGGCATCATCAATTCAATGGACATGAGTTTAAGCAAACTTGGGGAGATCTGAAGGACAGGGAAGCCTGGCGTGCTGCAGTCCGTGGGTTGCAAAGAGTCGGACCAGACTGAGCTACTGAACAACAACAAAGGTTATAGTGACCCTTTTCTAAACATTCTTTCTCAGAAAAAATGTAAAGAGAAGGGAAGGGATGGGCCTAGAGTCCTGCTGAAGTCGAGATGCGGAGATGCGGAGAGTCAGGCCTCCCGTCCCCTTGCTCCCTCCCCCTCCGCAAAAGTGGGCGTGGCTCTTCACGCCAGTCTGGGCGGTGGAGACCAGGAAACAAATAGCCTGTTCCTTTCTCTTCCCTTCCTAAAAACTGCCTTTCCCTCCAAAGCAATCTTATAATTTGTGCATGTTCCCAGTGTCCTTCATTACAGGTGGCTGGCAGCCAGCTCAAGGCAAACTGTGCAATTCACAGGAGAGCCCTTGTGGATGGAGAGAATCACTCACTAACTCTAGTAATTATGTTTTTCTTTTTATTAATAGATTAACCCTCCAATGTATCCTCAGCTAAGTAATTTATCAAATATAAATTCCAGAGCCTATACATAATTGGATTCCTTCTTAAGCTTTAAATGGATCCATCCTATAAGACCTGGTTTGTTGAGGGTTCAGTGGAACATGAGAAGATGAAATGAGGGAGACTGGGGAGTTAGCGCTTTAAAATTGAGACTTCTTGGGTTGGTTCAGAGAAGGCTGTACTTCTGGGGAAGGAAAATAAAGAAAGATGAGACAGGAAGAGGTGAGAAATCTTAGGATTTTGTACAATGAGCTCTGTTTGGGGAGTTATAGGTTTTCAGCCAAGCCAGCAAAAATCCCCCTCAGCAACAGGAGAGGGCTATGTACGAATACTTCTCCTCAAGATGTCGGTAGTTCAGTTATGCATTCAGCTGGCAAAAAAGTTAGATCGGGTTTGTCTGTAAAATGTTATGGAAAAACACGAACGAATGTTTTGGCCAACCTAATATCACTGTCTATCAAACCAAGCCAAACACAGTGACATAAAGCCACTCCATCACCATTTGACCACAGAGCCTGTGGGTCATGAGTTTGAACAGGAAAGAAAGCGGTGATTTATCTCTGCTTCATGCACTTGGGGGCCTCAGCTAGAAAAACAATTGAATGGCCAGGAGTGATGCTTGTAGCTGAGGGCTGAACTGGGGTCATCTGGAGGTACCTTCTCTGAACATCAGGCAGCCGGCTAGATGGTCTGCTGGTTACGCTCCACTGTGACTACTGACCTCAGCACTAAGGCCTCGCCTCTCCGTGTTACCTCTCTTGGCTGCTAGCTTCCAGGTGGAAGGGCCTGTGATGGTTGCTTTTATGTGTTAACTTGACAAGACCACAGGCTCACGTAGCACACGTCTACTGCATCCTATCTGAGCATCACTGAGGTCAGACCATATTCAAGATGAGGCGCATCAAAGCACCTTCAGACATGGCTAGAAACCGTCGCAGGCAGCCTTTTCCCCTTCTTTACAGATGAGGAAACTGCGGTCTGAAGAGGCTAAGTTGAGCTAGGAGGTTCACACAGCCAGTAAGCAGCAGAGAGGAGACCTAAAGCCAGCTCAGCCAGACGCCGAAGCCTGCGCTGTGCCCCGAAGCAGATGCGCAGGACCAGAGCTGTTGCGCATGAGAGGAAAGGAACGGATAATTATCCTGAGAGCAAAGAAGGCGTGAGTAGTCTGCTCAGAGAGGTGAGGAAAGGCTTCCTGAAGCAGGTGGCTTGGAGCAGAGGGGAAGGATCTGTGTAAGACACCAATGTGCAGAGAAGCTGGGGGAGGAGCGGGGGAGGTGGAGGGACAGACGCTCTCCTGGCTGAGACACAGTCTGAGCAGATATGCACGGGCAGAAACACATATGGCTGCTCTAACTAGTAACAGCTGAATGCGCGAAAGGCACTTCATGGAAGAAGATGCAGGACTTGAGAAATGCCACCTGATGATGAAAACAGCTTAAACACTGGGTTGAAAGCTTCTCAAAGCGTCATCCCTGAATCAGAAGCCTGGGCGGCACCAGCATCAGCTGGGAACCAGAAATGGAAGTTCTCAGTCCCACCCCAGGCCTAACAAATGAGGAACCCTGGGGAGAGGGACCAACAGCCTCCAAAAGCGGGTTCTGACTGGAGACCCTCTGTTGGGGAGTCCCTCAGAGAGTGCTGTGAGCTGAGATCGTCTGAAGCAGAGGACGCTGGTTGTGGTGTGTTGGGCATACTGAAACAAGAGAGCTGTGCAAGAGATCATGTGCAATCGGACAAGTGCAGGAGGAGGGGAGGAGGGGCAGGAGTGCTGGGAGGGGCACTGGGGCAGGCAGAACTCCTTGGAAATGGGTGAGACTGTGAGCCCTTCCTTTTTCACAGCATGCCCTCTAGGGACAAATAGCCTTGTTGGGCTATTAAGATTTCTCTACATATTTGAATCACATGGCCCAGGAATTTGGATATAAACTGAGGACCCAGGGGTTGGGTTACAGACGCAGATTCCTGTTACACAGTCAAGCTACTCTCTGCAGGTTGCCTGGGGAAAGCATTGCCTGGTCCAGCGTTTTCTTCTTCATGCTTCATTATAATGTCTGGAGGCTCCACCAAGCTGTTGCAGAATGGGCTTAATAATACGACCTACCACACACAGCTGAAAATTAAGTAACTCCAGCAAACTCAACGTCTACTAGTCGTTTTAGTGATCGCTTTTCTTGTTGTCATTGTCATTATTCATTTATCGAAGACGTATTTGCTGTGCACCCACAGGGCGCAAAGCGCCGAGAACGTAGTGGTCCAGCCTCTGGGCCTGTCTCTCCTCCGCTGAGAGCTCACTGGTAAGATGGACAAGAGTGTGGAGCTTAGATGCTAAAGAATTGGATTTGGGCTCTAAGTTTTATAAAGTCTTAACTTTAATCTTGGAAGACCACAGCTCTAGGCCTCTTTATTCATCTGCAAATGAAATTAAAAGAGTTGTCTTGTTTCACAAGTCTGTGTGCGGATAACATGAGGAAAAAGATGGGAAGATGGATCTTTACTGTTTGATCGTGGTCAAGGCAGGGACCCTCAGAGAGGTGCCGCGGAACCCGTGCTCCTCACTCCTTCCTTCCGCAGTCCCGCCACCGCCTCCACTCCCCGGCAGCCTCCGGGCTCGGCGCCTCCCTCTCGTGATCCCCACTGGAGTGGCACAGACTTCATTGCCTCTTTTCCTGGGCTGCCCCAGCCATCCTTCCAGTTCAGTGAAAAGTCACAGATTATTTGGTCAAGTGACTAATTCAGTGACTATATCAAACAGATTTGGCAACAACTTGTTCCTTTTGATTCTTTATTGAGAATTTGGCACTCTTACTGGATGCGATGATTGTGCTGCTCTCAGAGTCCTGGAGGGCACCAGGGCCAAGAGGAGTTCTCTGATGGAGGACAGGCCAAGGTAGTCAGCACACAGACTCCCACCCCCACGCCTGCCCCGACTGCCTGACCCAGAGAGAAAGGAGATGGGGGTACTCGGAGAACATGGACTGTGGAGGCCCCGGAGCCCCAGCTCCTCTAACAGCTCTCTTAGGCCTGACAACCCATCAACTATGCTATTGGAGACATATAAATATTTTGGTAAATCTCCCAAATTTGCAGATTTGAAACATTACATGTTTTAAGTTTAATACCCTGAATTAGCCCTCCAGGGCTGAATGGTCCAGTCACCAATTGGTGAGTGGTCGAGCTGGTTTTAGAGGACTTGCTGAGGCCCAGAAAGATCCTGCCAGATGGACATTCAGCCACTCATGAGCACATGGAGCTGAGCCTGGTCTTCAGCACACTGTGATCGGCCTTCTCTCCGACAGTCACCGGGCTCTGACTTGAGCCCACAGCCCTGAGCACTGACCAGTGTCTCAGCAGAGGCCACAGAAGCGAAGGCAGGGGAACTGGTCTCCGGCCCCCAACACCAGGGTGGGAGCTACACCACCTGGAAAATTCTGGCCTGGAAAAATCTTAGGTAACATCTCTGCTCTTCCTCTGTCTGAACCTTCCTAAAGCTATCACTTTCCCCACCTGTTTCAACAAGATTTCTATTTCAAGTCAAGAATGAAGGTCAGAGAACTTTCTCCATTAGCAAGTGTCCTCTGAGTACACTCGGCTTCCAGGCGGGGCCCAGAGCGGCTGGAGAGCTGACCTCCACCTCCCTTTCTGTCTGCATCTGTGACTGTCTGCCCTGCTGGGGGCCTGTGTCTGCCTATGTGATCCAACAGCTGCGGCTCCACCCACTGTGTGTGTGCTGGCTGTGGCTTTTCTCATCTGGAGTAAGGTGAGGAGTGGAGACCGGACTGGAACCACTCACCCTCCCAGCATCTCTTTAGGAGGAGGAGGTGGCAGAGGAGTGTCTGATAGAAAGGATGACCCCTGAGGTCCTGTCTTCAAATCCTGTACAGTGAACTCCCTGGGAGGATCCTACCAGGGTGGTGGGCGGTGGGGGGCGACACCCTGTGGTTTCCACTATTGCTTACTTCTGGGGAGACTGAGGGCTGTAGGCCAGGAGGAACACGATGAAGACAGGTGTCAGCAAGAGATGAAGGTGAAACTGAACAGCAGGATTCTGAGCAGCTCTGTCAGCTGCACTGGGTCTCTGCTGGAGCTCTGAGCCTGCTCACCTCCCCCTTCTACCCGGCAGAGAAAACTCCAAACTGATCAGATGTCTCAGGCCTCACCTCGCCTCCCAGCACCCCCTTGTTCTTGAGGACGGTTTCTGAACTGGAGCCCACTGATGAGCAGACCGAGGTACCGGGAGGCAGGTGACCTCCTCGAGGACACAGAGCAGGCATGGCCCACTGACATTCACACCTTCCAGCCTTCTCACAACCACAGTTTCACTCTTAAAGTTTGTGGTCCACTCTCAACTGAAATTTAAACAGAAACACTCAGACTGGGAGTTCACACACACACACCTGCAGGACGGAGCTGTGTGTGCCCGGCGGGGAGCTGCCGCGTGGGCACGGGCCGCCCTCACCCTTGCCCTGGCCTTTGCCCCCGCCCACCCTCCTCTCCTCCCCTCATTGTCCCCCTGCTCCGGGGCCACAGCGGCCTCACCGTAGCCCGTTTCATTTTTAGCCACAGCAGCGGGCAGGGCCACGGACTTCATGCGCAGTCAGCCCTCATTTGTGTCCTGAGAGTCACAGTCATTCACCGGCTAATAATAGCCTTGGCTCCCCCTGCACGAGGGCTGACGAGTCTCAGAGCTCTGCCGCCCTGGGGCAAGCCCAGGGGGTGCTTCTCGAGGCTTCATCAGGAAAGCAGGTGGCAATGCTGCGTCTCCTCCCCTAGGTCACCGGGGGCCCAGGGAAGGGACAGAGGGGCTGGCTTCCTCCCCTGTGCTTGAAACCTGACGCCTGCTTCAGGGTGGGTGGAGGCTGTGGAATCTGAGATTGCGCTGACCGCGCACTTTTGGAGACCACACAGATGGGACAGACACTTGGCTCCCAACATGCGCCATTGCACAAGGCACAGAACGTGGACTACGCAAAAGAATCTGTAAAGAGACTGAGAGGAAGAAGAAAAAAAGGAAAAAGTGCAGAAAGGAGGCGGCCTTGCTCAGCGGGCACGTGGAAGTGATTGGAGCTGTTGGGGGATCAGCTTACACCCCTGGGAAATCAAGCAGGTGGTGATGCTGGGGATCTGAGGGAGTTTGAAAGTAATTATCCCTGGTTTGTTATTCAGAACAGCATCGTTTATAGCTGAGCAAGAAGAAGAAAGCAAATCCACCTTTCTTGAACTTTGGCCTCCTTGCTTCCATGACGTCCGGACCCGGACTGTAAACCGGGCTGTGGGGACATCTGGACTTGACAGCGGGATCAGGGAGAAAGGCTTGCCTGTGCCAAGGAAGGGGGCAAGCCTCTGTCATCCAGGAGAAGCTCACAGCTGGAGACAGCGAGAGAGCCTCTCAATGTCTCCTTTAGTGGGGACTGGAAGGGAGACAGGGCTCTTGGAGGGTTAGGGGAAAGGCTCCCTGACACCTGGACGCAGGAGCAGGGCTGAGCCTGGGACCCGAGGCCGGCCTCCCAGCTGGCAAGTGCCCCCGGGACCCTGCAGACCAGAAGGGCCGCTCACTTTGAAATGCTTCTGGCTTCGAGCATCCGAGCTCAGCTTCTGCCTCAGGAGGCATGTCTTTCTCTCCGGCCCCTTCTGTGACCCTCCTGCACAGTGGAGGGCACGAGAGAGCGTCTTTTCCCATTTCTGAAGAACATCAGGCTTTGTTTTCTTTTTCTCCCCCTTCCTCTTTCTCTGTTTCTTCACTGAGAAGAGACCAAGCCGGGCATGGAATAAGTATTCAAGAAACAGCTGTTAAGGAGAGTTCTTTAGTCTTCTTTTTAAATAACATCTTTTGTGACTGGTTATGGAATTAATACGAGTTTAGCTGTAGGAGCCCTTGAAATACAGATAAGTGTAGCGGGGGAAGGTAAAAACTCTAAATTCCTACAACTTGGATAAATTCATGTTACAGCTAAATATATCGTCTTCTGGTCTTTTATAGATGCGCATATTCACATACATAGTTATCAAATCTGGGGGTCATCATTTATTTATATAAAGTTTTATATATATAAATAAATATAATATTTTATTTCCCATATCATTTATATATAGTTTTATATATATGCATATATATATATTTGATTTTCACTTATTATTTCAACAGAAACAAATTTCCCACAGTTTTTGTATTTTTTTTTTTTTTGCCACATCACAGCGTGTGAGACCTTAGTTCCCTGACCAGCGATGCAACCCATGGCTCCTGTACTGGAAGCATGGAATCCTAACCGTGGACAACCAGGGAAGTCCCTTTTCCCCCTAAATTATTCACGTTCCTTAAAAAAAAAAAAAAAAAAAAGTGTCTTAGAGCATGCTCATCATTTCATCATAAGACAGGCCGTAATTTATCTAACCCATCTCTCCTGTAAATGCTGCTTCTGTGAACAACACCTCACACAAACCACTGTGCGTGCTCGGGGGTTTCTTTAGCGCCGTTCCTAGAAAGGCAGTGAGTGGCTTTAGGGCCCTGTGCACACGCACTCCAGGCTGCCCTCAGGACGGTGTGGGTGGGTCTCTGTGACCTGCTCAATTCTCTGGAGCTTGAAAACACTCCAGGAGCATCAGGCTCCCTGGGTACTTGCCAGTCTGTGTCTGTGAGTCATTACAAATACAAATAAATACAGGAAGGTGAAGTAAAGATATGGGATATAGAGAGGAGAGAGGCAAAGTGCAGACATCAGAAGTCTGGCTTAAGGACAGGGAACTCCTCGTCGGCGCCTAGGTCTTCGCAAGGTGTGGACAAGCAGATCCTCCCGGGAGGCGCGTGGCCCTTTGCTGTGCTCAAGGGGCTCTGAAAGGCGGCACAGGTGCCTCTTTCCTTGCAGCCCAGGGAGCTCAGCTAGCATCCACAGCGGAACAAGCCCCAGTGGTTCTTCTCCTTGGCTCGGAGAAGGGTTATGGTCTGTGTTCTCAACGGGTAGAAGAGCCCGTTTCCCAGACCTCCACAAAGGGACCCTGGCTGTTGTTTCCTACTTATCCACTTATCCAAATTTCAGACTCCAACTAAGAGAGAAATCTCTCTGTGATCCAACCATGCACCCACCACCCCATCAAATTTCTCCTGTCTGACTTGCTGCGACATATCTCTGCCCCTAGAAAGTTATTTCCTTGCCTGGTTCCTTTCACCTCTTGTAGAAATGCTGATTTCTCAAAACCTGAGATTCATTCAAGAATCTGGTTTTAAGAGTCTCACTTGAGGCCCCTGATGTGTCAAGAATCAACAAATCACAGTAATCCTACTCCTAGGCATATACACAGTTTATAAATGTCATATTCATAAACTCATAAATTTATAAGTATGTACTTTAAAATGATAATGTGCCCCTGTGTCCATCATATATATATATATATATATATATATATATATATATATATATATATATTCTGCCATCTGCAGCAACAGGAGTGAGCCTAGAGCTTGAAGCAAAGCGCCATGGAGTGCCAGGGGAGCGGTGTCCATGGCTCTCTGCCAAGCGTGCACGTGCTAAGAAGCTTCAGATGTGTCCTGTTCTTTGCCACCCACGGGACTCTCCAGGCAAGAACCCTGAAAGGGCTGCCATTTCCTGCTCCAGGGGACCTTTGAACCCAGGTGTCCTGCGGCTCCTGCACTGCAGGGGCATTCTTTACCGCTGAGCCGCCAGAGCAGCCCCGAGTATAGAGTTAAATGCTTTGAGCTCTTCAGGTTTCTCTCCCCAGTTCCACTTCTCTCTCAGTCAAGCTCTTGCTTCAGGTACAAGAAGTCTCTCTGGTTCAGTGGGTAGAAGACCCTGCTGCTTCTGGAGGCGTCTGAACTTGGGAGGGAGTTCTGATTTCCTCTCGTGCCAGATGTCCCCCTCCCAGTGAAAGACGTGACGGGCTCTCTGTAGCCTTCCCGTGGGTCTTGTGCTTCTTTCTCTTACTGCTGCCACTAAAAGCTACTGTTTAGTGACGTGCTATTACCTAATTTATTCCTTGCAGTAACCCTGTGGGCTATACATTTCCCCTTTCACAGATGAGGAAACTGAGATTTATGGAACCCAAATGACTTCCCTAAAACCTCGTCAGCTGGTGACAGAGCTGGCAGTTGACGCCAGTCTAGTCCGGATCTCACCTTGTCTGCTGGTTTATCCTCTCCCCAGCTAAGTTAGCGTCTTGGAGCACTGGGTCCACTTCCCTGGTGCCCAGGTCTGAAGGAAGATTACTTGCCAGAGAGCTTAGATTCATGCGGCAACAAGGTGATTCCAAGGACTCCCTAACAAAGATTTTTCTTAGGTCGAGAGGTACAGGGTCAGAAAAGGGGGCATCAAGACGCAAATTTGGGGAGCAGTCGATGGCCATGTTGGTAGCCAGGGAGTAGAAAAGAAGCCAGGCTAGGCCTTCCTTGCTTCTTTCCCACTGCCGCGGGCTCATCAGTGTTTCTCCTGGCCCTGAACTCATGTCCACTCAGAGCCTCAGACCATGACCTTATTTAGGGATGAGCTGTTGAAGCAGCTGTGGTGTCATTTCCAGAGACCTCTAATTTCTTATTTGTTTGATGACCAGATGTGAGAAATTATCTCTGCTTCTTGGCATGTGAAAGGCAAATGAAGCAAATCCTAGGTCTGAAGTTGCTTCTCAGTACGTTTGGTTCTGGCTGGTACAGGCTTCTCAGGTGTCTGGCGTGCCCGGGACTCTACGTATTAATATTTGTGAATGGATGGACTAATCTATGACTGATGGCTGTGGGAGGTAGCAGAGATCATCCCACGTCTTTGTGGAAGTCAGGCTTCTTCATATTTTTCTTTGATTCAGTCATCTGTGGAGGATGGCCTGGTTTGCTGAAGTGGTAGAGAATGGGCTCAAAATCACACTTAGAGCCACTTCCTGTGTGACCTTGAGCCAGTAACTTAGCCTCACTGAGCCTTTCTCTCCTCCTCTGTGAGTGAAGATGACCATGCCTGCCTAAAGATGACAGCTGCTCTGCCTCCCAGACTGCGCCGCTGGGAGCGTCAGTCACACGGGTGCCTGGCCTGCCGCGGGGCGTCCCGGTGGCGCCAGCGGTAAAGGGTCCGCCCGCCCGACGCCAGCGGCGAAAGGGACTCGGGTTTGATCCCTGGGCTGGAAAGATCCCCTGGAGTAAGAAATGGCGACCGCTCCAGAACTCTTGCCTGGAAAACTCCATGGAGGGAGGAACGCGCTGGGCCGCAGAGCCGGTCGTGTCTGAGCAGGCGCGCGAAAGCTACCGTGCATGCGGCCCGAGGGCTGTGGTGCTGATCCGCCGGCCCTTCTGAACTGGGGGTGCCTAATGGTAAAACTTGCAGCGGCCCTTTGAACTTGGAAGACGCGTGTACACGTCGTATGGTGTCTCTGTGTTGGATGTATTCTTAGGTGTGAGATGTGGACAAAGCAGCGTGTGTCCATTGAATGGCTATTCTTAAATAAACCGGGAAAACTGTGACCACCCGAACTGTTGCTGAATTCAGCTCTAGAAAATCCAAGTTTTCCAAGAAGCCCTCCTCTGAGAGTGGAGCATCGAAGAATTGAGTCACTTAGTCACACGTTTTAAATCTCTGTTAACGTTTTCCTCATTTATCCCAGGACTGTCAACACAGCTCTTACGCAGCGTAGGTGTGGACAGCTTTCTAAACGGAATGGTAAGTCCATTGGTTTTGCTTCAGTAGACACAGTAGTAGATGTCTTCCACTTTTGGCTACTGTACTCAATAAATCATCTTCTCTGGAGGAATTACAAAGGAATAAAAAGAAGAAAGAAAAGAGAAAAGGCATCAGTCTCGACTGATGATGATCCCCAGAGCTTGTCTCCTGGGGAGGAGTGTACGAAGAGTGTGTGAATGCAAGCGCCATCACTGGGCACAGTTAACCTGTCCTGGATCTGAATGTCGGCCCTGCTCGCATGGTGCTGTGCAGTGGGGAACACTCCCCCAGGGTAAGAGGGAGGTGAGGGAGCAGGGGAAATCTGACCACTGAAGACAGGCCCTCCGGGTACCTTTGAAGCAGATGCTGGCAAACAATTACTCTGCACGACCTGGTGCCCAGCCAATTTCGTAAGCTTCACCAGATCCTATAACCAGAGCAAAGTGGCCTTAAGCCCCACTTGGCTGATTTTAAATCCAGACACACACACACACAAACTATTAGATGACATTGCATTGGTATTTTTATGACTTTGTAAATCCGTTCTTTGTCTAATGCCTTAGACCTTGGACAAGTCTTTGGGTGGCTGAGAGGAGGGGAAGCAAGGAATCCCATAAACAAGGCGACGTTCGCATTAAACTAGCTGCAGCTCCCCTGCCCGTGACCTTTCCACCCATGCACTGCCTAGGAAGCAGCAGCGACTTCAGGCCCCCCACCACCCGGACTCAGCTTCTCCCCTTGGTCCAGGCTTCTGTAAATCTACACTCGCCTTCCTGGTCTCCAGTCACACTGAATTCCTCGCCTTTCATGGGTGCACATCTCAAGTCGATGTCTTTGCACTTGCTGTCCCTTCGATCTGGAACACACTCTGCTTAGAATAGCTTCGGCCCTCTTGGCTGCCTGCCACATTTCTGAATAAAGGGAAGGCATGTCTGCAGAGTTTTCTTCATCTCCCTGTTCTATCTCTCAGCTTTTTATAGCTCCCTTTTTGATGGCTTATGTCCTTAAGTCTCTAATTGTTTGCTACCTGGCTGCCTGCCTCACCTTTCACCTTTATAGCTCCTTCACTCAAGAGTATTCTGAGGCTCTAGTGGCATTTGACAGGGATTGTTTAATGAATGAAGGGCATAATGAACGTGTAAATCCAAGGAAACTCTAAGCAAAAGTCTCCAAACCTTTGGGATGAGGTGAACTCTAATCATTGTACATCCTACACATTATTATGTAGCATGCTAAATATACCATGACCCAGTCAGTTCTCCCTGAATCCGACTACCTGCTGCTTTCTGAGAAGGCAGAGTTCTCAGTTTGGTTTATAAATTAAGCATCAGAAATAATTAGCATCGCAGACATCAGCTGGTGTGGCCAATCATCTCACGCATCCACCGAGGGAGCTTAACTCTTAGCTGGCTGCTGGCTCAGCGTGTGACTCCAAGCGAGTGTCAGTTCTTCTTTAATCTCCTCACTGATACAGGAAAGATAGAGACTTTGATCTTTAACTCAAGGACTAATGAGGTTGTGTGAGTGCTCTGAGCATCTTGAGGGAAAATGCTTGCCACCGGGCGGCGGCCATGCACTCTCACCTCATGTGGGGTGTGTGGGGTGGTGGAGGTTGTTTCCTCTCTTCTCTACCATCTAAGGCAGACAATCTGGATTTCAAATGTTGCTACATGGAAGGTTGCAGTTAGATGCTATTTCTGGAGAAGGAAGAGATAGCATTGGCATTTCTGGAATAGTTTTCATTGGCTCAGGGTACAAACTGAGGCCAATACAGCTTTATAGGATTAAATTTGGAGCCCCCATCCTGCAAGCTGTGGGAAAGTCTCTCTCCCCACTCTGGCATCTCCCTCCCATCATAAATCTGAGAAATCTATTCTCAGCTCTGGAAGATCAGCCTTGGTGATTATTGTCATCCAGAGGCTCCGTTGCTGCAGACACCAAATTCTGTCAAAGATTCCTCACACTGAAGGGGAAGAAGAGCCCTGCACTGAGTTACGGGTGCCCCACCCCAAAGAGACTGGTGCGGGGGAGCTGTGGCCTTCGCCTTAGCCACACGCAGCGCCCGAAATAAGCTTTTCCCACAGAAAAAGCTCACGACAGCGAGACGGCAGCTACTCGGAAGTCAAAGAGTCACTGCAAGTAAACCAAGATGGGACCCTAAGATAGTGCTCAAGGAACTCGAAGGAAGACAGGAAGAGGGAACAAAGGGATGAGAAAGAGAAGAAAACACCAGAAAACCACAGAGCGGCAGCCTGAAGGCCCATTGTGACAACGACTGCCTTAAGGGAAAGTGAGCTAAAGGCCAGTCGGAAGTCAGAAATGGACAGAGTGGTTTCAACAGCATAATCAGAGATACACTGTCTACAAGACATGCACAAATACAGCACAGACAGACACCAAGCACAGCGACCTAGGCAGGCGGAAGCAAAAGACGGCCACAGATACACCACGGAAACAGCAGTCTAAAAAGAAATCAGGAGTGGCTGCTATTAATATCAGATAAAGCAGGCTGCAGAGGAAAAAATGTAAACCAAAAGGGACACCCAGTTCAGCTCAGTTCAGTCGCTCAGTCGTGTCTGATAAAAAAATACATGCCGCTAAGACGGCAAGGACCTTAAATGTGCTCACAGCAGACTCAGAGCATCAGATGCGTGAGGCAGACACTGGTCGAGCTGAAAGGCGGCTAGGCGAGCCCACAGTTCCAGCTGGAGGCCTTAACACCCCATTCTCAGCATCTGATAGGGCTATAAGACAGAAAATCAGCAAAGACAGAACTACAGAAAACAGCCGTCAGCGAGCAAGACTTGACTGACAAGTGTTCTACTCAATAGCAGCAGAACACACATTATTTTCAAGCACCTATGGAACATTCACTAAAGCAAACCTGAATCCTGAGTCATAAACAAAGCTCAATAAATTTAAAAGAATTGCAGTCATACAGAGGATGTTTTCTGACTATCATGGAAATCCAACTGGAAATCAATTTAAAAAAAGACAACCGAAAATCTCCAAATTAGAAATTAGCACAGTTGTAAATAACTTATGGGGCAAAGAAAAATATCAAAAGATATAAAAAGTACATGCTGCTGCTGCTGCTGGGTCGCTTCAGTCGTGTCCGACTCTTAGCGACCCCATGGACTGCAGCCCACCAGGCTCCTCTGTCCAGGCAAGAGTACTGGAGTGGGTTGCCATTGCCTTCTCCATAGAACTCATCAAAACAAAAATTAGCACATTTAACTATGTGAGGTGGACTTATTGCAGTGCTTAGAGAGAAGCTTATAGTCCTAAATTTTTGCTTGTAAAATAGAAAAGTTCTCAAATCAATAATTTAAACTCCTACCTCAAGTAACTGAGGGGAAAAAGGCAAAAATAAACCTCAAACAAACAGAAAAAAAGAACATAAAAAGAACAGAAATTTACAGAGTTTAAAATAGGAAAATATGTTAAAGATAAGCAATGAAACAAACAACTCGTTCTTCAAAAAAAATTTAAAAATTGCTAAACCTCTCGCAAGGCTAACAGAGAAAAAAACACAAATCATCAATATCAGTTATGAAACAAAGGATGTCACTACGGACTTTGAAACCATTAAAAGGGTAAGAGAGAAATACTTTGAACAATTTTACTATCATAAATTCAATAACTTAGAAGAAATGGGTCCAGTCCTCAAAAACCACAAGCTAGCAAAACTTAATGAGGAAAAAATATACAACCCAGACAGTCCTATAACTTGTGGAAGAAATTGAATTCATAAAAGCTCCCAGCAAAGAAATCTCCAGACTCAGAAATATTCCCTGGAGAATTCTATGAAACATTTAAAGAGTAACTAACATCAGTTTTACACAACAACTTCCAGAAAATGGAACTAATTTTCTTCCCTCGAAACAAAACCGAGGCGAGTACAAAGCAATTAGGCAACTACAAATTCACATCTCTCATGAATTTTGATACAAAACCCTCAACAAAACATTTGCAAAGCAAATCCAGCAATGCATGAAATAAGCTACAAACCACCACTAAGTGGGATTTATTCCAGATATGCAAGGCTGGCTTAACAGTAAAAAGTCATCAGTGTGATCTGCCCTGTCAGGGGATGAAGAAGAAAAGCCACAGGAGCACACCAACTGGTGGGAAAAATACTGACCCTCCCCCAAAAAGGAAAGTGGAATTCTACTTCACCAAAAAATGAGCATGGCTTGCGCTGGCCTTGTTCAACTATGGAAAAGATCAAAATGAACAATCTTTGGTTCCCTGGTCTTAGAGAAACAGAAAGTCTGGAATGGAGCAGAGATATGCAGAAGGGTGGAGGAAGACCATTTGCACTATGGACTCTGGAAGGCGAAATCATTTGCTTAATGTCATGTAACCAGTAATGGAGAATAAGAATTTTTGATCAAGGAAATCCAGAGATATGTGCACCGAGATACCCTGGAATTGTACTCCTGATCAAATTATTTCATAAAATTATACATGCACAGTTATGTATATATATATATATATCATAGAGATGAAAAATAACAAGTCTTAAGACAAGAAAATAGTGAATACAGCAACTTGAAATCCTTGAAATATTGTGTACTGGTGATTTTTATTTTCATAGTATTTTGGAGCCTAATTGGCATCACAGATCCCTTTCATATACCTAGATTTACAATGATGGTTAAGATCAGAACATTAAGGCTTGCCTGAAATCACACAGTTACTGAAAAGCACAGAGAAAACTAGATCTAGTTTACTGTCTTGCAGGGAGATCCTTTTTCTACAGCAGCTCACTAAAATGTTAATCATGGATGCTTCATATATGCACTAATTGAAGAAGAAGACTGCATCTACTTTTAAAAGCATTGATGCCGTGTTAAATCCAGCCTTGTTTCATTAATTGGAATTGTAAAAGGGGCTTATACTGTAAACTGTCTCAAATTCTTTTAAAATTATGTGGGAATTGGTTTATAAACACTTATAATTAGATCTCATATATTTACTCTGTAAAATGAGCATTTTAGTAAATACTGTAAATATTTAATAATAAAATCTAGGTAGTTTCAGAGGATGTGAAAGGCATTGGTTTGATGGGCTTGCCCATGTTATTTACAAAAGTTTTTCATAAAAATCGGATTGATGTCTTATTTTTCCCTCAGTACATTTCCTCAAAGCAAACAGCTGTTCAGAATCCTTTCATGGATACTCTTTTCACAAAAATTTTGAGCATCTGGAAAAGAAAGCATTTTTAAAGTCTTATCTCATTAACATTAATGAGGATTTTGTTCTGGGAACAGTTCAAGGCCCTTTCTGATTTTTTTTTAAGCTCACACCATTCTTCCAAGGTAGGTATTGTTAATAGTAATAATGGTCTGAATTTACAGGCAGATGAGCTCACTGGCTTGCCCAGCGTCTTGGCACACTGATGGGAAAGCTCTGGCTGGGCCCAGCCGCCTAGTCTCACCCATTCCTGTTGTCCCGCCTCCTGCCCTCTATCCACACCCAGCCTCAGAGGTTCCTGTGATGTCGCCTTCCAGGTTACTACAGAGGGGAAATCTTCATCAGCTGTTTAGAAGGAGGAGGCCGGGCAGTATGTGGCGCTTATGCACTCGGGCTGATGTAAATGCCAGGAATTCTGTAGAAATCCCAGGAGCAGCCAGGAGCTAGGCTGGTGATGGCTAACTATTACCTGGGTGCACAGCTGAAATTGTGCCCACAGCCACGCAAAGTCACCACACACAGCCAGCCAGATAGCCCCAGCCTGCCGTCCTCAAAGCGCGGCTGCTTTGAGAAGAATGATGACCCCACCAAGAAGCACCTGACTTTGGATCAATCCACGATTGACATTCGCTCTTTTACTTCATTTTTCCCAAAATTTAAGGAGAAATTAGAACTAGACCTAAAAGGAGCAATAAATGATTAAAAGGAAAATTAAGATTCACCCTTTTAAAGTATGCAATTGAATGATTTTCAGTGTATTCACAAGGTTCTGCAAACATCACCACTATCTAATTCCAGAACATTTTATCGCCCTCGAAAGAAAACCCGTTAACTATTAGTAGTCACTCCTCATCCCCATCCCAGCCACTACCACCCTCAGCAAGGATGATCTGTTTTCTGGCCCTATGGATTTGCCTGTTCTGGACATTTCATAAATGGCAGCCCACTCCAGTGTTCTTGCCTGGAGAATCCCAGGGACAGGGGAGCCTGGTGGGCTGCTGTCTATGGGGTCGCACAGAGTCGGACACAATTGAAGCGACTTAGCAGCAGCAGCAGCAGCAGCATGGGTCTGCCTGTTCTGGACATTTCATCTGAAAGGGCTCATACGCACGTGCTCTTCTGTGTCTGGCCTCCCGTTTAGTGTGTTTTCAAAGCTCGTTATGTGAACCATGTTTCAGTGCTTTATTTTTTACCTCCGTTTGTGATGCACAGTATTTTGTTTATCCATTCATCAGCTGACGGGCCTTGGGTTGGTTCCACTTTCTGGCTATAGCTCAGTCGGTAAAGAATTTGCCTGCAGCGTGAGACCTGGCTTTGATTCCTGGGTTGGGAAGATCCTCTGGAGAAGGAAATGGCAACCTACTCCAGTATTCTCAACTGGAGAATCCCACTGATAGAGGAGCCTGGCAGGGTACGGTCCATGGGCACGCCAGGGTCAGACACGACCTAGCAACTAAACACCATGAACACTCAAGTGTAAGTTTTATGGACACATGGGTTTTAAATGTTCTCAGGCATCTACTCAGGAGTAGAATTGCTGGATCGTATGATATTCTACTTTTAACTTTTCCAGGGATTGCCAGGCTGTTTTCCAAGTGACTGCACCATCTTATACTCCTACCAACAGTGTATAAAAGTTTCAGTTTCTCCACATCCTCGTCAGCTCTAGTTATTGTCTTTTTCATGATGGTCATCCTAGTGGGTATAAAGAGATTTTGATTTGCATTTCCCTAACGATATTGAGCAGCCTTTCAGGTACTCATTAGTAATTTGCTTACCTTCTTTGGAGAAATATCTATTTAAATACTTTGACCACTTTTTAACTGGGTCATTTGTCTAGATATTAGACCCTTATCTAAGATTTACAGATATTTTCTCCTGTATCGGCTGTCTTTTCAGGTTCTTTAAAGTGCCCCTTGATGCACAAGGTTTTAATTTTGAAAAAGCATTATTTAACATAAAAACATAAAAAATGTCTTGCATGTACTTTTGATATCATATCTGGAATTATATACACTACTGTATATAAAATAGGTAACTAATAAAGACCTATTGTATAGCACAGGGAACTCTACTCAATACTTTGAAATGGCCAGTGTGAAAAAAGCACCTTTAAAAGGTGTATATATGCATATGCATAACTGATTTACTCTGCGGTACCCCTGAAACTAACACAGCATTGTAAGTCAACTATACTCCAAATACATTTTTTTGAAAAGAAAAAGAAAATCAAACCTTCACAGCAGACAAAAGATAAGTAAAATCACTACCAAAAAATATCCACACCTAAGTATGAATCTAGAAAAATCATGCAAAAGATTGGTAAGTGGAAACATTTTTTTTTCAGGTTTCATCTTTTTAATCAACTCAGTGAAGGACATCCTAAACACTACATGAAACAGGATTTTTTTCTTCCAGTTTTAAAAAATGACATACACAAGTATTTCTTAGAAACTTCCATATAATCAAGGCAGAGATCTTGAGTAAAAACATCTATAAGTTATCATGCTCTTTATTTCTTACAGTTGGAAACTGCTTCCTAATCAGGATTTAACATTGTATACAGGTTTTTAAAATGTTTCTAGATACAAATTAGTAAAAGAATCTGGCCAAACATTTCTTGTCAGAATAATCCTAAGAGCTGGAACTAAAAAAAAGAAAAAAAAAAAAACTGGTAAAAAGGAAGAAATACTCAGACTCTACAAGTATCTTCAGACTTTGTCTTTAAATGGGAGAAAAATTTTAAAACAAAACAAACATGGAGCTTTCTGAACAATATTTAATAAGGTACCTTGGGAACTCAATTTAAAAAAAAAAAAAAAAAACCCAGGTTGGTTTAACTATTACAGATGTTTCAGTGCAGCTCCAAAAGTCTTTATAAATACAGTCATTTGGAGAGGTGGTCCTGGTCCTGGATCAGATTATTCCTTGTGTTTCTTATCTCAGTTGTCATAATTGTCCCTGTAATTTCCCCCTGAGTGGCGGTCATAACCACCCTGGTTTCTGCCACCATAGTCTCTGGACCGTCCATATCCATATCCGTATCCGAATCCGTATGCTCCAGGTCGACTGTCATACCTGCCACTTCCATAGCCCTGGTCCCCACCACCTCTAGGGTAGCCACGACCACGTTCATAGCCCCCAAAGGCACCCCCTTGTGATCCCCAGGCTGACTTGCCAGCGTGGTCTACACGGATCTGACGACCATCCAGACACTCTCCATTCATGGCTCTCATGGCATTTGAGGCATGCTCCGGATTGGTGAAGGTGATGAAGCCAAAACCCCGGGATCGCTGAGTCTCCCGGTCCTTGACGACCACCACCTCAGAAATAGGTCCGAAGCTGCTGAAGTGGTCTTCCAGAGCCCGTTCATCAGTGTTGAAGCTGAGCCCTCCCACGAAGAGCTTCCCTTCTTCAGAAGACATGGCAGGAAATTCAAGTCCTGTGTTGAGGATATGGAGAATAGGAGAAACTGAGGAGATGGGAGACAGAGGAGGCTGCAAACTAACAGTAACTCAAAAGAGAGCCACCACGAAGGAGCCGAGACTGGTAAGTGGAAAATTTTTAAACACAGATGAAAGAAAAGATTTAAATAAATGGAGAGATGTACTATGTTCATGAAAAGCTACTTATATAAATAAAAATTCATTGACAAATTCAGTTATTCAGACTTACCCTAGGTTTTCTTCTAAGAATTTTATAGCTTCAGTGCTTAGATTTGTATTTTTGATATATTTTCAGTTAAGTTTTCACTAACGTATGAGATAAGGGGTCCAACTTTGTTCTTTTGTGTGAGGCCATTCAGTGGTCTCAGCTCTATTTGGTGAGGAAATTATTCTTTCTCCCACTGAAGGTCTTGATGCCCATCTATTGACCGTGAATGTGAGGATTTACTTATGAAGCCCTTACATGGGGCAAGCTGCCTCTGCTTCTATTCTCTAACCAAATATGTAGCTATCCAATGATGAGTAGATGTGAAAATGCGTGGCAATCTTAAGAGTAATGTGCACACCAGAGGGTGAGGATGTTGATGAAGACTGGTCGGGCAGAACACAGAGAGCTCCAGGCTGCCCTCTGTCTCATGGCCGAACAAGCTAGGGCTGTATCTCAGCTCATGATCACATTCTGGGTGCGAAATGCAGGTGGCCTGCACCTCCACAAGCTGAAATAGGACGTCAGGCACTGGAAAGCATATAAGACAAGGATGCAGCAGTTCCGGGTGGGGTCTGCTTCCTGGCGCACCGGCAGGCAGGCTGGAAGTGTCCACCGCAGCCCCTGGGGCCTGTGGCCTCCGCACCGTGCACCTTCCTCTGCGGTGTGCGACGAGGCCACGGTTAGGAGGGGGGGGGGTGGGAGCACTTCTTTGCCACAGGACCATGCAGGGCACCTGACTCAGGGTGCAGAGGAAGAGAAGCGCCCCGTTCCTCCCAGCCAGGCTGTCTTAGGGGACTAAATGCTTCTCAGCCTGCCTAAGGGGTTGACTTCACAGAGCCTTGGGTCTGCCGAAAGCTTTCTTGACCTCAGTCTTTCCTGGAAATAAAACCCTTTGGGGTGATTACTCATGATGAGACCCAAATGTAGGATTTGCTACTAAGTGATCTGATGATGAAATTATAAACAAATTCTAAGTGAAAAAATAATTTTAAGAGGCAGTCTGGAAGTTGTCAGGGGCATGTCGTCACGGCCACAACCTTCACAGCTGCCTCATTTGAAAAACAGAGCCAGAAGGCTTCTTAAAACAATGACCCAAAGCAAAGTGTCTGAGGGTCTGGGCGCAGTAACGCAGCTTCAGAGAATGAAGACGTTTACTCTCTCTTACTGGCTGTTCTTGGGGCATCAGGACTCGGCTAGTAATGGCCCGTGTGTCAGCGCTGGACACGAAGGCACCACGAGGATGTATGATGGGACCCACGAATGGCATTCTCGCCCTGGGCCTTATCCGATACAGTCCAAAGTAAAGGGTCGCTTTGTGTCTGTGAGTGTGTAGCACATTCTGTAGGCCTCGGACCTGAATTAGTGCAGCAGTTTCAATAGAGAGTAGGCGGTTTTTGTTTAGCAAAATACCTTGTGATGTGAATGAGGAGGCTCCCAGATGTTATTTGCAAAGAGGCAACGGGAGAGACAGTTAAAAGACACTGTCTATGAAATCAGAGGAAATGCAGGAGGCGGGCTGGGGGACGGGGAGACCACAGAAGGGAGTGGACGCGTCTTAGAGGAGGGGAGAGCAGAGGAGGGGAGAGCCACACGGCCCGCTTAGGAGAGATGCCTTCCGTGACAAATCCTCAGAGGCACAGAGGACTGAATGCTTTGAAACGCAGGGCTGGCATAGGCCACTTTGACTTATTTTCTTATTTTCTTACATGCTACTGATATGTCACATCCTCATAGCCTCTCAGACCTCTAAGGGTTAGCTAAACGCCTACTCCCTTTTGAGGTGGTGGTCTGGGGAACATGGGTATTAGCAGCAAAGGAAGAGATATTTCCTCCTTGTTTAAGGGGCCATCATTCCAGGAATCAATGTCCGAAGGAGAGGTCTTCCGCTCTCCTGAAGAGACCTGCAGTCACCAGAGGCAAAGATTGCTGAGGGCAGCCTGGAGAAGCTGAGGATGGTGGGAGGGGCTAAGATGGTGGGAGGGGCTAAGATGGTGGGAGGGGCTAAGCTGGTGGGAGGGCCAGCTGCCAAGGGCCAGCTGCAAGTGACTGGCCAAGAGCCCTTCTAGGACCAATCCTATGCCACCTTCCCAGTGTAGG
Source organism: Nanger dama (assembly GCA_917880005.1). Taxonomy (NCBI): domain Eukaryota; kingdom Metazoa; phylum Chordata; class Mammalia; order Artiodactyla; family Bovidae; genus Nanger; species Nanger dama. Next base: position 800,227 of record CAKJTW010000028.1, on the reverse strand, counting down.
GGCGGGCGGGGCGGGGCGAGGTCTCATCACCTTCCCAGTGTAAGGTAAGGTAAGGTAAGGCAAGGCGAGGTCTCAGTGGTGCAGAAGACGCCTGCCAGAGCAGGAGACCGGGTTCTCTAGGTAGGGAAGAGCCCGTGGAGAAGGAAATGGCACCCCACTCCAGTATTCTTGCCTGAGAAATCCCATGGGCAGAGAGAGGAGCCTGGTCGGGTACAATCCATGGAGTCACAAAGAGCCGGACGCAAATGAGCACACGTGCCCAGTGTCACAGTTTATCATAATAGAGGTATAGTCTAGGATGGGGCTTTCCAGGCGACGCTAGCGGCAAAGAACCCGTCTGCTAATTCAGGACCCGTAAGAGATGCGAGTTCAGTCTCTGAGTCGGGAAGATCCCCTGGAGAAGGAAATGGCACCCCACTCCAGTGTTCTTGCCTGGGAAATCCCACGGAGGACAGAGGAGCCTGGTGGGCTGCAGTCCATAGCGCTGCAGAGAGTTGAACGTGACTGAAGCGACTTAGTGTGCACGCTTAGTCTAGTAGATAGTATGAGGTGCAGTACAGCCTAGGACACAGCATGTGCTACACGTTATAAAATATATGCGAACCAGCAGCCATCTCGTGTCAGATCTTTGCCACACATACCACATAGCTAGCACCCGTGTTTCGGCGCACCCTGACGAGATGGATGTCATTCATATGAGAAACAAAATGTGTAAGAAGACGTAACACTGTGAAATCACCGCGAGACAATTCATGAGTGACACCAGGAAGTCTTTGCTAAGTGTGCCGTCTGTTATTAGACTAAAATAGCTCCCCCGGGGACATGGGCGGTAGCAGGAGCTGAGACGTTTCAGCCAGAACAAGGCGCTGCTAAGCACAGAGAGAAGCACAGCGCCCTCCTCCCAGGGAGCGCTCCCAGGGACAAGCCTGAGTCCTAGCCCCTGTCTGAGTTTAGGCTGTAGAGCAGAATTTCGATCCGAATCAGAGCATGCCTCTGTGGGCAGCAGCCTCTTCTCAGTGTCAGGCTGAGTGAACTGAGCTGCAGGCTCAGAAACTGCTAGGGGCAATCAGAAGCTGCTCGGGCAGGAGCCCACAGCAGGCCGGGAGCACGAAGGCAGCTGCCGGTTGCATGCAGAGGGGCGTGGTGGGTGCTGTGTCCCTCGACATCTGCGAGGCACGGGACAAGGTGACATGGGGAAGGTTTTTGATCAGTCTAAAGATGACACGGCAAGAGCCTCATGGACTCCTTATAAAAGCCTTGGTAGTTGATTGAATAATCTCTCACGGGGAGTGATGAATGTGAACTCAAGGGATCTCTCCAGGAGCTATTCAACCTCCTTAAATAAATAGTAAGATGGATTGTGGTACTCAGAGGCACTGGGATAGAAAGGTTGCCTGCCAAACTCACTAAATTGATTTAGAAAGCATTATAGATATATTGGATATCAAAAAAATCACATGTGATACAAAAACGGAAGATACGCCAAGACTGAACAACAGTAATCACAGTCGCCTGGCGTGCAGCAGGAGCGAAATGTCTGCTGGCTCGATCGACGTAGAGAGATAAAAAGTGGAACATGAAGTGTCAGAGTGCAGAAGTCTGTGTCACATCAACTGCTGTGACATCCCCCCGCCCCGCGCCTCGTGTGCCCAAGTCCAGCTGTCAGAGCTGGGAGGCAGCATCTTACTCCGTGCACTGGTCACACCTTGCCTACAGGGTGGGCTTCTGGGCACCACTGAGCAAGAGGGAGCCGGAGAGAGGAACTGTGCCCAGAAGCTAGGGATCCAAACGGTGACGTGACATTACCGTTCCATGGCCAGAGAACCTAGGAAGGTAAAGAAAGAGAGGAAATGTGATTGGGTGATGGTTGGGTTCAAATTTCTGAAGGACTGTCCTGAGAAACACAACTGTCTTTGCTCAGGGTGACGTGGAAAGACAGGGCCAGGGAAGGTTGAACAAATAGCAAACGGCGGATGCTGGCTCAACAGGAAGATATTTCCAGTGGCCGGAGTGGACAGCAGTGGAGTGGACTGCTAATGAGCTCCCCATCACAGCAAATGCCCAGCCAGGGGCTGAGCAGTTACTTATCTGTTTGGCACAAGCAAACCTGATTCATGCACGAGGTGGGTGATCAGACAGGCCTGCGTCTTTCCGGGCTGGCTCTAGCGGTGGGCAGCCACCTTGCCGGCCCAGGCACAGGGTCACTGGCGGCAGAGGGCGCACTTGCTGGAGGGCAGGCTGCCTGGGCCACCGGCTGGTGGCGTGAGCGACGGGTTCCGGGCAGAAACGGCGGGCAGGGGCCTGGCCGCCAGGTCCAGAGCGAAGCTGGCAGAGCAGGTGGGTCCAGGGAGGAGAGCGTGATCATAGGAGCCAGGGGCCCCAGCTCCTCCTGCGGGCATCAGTGCGAAGGCCAGCAGGCCCCCCGCAGCGGCATTGGTGGGAAGCAGAGCTGCAGGGGGCACAGGAGGGCCTCGGCCCGCGGGGCGACAGCCGCCACCGACTCCAGACCGCGCACTCTTCCCCTTTCCTCGTCCAGCACGCTAGGAATGCTTGAGAAACCCCAGTCCTTGCGCTTCCCCCATTTCCAGTTTGTTTGGGGGTTTTCCCCTCACACCTCTCATCAGGCCTGCCTTCCTCCTGCCCCACCCCTGACTGGGCCCCCTGGGTGTCTACACGCTGCCGGCCTCAGGACGGGCACTTAGGGGCAGGGGGGGAAGGAGGGCTTCTGCCCCTCTGGGAACCCGTTGCTCGGAAGTGACCCTTCTGGCTCTGGAGGCACTCATGGAGAAGAATCTGCCTGCCGGTGCAGGGGAGCGCAAGAGACGGGGTTCAGTCCCAGAGTCAGGAAGAGCCCCTGGAGGAGGGCATGCAACCCACTCCAGTATTCTTGCCTGGGCAATGCCACGGACAGTGGAGCCTGGTGAGCTACAGTCCATGGGCTCGTAAAGAGTCGGACACGACCGAAGCAACTTAGCACGCGCAGCTCTCCGTCCATCTAGTACTAACTGCTGAAAAGAAGCCAGTCAACACTGCAGGCCAAAAAAAAAAGCCTTCCAGCAGTGACCTCTCCGGTTCCCTTAGTGGTTTTTCACCTTTGCACACCTTAAGGTGAAAATCCCTCCATGGGTTTCCTGGGGGCGAGCCCAGGAGAGCCACACCTGGACAGCACGGTTAGATTCAGGCGTCTTGGTTTCCATGGTTTTAGCAAACCCCACCATCTCGAGTGGCTTCCCTGCAGGGGAAAAGGGATGAAGGGCAGTGAGACTCAGATCAGTCTCCAGGGCCAGGTCTGTGCTCTGTGTCAGCCACAGCGGGCAGCCCGCTTTCTACGGAGACGTCTGGCTTTGGCTGGGCGCGCTCCAGCTGTGTGAAATGTGCCCGTCTCCCTCTGTCCCCTCCGCCGTCCCCATGGAGTGTCCAGTGGGCAGCAGTCACGGTAGCCCTGCTGGTGCCCCACCCTGTGGGAGAGTCCGGCCCACAAAAGTGGGCAGCCTGACTCCAGGCTTTCATCTGTGGACAGAGCGAGCAGGTGGGGTTTCTGCAGGTCACCAAGAATCCCCAGCACCAAGCTTGGAAGAGTCCACACCAGGAGGAGAGAGGCCGGGTGGCTTTATCTGGGGCCAGGAGGCTAAACGGGGAGGTGAAGAGGTAAAATTCCTCCATGCACATCAGTACAAAGTTCAGTTAGTCAAGGGTTACCCACCCCCACTCCCCCAAACATAAAACCACATAAATTATTCCCCTGAAAAGTTGTCTGATGTTCTTGACCCACATGACGTTTTCAGGGGATAAACTGTCTGTTTACAATTCAAAGAGACCACAGTTCTTTAGGCTTTGCCTCTTGCAACCTCACTTTATTTCACTTTTTCTAGGCCGACAGCAGCCCCCAAACGAGCAGCGCCACAGCATCCATTTGCACCTACAGACCCGCGAGACTGTGTATACTCCCCCTTAAACTTCCTGAGGGCAGAGCCCTGCAACCCAGACAGTGGAGGGGCAAAGCGGCCAAGGCAAGGGCAGCCAGGTAGGCCTCCAAAGCGAGTCGCCTGCAGAGTGGCGGGGACATTTATCAAATCTGAATTGTCCACACGGTTTCCATCATAACCAGCCATCCCCAACTATAACTCTTGATTTGGGGGAAAAAATGGTAAACACGTCACCCAGCTATAACGTTGTATTTTTAAACAAATTATTAAGTAAACAATACGGAAGATCTCTGCCAATCTTTGAAAATGAAGAGGGCCTGTAAGTTCCAGATTTTTTTTTTTAATAGCAGAAGATTCTTCTATTTGTTGTGTTATGAAGATTTAACTCAGCAAACTCTGTTCCTTTCTTTCCTTTTCCTCCGCTGAGGCCTTTACTCTCTAGTTCTGATTTCTAGGCATTATTGAGCTCCCAGCTTAGCAGGGAACCACACGAAGGATTGAATTGATTATTTGCATGACAGAGCGCCAGTAGAACATTAGATAAGTCTTTCCCTTCCCCAAGGGATCTTCCCAACCCAGGGATTGCATCCAGGTCTCCTGCATTGCAGGAGGATTGATTCTTTACCAGCTGAGCCACAAGGGAAGCCCAAGAATACTGGAGAGGGTAGCCTACCCCTTTTCCAGCAGATCTTCCTGACCCAGGAGTTGAACCGGGGTCTCTTGCATTGAAGGCAACTGAGCTATCAGGGAAGCCCTAGATAGGACACTGATGCTTAATGGGGACAATTTAGAGAGGCCCCAAAAATATACCCCATTTGTACAGGGCTTGAGATGGAGGTGGGAGTGAGACTTAGCTTGCGCTAATCAAAAGCACAGAAAGTTGATAGATAACCAAAGTATCAGTTGTTAATATGATGTATCTCACAACCTGCCCCCAACCCCGGAAATGGTTGACATCTTCTTTTTTTCTGAGCTGACCAAATTCAAGCCAGAAGGTTGCTTTCTGTATATTGCCCGCTGGATGAGCCCTGGCGTGGTTCTGGCTTGGAGGCAGATGGGATGATGATGGGAAAGGCTGGGTGAATGGCAGAAGGATCAACAGAAGATTTTATCATTACCCTTCAACGAGGCTAACAGGCTTCTGGCTTTTGTGAGCCACCACCCAGTGTGGCGATGTCTAGCAATCAGTACTTTTTCTGTACGATTGTCTTACTGGTGCAGGACACTGGATGTTTTTCTAATAGAAGAGACTATTTCAGAAGATGTGTGAACCATCACTTTTCTTTATTCTGGTGCTTTGACATCTTAGGACCTTGCTGACCTTGGAGGGGCTGCCCCTCACAAGGTTAGAAAAATTCCTAGGATAGCCAACAGCTTGCCTTAGACCATGCCTGTCAAATGCTGTAAATTAGTTCTGTGTCATTTTTAAAATTACAATAATATACACTCATAGTAATAAATCAAATAGTAAGGAAGGCTTATAATCCAAAGTGACAGCTTCTTACCAGATGCCTCAGAGCCGAGGGCCAGCCTACAGAGTGCTCACTCTTTCTGTTCGCATTTGTTCTGTGAAATCTCCCCACAGCTCTGAGTAACACGCGTTGTGCATGTGATCAACCCTCATTCTGCTGGAGATGGAGAAGGGCTTGGTCCCCTTACACCAGCTCCTTCCCTGCTCTGCTCGGGAAGGCTGGAAGGCTGCACTGTTTTTCAAGCACTTTCACTGTAACTTTAAGGAACTTTAAGTGCCGGTAGAGGGTGAGTGTGGACACTGACTGGACCCTCCGCTTTGTAGAACGAGGGTGCTCATTTCTGGGCTCTCTCTTCTGCTTTTCCGCTCCCCTCTCTGCGCTCTTCAGGCCTTTTCGGCCGCCCTGCCTTCTGCGGGCTGTACACCCACTAGCTTCCATTAACATGATGTAGCTGGCCCTCTCCGGCTTGAATTCCGAGTCCAGCATCAGCGTGTTGCAGCGGCCAGCTGAGGAGGTCTTAAGAAAGGAACCAAGGCTGTTTTCTTTTGTTTCTTCAAGGCTGATTTTGACTTGTGATTTTTCTCTGCTCCCTGGGGGAAGCCAGCCAATTCCTTGTCATCTCCAGTGCCTCATTCCTTTCCCTTCAAAGGTTTAAAATGAGATGGCGTGTGCTCAAAGGAGGCCGCACAGGTGAAACGATGCTCTCTGCAAGGCAAGTGGAAGATTCCTGGGACCTGTCCTCCAAGAAGTGTGGTGGCTGGGTGGGTGTGGCCTTCCTGTCTTCGCGCCACATACCACTCTCGTGGCTATGGACAGGCTGGCATCCTCTGGGCACCATGACGGGACAGGAACACTTTATATGGACTCTCTCCGCATCACAGCCCATCACTCAGCGCTCAGACGTGTTTCCACTCCTGTGTTTAATGATTTCATCATTATTTACCTCTCTGGAGTAAAACATTCTAATTTACTGATAATAAAATTCAATCCATTCTTTCCTTAATATCCTTAGCAGTCCCGTTTGGTCCCTTTACTGGTCTTGCAGTGAAACCATGACTACCCCAGAAATGTTACCTAAACAGGGCCTAGAGTCACAGCGATAAACCCTAGAAAGGATGGCTCTCTGTCTTGATCTGTTTCATTCACAGCAAGGCGTCGCCTGCCGCCTTTCTTTTCTTTTCCTCTTTCTGAGAGTCGCTCTCTTATTTTTAGATGCTGACCCTCTGCTTTTCTGCTTGCTTAGCCACTAAGTCGTGCCCGACTCTTTGCGACCTTCATGGACTGTAGTCTGCCAGGCAGCTTTGCCCGTGGCATTTCCCAGGCAGGAATACTAGAGTAGGTTGCCACTTCCTTCTCCAGGGAATCTTTCCAGCCTAGGGATCGAACCCGCGTGTCCTGCACTGACAGGCTGATTCTTTACCGCTAAGCCACCAGGAAAACCCTAACTCTCCTAACCAGGGAAATTTTATACTAATTTTTTATTTTCTTCCAATTATTTATTGTAATCATTTCCCTGTTCAGAGAGCGACAATCCCCTAACAAGAGTAACGTTAGTGGCTGCAACAGCGGCCAGCCCGAGGGCCCGCTCCCATCGCGGGGCAAGATGCTAAGCTAAGGGATCTGCACCTGTTAGCTCCTGGGACCTTAAAACGGCCTTATCATTCTCATTTTACAGATCAGGAACCAAGACCCAAGTGATTCAACAGCCTGAGATTAAAACTGTGCCCAAGGCCACATCGTAATTCTGGAGGCAGGCATCTTTACATCTTCTCTGCTGAATGCCAGATGGGTGGTCCGGGGACCCTGGACCAGCATGTCTCGGTAATACCAGGCTTCATCTGCTGTATTAAGACTGCATCTCCATGAGGAGCAAATGACCGTGCTAGACGCCATGGCGGTGGAGACGCTCGAAACAGCAGCTCACTGCTCCCTGCCAGTGATGACTCCGGCGGAGAACCTAGTAAACTTCTATCACCTCCCCAGAGACTCTTAAAGCCTCAGTGTGAGAGGTGGCAGCTTTTATAGGAGCGGAGAGATGGTGGGGGTCAGGGAAGAGAATCTCTTGGTATTTTAAAATACTTCTATTATCTTAATTTTTCAATTTATTTGCTGATGATAATAAATTAAGAGAGCTGGAGTAATGCCAAGTGTGTGTAAGACAATATGAGTAATTTTGTCCTGGTGCACCTTTTGATGTCTAATTCCTCTTAATGTAAACGGAATTTTTAAAAGATTGCATTGAAGACGTGCCGAGCGCTTTGACCGGGAAGGACTTAGCGCCCTGGGAAGGAAGCGCTGAGCATGTGCGAGGCTGACGTTCGCTGCCTCCCGCAGACCCCCAGAGCCTGCCGCAGAGCCCCACGCGGCCTCCTGTGACGCGGACCTCACTGTTTCCCTATCGGCGCAGCGAAAAGTCTTGGGATTGATTCTTCTCTCAAATATCAGCACCCACTTGTCGCTTGCCGCTCTGCTCGAGGGCCTAGGAGTGTTGCAGATTCTCAGCGTGTCTCTTTTCCATTATTCAACTTTGACTCTGAATGTTGGCTTCTGGCTCCCGATTCTGTCTGGTCCGCTCAGCTTGCCCAGCCTGCCCTGCAGCTCGCTCAGGGCCCACGGATTTCTGACACCAGGAGGTTAGTCAGTTCCAGGGCACCCAGAAGCACGTGGCTGTGTGTGACTTGCCCATTCACTGGCTGCTCTTCCTCCATGACAGGATGCAAAACACACACACACACTCACACTCACACACACTCACACACACACTCAAGCACACACATCAAGCACACACACTCAAACACACATTCCCACTCACACACACTCCCACTCATACACACGCTCACACTCACACTCTCACACACTCACACACTCAAACACACACACACACGCACACACACTCACACTCACACACTCACACACACTTACTCACATGCACACTTACACTCACACACACTCGCACTCTCACACACACTCACACACACACACACACACACTCACACATACTCACACACACTCACACTCACACACACACACACACTCTCACTCACACACACACTCACACACACACTCACACACACACACACACACACACACTCCTAATGTCACCATGACCGTCACACCCATAAAACCACGGCCGCGAGAATCTCACCGCCAGCACTAACAGGCCGTTGCAGTGCATCTCAAGTAAAGAAGGAAAGCCAGTAAGCCAGCTCTGGAGAATCAGAACCACTGACCACGTGTAATTCCAGGGAACACAGGCTGCAGGCCGACAGCATGTCTGTCAATAAGGCTGGCTCGATGCTGAATTGTTTAGTTCCTGGTGATTAGGCATCTTCTTCTCAAGAAATATCAGGGGGATAAGTATCTGCTGAAGTGTGAGTCAGTAGTAACAACAGGAACAGCACTGACGATTTGCACCGCAATATCGCCTCTGGTCTGAAGGCGCTCCTCTTTGTCTGTTCATGTATTTACGCATTCATTCATTCAGTGGACAGTCTTAGGCTCAAAAGAGGAGTGAAGCTCTGCCTGGGGGTGTGCCACAGAGAAGCACGGAAAAAGTGCTCCAGAGACGCGGGCATCGCCCCCAGGGAGCTCAGAGTGTCTGGGGCACACTAGCAACTCATGGATTCACAGTCTGCAGGTAAAATGCCAAGGCTGGAATTACATCATTTGCCATGAGAACAGCGTGGGGGCTCAAGAACTCTGCTTTTCGAAGAGTTCCTTCACGCCCAACCTTATCTCTCCATCACTTACTCTCTTTACCTGTGGGAAGGCTGAATGGCTTTATTCTACCCAACACCAAGAATCTTCCAGGAACTCCAGAAAGACTCAGGCTGGTCAGGTCAGGCATGTGTTCAGGGGAAAAGTGGGCCTGCAGCCAGGGGTCAGACAGGCCTGCCCATAGCCTCTCACTCAGGAAGAACTCTGCCTGCAGCCTCCCAACCCTTAGCGGGAGGGTAGACCTCTAAGGGTGGGCCAAGGAGAAAAATGACTTTAGCAACCCACAGCATGAGCAGGGCCTCTGTCTACAACATTTCAGCAAGTAATTTACTCCTCAGCTGTGTAATGTGATGCAGAAAACCATCTTTGGGAATGGATTAGAGACGCGTCGGTTGCCATCAGCTGAAACATGTTTACCATGAACGCTCTTGTCTCTAAAGAACTGGGCCTCTTAGAATCAGATTGTTAGCAACGCTTCAGGAGTTCTCCGCGGGGTGCCAGCGCGTCTCTGGGAAGAGATCCAAAGTGTGGGCATATGGTTTCCTGACTCGGGTCATCAGATTTGTGCCTGCCTGCTGCGGGCTCAGGGCACCTGCTCTCTCTGCTCAGGACTCCAGGTCCAGGTAGTGCCATGGGGGGTGCGCACGCGCCTGGGGGCAAGGAAGGGCCCGCCCCGACCCTCTGCTTTCCCCCTTCTCCCTTTAGCACTTTCCTTGGATTATGGAATTGGCACCTGCCCGTCTTGGAAAACTGAGGAAATACGGGCAAATTTAAAAGAAGGAAACAAGCACTCTTTCTAATCCTCACCACCCAGAAAAATTTCAGTTAATACTTTCCTGACTTTTCTTGCATTTTTAAAGCCATGCTGTATATATAGAGAGAATCTGGGGGGAGAAGGGAGGCTAGAGGTTCTATTCTGTATCCAATTTGTTTTCTCATTTTATATCACAGTTAAGTGTTTTCTTGTATTAGTAGGCACGTACCATCACTCAAGGTGCTTCCCTGGCTTTCTGCAGTGTGGGAGACATGGGTTTGATCCCTGGACTGGGAAGACCCCTGGAGAAGGGAACAGTAGCCCATTCCAGAATTACTGCCTGGAGGATTCCATGACAGAGGAGCTTGGCAGGCTATATATAGTCCACGGGGTTGAAAAGAATCGGACATGACTAAGCGACGAACACACATACGTCATCATTTAAACATTGATGATATTTTGTCTCTTGCTTTTTTAGACAAACTCACACGCATCTTATTTTTCATTCTGTCATATAATACACTACTCTGTAGCCATATTTTTTACTTAGTAGCCATAACTGGTAGGTTTTATGTTAGTAAATATAAATCTGTGCCACACATAAATTTCTGTATAATAGTTTATAGAACAGAGATTACTCAGTTTTCTCAATTCTATATCAATAGGCATTTACAATTTGCCCCTTTCTTTTCTAGTTAAAAGAAAGCGCCATGATTGGTCCCTGGATTGTATCTTTAGAACAGATGCCTGAGGCTGGAATTCAGAGTGTGCTTTCAGTTCCCACCCTCGCCCTGCCCCTGCGGGTAGACTGCAACACTGTGCCCAGCAGCAGTTTTATGAGAAAGAAGAGCTATGGTCCTTGTTAAGATCTGAGATCCTTTTTAGTCTAAGCTGACTTGGGGCTGTAAATGATATCTCACTAAGATCTTTCCATATTTATTGGTTATTTGCATTTCGTTATAGCTATTTGAATTGCCTGTTTGTATTCTCTCCCTGCTTTTAAAGAATTCTCCTGCAGTGCGTGAGACCTGGGTTCGATCCCTGGGTTGGGACGATCTCCTGGAGGAGGGCATGGCAAACTCTTCCAATATTCCTTCCTGGAGAATCCCCATGGACAGAGGGAGCCTGGCCAGCTGCAGCCCACGCGGTTGCAGAATCGGACACGCCAGAGGGACTGAGCGCAGGACAGCATCTGCTTTTATAAACCACTATTTACCTTTTTTCTTATGTTTTATAAGACCTTTTCATAGAATATTGATAGCCATATTAATCCTATTATATGAATTTGACAAGCCTCTTCCTGTCCACACCCTTTTCCAAATTTTCCTTATCTCTTAACTTTATCTCTTTTGTTTTATTTCAAAGCACATTTCAGTTTTTTACGTATTAACATCTGTTACTCTTTTTCCTGTAATATTGCAGATTCTGGTTATGCGCTTAGAAACTTCGTTCACAACCTAGATTCTCATTCAGCTCTGCATTTTCTTCTATGGCTTCAGGGTTTCTTCCTTTTTTTTTTTAACCTTAAAATATTTAGCCCATCTGGAATTCATTTCAGTATGAAGTATGAATTTAACACTATTTTTCCCTGAAACGATTAGTAGGCTGTCACAACATGTTCTCAGGCTAATCCTTCCTTTTCTCTTAGATTTAAGGAGACATCCTTACCCGTACACATCTTCCCATGTGCTTCTGTGGCACTTCTGGGCATCACGTCGTGATGAGAGGTGGTGACACCTGTTGGGGGAAGCTCTCTGAGCGTAACAGTTTTGTTGCTAGTTCAGACTAAGATGAAGACGCTGGAATACACACACAGTTGGAATGTTGATTGGCATTTTGTTATATTTGCAAAGAATTATGATAGTCTTATCTAAATATAATAAACATTTTGTTTCTTCCTTTCCAATATTGATGTAATTTATTTATGTTTCCCTCCTTCTGGGAATAGCTAAAACGTGACTCTGCTGCAATGCTAAGACATGATACCGAGTGGGAACATTTTAATTTTAATTCTAACTTTACTCATGGATCTCTCTGTGTTTCACATCTAAGCATGTTACAGGCAGAGTATTTCTGATAAATATTTTCCATAATATGGGGAGAAAACAGGAGCAGCTGCTAAATTTTGCTATCTGCCACTTGGGTGGGGGGAAATTGTATCCTTTAACAAATACAGTTTTTAAAATATAAATTATATGAACATATTTCACCCTGATAAACTGTTTCCATATTTCTTGGAATAAATCTGGCTAGTTCATGTTAATAAATCTGGCTAGTTCTGGCTTTGTTCTCTGAATGTGTCTTGGGGTTTAAATGTGAAAATATTTCACTAATAAACGTTGTGTCTATATTCGTAAGTGGACTTACCAGGTGGCACTGGCGGCAGAGAGCCTGCCTGTGAAGCAGGAATCTCGGGAGGCCCAGGTTCGCGCCTGGGTCAGGAGGATCCGGAGGAGGGCGCGGCAGCCCAGTTCTGCATTCTTGACGAGAGGACCCCCGGACAGGAGTCTGGCCGCTGCAGCCTGCAAGGCCGCGAAGAGTCGGGCGCGACTGGAGCGACTTAGCACACATGCTCGGAAGAGCCATCGTCCTACAGCTGCTTTTTATCTTTAGTAAATTTGGGCTTCAGAGTAACGCTAACCTTCTATAACCAATTAAGACAATTTTATTGATAAAAGTCTATGCTTTGAAGCCTTCACAATAGTATCACATTTAACGGTCTCATCAAGGTCTGATAAAATCATCTGTGACTCGAATCAGTCTTCAGGAGTCTGGAGGCAGGCGGGCAGTAATGAGCATTTCTAAGGGGTCTCTCTCCTGGTCTTTGGGGGTCTTTCATAGAAAGGCTAGTTTTACAATTTCCATGTGATTAAATATTGTGATTTATTTTTGCAATTACTTTCTAATTTTATTACACTGTGGTGAAAGAATAAGGCTTGGGAATTTCTACTTTATTTTAAATGGAACTTGTGAAAGCTTTTGGGCCTAGCTCATGATCACTATTTATAAATATTTCATTAATGCATTAAGATTTTTAAGGAATGTGCTTTACGTCTTTGTGGCTTACAAAATTTCCTTTGTAGTTAGTATTATAAGTTTGTTAATTATATCATCAGGCTTTCTGTGTCTTTATTTTTTATCTCTTTGATCTGTGAAATTCTGTGCAATGTGTTGAAACTTTTTGATACCAAACAATTTCGTTTGCCTGTGTGTTTTATATTTTGGTATAATTTCTTTTGAAACTAGTTTTTGGAATGCAAATTTCATGATAATGTCTTTTTATTGTATATTCTATCAATAAACATAACTTTCCTCATTAACTACTTCTAGAATTTCTTTGTATAAAATGTATCTGCTAGATCCTTATCCATCTCCTAAGCGTCAGAGGATCAACATTTTCTGTTTCATTTCTCTTTAGGTTTTGCCTTTTGAAGCACTCTGAGCTATTTGGGCTTCGAGTAAGAAAGTTTAGCTTGCTTATTTTCTTTTTAACGTATTCTGGTAACTGATAAGCTGGGTTGTATTCCTACATCTTTTGTGTTTATCGTGCTTTTAGTATTTCTGTCTTATCTTCTTTACTTTCAGTGGGTTGACCGAGTAATATTTTTTCCGTTTGTTCAGAATTTGGCAAGTTACAGGTCCAATTTATATTTTCCAGTGATTGCCTTTCAGTTTGTAAAAACAAAACATTACACAAAACAACCTTGATCTTATATTTCATTATAATTGTAAAAAATGAAGTGGTTTCCCTGAAACAGGCTTGGAAAGAGAACAGCATCGTGCTTTTGCCTCCCTCCCGCCTTCCCACATCAGATCTGGATACTGCACAGTTGGTACGGAGCCGAGGTGGAGTTTGAATTGGTCCTTGTTTGGGGAAAATTACTTCAGTGTGACTCTGCCTGAGCCACAGAAATTCCACCCGGGAACGAAGAATGACGAGCCGAACGCATATCAGCACAAAGGGGTGGCTCTTCCGACTGTTTCTGTGGGAGCTGCTTCGGCCTTCTTTCGGTTGACGTGCTTGTAGCCTGGGCCTGCTGCGAAAGCTACTTGTGTTTAGAAGTGTGTGAGGCACGTGCACGTGGATGAACGTGCTTGTGGTGTCTGTGGCACATGTTGCATGCTTGGTGTGCATGCCTTTTGGTGTGTGTGGCTTGTGTGCTGTGTAACACGTGCATGCAATGTGTGTGTGTGTGTGTGTGTGTGTGGCATGTGTATGTTATGGGTCTCTGTATGTAAACTCTGACGTTCTGGTGTGTGTGTAGCATGACAGGTGTAGGCAGCATGTCTGGTGTGGTGTGTGTGTGATAGGTGTGTGGCATGTGTGTTCTCTGTGTGTTAATGTGTAATGTGTATGTCTTGTTAATTGGTGCCTGCAGCCATGAAATTAAAAACGCTTTACTTCTTGGAAGGAAAGTTATGACCAACCTAGATAGTGTATTGAAAAGCAGAGACGTTACTTTGCCAACAAAGATCCATCCAGTCAAGGCTATGGTTTTTCCAGTGGTCATGTATGGATGTGAGAGTTGGACTGTGAAGAAAGCTGAGTGCTGAAGAACTGATGCTTTTGAACTGTGGTGTTGGAGAAGACTCCTGAGAGTCCCTTGGACTGCAAGGAGGTCCAACCAGTCCACTGGGCCGATCTTCTAAAGGAGTACTTCGGCCAGTACTCTGGCCACCCCATGCGAAGAGCTGACTCATTGGAAAAGACTCTGATGCTGGGAGGGACTGGGGGCAGGAGGAGAAGGGGACGACAGAGGATGAGATGGCTGGATGGCATCACTGACTCGATGGACGTGAGTCTGAGTGAACTCCGGGAGTTGGTGATGGACAGGGAGGCTTGGAGTGCTGTGATTCATGGGGTCGCAGAGAGTCGGACACGACTGAGCGCCTGAACTGACTGGAACTGAAGCACCCGTGGTGTGTGTGGTGTGTGCCTTATGCAGGTGTGTCTGTGTAGCAGGTGGTGTGTGTGTGTACTCGGGTGTGGTATGTGAGCCCTGTGCATCCCAGTCTTATGCTGGAAGAAGCATTTTTCTCTCTGTTCCATTCAGGTCCTGGTAGGGACCAGGCTGAGAGAGCTCGAACTCCCCAGCTCATCTCCCTCCCTGGCCCAGTAGAGATCATCCTCTCAGATGTGGTGAACAGAAGCCCACAGTCTAGGGGAGACTCAAGGCAGTGAGTACTATTCCAAAGAATCGTCCCTCCGCCACTTTCCTGTGGGTTAGGGGTGGACTCCTTTAAGTAGATGGTTGTGAGATGTCAATTATCACAGATGGTGGGTGCAGGGCCACTGAGGGTGGCCTCAGGGACTGTCCAGAGAACAGTATGACTCAGTGCAGGAGGGAGGGGTGGAAGGATTCTTTTTTTTTTTTTTTTAGGTTTTTAATGGGAGGATAATTGCCTTACAGAATTTTGTGGTTTTCTGTCAAGCATCAACAAGAATCAGCCATAGGTACACTGATGTCCCCTTCTTCCTGAACTTCCCTCCCATCTCCTCCCCATCCCACCCTTCAGCCTGTCCCAGAACACCTGTTTGAGATCCCTGAGTCACACAGCAAATTCCCACTGACGATCTGTTTTACATATGGTGTTGTAAATTTCCACATTAATCTGCATACATCTCCTTTCCCTGGGCAGTGAGCGTGCAGGAGAAGGCCCAGCTGTGCCCGTGGGCACTCAGGGAAAGGGCTTCCCTCTCTCTCGGGCCTCAGCACAGCTTCTCAGCTGCACTTCCCTACAGCTGCTTCTGGCCCACGAACCTCAAGCCTTCAGGAATCTGGCCTTTGCTGAGCTGAGGGTCACTTGAAACAAGCTGGATGTCCGATTTGGGGGTCCAGTGAAAAGAGAGTGGCCTTTGGGTGTCCCCACACCCTCTCCGAAGCCAGCTCTGGCAGAGGGGCAGCACTCTTCACGGGAGCGCAGATGCTGGTCTGTCCGGGGAACCTGCATCCTTGCTCCTGGTGGAGCAGGGGGACGGCTGAGAGAGCGCCTGGGCACGGCCCACGTGGGGCCGGGACCTGCAGCTGCGCCCCTCCTCTCTGAGGACTGTCCAGGGCAGTGGCTCAGCCGTGCTCCTGCGAGCGAGCAGATCGGTGCTCTAGCAGCCACCCTGCTGTCTCTGCCATTTCTCTTGTAATTTCCAACTTCCAGCCTCTTAGTGATTCTATGAATACGTGAATACACTGTTTTCAACATTCCATTCTGAAATATTGTAAACTACATATAAAGTTCTGAATTTTACTTCTAACCTTGGCCCTTCTCCTCAAGGGTTATTACTTTAATGAGTTGTTTTATAGATATTTTCACGACAAATATATACAGTGCTGCATTCAATATACCAGCAAATTTGGAAAACTCAGCAGTGGCCACAAGATTGGAAAAGGTCAGTTTTCATTTCAATTCCAAGAAAAGGCAATGCCAGAGCATGCTCAGACTACAACACAATTGCACTCATCTCACATGTTAGTGAAGTAATGCTCAAAATTCTCCAAGCCAGGCTTCAGCAGTATGTGAACTGTGAACTTCCAGATGTTCAAGCAGAATTTAGAAAAGGCAGAGAAACCAGAGTTCAAATGACCAACCTCCACTGGATCACTGAAAAAGCAAGAGAGTTCCAGAAAAACACCTACTTCTGCTTTATTGACTATGCCAAAGCCTTTAACTGTGTAGATCACAACAAACTGGAAAATTCTTCAAGAGATGGGAATACCAGATCACCTGACCTGCCTCCTGAGAAATCTGTATGCAGGTCAAGAAGCAACAGTTAGAACTGGACATGGAATCGGGAAAGGAGTATGTCAAGGCTGTATATTGAAACTCTGCTTATTTAACTTGTATGCAGAGTACATCATGAGAAATGCTGGGCTGGAGGAAGCACAAGCTGGAATCAAGATCGCGGGAGAAATATCAATAACCTCAGATATGCAGATGACACCACCCTTATGGCACAAAGTGAAGAAGAGCTGAAGAGCCTCTTGATAAAAGTGAAAGAGGAGAGTGAAAAAGTTGGCTTAAAGCTCAACATTCAGAAAACGAAGATCATGGCATCCGGTCCCATCACTTCATGGGAAATAGATGGGGAAACAGTGGAAACAGTGTCAGACTTTATTTTGGGGGCTCCAAAATCACTGCAGATGGTGACTGCAGCCATAAAATTAAAAGATGCTTGTTTCTTGGAAGAAAAGCTATGACCAACCTAGACAGTATACTAAAAGCAGAAACATTATTTTGCCAATATAGGTCCATCTAGTCAAGGCTATGGTTTTTCCAGCAGTCATGTATGGATGTGAGAGTTGGACTATAAAGAAAGCTGAGCGCTGAAGAATTGATGCTTTTGAACTGTGGTGTTGGAGAAGACTCTTGAGAATCCCTTGGACTGCAAGGAGATCCAACCAGTCCATGATGGACTGATTCAGGAAATCAGCCCTGAATATTCATTTGAAGGACTGATGTTGAAGCTGAAACTCTAATATTTTGGCCACCTGATGCAAAGAACTGACTCATTAGAAAAGTCCCTGATGCTGGGAAAGGTTGAAGGCAGGAGGAGAAGGGGACGACAGAGGATGAGATGGTTGGATGGTATCCCTGACTCAATGGACATGAGTTTGCGTAAGCTCTGGGAGTTGGTGATGGACAGGGAGACCTGGCGTGCTGCAGTCCATGGGGTGGCAGATAGTCGGACATGACTGAGCAACTGAACTGAACTGAACTGAGCTAACATATGTAGTATTATATCACATACTTTCTTCAAATTCTCTTTTCACTTATGCCATAGAGGTATTTTTAGATCAGAACGTGGAGAAGCGCCTCACCTTAAGCTGCTGCATTTTAGTGCATAGTGCAAACACATACCAATTTCATGTGACTTTTTTGGTGGATATCCGCAGCACTTCCTTCTAGCCTGCCTTGAACCACGCCGCAACGAGCATCTTGATGTGTGTGCTGTGCTTCCCCAGAATGGCTGCCTGGATTTAGACATGTCAAGATAATGACTGTGCAGTTAGAATTTAGCAGATAATGCCAGACTGTTCCTCAAAAGATCTTGCCAGTTGATACTGTCGTCAGTAACACCCACAGTCCTTTTTATTTCTATAAACATGATCAGCAAGCTAATGGTCTGCTTGCTGCTTTAACTTACATATATTTGGTGACGGGGGAGGCTGAGTATCTTCTCGTGTTTGTTGTCAATCTGGATTTCCTTTCCTGTCTTCCTTCATCTCTTGCTTCTTTGTGGCTCATTTGGTAAAGAATCTGCCTAGAATGCAGCAGACCCCGGCTCAATTCCTGGGTCAGGAAGATCCACTGGAAAAGGGATAGGCTACCAACTCCAGTATTCTTGGGCTTCCCTTGTGGCTCAGCTGGTAAACAATCTGCTTGCAATGTGGGAGGCTTGGGTTCGATCCCTGGGTTGGGACGATCCCCTGGAGAGGAGAAAGGCTCCCCACTCCAGTGTCCTGGCTTGGAGATTTCCATGGACTACCGATGGGGTTGCAGAGTTGGACGTGACTGAGCAACTTTCACTTTACTATTTGTTTTTTGTTGATGACAGAAAAGTGCTTTACATATTCCAGAGACTGATTCTTTATATAATGGCTAACATTTTCTTCTAGTCTCTGGTGTGTCTTTTAACTATGACCATGGTGTCTCATCACATAAGAACTTACAATGTTAGTGTCACCAAATTTACCCCCAGTTGTCAAAAAGTTATTTTTTCTTTATAGCTTGGCACTCAATGGACTCTTTTAAGTGTTTATGTTTTTCCCTTAAGCTTTGGAAAATGTTCTACTCATTTTAATAGTCCTTCTCCCATCCATATTCTTACCTTCTAGAACCTTGCTAATAAATTTTAGGGGCTTCTGGTTCAAGATGGTGGAGTAGAAGGACATGTGCTCATCTCCTCCCATGAGAGCACCAAAATTGCAACTAGCTGTTGAATAACCACCAAAGGAGGATGCTGAAACCCACACACACACAAAAAGAACTTTGCTAATAAATTTTAGAACCTAGACGTTTATTTACATTTCTTAACTTTTAAATTATTATGCCAACTCTGCCTTTTCCCCCTGTTCAGGTAGAATGTCTTACCTTGATTTTTCTTTAATTATGTCTATTTTATCATTCAGTGTATTGAGGATGTAGAAAGGTTTGTTTTTACAGTAATAGCTTGTGTATGCATATGTACACACACACATATTTCCAAGAATCGTGAACATTTCTTGTTGTAAAACAGTCTGTTCTTGTTTCATGGGAATCAGTAGCATCTGGGCTTCCTCTGAAGACTTGAATTGTTCCGATACAAATTCCCGCACATCCTGCTCGCTGACGCTAGCTGCTTCTCGGGCCCTGGCCTTCCTCAGGTGCTTGGTGACTCTGAGTGCTGCTCCTCTTTGAATTCTGCCCTGGGACTATTTGCTGCGGCCCAGCAGCAGAGGCTTGGGATGAGCCAACAGGCCAAGTGTCCACTCTTTGCTTCTCATTATTTAGGGGGTAAGGAGCTTCCCAGCTCACCCTAAGTGTTTTCAGACACTCAGGTTACTACCCTGACTCTTGGGCTCAGGTACTCAACTCGCCACCATCTGCTGGCCGACAGAAGCAGCCGAGAAGGGAGGGAGGGTCTGTGCCCCAGTTGCCCCTTTTGTGCCCAGCCGATTGCCCTGTCTGTGCCCCCCAGACTCGGTTCCTCCTCCCGATTGCCACCTTTGGGGCTTCAAGCACTGGGAGCTGCATCCACCTTCACAAAAGCCCTCTTCTGTGTCTCTGGTTACAGTCGCCTTCTTCAAAATGATCCCATCTCCTTTCTGTCTTTTAGGATTCCTCATAGTTTCTGATCCACCATAGAAAGATATTTTTTGTTTTCTGGCTCTAATATTGATTATATTAAATCCATTTTCTAAAACTTTTTAGAATTTGGAACGGGAGATTGGAATGAGTATGGAAGTAGTTTACCATCTTTGTCTAATTTCCCCTCATATTTGTCTCTTGAAATTGGGTTCCATGTTAATCTCTGAGTCAGCCTACTGCATGTATTTTTGCAGTATCCATTTTGCTATTAGTTGCTTTATTAATTGATTAGTTGCTTAATTAATTAATTAATCTTCCTTTAACACGGAAGATTCATCTTTATTCTTTTTCTCTCCCTTTCAGATTTCTTGCTCTGTAGGACAGCCAAGTTATAGATTGGTTCTTAAATGTTTATAAATTAAAATAGGCTAAAGGGATGAGGATCTTACCTACACTGGAAAAAGCATGGAGAATTCAGATACCTATCCAAGGAACTGGGCCAATATCTATGAAGAGAATCAGTGTGTGCTTGGCAAGGGGCACAGAGGCAAGACTGCTTTGTTGACCTGTTTGGCTGGATACCAGGAGCCCTTACCCAGGATAAGGGCTCAGCATTTAAACTCAGTCTGCTCATGGAGACAAAAATTGAATGGTTCATTAAGCACCAGGCTAATTATTTGATGTCCTGCAGAATGTGTGTTTGAGAAAGCGGGTTATATCGTGGCTGAAGGCTTGGCCTCCTGAGCAACAGGCCTCAAGTTCTAGCACCAGCGTTACCTGGAGGGCTTGTTGTTAAAGCAGAGCGCGGGCTCCCCTCCAAGCTCTGATCCCACAGGTCTAGCGCAAGGCTTCAATGTTTGCTTGTCTAACAAGTTTTCAGGTGATACTGATGCCACCGGTCAGGGACTCACTGACCAGAAAACTGACCCAGAATCTGATAAATTTAAGATTAATACCTTTCATTATCCCTTCTTAACTGTTGGAGCTGGAACAAGTAATTGATCCTCTGGGGTTTCACTGTACTTTACTGGGGATCTTAACAGACTAGAATAATAGAATTTCCCTCACTGGATTGGCATAAAGATGGAATAAGATTAGGTTTACACTGAATAAGCAAGTATGTTACAACAAACACTCAAAGACTAGATATAATCATGATTTACTTTGACAAAGTTAAGGAAAACAACAGAATTTTAAAAATAATTTATTCTTATTTACTTTTTAAAATTACATGTCAGAAACTTGTAATAGGGAGTTTGGGACTGGATAACGGCTGCTTACCTTCCCATTGTTAGCACATAGCTTCCGGCCAATTTATGGAAAAGCCTAATAATCATGGGTCTAGTTGATATGGTACTCAGTTTGAGGCTACTTACAGAGGTGAAGAAAAGAAGCATATTAACAGAACTTACGATGCCCTCTCTTGATAGTTCACATTTTAACATGTAAAATCTACAGGAAACTGCCAAACACCAGTTAAGGATACTACGCCTGAATTTAGAACCCATGGGGAAAAAATCTAGTTTTCTAGAGTGTGTAATATTGCCCTGGAGCTGGTTCTCAAAGTGTGCTCCCGACAAACACCGTCAGCATGCCATGGGAACTCAGATGAGCTGAGTCAAAGCTCTGGGGTTGGGCTCGGGTGACCCACGCGCGCCAGCTCTGACAACCACCGGCCTGCAAGGCCAGCGGTAAGAGGGGGGCGTGCTGCCGACCAGCTCCCGGAGGCACAGCGGCTTGCTCCCCGCCGGAGGCCGGCTGGGCAGAGCCGGGCGAGCCCCGGGCCGCCTGCTCCCCGGGCCGGGCGGGCGGCGCAGCCCCCGAGCCCCGCAGGCCCGCCGGCGGGACCAGGGCTCCCGGAGCTGGGCCCTCCCTTTGCAATGGGGCTCTTGGAGGGACAGCACGAAAGCTTCCTTTGTTCTTAGGGATGCTGTGCTACCATCGCCGTCAGAGCTGCCGAGCAGAGAGCCCAGCGGAGCCAAAGGCGCCGGGAGGGCCGGCTGCCCGCCCGGAGGCCCGGCCCCCGGAGGCCCCGAGCGCCGGCGGCGCGGCTCGGGAGGAAGGCGGCCGGGGCGGCCGGTGGCCCGGAGCAGAGACGCAGCCCGCTCACTCTGGTTTGCTGTGAAGGCGTCGGCTCCTCCAAGACACAAGGCCGCCCCGGGCTCGCTTAAGAAACAGCTTGGTTGTGTCAACGCGTCTCAGGATCTCCGCGTCTGCTCTTGCTCCCCCTGAGAGCCCAGTGCGAGCGAAGCTGTGTGTCTGCCTTTGAGCATCAGTGAGGGCAGGGGGTGCCTCCCTGCGGTCCCCTCTGGGTGTCAGATGGGACCCCACGTCACGGGGGCAGGACCATGGTGATCGGGGAGCAGGGCTTGGCTTTCTGCTCTTCCCCGTACGCTCCTCCTAGACCTCAGCGCACAGGTTTACACCTGCAAGGCTCGCTACAAGTACAGCGAAAAGGAGGTGTGGGAAGGCTAAAAATATGTGGTTAAAACATACACATATGTACATTTTGGAATATATATCTTTACATTTACCTAGAGCATATATTTGATATATATTATATATGTATATATAATATACATGCATGTGTATATTGTATATCATACATGTATGCATATACATATATAATAAATACATAGAAAATATACATATACATACCTTGGAGATACTGTAGGTGAGATTCCAGACACCAAGATAATGAATATTGAAATAAAGTGAGCCATACAAATTCTATTTCCCACTGCACATGCAAATTACACTCTACTGTGGTCTATTAACTATGCAATGACATTATGTCTTAAAAAAAGTACAAACCGTAGTTTTAAAATACTTTTGCTAATAAATTTAACCATAAGCTGCAAATTGTGATAATCTACAAACCTTCAGCAAATCATAGTGGTAACATTAACGATCAATGATCGCTGTAACAAACATATCAATAATAATGAAAAAGTCTGAAATATTTCAAGAATTACTATATTATGACACAGAGACACAAAGTGGGAAAATGAGGTTGGAAAAATGACATTGATAGACTTGGTCCATGGAAAGTTGCTACAAATCTTCAATTTGTAAAAATACAATCCAATGAAATACAATAAAATGAGGTATGCCTGTATATGTCATAACGCATATAATAAGTCATGGAGTCCCGGCGCTGCGGAGTCCGTTCTCTGTCTGACTCCAAAAGCTGTCCCATCGCCATTATCTTTAAAGAGTGAAGTCCTTAAGAATCCAGATCTGGCCACTGGTGTGCTGTGAGATTTCAGTCTTGTCACCTGCATGCTCGTGCGTCTGTGCCCTGGTCTGTAAAGTGGGGATGGAGATGGTCATCCATCCATTGTGACTTTAACTTTCACCGTGTTTCAGCTTAGTGGTTTTCAGTGGCTTCCTCTCCAAGACCCTCAGACAATGAAGTCAAATGCATGTCCTCAACCTCCCAGTCGTGTAGCCTCAGAGCGAGCTCTGCATGCTGCCAGGCAGGCCTTAACTCGCATCCTGGTGGCTGGGCTGTGTCTGGAGTGGCTCCCATGAAGGGCAGCCTGCTGCCCTCTACCTAGGTCTCAGGGTGGAATTTAAAAATTGATGTGGAAGGTGGGTTCCTTAAATGCAGCTCCATGACATGAAAACTGGAGGGCAGTGGAGGAAAGAAGTGAGGCAGTAGGAAGAGTGGTCCCCATGCCCCAGAAAGGGGGAGCTGAAAGGCATGGTGTCGTGACGGAACAAAGCATGTAGCTTGTCCCTGCTTTGACACTGAAGTCCCAGTGTCAGCTCTTAACTGGGCCACATCCCAGCAGAGTCCTGCCAGGACAGAAGGCCCAGGGGCCAGGGGCCGAAAAGCCCCTTTATCATTCCCAACCGCCCGGGCACCCGCACTGCAGGCATGCGCTCCTGCATCTCCGTCCTCAGGGGCTCCTCGTGGCACATGCCCAGGATCTGTGGGCTCTTCTGGAGCCGAGTGTTTCCAGGAGGCCTGTGTGGGTTGGAGTGGGGGAAGGGGGGAGACAGGGCCCTGCAGACCTAGGGGAGCCTGCTGCCCCAGAGACATCTGTCTCCACTTCAACCATTCCCCGAGGCCACGCTTGGCCAAATCTAAGTAATCTCCTGATTACTAAACTCAATTGTCTTCTCTTCCCATTTCTCCAGGCGGCAGCTCAGGGCACTGTTAACCATTCCCTTCACCTCACCCTCTCTCCTCCTTCTCCCCACCCCCTGCTCCATCCACTTCGCCTGGAGCTGAAGGTTCAAGTCCTAGATCACTTAACATAAATCCCAGAGAACTTTCTACGGCGCCTCATAGCCCAGCCAGGCAGGAGCTGCACGTGTCAGCTCTGCAGGAGAACCCTGCGCTTTCCTGGCCTGGGCTACTCAGTGGTTCTGAGCCATTTCTGTTGATCACTGACAGGGGTCTGTGAAAGAAAGTAGGGAAACGAGCACTGGCCAAGTCCAGGAGGTATGTGCAAAGCACAGGCTGCAAGGCTTTCTTTCTCTAGGTTCTTGATGGGGTGGCAGGTACTCAAGCCTCAGAGGGGTGTGACAATAAACAGATTTTGCCGTTGCTTCACCAATGCTGCATTGTCCAGTGAGATGGATTGCAGCGCTGCTCACAAGGACCCCCTCTGAAGACACACTTGGCCAGCCCTTGGACGCCATGCCATTTTGCTCATCCACAGGCGCTTGGGTATGGTTTTATGAGGTAGGCGTTGTTCCACCCTTGTCGTTCCTAAAAGCCAGAGCTCAGCATGTTTTCCATAAATCACTTTAATAAAAGACACATGAAAAAGTAAAAACCTCTTTAGCATGTGTGAAATGAGATTAAGAAACAGTTACAAAAGTACCAAAGAATCTGTTGGGTGAATCTACCATCAAGGAGAAAGGGGGATCGGTGCCCTATTCCTAGGTGAGGTATCACTTTCCTACCAGGGCAGGGGTGCAGGTTGCCTTCCAGAAAGATCAGTTATGAGGAGGAAGCAATGAACGCCAAGAAAAATAATACAGCCTGGCTTGATTAACTTGGCTGAATGCATGTTTTCCTTCTGTCACGGCAGCTAACCAAAGGTTTCTGGCCTGAGTCACTCAGTCCCTCCACCCTTTGCTCTTCTCCACTCAGTCCTGACCTCCTACAGTGCTCTTAGGGGAAAAACAAAAACCAAAACCCTTAGATGAGTTGTCCTAGTATCTCAACGACCTTGTCCGCTCTGGGCTACTTTCTGTCTTGATGTTGGGTTTCTGTGCCTCTGAAAAGACCAGCCTGAAACTTTCTTACATAGTATCAGTGGGGCTTCCCGGGCGCACAGAGGTAAGGGAATCTGCCTACCGACGCAGGAGACCCCGGAGACGCAGGTTTAACCCCTGGACTGGAAGAGCCCCTGGAGGAGGAAATGGCAACCCATTCTGGTATTCTTGACAGGAAAATCCCGTGGACAGAGGAGGCCTGGCGGGCCACAGTCCGTAGGGTCACAAAGAGTTGGACGCGACCGAGCATAGCACAGCGGTGGGGCTATAAACTGGCATAAACTTTATAGATGGAAATGTTATCAAATATGTTCAAATAAAGTATAATCTAGCCTTTGACCAAAAACCCCCGTTTTACAAATTTATTGTACAGACACGTGTACACGGGTATATAAAGATGTCTGTACATGAGATGCATTGCAAACTTATTTGCAAAAACCCGACTTTCCTTTGAGAGATGACTCGATCAAAAAAGTACGCTACAACAGAGAGCTGGATTAATAATTACATTAATTGGAAAGGCTAAGATGGTTCTAAATGGGTTGACATGAAAAGATTCAACAGGATCTTAAGTGAAAAGCTAAATTGCAATAAAATATGGATAGTAAAGGTTATCTTTATAAAACACAGGCTATGCATAGTACCATGACCCAAAAGACTATATGTACCCAAGTGGTGATGGTGCTGGGAGTTGGGGAAGGGCATGGTAGCTCTCTATCCTCCCCATGTGTGATAATGAATATTTCTAACTCTTTCTGCTACCCAGATGGTTCATCACGAAGCTTCCATCAGGTTCCACTCAGCTGCTTCCATTGGATCTTGTAACCAAGGCCAGAAAGGCCCTGCCGTCTCTTTCCCCTGCCTCATCACACCACTTATCTGATGAAATACACACGCTTGAATGCGGAGGAAGTAAAACTAAGGGAGAAGGTAAACAATTTGGATGAATAATTCATAATTTTACCTGTAAAATGTTTTACCTATAAAATATTTATCTTTTAACATATATTTTATCTATAAAATGTTTTGATTGTTTTTAGAAGATGTATTACCATCAAGATTAAACAAGACAAAGATGATACTAGCTATCTGCTCTGGGCTTCCCGGGTGGCTCAGTGGGTAAGGAAGCTGCTTGCGACGCAGAAGACGCAGGAGATCTGGGTTAGATCCCTGGGTCTGAAAGGTCCCCCAGAGAAGGGAAGGCAGTACACTCCAGTATTCTTGCCTGGAGAATCCTGTGGACAGAGGAGCCTGCTACAGCCCCTGGGGTCGCAAAGAGTCGGACACAACTGGAGGGTCTGAGCGCGGCACAGCACGCCTGCCTCACTCATCCTACGAGCAGATTCCCAGGGCACGGCCATCCTGAGTCTTGGTTCTCTGAGGCCTGTTGAGGGGGAGAGCAGCCTAAGAGTCCACAAAGCTGCTCTGCTGTGTTGTGGGCCCAGATACATCGAGAAGGCGCTTTCAAAGAGCCGTAGACACAGAGTCACGTCCAGCCTCGTGGAGCAGTGATGCAAAGCAGGGGCACTGACTGCAAGCTTTTCCGCAGGGAGAGCCGGGCAGGCCCACCGTGGCAGGGGCTCCTGAGGCCCTCACAGCCCCCCAGCGGCTAACCCTGAGCCCGCTCGTGGGGCGGGGGGGGCACTGCAGAGGGTGGAGAGGGCGCTCAGTGGGCAGAGGGCTGCGTGAGCACGGCCAGGAGAGAAAGTGTGTTCAGGGGGCTCCTTCAGGCAGCTCCTGCATCCGAGACAGTTGCGAGTTCGCCGCCACCTTCCTGCAGCGACAGGCGGTCCACTTCCCTCGGCTCCACTCTTGCAAGGGCTCCCTGCAGACGCCACCCGCCTGACCCCGGCTGCCTGAGCTCATGCCCTACCCTGGTGCTAAGATCTCCGGGCTCCCTCTCCCCTGTGGGCTCTGTGTGTGGGCACAGAGGCACCTGAAGGGTGCGGATCACTTCACCTTCTCTTCCCAGTCCCTTCTTTTCTCTGTGAATTTCGGAACCCACCTTTCCTGGCAGCCTTCTGCAGGCCTGTCGCCTGGTACCCTCCTTGATTCTTGCTTTTCCAGTGTAGTCTGAGGTTTTGGCTCCTTAATCGCCTTGGCTTTCAGCTCATCAATCATATTGATTACTTCAGCATTTCTCTGGGCAAGATATGTTCTCTTCAGTTTTCCAGTTTCGTTGAACAGAAGGCTTAAAATACAAAAAGTTCAGGCCAATTTCTGTTTCTCCACTAGCTCTGGAGTTTCCCAGGTGGCACTATGGTAAGGGGCCGCCTGCCAGTGCAGGAGACGTGAGGCGTGGGTTCGATCCCTGGGTGGGGAAGGTCCCCTGGAGGAGGAAATGGCAGCCCACTCCAGTATTCTTGCCTGGAGAACCCCATGGAAGGAGGAGCCTGGCAGGTTAGAATCCATAGGTTCACAAAGAGTTTGACTGACTGAAGCGACTCAGCAACGCACAGGCACTAGCTTTAAACCCTAACTCTCACCACTAACTTTCGCCCGACCCTTGCTCCTCTTTCTGCCCTGGGGCTTCCTGCAGTGAGACACCACCTCGCTCTGCAAATATGGCTTTTCTGGTGCTAAGAATGCCAGAAGTCCCAGTGAGAGTGTTAATTGCTCAGTCGTGTCTGACTCTTTGTGGCCCTATGGGCTGAAGACTGCTAGGCTCATCTGTCTGTAGAATTCTCCAGGAGAGAATACTGGGGTGGGTTGCCATTCCCTTCTTCAGGGGATCTCCCTGTCTCAGGGGTCGAACCTGGGTCTCCCAGATTGTAGGCAGATTCTTTACTGTCTGAGCCACCAGGGAAGTCTGAAGTCCCAGATATACTGTTAATTTAAAAACAGAGTTGGAGAACAGTATTTTAAGAAGGATCACGTTTTCTCAGTCCCCCTGAAAGCCTGTCGTCTGGGTGCGCAGTCCTGGGCATCCCCTTCATGCTGACTTCTTGATGTCTGGCTGGGTGACTTGCTATAATGTAAGGCTAAGGATGACCTCAGAGATGGAAAGTGGTTCTTTGTCCAGTTATGATCAAGCAGTGGCCAAGTCAGCACGTTCCCTTCCCCTGCGGTGGGTTAAGTACAGGTAGAGAGGGCTTTGGGGAAGAGGGCTTTCCTATGTTTCCTCTGGTTGCTGCGACAAATTACCATTCAGTGGGTTCAAACAATCAAAAGTCATTCTCTCGCAGTTCCAGAGGCCTCGCGGTTCTGAAATCAAGGTGTCAGCAGGGCCGTCTTCCCTCCAAAGCCACCAGGGAGGGTTCCCTTTTGCTTCCTCCAGCTTCTGGTGGCTGCCCTAGCATCACTGGATTGTGACTGCATCGTCCCAGTCTACCGTCTCTGTGGGACCTTCTCCTTAATTAGGTCCATGTCAAATTCCCTCTCGTATAAGAGTCCATAGGATTGCATTTAGGGTCCACTTAGAAAACCCAAGATAAGCTCCTCTTCACAAGGTCACTAGCTTAATCACATCTTTTTCATATAAGGTAATATTCACAGGTCCTGGGGATTAGGGTGTGAACATATCGTTTGGGGCCACCATTCACCCCACTACATCCACCCATATATCCACGGAGCTGGGGTGAATGTCAGATGTTGGATATCAGAGGGATGTCAAAAGCACAACCCATACAAATGGTTCCCCCAGTCAACATGTCCAGCAGTGAGTCATGCTCAGGCAAAGGGTGATTCTCTTTGCCAAGTGCTGAGCTGTTTGGATTCGGCTCTCCCACGCCTCCCTGGCCGCTGTGTGAACACCTGCGAGGCTCTTTCAAAATCTGCGGGCTTCCTTGTGCCAAAGGAAGAAGCTGTATTTGGGGGTGTATGGGTGTGAGGGCTCTGCCAGGTGATAAGAAAGACCTGGGCTCAAGTCCTGGTCCCTCCAGTCAGCAGCTGTGTGTCCTTGGACAAGACATCTAGATTTTTAAAAGAAGAACAAAAATAATCCCTATGTTTTATGATTTTGCAAGAATTAAATGACAAAATGTACGTGTATTAAAGCTAAACTCTTAGGTGTGGGGGATTGGGTGGCCCAGCCCTAGGAGAGGAGGGTGGTGGGCCAGCTGGTCACCCTGGCATCTGAGCCGAGTCCTCGCTCTCCAGTCTGCTTCCCAGTGGAGGCAGATTCAGCGAATCTCCCCTGGAGACTCAGTGGGAACCTGCTGCGCTTCCAGCCTGAGAACGTGGCAGCGATTGTTGCTGTTGCTTAGTCGCTAAGTCGTGTCTGACTCTTTGCGACCCCATGGACTGTAGCCCCCAGGCTCCTCTGTCCACGGGATTTCCCAGGCAAGAATCCCGGAGTGGCAATGATCGTAGGTCTATGCATATACGCAGAGAGAGAAACTCTCTTCTGACAGAAGACAGTCGCTTGATGATGCAAGATGATTCCTTCCTTCTGTTTCCTGGGCCTCTGATACATAAAGATACGAAGAAGCACAATAGGAAAACACCGTTGTTGGGGACTGCAACACCAAGGTCTGGAGGGCGGGGGGGGGGGGCCGGGAGGGGGGGTGATGTGTGTGTGTGTAGCTGCTCCCAGCAGGAACGGCTCCCTCTGGGCCGAGACTGGGAGCTTAAAGGTGTACAGTCCCTCCAGTGCATTTCTGGTGCCCCAGCTCTCTCTTTCTGGGAGGCCTGACTATCATATTTGCTACCATCACCGTCATCGCCTGATGATAATAGCCACGTTAGCAGACTCCTGCCTCCCTGTGATTGCGACCCTTGGGGGCCTCCATCCTGACTACCCTCCCCATCCCAGGCCGTCTGCAAACGCTCACAGGCCCATCCACCCAGGCCCCCGCAGGCTGCCTGCCGCAGCTAAAATGAAGGGAATCCAAACTGTGAGCTGCTGTCAATAGGCAAAGCTTTCAGAGATTTTTACTAAATCCAGCCAGGATCTGTGGCTTATTTATGAACTCATATGGCTTTTTGACTTCTCTGACTTTTGCCAGATTGCTGACATGTTTTTAAATTATCCAGTTTTTGTTTTTCCTCCTTCTCTGCTTCTTGGGAAGATAAAGCCTCAGGCATGTGGCCCTTGTCTGTTCATAACAGTGATGGTTTCTGGGCGGCTGGCCCCCTCCCTTCGCCCCAGACCACCATTCACTTCAGTTACCATTTTAAGCCAGACCTCAGAAACTTCAGAAGCATTTAACCCTTGGTGGAGGTGGTTTAGTTGCTAAGTTGTGTCTAACTCATGCAAAGCTATGGACTGTAGCCTGCCAGGCTCCTCTGTCCATGAGGTTCTCCAGGGAAGTATACTGGGTTGCCATTTCCTTCTCCAGGGGATCTTCCCGACCCAGAAATTGAACCTGGGTCTCTTGCATTGCAAGTAGATTCTTTACCAACAGAGCTATGAGGGAAGCCCTATTTGACCCTTAGGAACACGGAAAACAAGTGGTTAAGAGGGAGAAGCTACAAGGCAAAGTGGTTTTTTAAAATCCGTATAACCATACAATAAGAAATTTTGTTATCAAAAATTAAAATTTATAATTAAAAAAATCCCAGACTGCATATATATGCTTCTACTGGGTGATCTCTAACGGTTCAAGCAATTTCAGAAAACTTCCAATAGCTTTAAGAGCTGACATGGTGGCAAGCATTGAAGACCATGTCATCCAAAGCCAGGAGTCATTTTACATCAGGGAAATGGAATGTGGCATTGGGACAGTTGGCTTCGTCTTGCTGAGAGTCCCCAAAGGCCTTTCCTGTGGGCTGCCATCTGAAGTCCACCGTGGTCCTGACCCTGCCCCATCTGGGAAAGCTGCTGGGTTAACACTCCCCCAAATCAGCATGGTTCAGACTGGGGCTGATTAACACATTGTAGCTTTCAAATTAAAGACAGGAATTCACCATCCTCATCCCAGTTCTATACAATTACTCCATAGATTGCTCACCAGGGAATATCAAAACGGAAAAAGCAAGCACCAACCTCCCACATCACAGCCAGGATTGTCACTTCTTAAAAGAAAACTCTCACTTGCCTTACCTGAGCCAGTAAAGTCATCCCGCGTGAATTCACTCAGGATGTTCAAAGCTTTGGCTGGTGTCCGTCTCTGCGTTGGGTGTATCAACATGGCCCCACTTGCCCTCTCTGTGAGTCTGCAGTGGTTTGAAATACGTCCACAAATTCTTGGGCACTCCTTCCAACAGCAGACCCCTCCCTTGAGTCTGTGGATTCAGTAACTGGCTCCTGGCGAGCAGAAAGAAGGCAGAAGTAATGGGATGCAATTTCTGAGAATGAGTGTGTTCATTTTTTATTGTCACATGACACATGACCATGAGTTTAATGGACAATGTCGTCTCGTGGTTCTAGAGATCAGAAGTCCAGGTACAGGGTGATGGAGTCTTCTGCTCAGGGTCTCACAAGACTGAAAGCAGATGTGGCCGGGACTGAGGTCTCATCTGAGGCTCGGGGGCTCCTTCCGAGCACATACAGCTGGCAGAATTCGGTTCTTTGCAGGTGGAGGGACGGAGGCCCCTGTAATCTTGCTGACTGTTGGCTGGGGCCACTCCAGTTCCTGGAGGCTGCCCTGGGGGCTTGACACGTGGGATCCCTCCTCATTGCAGCCATTCACTCCTTCCAATGCCTGGCTGCACATCCGCTCCGTTTCAAGAGACTGTACCATTGGATCAACCCAACCAGGACAATCTGTCTTAACCTGGAGTCAAGTTAGGAATCTTAATCACAATAGCCCTGCTGCCATATAACATAACATCATGGGAGTGAGGCCTCATCATGTTTTAAGTCCTGCTTCCACTCAAAAGGTGGGCATTATACACGTGCACCAGGGGCAGAATCCAGGGTCCATCACAGAATTCTGCCTGGCGCTCTGAGTCATAAAAAGCCTTGTCTCTTTGCCCGCTTGTCTCTTCTCTCTCTCTGGGACCTCCCACTTTGGAGAAAGCCAGCTGCCACACAGTTCGGACACTCAGGCAACCTTCTGGAGAAGTCACCAGAAGGTAGCCTCCTCTTAGCAGTCAGCAAGGAACCAAGGCCTGCATTCTACAGCCATGAGGGGTGGGGTGGGGTCAATCTTGGAAGTAGATCCACCAGCCCCAGTCCAGCCTTCAGATGACCGCAGTTCTGACCAGCATCCTAACTCCAACCTCTCAGCAGACCCTGAGCCCAAACCACCCAACTTAGCTGCCTCCAGATTCCTGACCCTCAAAACCTGTGTTCTACAGTTTTTCTCTTTGAAGATGCTCTATTTTGAGGCAACTTGTTATAGAGCTATAAATAACTAATAAACAGCCTTTATTTACTAAGAGAGCAATTGAAAACAGTGGGAAAATGTTGTGTTGAAAAACAAGAAAAAGAAAAATGCTAGCAAAACTGCTTTCTATTCTGAAAGACAGAGCTCTCATCTGGCCTTTGTCACTCCAGCCAGAGGCTGGCAATCACGCTGTGCTCACCACCAGCTGCCTCCCCTCTTTCTGCAGAGGGGTGAAAAGCCACATGGCCAAACCGCGGGTCCCACTTGCCCGGGTCCTGCTGTGTCCAGGTTTCTCCCCAGCATCCTCCGTGGCTTGAATCAGTACTTTGCTTCCCTCTGAGCATCAGGCTCGCTGCCCTAAGTGCGCTTCCTCTGGACTCCTGCTTTCCTCTCGCTGGTCTGTTCCCTCCTTGCGCCTTCCAGCCTAGGAGGAGCTGGGGCTGTGTGAAAGCAAAGCTCCTCTGAAGAGGGCGCATCTGGGGCTGCCCAGCCCCTGGCTTAAAGCCACGCTTGATTTCAGCCATTTCACGGTGGAAAGCCAGGCTCTTAATTCTGGGTTGTTTTCCTCTCAGGCTGTGAACTTAGATGACAAATCACAGCATCCTTTCTCCCCGACTGCCCGGCTGCCCTCACGAGCTGCAGCACCCCTGGTCATGATGGAGAGCCCCAAGGGTCCGCAGGGGCAGACTTCCAGCCTGCATTTCACGCTCTGATGAATGGAAAGGGCAGCATGGGCTTCAGTCCCCTTCCTCTCCTCCATCATGGGAATCTCAGTCTGGACAGAAGCAGGGCGGAAGCTCAGTCCTGAATGCCCCATGCTCCGTGGTAAACAAGGAGAGAAGAGGCTGTCTGCCTGGGCCAGGGCAGATGGGAGCAAAGTGCCAGCTCCAGGTGAAACAAAGGCAGGGCCACAGCTATTATTACTTCAGGTCAGTTCACCTTGAGCTCAAGGAACAGCCAGTCGCCAGAAGGCTCGGCGTGACACAGTGCAGACCCTCACCCGCCCCTGCTGGCAGTGAGTAATTGGCACTAAACATGGGATGCGTCTGGATTTAATCTAACCTGAACTCAATTACTTGACTCGTCTGATGGAAACTCGCCCAGGCTCCAGTGTTTAAGTGAAGAGAGGGCTCTGAAATCCTCTGGTCCCTGCAGCCCCAGTCTTTTTCCTCCTGTCTTTGTGGGTAGGCAGAGCGACGCCATATTCTGGGCCCTGCCACCGGGTCCCTGGGCACTCCCCTGGCCATGGCCTCATCCGATTGCAGGACTGAATAGGGTGCTGAGACGAGGTGTGTGTGGACGCTGCATCCCTGCCACTCAGGTGAGAAGGTGGGGGCTCTGAGTCTAAGTCACAAGCCCAAGGGGCTGAGCAGTGGAAGCTGAGAGGAGAGACCTCGAGTGCCCCTTCTTACATCACTGCAATGGAGCAGGGCTCAGCTTCCAGCACCCAGAGAGGGGACTCCTAGCCAGCAGGGGCCCACTGGGAGAGACCCGAGCCCTTGCTCTGAGTCACCCCACTGCACCCCACTTTCTGCATTTGATTTTCTGAGGCCAATCTGCCTCTTTCAGCTGGAGTCACAGCATCGTCTTAGAACTCTCTTCTCCCCACACAGATACCCTGGTAGACACGAGAGGCCGAAATCCCAGCCCCACTGGCCTCTTTCCTCCCTTCCAGGGTCTGCACGGCAATGGGCCCTCTTCTAGCCCCAGCCTTGGAGGCGTCTCTGCTCCCTCCAGCCTGCCTCTGAACCGGGCAGCTCTGGCTATGGAAGCCTCTTCCTGAGCACGTCCAGGCGTTGTTGGGTGCTTCCGAGTGGGCGGTCTCTTCCTCTTGAGCTTCGCTCTGCGTCCCTCAGGATATGGAGTGTGAGCAAGCTGTGGGGCAGCAGGGTGAGCAGGTCCTCCCACTCCGTCTCAGAGAGGCACGCATGTCCACTCACGCGTGTCCACTGTCCCGCAGCCGTGGGCCTCACCTGCATCTCAGCCTGGTCCCCGCTGGCCTGGGGCAAGTGGGAGAGTCCAGGGGAGAGTTCTCAAGCGGGAGGTGAGAACCTTCCAGCTAGAACCTGCTTCCGTTTGTTTCTGGGCCAGGAGGCGCACCCAGGGAGCGATCAGGGTGCTAGCTTGGAATCCTGCGCTGAATCCCCTCCAATGTCACGCCACTCCTGCCCAGGACTGCCCTGGGGACCTCTGCCCTGAGCTGGAAAGACTCAAAAGGACATGCAATTGGAGGGCGATAAAATTCTTGGTCTCATTTATTTTTCTCTTGTAATTCTGACTCACAGGCAATGATGTTGTCAGTGGGATAAAGAAAAAGTATATATCTTAACATAATTTTAGATAAAAGTCAAGGCAGTTGGTAACCATGAAAAGGCCATAACACCTCTGGTTAACATAATTTGAGCCAGAGTTCAATTCACTGGGTTTGAAACCTGTTTCAAATATCAATTAGCTGTGTAATTTGGGGTAATTTCTTGACTTTTCTCTGCCTCAGTTTCCTCATCTGCAAAATGGGGATGGTGTCAGCACTTGCCTGGTGAGGACTGAATGAACATAAGGAAATAGCTTAGAACAGAGCCTGCCTCCCACTGCAATCTCAGTGTGGAAATAAACTAGGATGGATGTTAAATGGGCGCTGAGGAGGGGTGAAGAGTCAAAGGCCGAGGGCAAGTTTTGAGATAGTGGACAAGGAGCTGGTGCCACATTCAGGATGTTCCTTTGGGAAAAGGAAGGAAGAAAGCCTGGCCTGATGCCAGTGCTCCGGAGAAGACCAGGAGGAAGGCCAGGGCCTACAGAGCATGGAGCCAAAGACGCTTCCTGGGCCCAGCCTGAAGGCCGGCAGCTGGTCAGACCGCTCTGTCATCGTGATGAGGTCGGGGGAATCACACACAGGCCTGAGCCACAGAAGGGAGCCCAGGCCTGGGGGAGAGGACCCACTGACAGGGAAGCCGCGTGTTCTTGAGCCGCAGGGCCAAGTTACGAACATTGTAGAGGCCTGAGGATTGAGGCCAGGGGTGGGATGCGTAAAGCATTCTCCGTAGAAACAGCAAAACTTAAGAATGTTTTTTCTAGGGGAGATGATAGCTTCGCATTTGGACTTGAGTCTCCCTGCCTAGATGCGTAGGTGGTGTCTCTGTTCTGAATTTTCTCTTCCTGGGATAGAGTTGCCTAATGTTGACTCAGGAGCTGGGCTCACAGCCGACCTCTTTATACCCCACGGCTCCTTTAAAACAGGCTGATTCATGGGTCCTCCTCCAGCTCCCCCAGCCAGCAGCTCTGGAAGCGGGAGTGAGGCACTGTGACTGTGGCAAGCCCCCGAGTGAGCAATGTGTGGCTCGTCGGCCTCCATGAGCATCACAGACTAGGCCCTCAGACGGTAGTGAAGCTGGTAGTAAAGGCATGAGCGGGAAGAGTGGGACTCAAAGGCCAAGATGCCCAGAACTCTTCTTTCTCAGGCCTCAAAGAAAACTGTTCAAGGCAAGGAGACCTGCCTTCTCTTTATTTAGAGGTTTCTAGAACGGTGCTTGCTGTTCAGAGGAACTGCAGCGCTGAAATGTTCTAAACCTGGAGTGCCCGATACGGAGGCCGCCAGCCGTGTGTGGCTAGTGGCGCTCAGCTGTGAGCCCTGTCCGGCTCTGTGACCCCTGGACTGTGGCCTGCCAGGTCCCTCTGTCCGTGGGACTCTCCAGGCAAGGCTGCTGGAGAGGGCTGCCGCGCCCCCTGCAGGGGCCCCTCCCGACCCGGGGGTTGGACCTGCGCCTCCTGCAGCTCCTGCGTGGGCAGGCAGGACTCTACCAATGAGCCACCCACGTGGCTATGGGACACTTGGAATTTGACTAGTGTGATGAGATTTTTACTTTTGTGCTTTTGACTCCTTCATATTTAAATATCTGTAGTCGCATGTGACTGGCGGCTGCCCTGTCAGATGGTGGAATTCTGGAGGGACGTGCAGTACAGAGAGACTGGATGTGGGTCAGCACTGACTGTGACCCAGCTCCACATCCACCTGCAGACACGCAAGCACACACACATCTAACCAAGTTAATCACATACAGAGGGCTGACACGTGAAAACTCTCTTCTGGGAAACTGGATCAGTGGAAGGGAGAGCACCATCCGGGGCATCTGTGTGGGATACTGTGCCTGGCACGGTGACAGCTGTTTCTCAAAAAATAACAAGGAGAGACCTGTGTCTCCCTCCAGCCTCCTGCTGTTCCTCTGTGCCACTGAACGACAGCAAGACCGCTCCGCTCTGCCCTTAGCCCAGTCAGCTCAGGAGAAAAGTAAGCTGCAGGTCAAGTGTTAGAAGGTCGTAGGTATGCCTGGTGACTGGAGTACAATACTAGGAGATCCTGAGAGGCCACGAGCTAGCTGAGGGTGTGACTAAAATTAAACTGACCCCAGGGAAGTTGTCAGGGCACTCAGGGAAGAAATGAGAGAGAGTTGCACAGCTCAGTGACCTAGCGGATGGAGTCTTCTTCACCCACAGCCACTTGGGGCCCCAGATGACTGTGATTCTTGTTCCAAAAGGTTAGTTTTCAAGGAGTTGTAAAGGCACCACCAGGAGGCTGACACTGTGCCAATTTGAGGCAGGAATGGGCATCTTTAAGTGTCTTGGACTGGATTAAATACCATGTGAGTGAGTATTTGGGGACCCAGTAAGGGCCTTGCCCAGGTGGGAGGATGATTCTTTTAAGCCTACCTGAGTTGTGTGTTAAAGTGTGTGCGTTGCTTCAGTCGTGTCTGACTCTTTGCAATCCATGGACTGTGGTCTGCCAGGCTCCTCTGTCCATGGAATTCTCCAGGCAAGAATACTGGAGTGGGAAGCCATTTCCTTCTCAGGGGGCTTTCCTGACCTGGGGGTTGAGCCCATGCCTCCTTTTGGGTGGATTCTTTACCATCTGAGCCACAAGGTAAATAGGAAAAGTGACTTGCATCTGAGCGCCGGCCCGTGGCAGCAGCGGTGCGTCCCGCCTTTATCCCTGGCTTAGAGACGGAACCTTTAAGGCGGTTAAGGCATCCGTGGAAACTGAGTGTCTGACACCTCTGTGGCACCTGTGAAGCCAGAGGCGGAGGCTTCTGGCATGTTTCCTTATAGGAGCAGCGCCAAGCCTGGGACATGCTAATGAGGTCGTATGGATGTCACGGTGGTCTGTGAGTCACAAGAGGCCAGCTGAGCATTGGGATCTGAACTCTGGGAACAGTTTTCCCAAACTCACACTGAAGAGGTCCGGGGGAGCGTTCTATCACCTGGGCCTACTGCTCCGCACCTCCTCCTCTGAGGTCTCTGGCCTCACTTTGGTGGGGAAGCCTTGGGTTGATGGAAAATGCTCATATTTGAAGCCATCTGCCACCAGGAACAAATGACTGCTGCTGGTCCTTGTCACCTATGAGGGGTTGATCCACAGTGATCTGCGACTTTGGCACCGAGTACTCCAAAAGTCCTCATGATATCCAGAGAGGGTCCAAGGCTCAAAGGCTGTCTGCTGAGACAGGCTGGCCCCCTGAGCTATGTGGCCAGCAGAGTGAGTGCCCACGGAGCCCTGGGCTATGTGCAGAGAGGCAGGCTTCTCTCCGCTCCAGAGGCTTGGGCACAGTCTAGGAGTTATGTGACTTTTCCACAAACAAAGGAGAGAATATAGCACAGCAAAGATTCTAACAAGAGAATCTGCGGCCAGACCCGTTTTGCATCTCCTCTGTGCCCTCTTTGCTGGTCAGTGCTGAGGGCCGGGCAGGCTCCTCCCACCCCGACACTCCCTCTCTGGGGCAGGAGAGGAAATGCCCTTTGCTGACACAGTCACGCCTGGCACCTCCCACACCTCACATCTGCAATACACACAGCTTCTTAAGATGAGACTGGTTCTAGAAGGTACCACAAGGGAAGCTTGTGGTGACGAAAGAGCTCCGTGCTTTGGCTGTGGTGTAGCCACATGATTCCGAGCGTGAAGAATCACAGCAGCAGACCCAGAGA
Source organism: Nanger dama (assembly GCA_917880005.1). Lineage (NCBI taxonomy): Eukaryota > Metazoa > Chordata > Mammalia > Artiodactyla > Bovidae > Nanger > Nanger dama. Next base: position 762,159 of record CAKJTW010000028.1, on the reverse strand, counting down.
GGCACACGCGCAAGTGCGTGCGTTGAAGCTGGTGACACCTAGGGAGGCCTGACTGGGCCACTGTCCACGCGCTGGTTGTGACATTTACTATAATTATGCACGACACCACCAGCAGGGGAAACGGGGGCATCTCTGTATTTTTCAACCGCACGTGAACCTAACAGTTATCTTGAAATAAAAATTAACACTACACCTTGAAAAAAAGTCTCACGGCGTGAAATGTGTTTAAGCTACTTTGAGAAACAGGCAGCTGAAGGCCCAGGAGGAGTCCTCTCTCACTGCTTCTGTCCCTTCTAGGGCTCAGGATTCTCACTCATCTGCCTCCCTTCAGCACGGGAATGAGAGAGGCTGGGGACAGTGGGCACTGGTGGCCTCCAGGTGAGCTCTGGCACCAGCAGGAGGGGGTGGGAGGGGGGGGGGGGGGGGCTCAGGATGCCGGGAGGTGCGGGGTGGAGGGGGGGCGGGGGGCTCACAGGATGCCCAGGGAGGTGCAGCCAGTGCTGCTCGCAGCAGGGCAGACGGCCTGGCTTCTGCGTCCTGCAAGGAAACAAGGTGGCCCAGGGCTGCCCGCATCTCTCCCCAGAATGCCACCAGAGCAGCCTGCCCCTCAGGATGAGGCAGAGGAAGACCTGGGGCAGGGACAAGGGAGTATTATGCTTATCAAAATTAAAGGGCGCTTGAAAGGAAAGCTTTGCCACACCTAGACAGTGCATTAAAAAGCAGAGATATCACTTTGCTGACAAAGATCCGTGTGGCCGAAGCTACGGTTTTGCCGGCAGTCACGTACAGATGTGAGAGCTGGACTGTAAAGAAGGCGAATGCTGAAGAACTGATGCCTTTGAACTGTGGTGCTGGGAAAGACTCTTGAGAGTTCTTTGGACAGCAAAGAGATTAAACCAGTCAATCTTTTTTAATTTTTAAATTTTTTTTACAAACCAGTCAATCCTAAAGGAAATCAGTCCTGAATATTCATTGGAGGGACTGATGCTGAAGCTGAAGCTCCAGTACTTCGGCCACCTGATGGGAAGAGCCAACTCACTGGAAAAGGCTGAAGGCAAAAGGAGAAGAGTGCAGCAGAGGATGAGATCGTTAGACAGCATCACCCTCTCAGTGGACATGAATTTGAGAAAATTCAGGGAGATAGTGAAGGGCAGGGAAGCCTGGTATGCTAGTCTGTGCGGTTGCAAAGAATCAGACACGACTTAGTGACTGAACAGCAACCACATACTTACTAAAACAACTCCCTTGAAAGTAGGTCATGAAATAGTATTTCTAATTGATGTGATTTTTTGCCTCTATTATAGAAACACAAATTTGTTTCTCCTATTTTAAGGCAAGCATGATCTTGTTAATTTTTACTAATGTGCGTTATAATTTTAGGAGCACCTCACTAGTGAATACTTTTGGGAGATACCGACAGAGTTAGCCAGTGGCACCTTCGGAAGAGGCTCTGTGCATGTCAATTATGTCTCCGTAAAACTAAAACAATACAAGAATCCTCCAAGTTTTCCTGAGGCTACTTGCCCATACCCAGTCTCAGAGCTCTTTGCACGCGTTCTTGGGTAGCAGGACATGAGTGTTGCAACATTACTGAGCTGGCTCGTGAATGGAAGCAAACCTTAGTTTTCACAGCTCAGTCTTGGGAAAGGAAGAGAGGTGATGATTTAAAAACTGGGTGGTGTCTGGTTTAAGGTTCAGAAATCCTCCTTTCTGAAGCATGGCATTCCCTTGTGGAAGCTGTTCGTACTGGTATGTTTGTGTGAGTGTGTGTGTGTGTTTACACATATTGTTTTGTTTGACATTATGACATTTCCTCTGTTTACACCTCAAGAAAAGCAGAGATCAGCAGGATCAGATGCCGTTTCTCTTCTTTAAGTGTTAGCGAGGTTTGATTCCTTCCCTGAGGCCATGTCCTTCTTCCTTGCTTGGAGGAAACGCCTCAGATCAAATGTTCCTTGGTTGATGGAAGATATAAATGGAATGCAAACAAGAACAGGAATCTTGGTACGAATGCATTAACTTATTTGCATAACCACTATCAATTAAAAACTTAAAATATTTCCCAGATGTTCTTATGTGATCATATTACAAGACAGCAATTTAAAATTGCCCCAAGGTCAGCATCCTAAGCAAAAGCAACTGATCTAAGAAATACGAAGTAACACATACTGGAAACAGGTACTACATGAGGGTTACGGAGCGGCCTGGAGCACACACAGGCTGATGGGGGATTAGAAGGAAAATTGCCTGAGGGGAACTTGAGGGCTATTAGGTTGCAGTTCAAGTTCATCAAATTTAAACACCTGGTTTGATAAAGTTGTGTGGTTTCTTAAGCCTTGATATTTGCTCCAAGCAAGTGTTTCTGCACAATTTGGATCATGTTTTTCTTATGGTTGCCTGATCCATCAGCGCCCTGTGAGCTGTGGTGCCCACTTATCGTGGTGGAGACCTAAATGTGGGCCCTGAGGCTCCACAGTGAGGACCCTGAACAGAAGACCAGTAAAAGGATCTGATGGCTGCCAGGGTTACAGGCAGGGGAGAACACACAGGCAGAGCAGAGAGGATTTGGGGCATGAAACCGCTGAGTGATGCTGTGATGATGCCTAAGTGCCATTATGTGCTTTTCTGAACCCCCAAAATACATAACACCAAGAGGGAAGCTTATTTAAACTATGGGCTTGAGCTGATCCCTGTGTATCAACGTAGGTTCATCAGTCAGAGCACATGTGCCCCTCTGGTGAGGATGCTGACCATGCGGGAGGCTGTGCGTGAGCTGGGGGTGCATAGATGGGAAATCTGTGGACATTTCTCTCAGTTTCACTGTGAACTGCTCTAAAAACATGGGAATCTTTCGTAAACTGTCCTAAACTCCTAGGGTTTTCAGTTTTGGCTGTTGGGGGACCATGACGCTGACATGTCCTTGAGCCGCCACAAGGCCGCGGCGCCGCCGCTAAAGGCCCTGATCTGGACGTTTGAGCCGTCAGTGCTCTGTTGCTGCCAGTTCTCGCCTTTCTCATAAGTCCCCAGACAATCTGAATCCCCATCAGGGATCTGCTTATTATACACAGTCTTCTTTCCTTGTTCTGGTCCGTGCCAACCTTTCTATCTTGGCTTATATTATCCCAGCAACCTAAACATTAAACTTGCCCTTCTGCCTACTCAGAGTGTTTTCTGTTTCCAGAATGTTCCAGGTTTTCAATAACTTCTGCGATTTTGTCCTCAGAAGGGTCCCTCTTAACACTCTCCAAAGGATCCTTTCCCCACATCCCACTCCAGCCACTCTATACAACATTAAACTATTTTATTGTCTTTAGATAATTTATCTCCTTCAAATGTATGATGCTATTTTCTTATTCACTGTCTTCCCTCTTCCCCCTTTTAAATGTAAATTCTTCCGGAGGAAGGATTTTTGTCTGTGTTGTTTCTGCTACATTCTGGTATCTAGACTAGTCCTTGGCATGAAGCGTTTGTTGACTGGCTGGATAAATAGATAGATGAATGAATGGAGTCAAGGAAGTGTATGCTGGGTTCCAAATGACTGCCTTGTCAAGACTTTTCATTTAAAATACAGAATTATTAATAAACACATTATAACATCATGTTGCATTGATCACTGAGGAAGGCTTTCTTATCTCTCCTTGCTATTCTTTGGAACTCTGCATTCAGATGCTTATATCTTTCCTTTTCTCCTTTACTTTTCACTTCTCTTCTTTTCACAGCTATTTGTAAGGCCTCCTCCGACAGCCATTTTGCTTTTTTTTGCTTTTCTTTCCCATGGGGATGGTCCTGATTCCTGTTTCCTGTACAATGTCACGAGCCTCTGTCCATAGCTTATCAGGCACTCTATCTGTCATATCTAGTCCCTTAAATCTATTTCTCACTTCCACTGTATAATCATAAGGGATTTGATTTAGGTCATACCTGAATGGTCTAGTGGTTTTCCCTACTCTCTTCAATTTCAGTCTGAATTTGGCAATAAGGATCATGATCTGAGCCACAGTCAGCTCCCGGTCTTGTTTTTGCTGACTGTATAGAGCTTCTCCATCTTTGGCTGCAAAGAATAGAATCAGTCTGATTTTGGTGTTGACCATCTGGTGACGTCCATGTGTAGAGTCTTTTCTTGTGTTGTTGGAAGAGGGTGTTTGCTATGACCAGTGTGTTCTCTTGGTAAAACTCTATTAGCCTTTGCCCTGCCTCATTCCGTATTCCAAGGCCAAATTTGCCTGTTACTCCAGGTATTTCTTGACTAAATCACTGCAGATGGTGATTGCAGTCATGAAATTAAAAGACGCTTACTCCTTGGAAGAAAAGTTATGACCAACCTAGACAGCATATTCAAAAGCAGAGATATTACTTTGCCAACAAAGGTCCGTCTAGTCAAGGCTATGGTTTTTCCAGTGGTCATGTATGGATGTGAGAGCTGGACTGTGAAGAAAGCTGAGCGCTGAAAAATTGATGCTTTTGAACTGTGGTGCTGGAGAAGACTCTTGTGAGTCCCTTGGACTGCAAGGAGATCCAACCAGTCCATCCTAAGAGACCAGTCCTGGGTGTTCATTGGAAGGACTGATGCTGAGGCTGAAACTCCAATACTTTGGCCACCTCATGAGAAGAGTTGACTCACTGGAAAATACTCTGATGCTGGGAGGGATTGGGGGCAGGAGGAGAAGGGGACAACAGAGGATGAGATGGCTGGATGGCATCACCGACTCAATGCACATGAGTCTGGGTGAACTCCGGGAGTTGGTGATGGACAGGGAGGCCTGGTGTGCTGCGATTCATGGGGTCGCAGAGAGTCGGACACGACTGAGCGACTGAACTGACTGACTGAACATCATGTTGAGTTTTTAAAAACGCATTGCCTGTGGTTAGATACAATTGTAGTTTGGATTGTACTACTGTAGCTTTACAGACTTTTAATGCCTATTTGGTCATTAGCTCTATTTGTCATCTATTAATGTATATCTATATCTATCCATCTATCTTCATATCTATATAATATATATGCTCCCCTGTAATTTGCTCTTTGAAATGATATACTTTCATATAAAACATAGTTATGCAATCTATAAGAAAGTTGAAGATTACACTGACTTACAGCCATGAGCCCTAAACTTAAGAATCTCTGAACCAACAAAATCTCCCATGGACTAAGTACCATAGAAACAACAGCGTGGCTCTGGGCCCAGCATGCCAGCCCAGCAAGCCTTGTCCTGGCCATTCTGCAAGCAGTTGCCAGACTACGACACACAACCGGTGTTTTCTCACAGGAGAATCTGCACTGCAAGAGTCTAAGTATGCCTGAAATGTGGCCGACCCACTGCTAACAAACAAACAAACAGAAAAAGAGAAAAAGGAAGCTCAAAAATCTAACCAGTTGAGAAGAGCAATGATGTCATCACCTACATAATTTTAGTTCTCAGTGATTCTATTGCAGGTGTGAATCGGACATTGTGATAATACTCATCAAAAATAAGCAGAAGAACCTGAGGACATTGTGCTAAGCTAAATAAGCCCGGTCACAAGAAATTAACAATACTGTGTGGCGTCAGTTACCTGGCGTCTCCAGCTTCACAGAGACAGAAGGTGGAACGGTGGATGCTGGGGGCTGAGGGAGGAGTCGGTAGTCGCTGCTTCGCGGGCGTGCAGTTTCAGTTTTGCAAGATGAAGCAAGTTTTGGAGACTGTGTGCTCCAAACTGTAAATGTGCTTAACGCTGCTGAACTGTATGCTTTCCATGTATGAGACAGTAAACTTTATGTTATGTATGGTTTAGCACCGTGAAGAAAAAAGTTTTAATGAACACAAAGAGAATAACTGAAAGAGAAAGAAACATTCCTCGCATGTTATGCTTCTCTGTATTTTCACTTTCCCATAATTAGGATTACCATTTATCCCAGGTTGCTTAGGACAGTCCTGGTTCAGTCGTGTCCTTGTGCAGTTAATCATTAACAGGTCTCCCTCTCACCCTTAAAAGTGTTGTGGGTGAAAATTACTGTGCTTCTCTTGTCCAGTATGCCTTTGGTAGCAGAGGGCAGCCAGAGAACGGAAAACTAGAAAGCTAGCACCTCCCTTTACTCACTTACATCAGAAAGACCTCTGCACCTCTACCTGTTATCACGCTGGACCCTACACTCGTGTTCAGGTGGCTACCTTCCCAGGTAGGCTGTAGGCGCCTCAAGGACAGGACGTATGCCTAATTCACCCAGTGTCTCTTATCCCAGCCCAGTGCCGGGCACACATCGGGTTCCTAGCAGATGCTTGCCGAATTGCAAGATGTCCTGGTTCCGGCTGAAGACAGCCGTGAGGAGCGCCAGCCTTCATTAGTGCTGAGCCTCCAAATGAGCCTTCGTTGTGTGCTTGTTGGGGTGGTCCTGAAGGGTCTCCTTGGCTAGGTAGACAAGGAGAGGGCAAGAGCCTCAGCAGAAGCTTCTTTCTCACACGCTTCCCACTTCCAAGTGCTTTGATAGGGTGCTTGTGCTTCCTGATCACGCCAGCTTGCTTTCTCTCTTTCTCTGAAAACAAAACAAAACAAAACAAAAACTAAGAAGCGTCTTCACTTGTCCTGAAATAGCTGCTCACAGAAAGCCAATACATGCTCCGTAAAGCCTGCACATGTCCCTCTAACCTAAGTTATTTTTTTGTAAAGCCAAGCTTTGCAATTCCGCAGTGGCTCAGCGAGTCGCGCTCTCTCAGCTCAGAGGCAAGCTTCGTAAAGCAGCTCTTGGTTTCTTCTTTCAAAGGCAGCACCGTCCTCAAGGTGCGTCTCAGGCAGCCACATCCCCTCCTCGAGTGCTGCGCGTTCGTCTCCAAGCATGGGATTGAGTTACACTCCTTGTTTGAGGTTTTTTTTTTTGACTCTTCTCTGATCTCTAATGATCCGTGGCCATTTAGGGACTCAGGAGTAGTGCCTCTCTCTTCCAAGTTGCTGAAGGTCTCTGATTCCAAGAAAGAATACGGTTTCACCTGCTTCACTCCTTCTCTAGCTCCTTCTCCTCCTCCTCAGGACACTGGATTTGAGGACCTATGACCCTACAGCAGGGGGAGGAGAGCTCGGACAGGAGTGCTGCGTAAATGTCAGTGAATCAGCAGCTTCAGACTGGAATGCCTTTTAGGGATTTAAGGCTTGTTTTCATAAAATAAGCCCAACATCTGGATGGCATTTGGCTTAAGAACCACCAAGAGCTTCCCACTTATCCCCTGATCAATCTTTCCCGGTGTGCATCATTTTTTATTAGTCTTTTCCAAACAACTTTGATTTCATTATCCTCTTTAGTGTATTTTTTTTCTGTTTTATTACTTTTTATTCTTCTCTTATTATTCCCTTCTTTCTACAAATGTTCCCAACTTACTATGAGACTTAGTTCATCAAACTACAACTTTCCGGGACACATTTTTTTTCCTTTCTTGGTGATTGCCATATTCATTACTGTCTTTATTTATTTATTTTTGACACAGTTCCATGGTCGTGTCTTGTGTGTAATTGGCTGATGACTTAAAGATGAGATAATTAACTCCTGGTCTCAAGAGGGTTCTATTTAAGGAAGAAGATAAGAAAGTACATGTTAAGTGCCAAATTAATATCACCGTAGAACCACCCAGAAGATTTCAGAGTAATGCTTATCGGTGACAGTTGTGAGGAGGGGACCAGACTCAGACCCTGCAGGACAGGGTGGACATGGAGTAGCTCAGAGGAAGCCCACAGGTACAGTTTCTTGATTTAGGGAAAGGCCACTCCCAAGGCACAGAGGCTGTGAGGTAAAAGGCCAGAGAAAGGAGCCCGGAGCATGGTGCAGAGGACCGGGGCATACTGACTCCCGGGAGCATTGTCTGTGCAGCAGGGCAGCCTGGGACTGTCTCAGCAGCAACCCTGTGGTCGTCTGAGAGGACTCAGAGGCTCCTGATGGAGAGACGGTAGAAGCAGGGGCACCGCAGGAGGGAGGAATGGCTGGCAATGGCAGGACGAAAGACCTTTCCACCTGAGCCCCCGGGTGCGGGGGGGAGCTGGGGGAGCAGGCGTCACGTGTGAAGCTCCTCCAAGTCCATCACAGAGAGGCCCACATGTCAAGGAACACATTGTCGGCAAAGCCACGAGCCCCGCCTTGGACGGGACGGAGGTGGGGCTCTGCCGGGCCGTGGGCTCGCGCCGGGCTGCGCCATCGCCTCCCGGCAGCCAGCGCTTGTTCCGGCAGCCGCCACCTCCTTCCGGGGTCTTTGGCAGCAGCAGACAGGTGTAACTGGGGCCTGTGTGGGGGTGGGCGTGGACTTCCCCTCCCCAGGTGCTTCTGATCCTGGCGCTACCCTAAGCAGGCGGGTATGGTCCCCACGAAAGCAGATCCCGGAGGAAAGCTCAAGGACCACATCACTATGATCAGCCTCCCCCTTCCAAGAGAGGCTTCTCACATGCCAGGCATGGGAGGGGACACACAGGGCAGTGTCCTTTTCCTCGGGTTTCAGGGCACCGCCACCCTGCAGCCTCAGAACAGACCTTTACTGCAGCACATTCACAATGCTGAGCCCAGCAGGTGCACGCCACTGCGGAGAGCACGGTGCCCTCTTGCTGATGGGGGTTGGCCAGGCTGCGACGCCGAGAAAAGAGAGCCCTTGCCTAGTGAGTGCTTAGGAGCCGCCCACCCCGCGCCCACCCTTGCACAGCCCGCCTCCAGCCCTCACGCAGGCTAGGCAGAGAGCTTCCACCACGCTTGAGAACTTCCAGAAGATTTCTAGTCCCAAGGAAATGATGTAGCTCTTTCCAGAAGGTAAATGCTCAGGAAACTCATCCACAGAAAAGGCAGCTGCCTGACCCTCCCACAAACACCACATCTGATCTCTAATTTCCTGTCCACAAGTCCTGAGGTTTTCCCACACATCGCTGCCTCCTCCAGGCTTCACTCCGTTCCCCAGAGCTCATCTCCACCAAAGTCAGAGTTTCTCTCAAGCCGACACAGGCATTTTGCCAGAAACTCACTCGCTAATTCATTCATTCATCTACTCCCAAAGGACATATTCCATCCGCACTGAACACCACAGAGGGACCTACCACCCGAAACAATCGACTCGTCTACCTCATACGTTAAGCTGACCCCACGAGCCTTCGACGACCCTGTCCTTCCCCTCTGTTCAGCAGCAGACCCACCCCAGCCGGGGGCCAAGCTTGTGGCCCTTTGTCTCAGGGATTCTCTCCAGGGCCCCATCTCTGCTGATGAACTGCTATGCAGCCTTGGATCATTTTAGCCTCCAAGACTATCTTTCAGGTAAAACTGTCATGTCTCCTAGTAAGTGCCTGGGATTTAAGGTGTTTTGGAAGGCCTTCCTGATTTGGGGTGCTAGGAGAGTCATCAGAGGTGGGTTGACATGTTCCACTGTTTATATTATATAGGCTGCTCCTCATTATTACTGAGTTCTGTTTGACTATTGTAACATTTACTTGGCCTTAGAAATTAAATCTGCTTGGTCCTCTTGGCAAGTACTGCTAGTAAGAGCCTGCAGGTCCGTAGCCAGCACACACTGCGCCTATCGGCTTTTATGATCGAAATGTGGTTTGGTGGGGTCTGAACAAGGCAGGCTGTGCAGCCTGGAGAAAGCTGTCAGCCAGCAGGCACATCTGTGTTGAACCGTGAGCTGGGGCTCGTGGAGATCTTCTCTGACAACCAGTCTTAAACTGCCCCTTCACCTCGCCCACTGTAGGCCATGTCATTTACTTTCTTTAGAGAAATTATCATGAACTGAAATTGTTTTATTTGCCCACGAGTTTGCAGTCTCTCTCAATTACAAGGTGGGCTACCCGAGGTGAGTCACCGGAGCAACCGGGTAACAGCGGGCCTGGGCAGAGGGGACTCGACGCACCTTTATCGACATGAATAGGCACACCTTTACCCTGTGTCTTCTTTTGTCACTTTGGACCCAGGCTGTTGTTCTCAAGGGGCGCCTGCACATTTTTGAAACGTAGTGCTGTGAAGTGGAGAGGTGAGCTCACTCTAGAGTCAGCCTCAGATGGATTTTAAGATGGCTTCTGATCCCTGGGAGAAAGTTTCCCTCTTCAAAATAACGGTGAGGGAATAAAACTCTTCTCAGCTGAGGGTTCTAGGCACAAAGCCTTCCCTGTTTTGGTGTAGTTTAGAAGTTACAGATGTCCATTTGTTACCAACTGTGCCTTGGTACATTATCACTCTGAAAGAGGTAGGCAGACCCACACACAATGCTGGCATCCTGCGGAGCCGTGGGCCACCAGAACCGGTGACGCCCACCTCCAGCCCCGTCACTCTTGTGACCTGGGGGACACTATCTAAGCTCTCTAGGAATGAATCTCTCATCTGAAAATCTGAGGAGTATTAGCCCTACTTCATTAGGTCGTTTAAATGACTGAATAAGGCAAGCCGTGCAGAACGCCCAACACGCAGTGCGCACTCAGTAAGGACCAGCTCTCCCTCTTTCTGCTCCTTCTTCTTCCCCCTTCTCTCTGCTTTTTCTCCCCCTTCCTTTTCCTTCCATCCTCCTGTTCCTCCTCCTTCTTAATGATAGTCTAAATAGTTAGTACACATCCTCCCACAATACAGGAAAGCCACAGCGTATGAGCCAACGAGGGGTGTGCACAGGAGATAAGATCAATTTTTCTATTAGCTCATCCGTTTGGGCCGCCTGGTACTCAGGCCAGGCTTCCTCCCTAAAACGTGGGCACCAGGGCTAAAGCGTCTGCTGTGTGCAGAGTCGCTTCAGCTGTGCCCAGCTCTTTGCAACCCCATGGACTGTAGTCCACCAGACTCCTCTGTCCATGAGATTCTCCAGGCAAGAACACTGGAGTGGGTTGCCATGCCCTCCTCCAGGGATCTTTCTGATGCAAGGGTCAATATCTATTCAGAGCAGAAAAGACAGCAGCATCCCCCCGCTTGCCCATGACCTACACTAGTTTTCCTGTAGAGTAACCCCAGATAGCATGCATGGGGGCATGTCTCGAGATCACTGGTTGACTCACACTGAGCCTCTTGAAACCCTATGTAATAATATGAATTATCCTAAAATACTGAATAGAGATCAGGGCTGCAGAGGCCATGCTGTGCTAGCAAACCGCCTCCATGACAAGGGAAAGGTCAAAAGCAGCTCCGATGGCAAATGTTTGCCTGGCTTGTGCTCTTACCTCAAGTCTCGCTTTGTTTATCTGGAGACCACGGAGCCTTTCAAGTTCCCATTTGACAAGCGGCTGGAGGCCTGGGCGGGCGACCACACAGCTTGGCAGATGTTAGGAAACTGGTCTGAGACACATTAGTTAGAGTGTCTGAGTAGATTCCCCAGAGCCAGGGTCTGGGAGGGAAGCAGGCAAACTGCTCTTGAGACAGTTTGCCTTCTCTGCAGTCCCCGGCGCGCAGTCCCCGGCGCACAGCCCGTCATTGCCCGCTGTGGTTCCCTTCTCCGTGTGAAGCTCATGTCACTGACCACCTGCAGGACAGCAAGGCCTAGAACTATTCCACTGGTAAGCGGGCACAGCTTCACAGTCAGCATCAATATTTTGTTCTGAAAATGCTATATTGCTATATTTGTTCTGAACAATATTTTGCAGTATTTCTGGCTGGGATGAGATGTAGCACTGACCGCATTTGCTGCGTGTTTTAATTCAAGGTCTGAGTGTTACCTCTGTACTGTGGGGGAGGATGCCCGTAGCCTGCAGAACTACCGTAAATCTGAAAAGCACCACAGTTTTGTCTGGTGGAGGTGAGATCTCACGACAGTTTAACTCTTCACAGGGCACCTTCTAGGGAATATGGGGAGTATGAAGAGAAGGGAGGAGGGAAAGGCGTTAGTTTCTCAGTCGTGTCTGCCTCTTTGCTACCCCACAGACTGCAGCCCACCAGGCTCCTCTGTCCATGGAAGCGTCCAGGCAAGAATACCGAAGTGGGTTGCCATTTCCTTCTCCAGGGGATCTTCCCGACGCAGGGACTGGAGCCCGGGTCTCAATCCTGCCTGCACTGCAGGCAGATTCTTCACCATTAGAGCCGCCGCAATCTGACTCTTCACAGAGAGGCGTCTCTAAGGAATATGGGGACTACGAAGAGAAGGAGGGAGGGAAGCTGGCAGCAGCTTGACCGTGCCCGAAGTGAAGCTCAGCTGCCTTGTTTGTGATTTGGAGACAGAAACATAAGGCGATGGCACCCACCCCAGTGCTCTCGCCTGGAGAATCCCGTGGACAGAGGAGCCTGCTGGGCTGCGGTCCATGGCGCGCTGTGAGTCGGGCACGACTGAGCGCCTTCACTTTCCCTTTCCCTTGCCTGCATTGGAGAAGGAAACGGCAACCCTCTCCAGCGTTCTTGCCTGGAGAGTCCCAGGGACGGGGAGCCTGGTGGCTGCCGTCTCTGGGGTCGCACAGAGTCGGTCACGACTGAAGGCGACTCAGCAGCAGCAGCAACAAGATAGATGAGACAGAAAGGATTCTAAGTGTTGAAGTAGCTGATCTCTCTATACAGCACCTAGCCTGTGGCGGATAACCCCAGCCCTTTACCCTAAAAGAGCCCTCTATGCTGAGCTTACCAGCCCAGCAGAACCCAGGACTACCCGCGAAGAGAACAGTGAGTCACACTTGTGGGCGAGAGGAGCCCCGAGGGAGCAGGGGCCTGGGTGGAGCGCCCTCCGGCCATGTGTCTGCGGGTGGTGGCGGGCCTCGGGCTGGGATGACAGAGCCCGGCCCTTGCTTGACAGCAGGTACTGTACATGACAGAGCAGAGTCAAAGCCGAGTGAAATCAGATTGAACTTAGACCAGCCCAAACCCTGATCCCGGAAGAAGAGCTGCTCCTAGTCTGTCTGCCCTGTGCCGCGTGCACACAGAGACCCTCTGTGGGTCTCAAGACTCTCCACCCAGGACAAAGTAGAGTGAGGCCCCACAGGAGTGAGGACACTCCTCCAGCAGCTGCTGGAGTGATAAGTGACAGGCCTCCAGCAGTTGCAGTTACAGCTTGGAATTAATTCTCTTTTTTTTTTTTAAACCCATTTAAATCTGTGTAGGGGTAACCATCATGGAAGTCAAATAAATCATCGCTGGCTAATATTGCTCATTAAATCCTTCGCGCTTATTTCTGTGTTTTTATGTGTCTTTATACCACCGTTCAGAAAAATGAGACTGAAGCCATTAGGCTGTCAAAATAAATTTGGTTCAGTTTGTAATGTGCTCACAAACTTTTTGGACTTTAATATTTTCTAATTTCAATCAGAACTTGCCACAAAGCAAATGAAGTCTGGGCACTTGTGTCTTTTGTGATGAAAATGCTATGACCGGCATATAATCGTATTTAGCATCATTTCTTCCCTCTTTTCAATCAATGTTGACCCTTAGATGAGCCCCAGCCAGGTATGACTGTGTAGTATTTTACACACTGAAGATTTTATTAATAGATGTGTCTTTGCTGAAAATGTCCTGATCATTTTGACTTACTCCCCCTTCTACCACATGTTCCTTATTATCATTCTTGTAAATAAATTACACAGAGAAGTAGCAGGAATTTTGTTTTTCTTTATTCACACCTTTGACTTCCCCGATGGCTCAGAGGGTAAGGAGTCTGCCTGCAATGCGGGAGACCCGGGTTTGATCCCTGGGTTGGGAAGGTCCCCTGGAGAAGGAAATGGCAACCCACTGCAGTGTTCTTGTCTGGAAATTCCCATGGACGGAGGAGCCTGGAAGGCTATAGTTCATAGGGTTGCAAAGAGTTGGACACGACTGAGTGACTTCACTTCTTCACTTTGTTTCCAGACCTCCAGGAAAGGAATATGTTCCAGGGAAGTATGTATTACATTTAGGTGCTAGGCATTGTAAGAAACACTTTTAGGTATTAAACTCTTCGAATTTTCATAACATTGAAGTAGGTACTTTCATCTTTCCAATTTTACAGATGATAAAACAGACAATGAAGTTAAGTAACTTGTCCAAGTGTGCAAATTCTGAATGACTGTGACAGACCCCAGGACCAGGGTCAAGTTCCCGAATACTTCCACCATTGCAGATCAGGGAAAGTTTTAGCCACTATTTCTTCAAGTATTTTTTCTGGCCCTTTTTCTCTTACTGGGACCCCCATAATGGAAATGTTATTATGCTTGATGTTGTTCCAAAAGTTCCTCATGGCATCTCCACTCTTAAAGAGTCTTCTTTCATTTGCTGCTGTCTAGGAGAATCCCAGGGATGGGGGAGCCTGGTGGGCTGCCGTCTGTGGGGTCGCACAGAGTCGACACGCCGGAAGCAGCTCAGCAGCAGCAGCAGCCTGAGTTCTGTTGTTCCAGCTCGCTGATTAATTCTGCTGCCTCATCCAGCCTGCTGTTGAACCCCTCTAGTGTATTTTGCATTTCAGTTATAACTTCTTTTGGATACTCTAAAAATATTTTCCATTATTCTCTTGTGTTCAGTGAGTATCTGCAAACATTACTTTGAACTCTTTATCAGGCAGATTCTTTTCTTAAATTTTTTTAGTATTAATTTATTTATTTTAATTGGAGGCTAATTACTTTACAATATTGTATTGATTTTGCCATACATTGACATGAATCCACCACAGGTGTACATGTGTTCCCCATCCTGAACCCCCTCCCCTCTTCCCTCCCCACCCTATCCCTCTGGGTCATCCCAGTGCACCAGCCCTGAGCACCCTGTCTCATGCATCGAACCTGACTGGCGATCTGTTTCACATATGATAATATATACGTTTCAATGCCATTCTCCCACAGGCAGATTTGTATCTCTGTTTCATTTGGTTTTTTAAGTTTTGTCTTGTCATAGCTATTGGAACATAATTTTCTGTTCCTCATTTTGCCTAATTCTCTGTATTTTTTTCTTATATATTAGGTAAATCAGCTCTCTCTCCCAATCTTGAAAGTGTTATCATTTTAGGAGATGCTCTGTGCAGCTCAGAGGCACTGTCCCACCTGGGTACTGAGTCAGCACCCCCGCGTGGGCTGTGTGGACTCTCCTGCTGCGGCGGGCTGTGGCTCCTGGATGCAGCATGCTGGTGGCTGGGGTTATCTCTCTGCCAGTGGTGAGTCACGCCCAGCCAAGCTGCAAGGACAAGCCGCGCTCTCAGCAGTGCATGCCTTCTGACACTAATAAGTTAGAAAGGAATTTAAAAAATGGCACCGCCAGCAGGGCATTAGCAAAGTAATGACTCTCACCGGTGTCTCAGTCCCCAGAGGGAATCCCCAGTTTTTCCTGCCTGCACTGCCGCTGTTTCAAGATTAGTCAGGGGCCCCCTTCACCTACGGCCCGGTCTTTTTATCCCAGTGTTTCTGCACTGGGTTTCAGGTTAGTGAGTTGGTATGTGCATCCTCTAAGAGTGGCCATGCCTGGTGATTTTTTCTCTCCGACTCCTTTCAAGGTTTTTTCTTTATCCTTGGTTTTTATGGTTTGCAAATGATATCCCTTGGGGAATTTTTGTTTGCTCTTTTGTTGGCTTGTTTCCTTCATCACTTATCCTGCTTGGTGTTTTATGAGGTTCCTGAAGCTGTGGTTTGGTGTCTGACATTAATTTGGGGGAGATCTCCTTCATTATTGTTTCCAACGTGCTCTCCCCTCCTCCATCTCCTCTCCTCTGATATCCCATTACACATGCATTACGCCTTTTGCAGTTCTTGCACCATCCTTGGATATGCTATTCTGTTTTACTTTAGCTTGTATTCTCTTTTCCTCTGGTTTCGAAGGGTTCTATTGATATACCCTCTAGCACAGAGTTCTTTCTTCAGTCATGTCTGGTCTGCTAATAATCCTGTCAAAGGCTATCTTCACTTGGGTTTTGATTTTGACCGGTAGCATCTCATTTTGGTTCTCTCTTGGGATTTCCAGCTCGCTGCCTGCATCTTGTCACTCTTGCTGTCTACCGAGCCATCAGATTCCTCGGCATGTTAAGCTGGTTGCTTTAAATTTCTGATCTGATCATTCTAGCATCTCTGCCAAGTCTGGGTCTCATGCTGGGCAAGGGGAGTCTCCTATAGTCCTGGCAATTAGGTCTTTGTGTTTAGTGAGCCTGTGCCTCCGTGAACTTCACAAGCCTTCTCAGTTTTATATCTTGGTTGAGATAGGATGACTGGAGTGGGCTGGAGTTGGGTATTCACCTTCTCCAGGCCAGTTAATTCTTGATAATACCCCAGCAGGTTAAGCTCTGGTTAACTAATCTCCCTGGAGGTGAAAGTGGAAGCCGCTCAGTCCTGTTCGACTCTTTGCAACTCCATGGACTATACAGTCCATGGACTTCTCCAGGCCAGAATTCTGGAGCGGGTAGTCTTTCCTTTCTCCAGGGGATCTTCCCAACCCAGGGGTCAGACCCAGGTCTCCTGCGCTGCAGGCAGATTCTTTACCAGCTGAGGCATAAGAGAAGCCCAAGAATACTGGAGTGGATAGCCTATCTCTTCTCCAGTGGGTCTTTCTGACCCAGGAATCGAGCCAGGGTCTCCTGCATTGCAGGTGGATTCTTTACCAACTGACCTATCAGGGAAGCTTCATTCCTGGAGGTGAGGCTTTATTAAAAAGAACAAAGTGCTCTGGTGTATTCCAAAAATGGCTCATTTTCCCCTTTCTTCTGCCAGAAGCATGAGGAGACTTTTCTCTGATTTACGATGGGAACTTGGTCAAGCTCCTGGAGGTAAATCTCACAGTGTTATGGGAGTTCTCCTATGTCTGGGTACTCCAGGAGTTTTTAGCTCGCAGGCTCGTCTGCACTGAGCCTGTAGCAATTCATCATCTACAGTTAGATTTTCCTAGCCCATCACTGGTTCCCAAGGCCGTTGCCTCTTGCGAGTCTCGGCTTTCGTCAGCTGTGTCTCTGTATCGGGCTGCTTGTCTCTCCAGCCCTAGGAGCAGTGATTTGCCCCGTGTCCTTCCCTCTTTTATGGATTAAGAAGAGTTGTTGATTTTTCAGTCTATTTAGCTTCCCCTCCCTTCCCATTATTGCTTTGGCAAATACTTGAGGGAAACCCACCAAGTGTCGAGCTTACTCAGTGTGGTTTTCCTCTCTCAGGCATTTTTGCCCTTAATTCATAGCCATGCTGGTATCTATTCAACATTCTCAAGAACTGTTTATTTTGCATTATATCTGGATTTTAAAATTTTTCTTGGCAGAAGTGTTGGTCTACTTCAAGCTACTCTATTTTGGTCAGACCTAGAAACCCCTTCACATTTTTACTTTATGAGAGACAGGCTAACACATAGCCACAGCTCTAGAAATAGGGAGGTCTGTGACCCATTTTTGGCTCTGTTACTCACTAATTTTGAGAACTTGAACCTGTTTCTTAACCTCTTAGTGACCAAATTTATAAAGTCATATTTTTTAATGGAGCTTACTTTTTAATGGAGAAAAATAATTAATAAGAATAAAATATAATTACTGATGGTATGAAAAATTA
Organism: Nanger dama; assembly: GCA_917880005.1. NCBI lineage: Eukaryota > Metazoa > Chordata > Mammalia > Artiodactyla > Bovidae > Nanger > Nanger dama. The sequence continues at coordinate 744,801 of CAKJTW010000028.1, read as the reverse complement.
TAATTATATATCATTACCATATAGATATCATTTAATGATACGGGACTAGATAGCATCTTTTATGGAAACAGGATAAAGAAGCAAAGCTATTCTAAAATAAAGTTCTGAGTAATTATATCAACATTTTAAAATTGGGTAGAGAAAGAAATTTGAGAATAAATAGTAGGTGAAAAATTGTGCGTATGTTTCATCACAAAAGATGGGCGAGGAGAATGTTGTGAGCATAAAGAGGGAGAGAGCACCATCGAATGCCACTGTGGTATCAAGGAGGATGAGGGCAAGATGCTGATCCCTGGGCTTGATACGTGAAAATCGTCGGAAACTTTAACAAGAGCTACTTCAATAGACTTTTGTAGACAAAACCAGAGAGAGGTGAGCTGAAAAATAAAGCAGAGGTTTAAACAAGATGGACAGCCTGTTTAGACAACTTTGTCAAGAAGTTTAGTTTGAAGAGCGGGCAGGACGTGGAATTAAGCTTATAAAATCTCGGTAGAGGGCTTTTTAAGATCCACCCCTTTTCATCTCATGTAGAACTCAGCCTTGGTACTGGTTTGTCTCTCCCTCATCTTTCTCAACAAGCCCTTGTATTTTTGCCCATTCACAAGGCTTTCCTTTCTCCTTTCCTTTGCTTTGTGGTGCAAGCAGTAGTTAGCCTTTGTTTCTAACTGAGGGTGAGTTCTCTTTCATATTTTTAATTACTGTTTCAGATTATGGTTACATTAGATAAACTAATTGGTAGTTAGTACCTTGAATTTATTTAAACTTTTCAAAATAGCACAATCGTTTGTCCTAAAACAGTAACTATTAAATTGCAGAGTTCCTATAGCAGGTTTAAAAGATAGATTGCGGCAAAGTATAGGGTAGAGTAGAAAATTCACAGGATTCTGAGCCAGAAAACCTTGAGTTCATGTCCAACCGCTGTATGTCAGCTTCAGCAATTGATTAGTTTTAATTTTATAGATTTTATATATAGAGAGATATACAGATTTATCCATATAGAGAGGTTATAAATAAACTATCTCTCTTTATATGTAAAATATATAATTTCAACATATCCATAATCACTCACTCTTTAATTATGTATCTATATATGTATATGTGTGCACACCTATGTGTATATCTACAATTTATAATTTCTCCTTAGAGACCTAGTGAGATGCCTTGATGAGATACTCAAATGCTTGCCATACAAAAAGCAGTAGTTCCTTTTTTCTTTTTTCCTCAGCTCTCCATTCTTTTAAATAACCAGCAACTTTTAAGAAGGTATATCCATCTTTTTCCTTTTCCAAGTTTTTCTTGTTATTGACATTATCCCTTGCTATTGTCTTTCCCATCTCCTAGGTATCATTCATTTTAGTACAATCAATTTGAAAACTTTACTTTGCAACATCTTGGGTCACAGACTAGACTGTTTTTGACACTCATTCTCTCCTTTCATTTCACAGGCTATTTATTGAGCCATAGTTCCAAAAACTGTTCCTTTATCAATACTGCTAAAATTATGTCAGGAAACATTTAATAGAACCAGCTTTCCTTCCCCACACTCACCTAACTCCTACTTCTCTCCCCTAATTTCCATCCTATCTCTGCCAAGTCACTCTGTATTTACATACTATTGTCTGAATCCCTTGCTGCTTGGTCTTCATTTTTTAGAATTAGAATATACTGCCTTCTCTCAAGTCCTGTCCTCAGGGCTGGCTACATAACTTACAGAGCTGGGAAAAATAAAAACAGGGGCCCCTTATTCAGAAAAGAAGAAAAGGAGTACAGTTGAAAATGAAAAACTATAAAGTAGTTTATTACTTATCGACTGCAACGGGGCAGGAGTGACACATTTGCTCACAGCGTGACACAGCGTCACACGACCTAAAAGAAGCGGGGCCTGCGGGCGGCGCCTCCATGCCCTCTGCCACAGCACTGCTGCTCTTCCCTCCGCCGCCGCCACCAGCCCGGGCCCAGGCCCCCGAAACAGCAGCCCCTTCGGGACCCGCAGTGCCCCACGCACCCCAGGCACGCGCGTGCTGGGCAGCCAAGCCGAGGCTGGCAGGTGTGTGTGCAGTGGCGCTGCTGGGCGCATTCACCCTGCTCCTGCACGTGCCCAGGGCACGCCAGACTTCACTACAAAGTGTGGTCCAAAGGTGAGGTTCTTGGGAATTTTGAGATGGCCTCAGAAGAACAGCAACCAAACGTGGGGCCTCCTGGAGAAGGAGGCCCAGGTGACGGGACCGCCTGCTTGTCCGTGAGGCTGGCCCTGCCTGGGGCGTCTGCTCCTCTGCTGTGGGCTCCCTTGAGGTTAGGGGGAATCTAGCGAAGACTGGTCAGTTGGCTGAGGCCCGCTGGAGCGGCTCTCTAAAATACCAGCCTCCAGCGAGACGAAGGCGACCGATGATGGCTGGGTTCTTTCTGGTGCCTCCAGCTCTCTCTGTATTCTACAGGTAGTCCATCCAGTTAGGGGTTTCTAAAAAAAAAAAAAAAGAAAGAAATGGTGGGATCTCGCAGGACTCTGAGTCTGGGCTCAGGGGGCCGCCCTGTCACTGCAAATATCCAGGTCTTGGCGTGTTCTCCGCAGTCCCCGTCTGACTGACTGTATTGCCAAATCCTCTCGCCTGTGAGTAATCAGCTAAGAGATCTGGTTCTGCTTGGAATGCAGATTCCTGGGGCTAATGAACACGTGCAAGGCCGCTAGATCCCTGTAGGAATGGCAGTTCCTCCTCACCCTGCCAGATGGGACGCAGGAGGACTCATCCTGCGAGCCCTCACTGGGGGTGTGAGGGAGGAGGGCGTGCTTTGGAGTCACATTAGCTCGGGGTCCACCACTTATTAATTATGACTTTGGCCAAAACGCTCAGCTTCTTTAAGCCATGTTTCTTTGCCATTTGCAAGATGTGAATAATAATGTTTTCCTTTTGGCCCCATATGACGGTTAGCCTTAATGCAGCAGTTTCTGGCAGGGAGGCTGGCATGCGGACGGGAACTGATAAATGGCAGCTGCTATTTTTTCATTCAAAGAAATAAACAAGTGATCACAGGAATGTGAAGAATCGCATTGTCTCATCTTCACACTTTATTTTTTTCCTCACACATGGACACCGAGTTCCATAGTCTCCATATTGTAACTACTAAAAATATTTTGTCTGTTTTCTTTTCATTGTAGGAAGTGAAGAGAATTAAAGAGACAAGGGTTAAGAATTTAATTAGGAATTAAAGAGACAAGGGTTCAAAAGAAAGGAGAGTTCTTCCACTAAAAACCATGTGAGAAATAGGGATTTAGGAGAAACCCTCCTTGGAGTCCAATGTAATAGTGTTCATAAGTAATGGTCAGAAGTTCTCTTGCCAAATGAGAAGTTGTTGAGGCATGCTGAACTATCAGAGAAAAGTGTGAAATGGAAACTAGAAAGGATTATTCATTGCCCTGTCCAGTGACCTTCTGGTTTACCGCTAGCTTTGAGCTATTTTAGAACTGTGAGAAACTGCTAATAATGCAAATGATTCTTGTGTCTAGAAATGCAGATTAACTGTGTTCAGTGGAATGCAGTTATTGTCCTATCAATATGCTCATTTGTATATAAGTTAATTTTAACGTCTCTTGTCTGCTTTTGAATGAACAGTGCTTGAAGTTCACCTTTGAACCAGTTGAAAGAAACATCTCACACATACTCACTGCATTATTATTATTCAAACAGTACTGTAATTACAGAGGCCTCCCTGGTGGTGCAGATGGTAAAGAATCTGCCTGCAATGCAGGAGACCCGGTTCAGTTCCTGGGTCAGGAAGATCCCCTGGAGGAGGGCATGGCAACCCACCCCAGTATTCTTGCCTGGAGAATCCCTATGGACAGAGGGCTACAAACCATGAGATCACAGAGAGTAAGAACACTTGTCAAGTACTAAATAATACAATCTTGACAAGTGTTCTTCTTATATCTGTATGAGAGACATGGTTACAGCCTCTATAAAAGGATCTTTGTACAGTTTGGACCTCGTTCACTGGGGCGCCCAGTAGACTCATCAGACAGAGGCAGGTAGAATGCCTCTGGGCTGCCCTGGGTTTGAATCCCGTTCCCATTCAGTGGTTGGAGAGCACCTCAGTGCTTCTTGGATGCATGGAAGGATTTCTTGCCCAAGCATGAACATGGAATGTCCGCCTTCCCCTCCCAGCCTGCTGAGGCTCCCTGCTGCCCTTCCTGTCCCCTGCTGCCCTACTCGTGGAAGGAGTGAGAGGAGAGAGAAAAGGATGCCGTCCATCCCTCAGTTCACCCGGCTCTTTGATGCCACAGGAGCTAACCGAGGTCACTGCACACACATCCACGAGGACACCCATGATACTCACCAAAGGCTGTTGGCACATCACTGGGGTGGGGTAGGTGGAAGGTGGGTTAGTGATACAGGCCCCCAGCCGAACACACGGCCCCACTGAGTCCTCTTGACGATATACAGGTGCGGACTGCTCTCCATCGCCGTTAATACTGAGCTCAGAGGAAGAGCAGGGCCATGTCCCCAGCCTTCCTCAGCAAGAGGATGGGGTCCCAGGGCGGGTGGCTGCTCTCCCCCTACCGAGAGATCCAGGGCCAGGGACTACTCCCCCACTGATGTACTCAGGACCAAGCTACCTCCAAACCTTCATGTTGCACCTTTTTTGCCATACAAAGATTCTTGCCTCTTGCCTTCCCTGTAAAAAAGTGGGAAATTTCTGGTCCTATTAGGTCTGTTTAACACAACCTCTCAGCTCCCAGGCTCACACACAGCTAGATGAAGTTCAAAGCAGGAGGGAGCAGGGGGTGCGGGCTGGCTGAACCAGGCCTGCTCACACACGGCTATGTGAAGTTCAGAGCAGGAGGGAACAGGGGTGCGGGCTGGCTGAGCCAGGCCCAGGGTTCATTCCTCACTGTGGACCAGCTGCTGAATGCTTGTGCGGCAGTTTTCCTGTCATTTCCCCTCGACGGAAGTCAGCGCAAGATCTCAGCTATTGCAAAACCAGGTTACCTTAGAAGGTGGAGAGGAAGGGGCCTTTGATGGTGGAGGTGCTTATTAAGCTCGTCTCAACCTCCCTCCAGCAACCAGAGAGCCCTCAAAGCCTGGGCACGCACCACGTCCCGCTGGGAGCCGCCCTCTTCCTTCCCAGAGCCTGAGTCCCCGGCGTGCTCTAAGCCCAGACCTCACCGTGGCATGGACAGAGGACGCCTCTCTCCTTCATGTTCCTTTCGGAAGAAACAGATGCGCTTGCAAAGAATAAATTCTTGGTCATGAGAAGCAGAGCTCATTCTCCGCAGAAGGTATTTAGTATGAGGACTAATGGAGTTTCTGAGACTGGATGGAAACATTTCTTGGATTGAAATTTCCTTCACAGGAGGGGGCAGACTCTATGGTAGCCACTGAGACACATGCCCAGGAGAGAGCCTGGGGCTGCCCCAGCATCTGTGCTGCCCCTGGCGGGTCCTGGAGGGGTCCCCGGTCCTTGGTGCGTGGAGGAGGATCCCTCAACCACAGCTGTGGGTTCTGGGCTCTCACAGTTTTCCTAGCCTGTCTCTGCCGCTTATCTGACTCTTTCTACTCTACCCCCAACTCACATACAAGCACTGGAGCCTGCGTGAATGTGGCACTTCTCTTTTCTCGGTTCAGGGGTGAGCCAGCTACAGGATTTTTCGTGTGGGAGACCTAGAAGTCACACGGTTAACACCAGGCGTCGGGAAGAGAACCACAGAAAGGGGACAGCAGGCAGCAGCCGGGCTTATTCCGCTGGAGCGGCCAGCCCCAGGCCCGCACTCGGCCCAGCCCTTTCCGTCGCAGCTCGCCCTGTGGGCATCCATTGCCAGAGCTGACGCAGAACCGCAAGGCTGGCACAGCAACACCCCCAGCCAGCCACAAGCTCCAAGTTTTCCTCACTTGGGGAGAGTCCAGCTGAGCTGCACCGTAAGCCAAGGGAACGGGGTGATACACTTGAATGGAAACTCGAGGTCCTGCTGTGAAGCCTGCCCCAGAGAGCTCGGCGCACTGCTGGGGTCTCCCCAGTGGCTCTTCTGGGCGAGTTGCAGCCGCGCTTTTTCACTCACACTTAAGTTCATTTTTATTCCCTTATCAGTTTATTTATCTACGCTTAACATCGTATCCTGCCATGTATGTGCCTGGGGCCTTTCTAAGCGGTTTGGAAAAGCTAGCTCAGTGGATCTCCCTGTACCCACTTGCACGGGTGCCGCCCTCGTCCTTCCTAAGGTCTGAGGAACCTGTGGCACCCACAGGTTGAAGGCCCTGCTGGACTAGTGCCGGCGCACAGCTGGTTCCCATGCCCGCGCTCTCGAGGGCCCTGCCAGCCCCTCCCTCTCTGCCCCCAGCCCCGCTCAGCGGGCCCCGCTCATCCCTGTTCTCTGTATTCCCTCCATAAACTCTCCTTTCTCTGCCCAGAGGCCCACTAATTCCTTTGACTCATTGTGCGGATGACAGGCCCTGTGTTCAAGCTGGGAACCCCACTCTGAGCTGTTCTGACAGTTGATGGCTGGTGAGCTCAGTGTCCAGAGGAAACACAGATGCGTGCTCAGCTGTCACCATCCCCTGAGGCACATTCAGCCCTGTAGGCAGCCCATGGACACCTTCATTAAAATTAGATCAAGGCATCCTTTGCCACTGTCGTGATTTTTTTTTTTTTTGCTGTTGAGTTGTATCAGTTCTTTATATATTGTGGATATTCACCCCTTATCAGATCTATGATTTGCGAACATTTCTCCCTTTCTGTAAGTTGCCTTTTCATTTCACTGATTGTTTCCTTTGCTGTGCAGAAGCCTTTCAGCTCCGTGTAGGCCCACCTGTCTATGTATTTATTTTCTTGTGCTTTAGGTGTCATATCAAAAAAATCATTGCTAAAACCCTTGTCAAGGAGTTTTCCCCTTATGTTTTTTTCTGGGAGTTTTATGGTTTCAGGCCTGGCATTTAAGTTTTTAATTCATTTTGAGTTAATCTTTATGAGAAGATATTTTCCAAAGAAGATATTCAAATGGCCGACAGGTACATGAAAAGGTGCTTGACATTACTGATTTTCAAGAAAAAACAAGTCTAAACCATAATAAGATATCACCTCACATCTGTTAGAAGGGGTTTTATCAAAAGATAAGAAATAAATACTAGTGAGGATATGGAGAAAAGGGAACCCTTGTGCACTGTTGGTGGAATGTAAATCGGTGCAGCCCCTACAGAAAGCAGTATGGAGGCTCCTCGAAAGGTTGAAAACAGAACCACCATCAGTTCAGTTCAGTTCAGTCCAGTTCAGTCGCTCAATCGTGTCCGACTCTTTGCGACCCCATGAATCGCAGCACGCCAGGCCTCCCTGTCCATCACGATCTCCTGGAGTTCACTCAGACTCACGTCCATCACATCAGTGATGCCATCCAGCCATCTCATCCTCAGTCGTCCCCTTCTCCTCCTGCCCCCAATCCCTCCCAGCACCCGAGTCTTTTCCAATGAGTCAGCTCTTCGCATGAGGTGGCCAAAGTACTGAAGTTTCAGCTTCAGCATCATTTCTTCCAAAGACATCCCAGGGCTGATCTCCTCTATAATGGACTGGTTGGACCACCATATGATCCAACAATTCCATTCTGGGTATATATATACCTGATGGAAATAAAATCACTGTGTCAAAGAGATATCTGCAGCCATGCGTTCACTGCAGCGTTATTTACAGTAGCCAAGGCATGGAAACAATGTGAATGTCCACTGACAGATGAGCGGATAAAGCCACAAAAAGAAGGGAATCCTGCCATTGGCAGCAGCAGAGATGGGCCCTGAGGACACTGTGTGAAGTGAAACAAGTCAGACACAGACACACGCACCACGTGGTCTCACTTGTAGGTGGAATTAAAAAAAAAAGTTAAACTCATAGAACAGAGATCCAATTGATGGTAACCAGAGGTGGGGGATGCGGTGTGGGAGAATCAGATGAAGATGGTCAAAAGGCACAAGCATTCCGTCATAAGATCAATAAATACTGGAGACATAACTTAAAACACGACGGCTGCAGGTAACACTGTTGCGTGGTGAACCTGGGGCTTCCTGGAGGGGCTGGGTCCCCCTGGACCTGGGCTCCCTGGTGGTGAGGAATCTGCCTGCGGTGCAAGAGATGCAGGCTTGAGTCTTGGGCTGGGAAGACCCCCTGGAGAAGGAAATGGCGACCCACTCTGATATTCTTGCCCGGAAACCCCATGGACAGAGGCATCTGGCAGGCTGCAGTCCACGGGGCACAAAAGAGTCAGAGAGGACTTAGTGCCTAAACAGCAACAATGGTGTATTTGAAAGCTGCTGAGAGAATAGAGCCCAATAGTTCTCATTACAAGGGAAAAAATATATATATGTATATTTTTGTAAATCTATGAGGTGATGGAGATTAACTAAATTATTGTGGCAATCATTTTGCAATATATATGGCATTATGTTATACACCTTAAACTCACATAAGACTGGGTGTCAATCACACCTCAGTAAAACTGAGAGGAGGGGTGAGAAGTCGCCACCACCAAGATGCCCCTTGCCCAGACACGAGCACCCGTGGAAGCCGCCGTCCACGGGAAAGCGTGTGTTTCAATAGGCATCTACAACACTCTCAGTGTGAGCTCTGTTCTGTGCTCAACCTCCACTGCCAGGTGTGGCGACGCCAGGAAAAGACGCGGAGTCAGAGGGGCTCATCCATACCCAGAAGGGCAGCAAGACTCTCCACTGGAGGCTGAGGGCCGGAGGCGGAGTGGGAGTGAGCCAAGGGCGCTTATGGGGAGGGAGGCCACAGCAGCGGCCACGGCAGGCGAGGAGAGGGCCAGGGCTCTGCCCTGGGCAACTCGACTGTTCCCTCATCTCAGCCACCAGCGAGCACTCTTCACTCTCCCACACAAGGGCTTGAGGAGGTGAAGATCAGTAAGCAGCCTCTTGATGTGAATATGGCCATGTGAAGACTCTTCATGACAGAGTCCACCGGGTTCAGGGCACAGGTTTCAATCCCTGGGCCACTAAAGAAGAATGTTTCTAGAGTTGGGCCTGAAACTGGAAGGAGAGGTCTATCTGTCTCCAAAATCGCCAAGGTACTCTGCCTTCCAGTCTTTCAGGATGTGCTGGTTTCAAAAGTAAACACACTAGACCCTTTCAAGCTTTTAAAGCAATGTTAGCTGTTTCCTGTCGAGAGTGCTGACCGCCACCACCCTTCACCACACGCTCTCCATCCCTAAACACCTGGCTAGAATGACTTAGAGAACCCCCAGAGAGCTGTACCCTGGAAACCCACAACCCCGGGTACCGCAGGAGCATCCCCCGGCGGTCAGAGGAAGACATCTCTCTCCCGCTGAGAGGGGCTGGTGCTGGGGGGCACACGCAAGACTGGAGGGGAGAGGGGGGAGGCACAGCCCCTCCTGGGGGCGGCTTTCTTCTCTGGCCGAAGGGCTTTAACTGGTCCTTTTAGGACCTGGACCTACAGTCTAGTGCGGCTCCCCTCTCCCCTCTGCTCACACTCTTTCTCTCTAAGCTCTCTTCATGCCAGTTCCTATGCCTTGTGTGTGTCAGTCACTCAGTTGTGTCTGACTCTTTGCGACCCCATGGACTGTAGCCCGCCAGGCTTCTCTGCGTCCATGGGATTCCCCAGGCAAGCATACTGGAGCGGGTTGCCGTGGGTTGCCACGCCCTTCTCCAGGGGATCTCTCCGACCCCAGGGACTGAGCCCAGGTCTCATGCACTGCAGGCAGGCTCTGCATCACCTGACTCACCAGGAAAGCCCTTGGCTCCCAGGCCTTAGAGCACTTAAAAATCTGGACATCTTTCATCTCCCGTCATCGCTGGCTCTCTCCTCTGTCTCTCACATGAGAGGGGAAGGTGGGTTACCACACTCATTCCTTTCTTCACGATATTTCTCTTTAGTGATGAGCGCATGCAAGAATTGCACAGGGGGATTCTGACACCAACACAGACAACTGCAGGGAAACACGAGGATCTAACGGCTCAAGCTCTTATTTCACGTTGCCTGATGCTCAGTTCAGAAAAAAATCTACAGCTATAAAGACACACAAGATTACCTGCTATACTCCTCCCAACCCCCATGTTTACAGAGGAAGAGATAAGACTGAGACCAGAGAAAGGACCCCATCCCCCCCAACACTGCTCCATTACGGTCTGAATTGTGTCCCTCCCTCCAAAACTCGTGTTGAAATCCTAACCCCCAGTACTTCAGAATGTAACCTTATTTGGAGACAGAGTCTTTACAGAGGCAGTTAAGTTAAAAGAGTTCATGAGGATGGACCCTAACCCAGTACACCCGGCGCCCTCACGAGAAGGTGAAATTCGGACCCTGACGGCACAGGGGCAGACCATGCGAAGAGCAGGGAGAAAACGCCCTCCTTCACCAAGGAGAGCGGCCTCAGAAGAGACAGAACTGCCACCGCCGTGATCTCAGGCTTCCAGGAAAGTGAGGAAGCGAAGTTCTGGCGTCTGTGTCTCCCAGTCCGTGCCACGGTGCTGGGGCAGCCCCGGCTCACTCAGGCACCCCACGTTACTCAGCAGGAGGTGGCAGGTGGGGATGGCCCAGCGCTCTGCTCTGCCCGCCCAGAGGTTTCTGCCTGCTCAGTCTCACTCTCCACTCTCCTGAGCTTCTCTCCTCTTCCAGGGGGAGCACCTGGCGTTTAGATAGATAGATATAGATACAGATATAGATATATGTTTGGATGCTGAAAGCTGAGTGTGTAGTTATTCAGGGAAAGAAAAGTTCATTAGAACCAGTTGGAAGAGACCCTATGAAAAATTCAGGAAGTGTCTGGAGATCAGGGTTAGGCAATAGACTAGAGAATCTGGCCTCCCAGGTAAGGATCTCCCACTTTATTGTATGAAAAAAGGATGCCCTGAAAGATTGTGGACAGCCAGTGACATGGTCAGATTTAGTCTCGACGGTTTGCTCTGGCAAGAGAGCACACCTGGATTGCCGGATGGGGATCAGCTCAGGAAACCACAGGGAGCCCACACCAATGGCTGCCGTGAAGAACGCTGGTGTTCTGCAGGCCTGGCCATATGCCACAGGAAGGAGAGCAAGCTTTAATGACTGCCTGTGGCCCTTCCACTTCTCTGATGCCCCCAGAACTCCAAGGGGAGAGGTCTGAAGGAGGGCAAGTGTGTTTTGAAGCCACTTAGGGCAGGAGGGGGAGCCCAACCTCAGGGGCTATTTAATAACGCTCAAATTAAAACACAAAGCTGTTTGCAAAGTTTGAAGAGCATATGGCCCAACAACCCTCCTTATGGGTATTTACCCAGAGGAAATGGAAACAGGGTGTTGAAAGGATGCTGCACTACTGTGTCTATCGCACCAATATTTATAGCAGCCAGGATGCAAACTCGTCCATCGACGGATGAACGGACAAAGAAGATGCGAGAACGTGTCTATGTATAATCTCTTGAAGGCATTTTGCTAAGTGAGATAATCATACAGAGAAGGACGAACACTGTATAGTAGTCACTTATATGTGTAATCTAAAAAGCTAAACTTACAGAAAGGGAGAGTCTGAGGATGATACTTACCAGGAGCTTGAGTATGGGCACTGAGATGTTGCTGAAAGATACAGATATGCAGCTAAAGATAATTACCTCCTGGAGAATGGAATACAGAGCATAGTGATTATAGACAACAAAACACTTTATTATACACTTTAAATATGAAACTAGATCATAATTGTTCCCACCCCAAAATAGGAATTATAATTGTGTGACATGATTGAGGCATTATCTAATCTATGGTGATAATCATATTACATTGTATAAATGTATCAAATCAACACACTGTGCAACTTAACCTACAATATAATATATCAATTAATCTCAATAGAAAGACAGAAGTCTGAAGAGCAGCTGAGCCCATTTGACAGCAGTCCTGTGCAAAATGCATAGAGATGCTGCAGAAACTGTAAGGGAACAGCGGCTTCCTGTTGATAAGAGTCCAACCGATCAAATCCACGTTATTTACATTTGTTTGGCCCAGTGAACTTTTAGCTCCCAAGAGCTATCAAGACACAGAAATAACTGTTAGTGACATGGTTTCGTTTGAACCATGTTCCAAGTTCTCAAGCTAAGAGGTGACTATGGGAAAGGCCTAGGAGGAGGTATTAAAGAGCCTGAGAAGCTTGGAAGTAGATGGGAGCGGCAGCAGACAGCAGTGCATTCACAGCAAGATCACAAAAACTGGCGGGCTTTCCTGCTTTTCAATAATGTGATAACATTCCTATAAATGTAATTCATAGCCAGGCTGCTGGCAAAGCTGGGAAGCTGAGCCTGTGGGTTTTCCAGAAGAACCCACACGCTCCAGCCGGGAATTGAGCTTATGTTTCATGCTTGAGGTTGCTGTTCTCAGATTTCAAAGCTGTGATATAGTAGGCACCAAGCCGGTTACTAACCCTGTGAATCAGGAAGGAGTCTAGAGAATTTCCACATCCAGAAGCGTGCAGACGCAGGTGATGCTCTGTGAGTTTTGTGTCTGCTGAAGTGACATCGTCATGGGAGGATGCGGGACCTGGTGTATAGGACTGTAGGAAACAGAAGCTGCCAGGCCCTGCTGCTGGTGTTTGCGTTCATTCACAGACAGAAATGGAAGTGGGGAGTCGCTCTGCAAATGAGATGAAGCGGAAAGAGCAAACCTCATCTTGTATTTTACTAAGGCAACACTGTGATTCCAAATTAGTAAGGAAACTGAAGTTTGTGGCTGACATAAAGGATCAGATCTAGTCTGGGACTGAGGGAAGGAAGGCCTCCTCAGGCTGTAACGTGTACTTAAGGCCTACAGATCTAGACGGACATAGGAGTCTGGGGGAGCGTTTGCCAGGCGCAGGAGCTGCACACGCGAAGGCCCTGAAGCAGAAAGCAGTTCGGCTGGTTTCAGAAGGGAGAAGCCTGTCGCGGCTGAAGCTTAGAGAGTGAGAGCGCCAGGGCAGAGGCTGCCGCTGAAAATCGGTCTAGACCCTCACCACTCAGGGCTCTCTGCCACGATGTGGGCACGTCATAGACACTGGTGAAGGAGGACTGTCTCTTCAGAGGCCGCAGAGTGCTGGGAGAGCCCTAGCAGGCTTAAGGATGGGGCCGCTAGACGTGGACGCTCTCTCCTCTTTAGGGCTCAGCTTCGCCCCCATCAGGGATGTGCCGTGCTCGCTGGCCTTCAGTGGGCAGACTGGGTGGCCGACCTCCAGCCACCTACTCACCCCCCGTGCAGCCCAGATCCACTCTGACCCGGAGAGAACAGTGTCCTCACATATTTTCCCTTCTCTTCTTTTCTCCCTCGGTTTTTCTCTTCCTCTTGCCCCTCTATCTCAGTTTCTCCTTCTTTTTTAACACCTCTATTGAGACAGTATTCACAAAACATAAGCCGCACGTATGGCTCTATACATACGCTCAGGGAGCCATCGCTGCAGCGAGCTTGACGGACACACGCATCACCCCCAGCAAAGTTTCCTCCGGCCCGTTTGTAACTCACCCCCTGCTCTGCCTCGTGCCCCAGCAATTCCTTTCTCATTAGTGACTGTTTGCCGTTCCTGGATTTTCTAAGCATGGGATGCTACGCTGGGTGCTGTTCCTGACCTGGCTTCCGTCATTCAGTGTGATCTTCTGAGATTCGCCCACAGTGCCAGGAGTGGCGGCTCACGCTCTTACTGCTGAGCGGATCTCTGCATGGATGCAGGAGCAGCGGCATCTCTGCATGGATGCAGGGTGGCGGCTCACCTCTTACTGCTGAGCGGATCTCTGCATGGATGCAGGAGCAGGCGGCATCTCTGCATGGATGCAGGAGCAGCGGCTCACGCTCTTACTGCTGAGCGGATCTCTGCTGGAGCGGAGGGGGGTCTCTGCATGGATGCAGGAGCAGCGGCTCACGCTCCTCTTACCGCTGAGCGGATCTCTGCATGGATGCAGGAGTGGCGGCATCTCTGCAAGGATACAGGAGCAGCGGCTCACGCTCTTACTGCTGAGCGGATCTCTGGTGATGCAGGAGCAGCGGCTCATGCTCCTCTTGGCCGCAGGAGCGGATCTCTGCATGGATGCAGGAGCGGCGGCATCTCTGCATGGATGCAGGAGCAGCGGCTCACGCTCCTCTTACCGCTGGCGGATCTCTGCATGGATGCAGGAGCAGGCGGCTCATGCTCCTCTTACCGCTGAGCGGATCTCTGATGGATGCAGGAGCAGCGGCTCACGCTCCTCTTACCGCTGAGCGGATCTCTGCGTGGATGCAGGAGCGGCGGCATCTCTGCATGGATGCAGGAGCGGCGGCATCTCTGCATGGATGCAGGAGCGGCGGCATCTCTGCATGGATGCAGGAGCAGCGGCTCATGCTCCTCTTACCGCTGAGCGGATCTCTGGATGCAGGAGTGGCGGCTCACGCTCCTCTTACCGCTGAGCGGATCTCTGCGTGGATGCACTGCCACATGCGTGTCCACTGACGTGCTGACGGGCACTAGGGTTGTCGTCGGGTTTTCCCCCTTACAAATAAAGCTGTATGAGCGATCATGTGCCAGGTCTTTTTATGGACACAGGTTTTCATTTCTTCTGGGTGAATATCTAGGAATGAAATGGCTGGATCATTTGGTAGGTATATGTTTAATTTCCTATTTTTTTAAGAAACTGACAAACTGCTTTCCAAAGTGGTTGAATCATTCCACGTCCTCCCCCCGCTACCTGCAGTGTCTGAAAGTCCCGTTCTCTCGACATCCTCACCACCGTTTGGTATGGACACTCTTCTTAAATGAGCCATTCTAATAGACTTGAAGAGTCATCTCACTGTGGGTTTAATTTGCAGTTTTTAAATAGCAAATGATGTTGAGCATCTTTTCTTGCCTCATCTGCTCCTGGGTGAAGCGCCTCTTCAAATATTTCACCTGCTCTTTTACTGAGCTGTTTGCTTTTCCAGGATTAGCTTCTGAGAGTCCGTTGTATGCCAGCTGCAAGTCCTTGATCGGTTATCAGCTCCACAATTATTTTCACCCAGTAGTGGTTTATCTTTTTTTTTTTTTTTTACTTGTCACAGCATCTTTCAAATACGTGTTTGTAATATTTATGAAATCCAACTCATTAGTTTAAATAAAAAAATAGCCTACCCTTTTGGTGTCAGAGCTAAGGAATATTTGCCTAACACAAGATCACAAAGATTTTCTTCTTATATAGACATTTTATCATTTAGACTTTACACTTAGATCTTTTTAAAATGAGTTTCTGTATATGGATCTAAATTCATTATTTTTACATATAGCAACCTAGTTGTTGAAAGACCCTCTCTCTCCACTGAATTGCCCCTGCTCTCTTGTGAAAACTTAGCTGTCCCGCATGTGCGCCAGCCCGTCTCTAGACTCTTCTGTTACACTGACACACTTCACCATTATGCCAATTCCACACTGTTTTGATTAGTATAACTTTATAAGCCTTAAAATTAGCTTTCACTAGCCTTCTAAATTTGCTCTTCTTTTTAAAAGGCATTTTGGCAATTCCAGCTCTGCTGTGTTTCCACATGAATTATTATAACCAGCTTGTACATTTCAATTAAGACAGTCTGCTGGGATTTTGATCAGGATTATACTGAATTCATAGACACATTTTGGGAAAATTGACATCTTAGTAATACTGCATCTTCTGATCCACAAACAAGGTATAGCTCTCCACTTCTTAGGTCTACTTAAATTTCACTCAGCAACATAGTTTTAAAAGTTTTTCATTGTACAGATTTTTCACGCCTTTTGTCAGATTTGTCACTGAGTAGTTAGTATTTTTGATGCTATCATAAATATTGCTATTTTAAAATATTTTGTCATTACCAGTATATAGAAGTACAATTTATTTTGATTTTTATATTATCTTATTCTATAAATGTGTTTAACTCACTTATTAATGCGAGTAGCTTTTCCTGCTGATTCCATCAAATTTTCTACAAAGGTAGTGATGTCATCTGCAAAGGAAAATCATTTTGCTTCTTCCTTTCCAATCTGGATGCACTGCCCAGAGGTTTCATTACAATACTGAATAGAAGTTATGAGACTGGACGTCTTTATCTTTTCTTGATCTCAGCAGAAAAGCATTCAGTTTTTACTAATTGGTATGATATAATCTTAGGGCTTTTGTGGATGTTCTTTATTAGGCTGAAGAAGTTCCATTCTGTCCCTAGTTTGCTAAAAGTTTATCAGCAAAGGATGCTAGATTTTGTCAAAATGATGTTATGCCTTTTTCTTTCTAGTTTATTAGTATGGTAAGTTATATTGATAGTCTTTCAAATGCTAAATCAATCCTAAATTCCTGAGGGAAATTTCTTTTGGCCATGACGTGTCATCCTTTTGTATACTGTTGATTTTGATTTTTCTAAAAATTTTGTTAAGAACCCTTGCATTGTTTCATAAAAGATACTGGTATGTAATTTTTTATTTTGTCATGTCTCTGTCTAAATTGATATCAGGGTAACAGTGGCCTCTAAGAATAAGTTAGGAAGTGTTCCCTCCTCTTTAATTTTCTGGAAGTGTCTGTATCATTTTTTTCTTTGGTAGATTTCACTAAGGGAGCTCTCTGAAATGGAGGAGTTTTATGGGAAGGTTTTTCATGACAAATTCAACTTCTTTAATAGATACAGGAGTCTTCAGATTATCCATTTCTTCTGGAGGAAGGTTTGGAAGTTGGTGCACTATGAGACTCTGTGAAAACTTGGATCAGGGAAGAATGGGTGAATAAAAATGAAGGGACAAGCAGTTGACTTTGTAGAGAGACCGATTACTTACGAATCTGGACAAAAGTGCAGAATCATTCCGGACTTGCCAGGTGGCGCTAGCAGCGAAGAACCCACCAGCCAGTGCAGGAGCCGTTAAGAGATGCGGGTTTGTTCCCTGGGTGGGAAGATGCTCTGGAGGAGGAAATGGTAACCCACTCCAGTATTTCGCCTGGAAAATCCCGTGGACAGAGGAGCCTCGTGGGCCACAGCGCAAAGGTTGCAAAGAGTCAGACACAACTGACGCAACTTAGCAAGCTGAATCTTTCTAATGTGGAAAAAGAAATCTCCTGGCTGCTGCTGTTCCCTGAACTAAAAGCTGGTACCTCCTGGAGAAATCAGAGCATCATAGTTGGGAGTGTTTGGAGGTCCTTCACCACTGGACCCTGTCCCCTTCCCTAGGAACCCTGCACCCAGCCTCAGACAGGATGCCCCCTTAAGCTATCTGGAATATTCACCTGGTGCTCAGGCCATGATAACCACAGGTCTCATGGGCAGAGTGACCCCATCACCCTATAGGTGTGGAGTCTCTTAGGGTCAGGATTCTCCATCTTTTGCAGAAACCGTCTCTCTAGGGAGTAAATTAGCCTCCCCAACCTTGCCATCTGCCTGGTAAATTTTTCCTTCCACAATTAAGCCTCTGGTGGTGGGTAATACAGACAGAGTGCTGCCCAAATAAGACAACCAGTGCTGTATTTGTCTCTGGCCCTCAAGGTGCCCTGCTTTCCTGGCATCAAGATGGAAAGGAGAGGACAGTCTGGGTGAGGAGTGTGTGTGTGTGTGTGTGTGTGTGTGTGCATCTGCTGGTAGGTGTGTCGTGATGGTGGGGGAGGGAGTTCTTCTTCCAATCCAAGGAGCGAGCAAATAACCAACAGCTCCAGCCTGGGTCTGGATGTGAAATTCTTGGGTCCAAGGTTCTTATTAAGGAGGGAGGCTTCCTGGCCAAGACTCTGTCTGAATACTGGATCAAGTCTGTTAATGCTGAGATGTACAATCGCCAAAATTGTCATTGCTTAAAGAAAACTACTTGTTAATGGATTTCTGAAATGGTTACAACCAGCTTTTTATTATTAAAGAAACCAAAGCCAACAGTTTCCCTTTATAACGTATATGGAGAGGGGAACATTTAAAAAACAACTCCCCACTGAGACATTGCCTCAAAATAAGGTCCATTCTGTACCCCTACACACCTGGATAAGAGCTGAAGGAAAGGATAGCAACGAGGACGTGTCTATTTCTGCGCGGCTCTGCCCTGCCTCCTGCATGGGATAAGTGTATTTCTGGGCTCTGGCATTCTCTTTAAAAGACGAAGCCACAGACCTGGAGCCAGGAGTTTGAAATGGGAAACTCAACTCACGTAATCCTTGGAAGAAACCATGGGGTCGTCAGCTGGGCTTGCAGACACTTTCCCGTCTCGCAACATACAGTCCTAGCTTGGCCAGAATTATTGTCCCCCATATTCTTTGAAAGTATCTCTTCCCATGGACAGAAAAAGAAGTGTGTGTGCTAAGGTTGCTCTCCACCTGTGTCACCAACAGTGGGATTGAATCCCAAACGTCCTGTCAGAGCTCGACGTGCAATTAATTTAACATAAGGATCAAACCAACACTAAAGACATACCAAAGTGGAGTTTCAAAGCCACAGAGTCTCTTATGTAAATATTGGGAAATGTTTTCTTTCCTTGTGCCTCCTTCCTATCTGTAAATAAATGGCATCACAAATGAAGGGATGAATTCAGGGGTTTTAAAATGGATGAGCTCTGAGGGGCCTCTTTCTCCTGCCTCAAATGCCCTTCCCCTCATGTCTTCATGAATCAAGGGTCTTACTCATCAATGCATTTCCTCTGACGTTCAGCATAGTGCCCGACACACAGGAGGGGCTGAGCACAGGTAAGCACAGCCTGTCCTTAATTAATAAACACATTAATTATTTTTTTCTATTTTACCTTTTGAGACAACCAAAACACAGAACGTAATGTCAGATGAGCTGGATTCATGATGAGCTCTAAATAGGCTAAGGGCGCCCTCTTATTGCCCCATCATGAGCGCTTGTTTGAGCTCCAGAACTATCCCTCTAGCACCACGCTTATCTGGGTCATCTTTCTAGGCAGTCGTTTCTTCTTCTGTTGAGTGGAAAGGCCTCCTCTCCCTGTGAAACGTGGAAAAAGCACAGAAAACGTGGCCGCTGCCCTGTGACCGTGCTGGGTTTACCCAGGATGAGTGCTTTTAGAGAGAAGGGCCCAGGGGGAGCGTGCTCTGGCCCCGTCACCCCCTCTCAAGTGTCGTCCTGGAGCTGCACTCTGCCTCCTCCCTGGTCCCTGCCTCTTTACCAACCTTTTCTCTTCTTCCTTCCCTCCAGCCTTTATTCCTTCCTCCCCTTTTCCTCCTGGCTCACTTGCTACCCTGCAGGTTTACCATTGTGGGACCCAGCTCTGTAACTCTAGTCTCTTGTGTGAACCCCTTAACAGAGCCTCCTTTTCCCCTCGCCCTATTACCTGACATGGAAAGTTTTCAGCCGGGCGTATGAGTCCTTCTGCTACATTTCAGCTCATCATATTTTAGAGGTGAGTGGGGCTGGGAGGTTCAGGGTGTTTTCACATCAGAGCATATGAGGAAATCACATATAAAGTGGAGTGTGGTGGTGGTGGTGGCGGGGTGGGGGGTGTTGTAGGCCTGTCGAAGAAAGGATCCTGAAGAGAGCTAGGTGGGAAACCACACCAATTCAAGGCCTCCCGGTTCCCCTGCTCCTTCCCTGCCCTTCCTGGGCTCTGGCCATCCGAACTCTTCTTATTCCTGACTGTCTCCAGCACTTCAAGTCTTGATCTGTCTGCATTCCTGCCCATGAAATTTTCTCCCCACTTCCTAGAGTAAACCTTCCTTCACTCACTCCTGATGGAGACCCCATCAGCATTCAAGATGCATGTTGCCTCCTCTGAGTAGCCTTTCCCGACCCCCTCCAAAAGGTTCAGATTTCTTCCTCGGAACCACAGTCACATTCCTCAGTCTCTTCTGTTCCAATTCAAGCGAACACATGATGACTCATGCTGTGCAATGCGGGAGTGGGCTCTCGTGCAGGAAGGGGATGAAACAGGGAGTGTGGGGCACGGACGTGTGAAACCACGGAGCCAGGTGGTGTGGGATCAGAGGAAGGTGCTATTCCCAGCCCCAGCCACTCATCACTCATCACTCATTCCCCCACCCACTCTGAATCTGGAAGGGCTGACTGAGACTGAGCAGTGCATTTACACAGGAGTGAATGCAGTGTATGTCATAGGAGCCGAAGCTGTTCTGCTTTTAAGAACTGTGTGGATTGCTTTCGCAGAACTCGTATGAATGCCAGGGCAACAGATCTGACTGTAGGGACCACGGGGATGTTGAATCGCAGGGCAGCTCTGAGCCCGGCCATCTGGGCAGAGCTTCAAGCTCTCCGAGGATCAGCTGATGACATGGGCAAGGTCTTCACCCTTCCTGTGCCTCAGTCGGTTTGTAGTGGAGATTAAGTGATTATGTAGATGCTCAGGGTAATAACTGCTGAAGACGAGACACGCTCCAAATACCGGTCACCTCTCTGTGTCAGATCAGATCCAAAGCCACTGGCATCCAGCAGAGCCACGCCGACCCCGTCAAAGCCTGATCTGAGCACGCTCCTCTTGTTCTGTGAAACTCGACCAAACATAAGCAAAGTCACATTGAGCAATAGGGCCCCTGGAAACAGTTTTGCTTTGACTTGCTGCAAAACATTCTGTGGTGCCAGCTAAGTTCACAGAAACAATTGCTAGGAGAGTCTGTTTTCTTAACTTCAAAATAATAGCTCTGCATTGTCCAGGGGAATGTTATTTACAGTTGAAAATTTAAGGTTTGTGAAACAATTTGCCTTAATAGAATTTGAAAATTCAGCAAGTTCTTAGCTTTGGGCCCAGTTTTTAAGTTTTAAAATTTTCTTCAATATCATGCAAAGCTAATTCTTATATCCAAATATTGCAAATAGCTCAGGGAAGTAAATAACTTTCCAATCATTAGATCTTTAAAATGTATTTCTGAGCTTGGGAGAATCACACGTACTCTCTGTGTCTTGATGTTGTCAACTCAAGTTGGGGAAACGAAACTCGTATCAACATTTTTATGAATCCTAAAAGACACTGAAAAGTACATGCTATCCTTGTGTTAAGATAACAAGCTGAAAAAAATGAGTGGATACTGCTTTGGGGGTGGCTAGATGTTCCTATGTGCCATGCACTTTATATATGCCCATGAGATTTTGGACTCTTCAAGAGCAGAAACCTTGAAGAAACAGACATTTAGGCAGAAAGCCAAGCGGAGAATGGGAAAAGTGTTTAAAGTGGGCTGAAGGAAAAGACACAATGCAAGGATAAGGATGAAAAGTATCAAGTGGAGAATATTGAGATAAACACAGAAAGTCTCTTAGATTTGTTATACATGACTTTGGCAACATTATATTGGCTTAAAGTAAATTTGCCTAAAGTAAATTGGCCCACATTCTGGTTGGAAAACAAGACTGTTTGGTCAAACAACATCTGGGTCAAAAACAAACATCTAACTACTAGGTCATTTTGAATACATTTCACTAAGTAATTTCATAAATCATAATTTTCAGAAACTTTTTCTAATGTCTTTAAATGTGACTCAATATAAGCTTGTCGCTATCCTATTGAACTTAAAGTAGTGAAAAGACAGCAAATAATGTCCAACAGTAGATTATCTGGGATGATTTCTCAGAGATATAAGAGTAAGTTACACAATTTAGTTTTCATAGAAAAGCTTTGTAAAAATATACTCTAAGGTGGGCTGAGTGGTTGTCCCAATGTGGTGGGGAGATTGTTGTTAGTGGTATTCTTTTGCTTTTCCGTATTTTCTAATGTTTTTAGTGAACTTGAACATTAGAAGTTCAAGTTCATCAAGAAGTGAACTTTTTAGTTTCCTTTTATAATTAAAAAAAAAGAGACTAAACATTTGAGAAAAGATCTGGAATATTCTGAGATATTTAAAGAACATATTCTTAAAAGAATATTTTCACTCCATTTGAAGTTAATGTTATATGGCTCTTAGGAGGAAATCCCAGAATTCAGAGCAAATAAAAACAAAAAATAGCAAAGGAAAAATGGCTAGTGGATGAAGTTTGGAAAAGACACCAAGGCCTCTGATATGCTCATTTCTCCCTCCTCTCCTTCCTCCTCAGTCATTTGGTGAAAATCATTGTCATTGCTGAATATCCAAAGATTTGGATTCACGTTACAGGATTTATACACGTGCCTTTCCACCATTCAAACCTGAGTGCTCCCAGAGGGGCTGCCTGCCTCCTCTCTGGGCGCCTGCGCAACAAAAAATGAAGGAAGGAAACTTCACCACTTTTGTAGTGTTTTGTTATTATCATCAAGTTTTTCCAGAAAGAGCAGGCAACTAGCACTTCCTCCCATAAGAATCATTCACAAGAAAGCACAGTAACAAGATCTGAGTCTACACAAATTCTGCCAAATGGAGACGTAGGTGGAAGAATCGGCTGTCGCGTGTATATTTGGTACATAACACATGGCTGTGTCTTCACGGCAAGCTGCTGCGCATGATGTATAAACAAAACCAAACCATCACATTCTCAATGTGCTTCTTGCTACATCAAATTTTTTCCACTCAGCAGAAATGTGGTAATTAGTCACTGATTTTGATTTGGATTATTGCAGATTTAAGCTCTAAAGACAAATGAAGACATTTCTTCCACTGAATGTGTTCGAGAGCGGCAGCTTCTCAGTTAGACGCATTTATTGTTTAATTCTGCAAGACTCTGAACTCTTCAGTGGGGCAATGCCTTAATTATTGAATCACCGAAGTGCAAACCATAGTTGAGTGAAACATGTGTCTGAACTTTTAGCTCCGACGGATTTGGCAATACTGGCATTTTCCTCTTTCTCAACTCTCCTAGCCTTTTGGCTAAGGCATTTATGCCTGCATCTGCTCCTCATTAGAACGCAGTCTCTCATTTAGGTTGGAGTTCTCCGTGCCTTAGACAAAACTAAGAAAAAAATTTTTTTCTTGCACCATCAGGGTACTTTGCCAGAGCTGTTCAAGAAAGGCAAAAAGGGTCAGGATCTCTGAAAAACTGATAAAATCTGCTTTATGGGGTCAGGGGCAGGGGGGTGGGAGGAGATGGAGCATGTGGAGTTTGACAAGACACTCATTCAAAAGACGAAGTCAGATGGGCTTTTGGAAACAGAACTAGCTGTACCCCAAGCATCAGCAGCTTGCCACAGCGCGTGAGCCATCAGAGGCGAATGGCTCTGAGGAATACTTCTGAAGCCCAGAGATCAGTGTGGACATGGCAAGGAAAATCTCACCGGAGCGGCCTCAGTCAAGCAGCCGTGATGCTATTTAGCAGGTTTGTAGCAGCAGCTCTGAAACGGGACTGTGTCGGATCCATCAGGCAGACTTGCAATCACTGAGCTTCATGAAAGTCTCCCTAGGTCTGTACCACCGGTGATCTGTGCACAAAACTGGGTCCTAAAGATTGGATCTTACCACTTGGAGCTATGCAAGCGAGGCCCAGGTCACTGGACCTCAACAAGAACACAAGAACACAGTGAGAAAAAGGCATGTTAGCATGTCAGGTGCCATAACAAAATACCACCGTCTCGGTGGCTTAAACAACAGAAATGTATTTCTTACCTTTCTAGAATCTTGAAGTCGAAGATCACAGTGCCAGCAGGGCTGGTTTCCTCTGAGGCCTCTCTCCTTGGCTTGCGAGGGCTATCTTCTCACCGTGTGTTCATATGATTGTCTTTCTGGGTGGGGATGTGTCTGGTCTCCCTCTGTATCCTAACCTCCTCTTGTTATAGACACGCCAATCATGCAGTAGAGCCCACCCTGCTAATTATTTTAACTTAATTATCCCTTTAAAGGCCTCAAAGACAGTCATATTCTGGGGTCCCAGCGCTTATGACTTCAACACATGAATTTGGAGGAGGGATGGTTCAACACATAACAAAGAGTAAAAAGGAATTCGGCTCCACTTGGTCTTTCCTGATGGAGAAAGGGCTAGAATTCCCAACTTCATCTTCCAGTGTTGCTGCTGAGTCACTTCAGTCGTGTCCGACTCTGTGCGACCCCATAGACAGCAGCCCACCAGGCTCCCCCCGTCCCTGGGATTCTCCAGGCAAGAACACTGGAGTGGGGTGCCATTTCCTTCTGCAAAGTGAAAAGTGAAAGTGAAGTCGCTCAGTCGTGTCCGACTCTCAGCAACCCCATGGACTGCAGCCCACCAGGCTCCTCCACCCACGGGATTTTTCAGGCAAGAGCACTGGAGTGGGTGCCTTTGCCTTCTCCGCTTCCAATGTTAGGTATCATATTTGAATATAATACTAGGAAGCCACTGAGATTAACAAGGCCACCAATTAAAACATCCCTAACTCCCACTTAAGGAGTAATAACTATAATCTTATTTTTGTCTTTATATCTCAGTGTAGTGACTGGGACTTCCAGAAAAATGGTATATAATAATAGATACCCTTTTCTTGTATCTGATTTTCAAAGCAATGCTGCAAGAATTTCATTATCATGATTAATGACATCTATTGAATTTCATTAGATATTCTTTGTCACTCTCCTTACTGTTTTTGCCTACAGTTTTCATAAGAATGTATGTTGAAATTTATCCAACGATAAATTTTTCATTTTTAAGATGAACTTGTATCCTTTTCCCTTTGCCCAGTTTAAGTAACCTCTTAACAGATGCATTTTCAACCTATCAGAAATACTTTCCTAAGGAAAACTTAGACATGGTCTTTCAATATAGTGTTGAATTTTATTTTACTAGTCTTCAATTTAGAATCTTTATCTTCCTATCCGTAAATGAGCTCAACCTACAGTTTTCATTTTGGTTTAGTGTCTTTGAATCTGAATACCACTGCTATGCTAACAGGCCTTCCTGCGCAGTGCAGTGGGACAGAATCTGCCTGCCAGTGCAAGAGACCCAAGAGATGCGGTTTCAGCCACTGGGTCGGGACGATCTCCTGAAGAAGGAAATGGCAGCCCACTGCAGTCTGATTGCCTCAAAAATTCCATGGACAGAGGAGCCTGGCGAGCTATAGTCCATGGGGCTGCAAAGTCGGACAGGACTGAGCGTGCATGCTCAGCTATATTAACTGAGTTATACTAACTAGTTAGTGTACTAATTAACTAGTTACGCTAACTCAGTTGTACTAACAGGAAAAGTCGTTCAGGAAATTTCTCACATTTCTGTATTCTCTGGAACAGCTCCCCTGATGTGAAGACTGTCTGAATGTTGCAGCTTTTAAAGCGCTATCCATGCTATCACCACAGGAGGCGTCCCGCCAGGCTCCTTCCTCCGGTGTCTCTGCAACTATGACTTGGTTCAGGCTTTGTGCTCCTTTTGTTCGTCTTGGCCATTTCTTTTCTCTGGGAAGTAGTGACTTTCATAGATAGCTTTAAACACAGTGTGATTCCACTCTTAATGCTGTCTTATGAAATCTGAAGCCCACACCTGTGGGTGGACACTTAGTTTTCCGTATCTATACTCCCCTGGTTTTTTTTTCTTTCATTTTTACTCACCAAGTATGTCCATATAATTGTGGTTGATTTTTTTCACCTCTGAAGTGCCTGCTCTTGCATCTATCTGAGTACTTATTAAGTTCTGACACAGGAGTGGTGGTGGAAGAATTGTCCACATGAGTCTGGAGAGAGGGAGACAATGGGCCACCTCTTCATGGCTTAAGGCTGCGAGTTCCCCTTGGGAGGCTTTCTGGGGTGATGACGTTGACCATCTCCCTAAATAACTCTCTCACCCGTTACGTCTCACACAGCCCTAAGTCTCAAAGAATCTGTTACTCTAAATATGGGACACATTAGGATAAAGTCCTAAATTGGTACGAAAACCATGCCCATTCTAGACAATTAATGACTTTTCGATTGTCCTCATCTGATGAAATTAAGAAGAGGAAATGGAAAACAATCCCCCCGCCCCGCCGCCTCCCCAACACACACGCTGAGTGTTCTGCATGAGTCAAAGGAAAGAAAGAGGGAAAAAAATCACTGAAGTCAACCTTTGGGGAGTTTGCTTTCTATTTTTGGTGAAAAGAAAAGCAAAATCATAAGCACTGAGTACTATAGTAATAGCTGCTGCGTTGAGTGACTGTGGTCCAGTGTGTCAGCCAGACTTCCATGATGGGGAAAGACCTGAAAATGAAAAGACCCAGATTTTCACTGGGAAAACACGCTGATGTAGATGTCCTGGCAGTTCAGTTGCCCTGGGGCTAATCATCTCCCAGCAAATGCTAGAGTGCCCCTCAGTGCCACGCGTGCTGCCGGGAGCTGCTGGCGTCGAGTGCACAGACCCAGGCTCCAGGCGCTGACCGCTCTGCACGGCGCCGCACCAGCGTGGGGAGCGTGCCGCCTGCTCACTGTGCCCCCTCTCCAGCATACGTCGGCTGGACTCTGTCTCCAGGCCGCATCTGACTCAGCACCTGCCTGCCCCTCCTCCTGGCGGACATGCCCAGTGTCCCAAAGAGCTTTTCTGTCCTGTGCTCTTATCAGTGAAGTCTACTCATCACCAAGCTAAAAGAGGGCTCTTGCTCACCCAAAATTGATTCTCCTCCATTCCTGTCAAGTGCTAGCCCATGACACTCTCTCCAAACTTCAGCTTTCTCATCTCTCTCTGGACGTATGGAGTATATTGTACATGGTTTTGTGGCGCAGTGATGTTTCAGATTGGCATATACCATGACAAAATGAATGGCTCCCTTCAGCTGGTAAAGTCCTGCCAGATAAGGCTCAGGATGAAAAGCCCACCCAAAATGGAGCTTTGATGAGAACTCACTCTATTTCATGCAGACAGTGTGGTTTATGGACTCAGGGGCATAGAGAATATAGACTCCTATTTTTTTCAAGTCCTTTTTAAAAAAAACTTCTATTTTATATTGGGGGTACAGATGATGAACAAGGCTGTGACTGTTTCAAATGAACAGCAGAGGGACTCGGACATACATACACATCTATCAATTCTCCCCCAGACAGCCCTCCCGTCCAGGCTGCCATATAACATTGAACAGAGTTCCCGGTGCTCTGGACAACAGATCCTTGTTGGTTATCCACATTAAATATAGCAGTGCATACATGTCTATCCCAAATTCCCTGTCTCTTCCCCCAGTCCTTCCCCCTGGCAACCATAAGGTTCTCTATGACTGAGTCTGTTTCTGTCTTGTTCATTTGTTTCATTTCTTTTTAGATTCCATGTATAAGGTATATCATATGATATTTCAGAATAGAGACTCCTGTTGATGAAGAATCTGATCATGTGAGTGTATTTAACAATGTCCAGTGACATAGGTTTGGGAATTATTTCCCAGCTGGACTCACGATTCAGAGTGTGCTAGTAAACATGTGGATATGTTCTCTGGCGCGCGTAGTGTCAGTGGCTGGAACGACGACTCACCTTCACCTCTGCAGGCCTGGCTCCTGGAGCAGATAGACATCTACACGTGGAATAAGCTTATTGCAGTCTGTGATATCTCTGAAGCATTTTTGTCTTTAATCTCACAAATCTGGGAAAATGAGGTGACAATCTGTAAAATGAGATGGACCTCACCTAATGCAGTTATCAAGATCAGAATGAGGAAAGTGATTATGATGGTATACCATAAATTGTTTGTAAATTGCTGAGAACATATGAGGAACATTTGTTACCCCATTTGCAGGAAAACATCCCAACTATACAACTGCTCCTAGCCCCAAACTAATATGGACGCTGAGACAACTCTCTTTGTTGTATCTGAGCTATAAATCTTTGAACTTCAGGCCTAAGTGGAATTCCATCTCTCACATTTTTAATGAAATCAAAATAAATACAATTACTGAACAGAAGCCAAAGATCACAGGAGGTTAGAAGTGGGGCGAGGATATGGCCAGTACTGTTTGTTTGCATTCTGGCACTGTTTTCTTGGTGAATATTTCATTAATGGGAGGGCTTACAAGGGGGCAAGGATGGCCCCTCCTTCCTTCTGATGGGTGTCTGCTGCTGATTAAATCTGAGCTGGGGTAGCCTTGTGGTGCCCGTGAAATTTGAGATCCTAATGAGGACATAGTCCTGTAAAATGTGAGAGATTGAAACCATAAGATATTAAAATCCTCCCAAGTAGGAGCTTTTCCAAAAGACTAGGCATTTGCCCTTGAAATCATGTTCAGGAATACACCAACATACTCTTATATTTCTGTATTTTGTCCTTCAATTCATCCTCTAAAGACCTTGAGACCCAGTTTTTTTTTTTCTTTCTTTTTCATCCAAGTAAAAGTAAACATGAGTAACTTATTCTATGGAAGGTCCATTATTTAATTAAAGATGTGGCTTACAATTAGTATTCTGGTTTGTGATTAAATCTGCTGTTTATTCCTCATAATAGAGCCAGAGATACTTGGTGAATGCAATATTAATATAACTGCATTTTCTGCAGAATAATAATGGCTACTAAAATGCAAAGGAGTAAAATATCTGAGCAATACAGAAAAAACAAGTAATTATCCAAAGCCCATTTCAATAAATGTCAGTTCTTAAAGAAACTGTCTTGTTAGACCACGAGTAATTCCTGCTGGTGCAAATCCCCATTCACCCTTAGTAAGCCATATGGTATTCTCACATAAATGATCTTGGTTTCTCCTCCCAGAGGTCTCTGTCAATATCTGTATTCAGCTGCAACCAGGTATAGTAAGGGCCCCGGATCAGAGAAATTCAAAGGCCAACAAATCAGGGCCATGATTCACTAATGCAGGCACGTTTTGTTTAACTTACATCGTGGCTCTGAGATATTTCTGAACTCTTTCTCAAACTCATAATTTCTCTTCAGAGCAGAGAGTGGTGTTGCTCAAAAGAAACACACAGTGAGTTCAGCTAATATTTTTCTTCACCAAATTGCAAACATCAAGCTGCTGTTATCTCGCAAATTACCATTACTTACCCCAAACGCAGACACTAATCAGGGGACAAGTGATAGATTTTGGCCTACTGTTTTCCAACGAGACCAGGGTGGTCTTTCAGTCTCAAAGGAGGCATAGCCATGTCTTCTGTTTGTCTATGCCCCACTTAAATTTACCTTTGGGAATATGTGTGTGTGAGAGAGTCCTTCACAGGCATCTACTGTTTATATTCGTGTGAGGCTGTAGGAAAGATTGCTATCCCAGGTCATCCTGTCCAGCGTGTCCAAATAGATGCGATAGGGTGAGGGAGATGTTTTTTGTTGATTGCACTGCTAAATCTTTTTCTTCTCTACTTCACTGAGAGTACAGCTTCAGACCAATTGTTGACTTAAACGGGAGCAGAGCAGGCGTGTCCAATGCCCTTAGGCATATTTGTTTACTTCGGCTACTCTCCAGAATCACTGAAAGGCGATGAGGCAAGGCCACCAGGAGTTGAGAGCTGCTGTAGTGGGTTAGACGCATTTATGGTGCATCCATCTAACTCTGGGCTGAGTCCCGAATCTTTCCATCCTTCTCAATGGGCTTTTTGCTCACAAAGGGAAATAGTAACGTAGAAATATTTAGGAAACCAACTTCTAAAGGGTTCAAAATCCCACTTCCCCCTTTTTAAAATTGAAATACTTTAGAACTAACAGAGGGTTTAAATAACGTATATTGGGCTTCCGTGCAAGGAAGAATGGGTGGCTACCTGGTAATATATACATTTTGAATTGGGTTCCTTCAGGCAACACATTCAGGTTAGATTCCCTTCTCTTAATTAATAACAGAACGACTCGCTTTGAAAAGTGAGGTAGTGATGTCACTAAATAACCACAATTGAGCAGTCGCACTTTCAGATGTCTGGTGTAACATTCCTGCTTCAGACACAGAGGCCAGATGGTTGCCTGTGAGTAATTATGGGAGTAGTTGATGGAAGTAGAGAGTTTGGGAGTAGAAAAAAGCATTTAGAGCAGAGGTTATGAACTAGTTTTATTTGGCCCAACATGTATTCATTGGAAGGGCTGATGCTAAAGCTGAAGCTCCAATACTTTGGCCACTTGATGCAAAGAGACTCATTAGAATAGACCCTAATGCTGGGAAAGACTGAGGGAAAGAGGAGAAGTGGGAGACGAGGATAAGACGGTTGAATGGCATCACTGACTCAATGGACATAAGTCTGAGAAAACTCTGGAAGATAGTGAAGGACAGGGAAGCCTGACATTCTGCAGTTCTTAGGGTCATAAAGAGTCAGACACAACTTAGCAACTGAACAACAAGTTCCTGGTGTTTAGAGAAATGTGGTTTTCCAATTAATTACTAATACTTGAAAAAGAAGTTTCACATACAAATCCAAATGTCTGCCATCTCTTGGAAGAATCCCTTGCTTATGTGACACCCTTAACTAGCCTGAATCCACCGTCTTTCTATATGTAGGTACCAGAGACTTAAACTCATTCCTATGGATCTTTATAACCTACCCCTGTTATTCAATCTGGTAGAGTTATGCTCATGTTGAATATGTGCAACAAATGAGAGAATGCTCCAGGAGAGTATCAGAAACTTGAAAAGATAAGCTCTCAGCCTAAAACCTCCCGTGAGTATGAGACTCCCCCTCGAATTCTAATCCCATGTTCATTTCCAAGGCAAACCATTCAATATCATGGTAATCCAAGTCTATGCCCCAACCAGTAACGCTGAAGAAGCTGAAGTTGAATGGTTCTATGAAGACATACAAGACTATTTACAACTAACACCTAAAAAGATGTCCTTTTCATGACAAGGGACTGGAATGCAAAAGTAGGAAGTCAAGAAACACCTGGAGGATCAGGCAAATTTGGCCTTGGAGTACAGAATGAAGCAGGGTAAAGAGTTTTGCCAAGAGAATGCACTGGTCATAGCAAACACCCACTTCCAACAACACAAGAGAAGACTCTACACATGGACATCATCAGATGGTCAACACCGAAATCAGATTGACTAAATTCTTTGCAGCCAAAGATGGAGAAGCTCTATACAGTCAGCAAAAACAAGATCAGGAGCTGACCGTGGCTCAGATCATGAACTGCTTATTACCAAGTTCAGACTTAAATTGAAGAAAGTAGGGAAAACCATTAGACCATTCAGGTATGACCTAAATCAAATCCCTTATGATTACACAGTGGAAGTGAGAAATAGATTTAAGGGACTAGATCTGATAGACAGAGTGCCTGATGAACTGTGGATGGAAGTTCATGACCTTGTACAGGAGACAAGGATCAAGACCATCTCCAAGAAAAAGAAATGAAAAAAAGCAAAATGGCTGTCTGAGGAGGCCTTACAAATAGCTGTGAAAAGAAGAGAAGTGAAAGGCAAAGGAGAAAAGGAAAGATATACCCATTTGAATGCAGAGTTCCAGAAAATAGCAAGGAGAGACAAGAAAGCCTTCCTTAATGATCAATGCAAAGAAATAGAGGAAAAGAATAGAATAGGAAAGACTAGAACTCTCTTCAAGAAAATTCTAGATACCAAGGGAACATTTCATGCAAATATGGGCTCGATAAAGGACAGAAATGGTATGGACCTAACAGAAGCAGAAGATATTAAGAAGAGGTGGCAAGAATACACAGAAGAACTGTACAAAAGAGATCTTCACGACCCAGATAATCATGATGGTGTGATCACTCACCTAGAGCCAGACATCCTGGAATGTGAAGCCAAGTGGGCCTCAGAAGGCATCACTATGTGGAGGTGATGGAATTCCAGTTGAGCTATTTTAAATCCTGAAAGATGATGCTGTGAAAGTGCTGCACTCAATATGCCAGCAAATTTGGAAGACTCAGCAGTGGCCACAGGACTGGAAAAGGTCAGTTTTCATTCTAATCCCAAAGAAAGGCAATGCCAAAGAATGCTCAAACTACACAACTGCACTCATCCCACACACTAGCAACGTACGCTCAAGCCAGGCTTCAGCAATATGTGAACCATGAACTTCCAGATGTTCAAGCTGGTTCTAGAAAAGGCAGAGGAACCAGAGAGCAAATTACTAACATCTGCTGGGTCATCAAAAAAGCAAGAGAGTTCCAGAAGAAACATCTATTTCTGCTTTATTGACTATGCCAAAGCCTTTGACTGTGTGGATCACAATAAACTGTGGAAAATTCTGAAAGAGATGGGAATACCAGACCACCTGACCTGCCTCTTGAGAAACTTGTATGCAGGTCAGGAAGCAACAGTTAGAACTGGACATGGAACAACAGACTGGTTCCAAATAGGAAAAGGAGTATGTCAAGGCTGTATATTGTCACCCTGCTTATTTAACTTCTATGCAGAGTACATCATGAGAAACACTAGGCTGGAAGAAGCACAAGCTGGAATCAAGATTGCGGGAGAAATATCAATAACCTCAGATATGCAGATGACACCACCCTTATGGCAGGATGTGAAGAACCAGAGAGCCTCTTGATGAAAGTGAAAGTGGAGAGTGAAAAATTTGGCTAAAAGCTCAACATTCAGAAAACGAAGATCATGGCATCTGGTCCCATCACTTCATGGGAAATAGATGGGGAAATAGTGGTAACAGTGGCTGGCTGACTTTATTTTCTGGGCTCCAAACTCACTGCAGATGGTGACTGCAGCCATGAAATTAAAGATGCTTACTCCTTGGAAGTAAAGTTATGACCAACCTAGACAGCATATTAAAAGCAGAGACATTACTTTGCCAACAAAGGTCTGTCTAGTCAAGGCTATGGTTTTTCCTGTGGTCATGTATGGATGTGAGAGTTGGACTGTGAAGAAAGCTGAGTGCCTAAGAACTGATGCTTTTGAACTGTGGTGTTGGAGAAGACTCTTGAGAGTCCCTTAGACTGCAAGGAGATCCAACCAGTCCATCCTATAGGAGATCCGTTCTGAGTGTTCATTGGAAGGACTGATGTTGAAGATGAAACTCCAATACTTTGGCTACCTGATGTGAAGAACTGACTCATTGGAAAAGACCCTGATACTGGGAAAGACTGAGGGCAGGATGAGAAGGGGACAACAGAGGATGAAATCGCTGGATGGTATCACCGACTCGATGGATATGAGTTTGGGTAAACTCCGGGAGTTGGCGATGGACAGGGAGGCCTGGTGTGCTGCGTTTCATGGGTTCGCAAAGAGTCTGACACGACTAAGCGACTGAACTGAAATGTGTTTGTATTTAAAGGATCGGCTCACATAAATGGGATTCCCAGGTGGCTCAGTGGTAGAGAGCAGGAGATACAAGAGTGTATCCCTGGGATGGGAAGATCCCCTAGAGCAACTCACTCATGGACCCCATGGACCAGAGAAGCCTGGTAGCCTGCGCTTCACGAGATCACAAAGAGCTGGATATGACTGAGCAACTGAGTAGACACACTCACATAAATATCTGTCCCTTAAGATTCTGAACCACCCCAGGTGGGCACTGTTTACCAAACCCCACACAGGACAATGGCTAAGCATCCAGTCTAGCGGCTGTGTGTTTGTTAATGATGTCTTTAGAAGATTTGCAACACTGATATCCTTAGCTCTTAGCTTTAGCTTTTAAAAGAAACACATCGGAATTCATTCAGTCCTAATATTTGGGAAAGTCATGACAAGCTGAGAGTTGATCTGGAATTATTTAAGCTATTCGGAGACCTCCCCTGAGAAAGAACTAAACCTCAAAATGCTGAAGGAGTTTGGAAACTGGTGATTCTAAATGTCCCTTTGTCCAGAATCCATTTTATTTAGGGAATAAAATAACTAAATCTGGTTAAACTCGAGAATTATACCAGCACCAAAAATGAGTCAGTTTTCTCAGATAGTAATCTTACAAAATTAACTAATTTATAGATTTTTAGCCAAAGTTAGTTTGTAATTATTAAATGTTATGCAGTTAAATTCTGGCTAAAAATTTACCTTAATTTATTATACTTTAAAAAAAAAAAACTTTGTCAATGTGTGAAAGAATGAAGAAATAATGGACTCTGCTTCATAATAAATGAGTTTGCCCTTGGGCACAACCCCTACCCGCTCATGATCTCATTAATCATTAAGCATCGAGGCTCCACTGGGCAGACAGATGTGCAGCAATGAAATCTGATCCCCATTTCACAGATGGGGAGGTCAAGGCAGCAAGAGGTTAAGTGAATTTTGGAGACCACACAATGAGAGGCTGGAAGAGTGCGGCCTGGCCGCTGCCTGAGCTCCTGGCGGGCTCCAGGAGGCCATCGTGAGGAAGCGCAGGGCTGGCCAGGAGCCCGCCAGGGGCACCCGTGCCTCAGGGGCGTCACAGGAGGAGCCCTGGGGCTGCCTGGAAAGCGGCTCTCCCAGTCTGTGGGCTGTGGCCTCGGCCCAGGTGCTTCTCTGAGTGCTTCCCTCGCCTTTAAAATCGTCACAGCGACACTCACAGTCCTGTCCGCAGTGAGCTCACTCAGAATTCATGCATGAAGAACCTGTGGCTCTCCCTTTGGCCCGGCAGCTTGCTCACGGGCAGAAAACCGCCCCTCTTTCCCTCTTCTGGGTAAGAGCCCTGTGTCCTCCGTGCCGCCCCTCGCCCCTCTCACGCGAGCTGCGCCCCTCCCTGCAGCTCTCCCTCTCGCCGCGACCACCTTCCATCCTTGGACCCCGCACTAACGGCCTCACTCCCCCTGAGCCTAGCAAGCTGGTCCCTGCCTCGGCGTCCCATCACCTGGCTGTATGTGGCTCCCACACCTCCCCACTGGGCTTCTCAGGTGGCGGCGTTGGTGAAGAACCTGCTTGTGAGTGTGAAAGAGACGTGGGTTCAGCTCCTGGGTTGGGAAGATCCGCGGGAGGAGGAAATGACAACCTATGCCGGTGTTCTTGCCTGCAGAATCCCATGCACAGAGGAGCCTAGGGCCACAGTCCACAGGATGCCCAGGAGCTGGACACGACTGAAGTGAGCGTGCATGCACGCCTCTGCCCTCAGCCTCCTGGAGCGGCTCGTCACTCGGCCCGCCTCTGACACGCCTGCAGCAGCCTGTCCCGCTCCTGGGCCCGGAGGCGCCTCCTCAGCGCCTGGTCCTGTAAGTGCCCTGCCCACCCGCCTAGGGGCTGGCAGTGCTGTGTGGCCTGACTGTCGTGCTCTTGACGTGGATCCCTTTTTCTTTATTCTCCTTGGGGCTTGGTTACCCAATTTCAACTCAAGGTGTGTTATGTCTGGCAAATCCTCAGATATTAGGACTTTGGTATGGCCTCCCTATATCCTTTCTCTTAATACTTTTAGAACTCCTATGAGATTTATGTTAGATCTTCTTATTCTCTGTATCTGTTAAACTTGTGTTCATATTTTGTATCTCCAGTTACTTTCTTCAGTTCAATCTCCCAAGCATTCATTCTTTTCTTCAATTAAGTTCAGTCTGTTGGCACATTTTTATCTTAACTATTGGATATTTATTTCTGGAAGTTGAATTACTTAGCTGTGTCTTGCCTTTTTTTTTTTTTTGGAATCTATTGTTTCACTTGAGTTTCAAGCCATTCTTTCATCTCTTTGAAAGTGAAAGTGTTAGTTACTGTCATGTCTCACGCTTTGAAACCCCATGGACTATAGCCCACCAGGCTCCTCTGTCCATGGAATTCTCTAGGAAAGAATACTGAAGTGGGTAGCCATTCCCTTCTCCACGGGATTTTCCTGACCCAGGGATGGAACCCAGGTGTCTCACCATGCAGGCAGATTCTTTCCTGTCTAAACCAGCAGGGAAGCCCATCTCTTTAGACAGGCTTAGTCTTAGCCTCTTTCAGACAGCTTGACGATATCAAATGTGTATATACTGTGTCTGTTTGCCGTGTCCTCTGATTCTCTCTCATAGTTGATAGCTCTCTCATGTAGTTCGCAATTCCTGTTTTAAAGTTTGTCTACTATGGGATTTACTGATACTCGAGGACTGAGCTCTCTAGACTGTGGAAAGCCCCTTACAGAGAGGCTGTGCCTCTGCTTCTGCAGGGAACCTGATTAGGTCCAGTTTCACATTCTTTTCTTGGAGCTTCTCACAGCATGTGGAATAATGCCCTTGAACATCATGCCACCCCTGTGCATGGCATGGACTGGAGGTTTTGGTGCCACAGAGGCTCCTTTTTCCCCTACTGATATCTGCTCAGAGCCCCAGGTGCACAGTAGCTTCCCTATTGCTTCCACGTTTTGAATGTCCCTTTTCAGATTCCTAGCTCTGTGTCGACTTGGATCCAACTTCCAGCTTTCTGCAGATCCCCCACTCCCTCCTTCATCCTGGTTGGGTATTTAGTCCCCATCCTCAGCCAGTGGACCCACACCCAGATTCCACTCCTTTGCTGGCCTTAAGCATCTGACCGCAAGCTACTTATTCTAGCCTCCAGTTTCTTTTTCATTTCTGGCATGTGGGAATTTTCCTTTTTTCTATTAAGCTCAGCTATGTGTTTTAAAATACTTTATTCTGGTTACACGTATCCAGTATTTTTTTTTTTCTCTTTATAACTGGAAAGGTAGCGCACATCAACTCTGTCCTCCTGTTTCATGAACTAGAATCTTCCCTCTGGACTCTACTGACCTTGAATTAGGGCATGTGGTTTATTGAGCATTCATCAAATGCCTGCAACATAGAAGATACTTAGACTTTTTGGCTACTGAACAAATAAAACCCGAGATGAATCTCACCTTCTCCATTTAGAAACCAGATCTTAGAAAAGCCATAAAATCCCTCTAGGCTTCATTTTCTTCATTGACAAACCAAGTGAAAATTGTTTCTCCCTTGTTGCCTCACATAAAGAAATTCAGTGCAATAATACTGTGAACAAACTTTAAAAAGCCATAGCCCTAGTTAAGTAAAAGAAACGAAGGGAAATTAATGCTCCATTAAGCGATCATCCACTCAGTTCTTCCTAGCCAGTCCAGAGAGAACCAGGGAGGCCTGAGTCCCTCTGGCATCTGTTAGTTGGCGTCAGCTCTTGAAGTGACAGAAGAAAAGTAGGACAGATACTTTGGACACTCACACGTTTTGCCTCAAATGCGAGCCCTTTTCCGTAGTCTTGCATTTGAATATTACACGTATTAAGGCTGAAGCTCTCTCTTGAACCCTGGTTCTGTCATTTGCCCTGCCTTTGCCCAGTGCTGGGAGAAACGTGCCTGCCAACGGCCTTGGCCTCCCGGCACACGGGCCACCGAGCTTAGTCCCCTGTCCGACTCTCACTATGTATTTCCATTTATCCAGTGGCTTAGTTGGCAAATACTTATTGAATGCCAACCATGTAATGAAAAACATGAGAGGTGTTATATTTTCCTTTCCCTTTGGGGCTTAAAGGTTCAAATTAAGTGGGCAGAAGCAGAAGTTTAATCATCCGAAGCGTTTGCTGTAAGTCTTTTCCCAGCTTCTAGCGTTCTGGATCTAACTAAACACTGCTCACCATGTCAGCAGAGCTCTGCTTCTAACACGCGGTCCACCTTGTCAGCCTCATCTCCCGTTCCTCTCCCTCGCCTGCTTAGCTACCTGTTAAACCTGTCTACACACTGGATGTTGAACACGCGTTATGGTTCCATGACCTACTGCCTTTGGGTGCTGTTCCTTCCAATCACAAACTCAGCTCCCCTCCTGAAGCCTCGTCTGGCCCCCAGGCCGAGCGCCTGCTCCATCGCAGCCCCAGCCCCGCAGCCAGCTGAGAAGCGTTCTTCCTTCACGGCACTGGGCCAGGCTGCTTCCGCCTCCCTCGCAGCCCTTAGCACGTTCTGGGGGCTTTGCATTCAACTGTCCACAGCTAGAAGGTGTCTGCGAAACGCCTCTAAGTGGTTGTTTACTTACTCTGGCAATTTCACAGTACCAGTCGCAATATCTCACCTAAAATTAATGCTGGTAAACATGTACAGAAAGCGGTTTAATTTGAATGAGTTTTCAGTGCATGTCTAGAAGAGACACGCTTTATGTTCAAAGACAAAAAGAGGTTGAATACTAAAAGATACGAAGAGAGACGACACGTAAACAGTAGCCAGAAGAGAGCTAGAGTGGCTGCGTCAACAGCAGGCAAAGCAGACCTCAAGACAAAGATTGCTACAGAGATAAAGAAGGACATTTCATACGGTGAAATGCCATTCCACTAAGAAGATACACGCACAGGTGCGCCTGAAACAGAGCCCCACTTACTTGAAACAAAACCTTAGCAATGTGACTGGAGAAATAGACAAGTCCATAATAATTGAGATTCCAACAGCATACTTTCAATAATGAATAGAACAGAAGACAGCAGGTTAAAGGGGAAATAGGAGGCCTGAGCAGCACTGTATGCCAGCTAGACCCAACAGCTCGCTATAGACTCTGCCCAACAGCGGAAAATACAAACTCTCAACATACTCCAGGATAGAGGCTATGCTAGGCCATAAGATAGCCTCGTTAAATGTTAAAGGATGAAATCGTGCAAAGTATGTTCCGTAATCACCATGGAATAAAATTAGAAATCAAAGCAGAAGGAAACGGGAAACTCACAATAAGGTAGAAATTAAACAGCAAATAGGCAAAGAAGGAATTATGAGGGAAATTAGAAAATGCCTTGAGATGAATGAATGTAAAATACCACATATCAAGTCTGTGGGATGAAGTTCAGTTCATTTTAGTCACTCAGTCGTGTCCGACTCTTTGCGACCCCATGAATCACAGCACTCCAGGCCTCCTTGTCCATCACCATCTCCCGGAGTTCACTCAGACTCACGTCCATCGAGTCCGTGATGCCATCCAGCCATCTCATCCTCAGTCGTCCCCTTCTCCTCCTGTCCCCATTCCCTCCCAGCATCTGGGTCTTTTCCAATGACTCAACTCTTCACATGAGGTGACCAAAGCACTGGAGTTTCAGCTTCAGCATCATTCCTTCCAAAGAAATCCCAGGGTTGATCTCCTTCAGAATGGACTGGTTGGATCTCCTTGCAGTCCCAGGGACTCTCAAGAGTCTTTTCCAACACCACAGTTCAAAAGCATCAATTCTTCAGTGCTCAGTTTCTTCACAGTCCAACTCTCACATCCATACATGACCATGGAAAAACCATAGCTTTGACTAGACAGACCTTAGTTGGCAAAGTAATGTTTCTGCTTTTGAATATGCTATCTAGGTTGGTCATAACTTTTCTTCCAAGGAGTAAGTGTCTTCTAATTTCATGGCTGCAGTCACCATCTACAGTGATTTTGGAGCCCCCAAAAATAAAGTCTGACACTGTTTCCACTGTTTCCCCATCTATTTCCCATGAAGTGATGGGACCAGATGCCATGATCTTCGTTTTCTGAATGTTGAGCTTTAAGCCAACTTTTTCACTCTCCTCTTTCACTTTCCTCAAGAGGCTTTTTAGCTCCTCTTCACTTTCTGCCATAAGGGTAGTGTCATCTGCATATCTGAGGTTATTGATATTTCTCCCAGCAATCTTGATTCCAGCTTGTGTTTAGGGAAAGCCTATATTACAAAGAAGAAATTTCAAATCAATAACCAAAACTTATACCTTAAGAAATTAAAAAAAACATAAACTAAACCCAAAGAAAGAAGAAGGGAGAGAAATAATGACTAGAATGGAAATAAATGAAACAGAGAATAGAAAATCATTAAAGAGAATCAGTGAAGTCAAAAGTTCACTCTTTGAAAAGATGTCTCCTGGATTTTTAGCCTTCTGGCCACTCTGCAAATTTTAAACTAACCAGACTCCATAATCACATAAGCAAATTCCTTGTAATAAAATCGGTTTATACACACACACACAATCATATAAGCAAATTCCTTATACTAAAATCTGTTTATACACGCACACACACATGCTCTGGAGAGCCATGGTGTGCAAAAGGTAGAGAGTCTCATGTAATGATTTATGCCTTCTCCGGAGTCAGACTGCTTATACTCAAATCGCGGCTGTTACCGACTGACTCTGTATGTCTTGGTACAAGTCAGATCACTTCCCTTCACTTCAGTTTCCTCAACTGGAAGTGAGGAATGATAATAGTAGTCTATTTTTTAGAGTTTCTGTAAAAAGACATTAGTTAATTAGCTAAAAGTTTATTATGGTACACTTGGCATATAGTTTGTGTGCAAAAAATATTAGCTCTTATGATTTTGCTGGGATTTCCCCTAAAATTTTATTTTACAAGATTAGTCACTACTAAAAATGTATGCAAACCACCGGACTTTGTTCAGGCTACGGTGCTGCTTTGGTTCGCTTTCTTCCCTTGCTCTTATACCAACCAATGCTGCCAGAGTTCAGTGGCCAAAGCAGAGGTAAGATGCTGCTCTAACCACTCAGAGTCACAGTTGTTTCACGTTTGTAAATCAGCTCAGTCAGGGAAGTTTAAGCGCATTAAACACATGTATAAAACACAATATGTACACATATACATACATATATATAATACTTATGTGCATAATACGAAATTCAAAGGCCGTCTAATATATAATATGTACATATTAGTCCAGGTTCTTCACATGGTGATATTAAAAACCGTTGGTGTCACTTTGCAAGTCATTTTAAGAACAATGGCTCTCCATTTGACTTAATGCATTTGGCCTGCTATGACAGAAACCACAGGCTGTGTGGCTTAAATATTTATTTCTCACAGTTCTGAAAACTTGGAAGTTCAAGGTTAAGGAGCCTTCAGATCCCGTGTCTGGTCAGGCCACTTCCTGCTTCAAAGTTATTCATCTTCTCTTTGTGTCTTCCCACGGCTGACAGAGCGAGAGCACTCATCTGTCTCATGTTTCTTCTCAGAAAGGCACTAATCCCGTTCATGCGGGCTCCACCCTCATGGACTGATTACTTTCCAGAAGGCCCCACTTCCAAATACTGATACATTCATGATTGGCTTTCAACATGAATTTGCAGTTCTCAAACATTCATTCCTTAGCACCACTAACCGGAATTCCATAAGAGGAAAAGTCAAGTTATTAAATTAAACTAGCACTCTTTGAAGGCCAGTATGGATGAGCAAGAGCCAGGCTCCACTTTCTGGTTGCTTACAACCTGAGGCCTAAGAAACTCGACATCTCAGTTGCTTTGGCAGTTGACAGATTAAGAGGAGGATACATAAGGCACGTAGCTCTCTCTGTTCTGAAATGAATGCCTGTATTAATAGACTCAGCAAGTGCTTCCCTGTGTCCCACGCATGGGTGGTGTCCCAGGCTCTAAATGAGGAAGGCCTAAAATATTAGGGAAAACTGTAAGGGCTCTCTTTTGCATGCAACCAAGAGGCAAATTTCAATTGCTTGCCAGTGACTCTGTTTTAATTAATGTATTTATTCATGGCTGCCCACAGGCTTTCTCTAGCTGTAGAGCGCGGGGGCTGCCGTGGCGCTGCAGCTGTGGCGCGTGGGGGGGCTGCCGTGGGGCCGCGGCTGCGGGGCTGTGGGGCTGCCGTGGGGCCGCCGCTGCGGGGCTGTGGGGCTGCCGTGGGGCCGCCGGCTGCGGGGCGCGGGGGGCTGCCGTGGGGCTGCGGCTGTGGGGCTGTGGGGCTGCCGTGGGGCTGTGGCTGCGGGGCTGTGGGGCTGCCGTGGGGCTGTGGCTGCGGGGCTGTGGGGCTGCTGGTGGGGCTGCCGTGGGGCCGCGGCTGTGGGGCGCGGGGGCTGCCGTGGGGCTGCAGCTGCAGGAGTGCAGGGGCTGCCATGGGGCTGCAGCTGCAGGCTCCCTCGCTGTGGTGGCTTCTTGTTGCCGAGCATGGGCTCTAGGCCGCATGGGCTCAGTAGTTGCGGTACAGGAGCTTAGCTGCCCTGTGCATGCAGAATCCTCCCGAACCAGGGATCGAACCTGGGATCCCTGCATCGACAGGCAGATTCCTAACCACTGGGCCACCAGGAAGCCCCTAATTCTTGCCTCCAAACTCATCACCCTATCCTCTCTTGCAGGGTGTGGCTCCTTCAAGCCTTGGCGGCCGTGTCAGGGCCTGCCCTAAATTAATCCAGGCTATATTAATACTGCCCAGTGAGTCTCTCTAACCATGAAAAGCTTACTTGAAAGATGTCAGGTCCATATTTCCCTTAGGCTTTCTCCTTGAATATGACCCATTTATCCCCCAGACTGTGACCTTCATAAAGTCTGGGATGGAATTTCTTTAGATTTCCTTTACATACACTGGATGCTTAATATTTGCTATGAATGTGATTAATTGATGAGCACTTTGCATGCCTTTAAGCAAAGATTTAGTTTCTTCACCCGAGAAAGGGAGGATTCGAAATATAAATTATATAAGAGAATGGGTCGCCTCATAAAATATTTTATTTATAGCCTCTGGCAATAAAAGTCACTCACTGTTGTGATGACACTTGTCATCTATATATGGTGAAAATTCCGTTCCCAGTTTTACTGAATGGGATTTGCCAAGACCACAGCGACATTTGCACCAGTTTCTGTTAATCAGGAATGCAGAATATAACATGGTTTTGTGATGATAAATTCAAATTTTCTGTACACAGCTTTTGTCTTCCCAGGATACTTCCCAAGGTGGTCAAAATGAAGCAGAGACCCTGAGGGATAAAGTGATGCAGAGGATAATGGGCAAAGCAGAGATGTTTCCTTCTGGGAGAAATTTCCATTTGTCTTCAACAATGGGCTGGAAGAAAATCCTCATGGGAAGCCCCTGGATCAGACACTGGGTATCGTGGTCCAA
This sequence comes from Nanger dama, assembly GCA_917880005.1. Classification (NCBI taxonomy): domain Eukaryota; kingdom Metazoa; phylum Chordata; class Mammalia; order Artiodactyla; family Bovidae; genus Nanger; species Nanger dama. The sequence goes on along the minus strand of CAKJTW010000028.1, from coordinate 702,530 downwards.
GCAGACTTGCCAATCACAAGCCTGAGTATAGGAATTTACAGACAGAGATTTCTTCAAAGGCCCTGTGAAGAAAGTGGAGTCTACAAGGAAATAATATCTGAATTCTATCATTATACAAATTCACCCAAGCATTAGCATATATGCTTTTTCCTAAAGGGAAAAGGTACTTAAGAATCAAATAAGAACAAAGAACATACACATCTATCAGAAGTTGCCTTCAAACTAGTTCAGATAACAGAATATTGAAGAGTGCATTTTGGTTAACACATTAAAAAACGCTGATTCACCAAACCTGGAGTTACTACCATGATATGTTTCACTGGGTGGAATATCAACATACATAAGAATGCAGGCAAGCAAGTGTAATCAGATAAGGAAGCTTTTAGAAAAGTTTGTGGACTAAACCATTCCAGATTCAGGACATGCTATTCTTCGCCACGGTTGTTTCTCCCTAAACTGAGTGAATAGTATCGATGGTGTTTGACTCCAGCCCATCATGTTTCCGTATTCTAGGAGGTTATACCTAGATCAGGTTCTATGAGGCATCCTGATTTTACCTGTGGGAAATCATTTTTTAAAAAAGGAGATCCAAGAAAGAGAAGACCAGCCAAGAATGTTTTCATTCTTAAATTAGTGAACTCATGACTGTGGTTTGGTACCTGTCAAATTTTGCAAGATTCTCAGCCATTATTATTTCAAAATTTCCTCTGCTCCATGGTTTCTTTCCCGTTTAGTGTTCTAGTATCCATGCATTACACTTTTTGAAATTTCCCTGCAAGTCTTGGATGCCCTATTTCATCTTCCAATGTGCTCCAGCTTTGCATCTCGCTGTAGGAAGTCCTGATTGATCTGTCTTCAACAGGCAGAGTCGTCTTTCCTCAGCCACAGTCACTTACTGATGAGCCCATAAGAATATTCTTCATTCTTATGATAATATTTTAGATATCTAGCCCTTTCTTTCACTATCCTTAGAATGTCCATCTCTCTGTTTACATTTCCCATCTGTTCCTGCTGGTGGTTGACCTTTTTCATTCAGTTCAGTTCAGTTCAGTTGGTCAGTTCAGTCCAACTCTTTGTGACACCAAGAACCGCAGCACTCCAGGCCTCCCTGTCCATCACCAACTCCCGGAGTCCATCCAAACCAGTGTCCATTGAGTCGATGATGCCATCCAGCCATCTCATCCTCTGTCATCCCCTTCTCCGCCTGCCCTCAATCTTTCCCAGCGTCAGGGTCTTTTCAAAAGAGTCAGCTCTTCACATCAGGTGGCCAAAGTGTGGGAGTTTCAGCATCAGTTCTTCCAATGAATATTCAGAGTTGATTTCCTTTAGGATTGACTGATTTTATCTCCTGGCTGTCCAAGGGACTCTCAAGAGTCTTCTCCAACACCACAGTTCAAAAGTATCAGTTCTTCCACGTTCAGCCAGGTCAATTATCCATTCATTAAGTATAGTAGGTATGACAGTGTGTAAGGTGCATAATGTTAATGTCCTACAGAAATGTTTTTATTTTCTTTTAAAAACAGAAGCCAATGAGTATAATAATAATAAATATATAATAATGAACCCAGCCTGGATTTTACTCATCTTTCTACCAAGGCAGTTATAAAATATTATAGATATATATATTTAATTGGAGGGATTCACAACGAGAAAGTGCTTAGGGTCAACCGAAGTCAGAATGAGGCAGAAAATGGGATGGAGAGGACGACAGTGTGGACTGTGAGCAGAGCTCGGGTTTCCACGTTGGACCGTAGTTCACGGGTGCCTTTATTACATGATCAAAAATATATCACCTACGTAAGTCCACGAATAAAAGCAGGCCAGGCACTGATCAATAATGATAGCCTCATGATCGAAGACTATATTGTGCACTTGAGGCGAGAGAGAGAGAGAAGGGGAGAGAGGGAGAGAGAGAGAGAGAAGGGGAGAGAAGGAGAAGGGGAGAGAGGGAGAGAGAGAGAAATTGAGAAAGGGAGAAGGGGGAGAGAGAGAAAGAGAGAAAGGAGAAGGGAGAGAGAGAAAGAGAGAAAGGGAGAGAGGGAGAGAGAGAAAGAGAGAGAGGGAGAGAGGGAGAGGAGAAGGGGAGAGAGGGAGGGAGAGAGAGAGAGAAGGGGAGAGAAGGAGAAGGGGAGAGAGGGGAGAGAGAGAGAGAAAGAGAGAAGGGAGAAGGGGAGAGAGAGAAAGAGAGAAGGGGGAGAGGGGGAGAGAGAGAAGGGGGAGAGAGGAGAGAAGAGGAGAGAGAGAGAAGAGGAGAGAGAGAGAAGAGGAGAGAGAGAGAGAACGGGAGAGAGAGAGGAGAGAGAAGGGGAGAGAGGGAGAAGGGGAGAGAGGGAGAGAGAGGGAGAAGGGGAGAGAGGGAGAGAGAGAGAGAGAGAAGGGGAGAGAGGGAGAAGGGAGAGAGGGGAGAGAGAGAGAGGGGAGAGAGGGAGAGAGAAAGAGAGAAGGGGAGAGAGGAAGGAGAGAGGGGGAGAGGGGAGAAGGGGAGAGAGGGAGAAGGGGAGAGGGAGAGAGGGAGAGAGAGGAGAGAAGGAGAAGGGGAGAGAGAGAGAGAGAGAGAGAGAAGGGAGAGAGGGAGAGAGAGAGAGAGGAGAAGGGAGAGAGGGAGAAGGGAGAGAGGAGAGAGAGAGAGAAGGGGAGAGAGGGAGAGAGAAAGAGAGAAGGGGAGAGAGGGAGAAGGGGAGAGAGGAGAAGGGGAGAGAGGGAGAAGGGGAGAGAGGGAGAAGGGGAGAGGGAGAGAGGGAGAGAGGGAGAAGGGGGAGAGAGAGGGAGAGAGAGAGAAGGGGAGAGAGGGAGAGAGAGAGAAGGGGAGAGAGGGAGAGAGAAAGAGAGAAGGGAGAGAGGGAGAAGGGGAGAGAGGGAGAAGGGGAGAGAGAAGGGGAGAGAGGGAGAGAGAGAGAGAAGGGGAGAGAGGGAGAAGGGGAGAGAGGGAGAGAGAGAGAGAGAAGGGGAGAGAGGAGAGAGAGAGAGAGAGGAGAGAGGAGAGAGAAAGGAGAAGGGGAGAGAGGGAGAAGGGGAGAGAGAGGGAAAGGGAGAGAGGGGGAGAGAGAGAGGAGAAGGGGAGAGAGGGAGAGAGAGAGAGAAGGGAGAGAGAGGGAGAGAGAGAGAGAAGGGGAGAGAGGGAGAGAGAAAGAGAGAAGGGAGAGAGGGAGAGGAGAGGGAGAGAGAGGGAGAAGGGAGAGAGGGAGAAGGGGAGAGAGGGAGAGAGGGGAGAGAGAGAGAGAGAGAGAGAGGGAGAAGGGGAGAGAGGGAGAGAGGAGGGAGAGAGGGAGAGAGAGAGGGGGAGAGAGGGAGAAGGGGAGAGAGGGAGGGGAGAGAAGGGGAGAGGGAGAGGGGGGAGAGCGGGAGACTCAGATCCTGGAGGACACTGAGTGGGAGATAAAGGGTGTGCTGTGCTCTGCTAAGTCGAGTCAGATGTGTCTGACTTTTTGCAACCCTATGGACTGTAGCCCACCGGGTTCCTCTGTCCATGGGATTCTCTGGGCAAGAATGCTGGAGTGGGTTGCCGCACCCTTCTCCGGGGTGTCTTCCCGATCCAAGGATTGAACCTGCATCCCTGAAGTCTCCTGCGCTGGCCTGGAGGCTCTTTGCCACGAGCCCCACCTGGGAAGTCCCTGAGACCAAGGCTGCAGATGATTATGTGAATGAAGGAGGTGTTTTGATTTTCTCCCTGTCTGGTGTGGCCGAGTCCACCCTACCACAAAAACGCTAAGAAGGCTGTTCTCAAGTGCCGGGGTCCAGCCCCGGTGGATCCAGGGTAATCTGAAGGTGGGGGTGGAGTAGGCGTCCTAGGAAAAACTATCTAATTACAGATAGAGAGGGACTAAGAATTTAGCAGAGAAAAAGAGGCCGAATAACTTGGTTAACACAGGGTACCAATCTCCACCTACATAGGCTGCAGGCCTCTTCCCGTTCCCCTGAAGGAGAGGCCCCCCGGTCCGATCTTAGAAGCCCAGGCAAAATTAGTAGGCTTGGTGGGTCCTATGCACCAGATGGGAATTCGGCCAGAAAATAGTAGGAGAGAGAGAAAGGGCCTGAATACCTTGGTTTACGTGGGGCACCAGTAAAATTCCGGACAAGGAATTTGCACCATCTGCGTTGGGCCACCGGTGCCACGTGTGGGCTTGAAAACCGGGGCAAACAAGCAGACGTGGAGGGCACGCACGCTCCAGACAGGAGTTCAGCCCGAAAAGGGGGAGCAGAAAGGAACGACATGAGGGAATCAGTCTTTCCAGAACTGATCCGATTTCTTTATTTTTCAGGCTTGTTTTTATACCTTTTGTTACACATAGGGATGAATACAGAGTCACGCGGGGTCAGCAGACCTGACCCTTGTCACAATCGGGTGTTTCATATAAAAATTATACAAAGGTCTTATGAGTTTTTACATCATCTTCTGACCATGAGGTCTGCTGACATTTTATGGCCCTTTCTGATACTGGTCAGTTAACCAGAAAGCTTACTTTTCCAGGAGTGATTTTTTTCAGGCACCACCCTCCAAATGAAGTTGCATTCCTATAGGGTGAGGGTGTAGTGAGTTACAGTCAAGAAAGGAGTTTACTTAACCTAAGGTTTAACATGATTAGTCTTAAAGGTTAATACTTATTTCTCCTATATGCTAGTTATATTCATTCTAAGAGCAGGGAATATGGAGATTTAGCAGCAAACATCAGCCCAACAAATGAAAACCCTTCATCAATGTTCCCTTTACAATCTATTTAGTCTTAAGATAGTGATAAGGTTACATTTTGCATAGCAAGGACACAGTGATTTATAACAAAGTACAGTGGTCTATAACAAAAGAGAAAATTCATTAACTCAAAAGGTCTAATATTGCTAACATCAAAAACTACTATATTTCCTTTTCTATATTCCAAATACATTGATTAATATATTCCCAGGTGTCTAAGGATATGGAGGCCTGGCGGCAATCAAATGAGAAAAGCCCTATGCTAATACTCCAAACTCTCTGTGCTGTTTATGGTTGAGAGGTTGTCACACAAGCTAGTCTGTCAGCAGAGAGGTTTGACCTGAGCCACCCTTGTCCCACCCAAGGCAGGGAATTAGCAGTGATTATTGGCACAATAAATGAAAAAACCCTTCACCAATATAATTCCTAACCAACCCACTAATACTATACTAATGATCTTCTAACTTCTCAAAAGAGTCTGTATTTAGAAAGTTTTAAAGCATCTTGTGTCTCTCACAGCTGGGAGGCTGTAAACAATCACATGCGGCTGGATGAACCTGATCAGGCAGGCCAGAGAACCTTCAGAGTTTGTAAGGTGAAACACTCTTGTCACGCCCAGGAATTTTTATTAACTGGGGCTGCAAGTTAACTCCTTCTCGGAGAGAAATGGTTATGGGGGAGCCCCGTAAAGTACTCTGGTTTTGGAGGTAGATGCTCGGGAACAGGGGGTTTCCTGAGGCTTGATCACGCCTTTGCGTATGCCAAGCGTCCTTCCTCATGGCCTTTGCCATGGGTGGGGTTCCTCACGCTGGGCCCCAACACCCAAGCCCACTCTGAGCCCACACGGGGGCAAACCCGACATTGGGAACCACTTGCTTCGTTTGTCTGTGTCTGGCTTCTTGGCCCGTCCTCTGTCAGGAAGATCCAACTGAAAAGAACACTGTTCTCCAAAGATCACCACACTAGTTACCTTGAGGCAGGTGATGATCTGCACTACAGAGGGCCGCGGGGCTGGCTGACTCCGTGCACGGAGGGAAGGCGTTTAGACCAGGACCTGCAAGCGCGAGCTCTGGGGCCCGCTCATCCGAGCCTGACTCCTGGCTCTGCCCCTCACAGCTGTGGGGCCACACCAGCCAGTTGCTTGCCCTTGGGTTCCTTCGTCTCTTTGTCTAGCAGGGGGCGGTAACAGCAACCCAGAGTAAAGTGCCCTCCATGTCTCCAAAGACCTCAGCTTACCATACACAGCACCCTCGAGCAGCACTGGTATAAAGCAAGTGCGGAGCACGCCTCTGCAGTGGTGACCGCCTGTTTCCTGTTCTCCCACCTGTTTATGCTTCAGTAAGCAGTGGGTGCCGGGTTCTGAGAATCTCTGCTGCTCTGTCAGAGCTCATCCACTGTTTTCTCAGATGTGACTGTGATTGTATCCCCTGCACGATTTGGGCAAGAAAGGTCTTCGGGAGAGAAGCTTTGTTCTCTTTCGCGGCGTGCTGTGCCGCCCGTTCTGAACGCTCAGTGAAAACTAGGTTCTCTCCAGCTTCCTCACAGCTTCTCTGCTGAGCTGTCTGAGGGGTTGCAAATGTTGAGTCCTCACAGAGGGATGCCTGAGGTGCTTCAGAACACACCCGGCCCGTTTGGATCAGACCTTGAGGAAAGCAGTTTCCAAATGTGAAACCAGCCGGACCTCGCTGCTGCTACCACTATACATTTCAGATAATCAGAAAACATTCAACAATTTCAAGCATCCCCAAAGGTCTGATAAGCCTCTGCAACAGGCTAAGGAGAATTAAGGCTGAGGTCCCTCCAGAGACAACTGGCTTGAACTCAAATAGCTCAGAGTGTTTTTGTAAAACATCTTGTTCTTGACAAAGACCAGGATTTTGCCAACACATTCTTCCCCTTTAAAATCCCTAGGTCCATTCTATGTGGTTCTGGTTCCTTTTTCCCTGGCTCCATGTGAGGTTATACAAGGGCCATGAGATTATTTTATGTCCGTGAACCTTTGACTCATCCTGCACCCATGTCATCATGATTCTCCCAAGCGGGCTTCACAGTGTGGCCCAGCCCCTCTCACCCACCCCCAGTGGAGGTTTGCCCAAGGTCAGCCAGATGCCCACGCCTTGTGGTTTCACAGTTCAAGGTGTCATGACCTCCCACAAGTACCCCACCATGCTCTCTGCCTTAGAGTTCCCTGAAAAACTCTGGGTCTTTGGCAAATACAAAACCACAAACAGAACTGAAGTTCATGGACACAGTCGCTCAAAGGGGATTTCCTCAACGTGCATTCTTTTCTGAGAACCTCATTGATTGTTCTCCTGTGGCCGATTGTGGAAAAAAATTCTGAACTCATCCCATTTGGGTAGCCCACGGACTTCATTAAGAAGAAATTAGCAATAAAGAAGCTGAGATGCGGCACCTCAGATGTCCTGCAATTGAAAGCCTTCTAGCACAGCTTCGTAGTTGCTAAGGAACATATTTTAGAGATAAAAATGATAGCCGAGTCTCAGAGTCTACAGGGAGATACAAAGACCAGGAGAGCTGGGAGCTCTGTGCTGGGCGACTGAGACTTGCAACCAGTGTGCTTATGTTTCATTACAATTATAATTAAAGTAACACATGGACATGATCAAGAATCAGTGCCGCCCCCAACAAATGACTTGAAATGAAAATACATGTGTATTTCCTGCCCCTGTCCTGCTCCCCAGGGACAGATTTGGGCTCATATGAATCCAGTTTGGAGTTATTCCCCTCTCTCCTGTTTTCTGGATGAAATTTTGTAGAATCAGTATTACCTCTTCTTTAAATATATTTCCGAATTTTCCTCTTTGTACCTGGACATTTCTTTTTCAGAAGAATTTGAGCTACAAAGTCAATTTGTTTTACAGAGGTTAGCTATTCAATTTAGAATGGGTTTCAGTAATTTGTGATTTTTAAGGGACTGACCCATCTTTGGTTGCTTTTAATTGAGGCACAGTTGATTTACAATATTATTTGTTTCAGGTGCACGACACAGGGAGCCACAATTTTTAAAAATCATGGAATGTTGCACACGTTCCCTGTGCCCACAGCACACCCTTGCAGCTTATTTATTTCCTGTGCAGTAGCTTTTGCCTCCTTATCCCCCTATATTCTGCCCTTCTCACTTCCGTCTCCCCACTGTTAATGATTCATTTTTACATTGTCAAAATTATGAGCACAAAGTAACTCCTGTTACTCTCATTAATTTTTCGTGTCTGCAGCATCTATAGTGAGGCCTCCTTCTTTTATTCCTGATATTAACAACCTGTGTTTCCTCTCCTTTCATCTTTGTCAGTCTTTCTAGAAGTTTTTTTTTAAGAATAAGCTTTCGGCTTTATTGATCTCCTCCACTGTCTTTCTCTTTTAAAGTTCACTGACTTCCGGCCGCGCCTCTATTGCTTTCTTCCACTTACTTGCTTTGAAATTATTTTGCTCTATGATGCTTTCCCCGAGAGCATTAAGATGGAAGCCTAGATTACGTATTTGAAGTTTTCTTGTTTTGCAACATAAACACTCAGTTCCGTAAATTCCCCTGACAGCACTCCTTCACTCCTTCACATGCTACAAATAGGTTTGTGTTTGTCTTCAGTTCAAGTATTTTCTACTTTCTTCTGAAATCTGTGTTCTGCTGCTTATACGAACAACTCTGTAAACATAGGTTGGGTCCATTTAGCTGACAGTGCCATCCATTCCTCTATATGCGTACAGATTTTCTTTCTGTTAGTTCGATCCATTACTAAGTGTCTAAGCGTTATTACTAAGTGACAGAGTGTTGAAGTCTCCAGCTAAGATCCTTTCAGATCTGCCAGCTTTCTGGTTATGCATTTTGAAGCTCTTATTTTAGGTTCTACACACTGATGCTTGTTATATCTTTGGGGGAGTGATTTTCTCTTTTATCATTGCATAATGTTCCTCCCTGTGCCTGGAATGTTTCTTTGGTCTGAAGTTAATCTTTTAAATATGACCACTCCCGCATTGGTGCTTGCGTGGAGCATATCCTTCCATCCTCTACACTTCAACCTACCTGTATCCTTACCACTTGGGAGGACCCCTGGAGAAGGGAATGGCAGCCCACTCCAGTGTTCTTGCCTGGAGAATCCCAGGGACGGGGGAGCCTGGACAGTCACATTCCACGGAGTCGCACAGAGTCAGACGTGACTGAGCTAGCCGTCTAACCCTTCCACTCCCAGCGTCGCCATCAGAGACGGCTTATAGCTGGATCATGCATTTGTTTATCCATCCTAACAGCGTCTGTTTCTAAATTGGTGTGTTTAGACAATTTGTGTTTAATGTAATTACTGGTATGTCTATATTTAGTTTAGCATTTTATATTTTATTTCTGTTATTATCTGCTTTCTATTTTGTTGTTTCCTCTTTTTGCCTCCTCTTGTTATATCTGAACATTTTTTTAGTATTCTATTTTCTTTTGTCTTTTGTGTCTTGACTATATCTCTGTATAGTTTTGTTTTATTTGCGTGTTTGTTTTAGTGGATGCTCTGAGGATTATAATAAACATATTAAAAAAATATAGAGGGGATGCTCTCCATCTTCAAGAGGAAGCTACGGGCCTCATCAGTATACAGGTCCCTTCACCTCCCCCTCTGATGCGGTGCTCATGTGAACTATTACATCCATGCACAGGGAAACTCACTGCTGATGGTATAACATTTGCTTTCAGTCATTTAACATATTTTAAAGAACCAAATGGGAAAAGTAGTCTATCACATTTCCCCAGATACACACCATTTCCGTGGCTCTTCCTTCATCCCTGACGCTCCAAGTCCCCTTCTCATGTGATTTCACGTCTATTGAAAGAACTCACCATGGCAGTTGTTTTAGAGCAAGTCTGCTGGCAATAGTCTCTTAATTTTCCTTCATTTGTGAACGTCTTTATTTACCTTTATTCATGAAAGATGTTTCTGCTGAACATAGTATTGTAGACGGACAGTTCTTTGCTTTTAGCCCTTTTAAAAATGTTGTGTGACTTCCTTATAGCTTCTGTGGTTTGTGATTAGAAATTGACGCTCATTCAGATCACCACGTCCTTTTCTCTTGCTGTTCTCAGGGGTTTTTTGTCTTTAACGTTCATTAATTTTGTTATGTTGGGTTTAGCTTGGGTTTCTTTGAGTTTACCCTGATGTGGTTCACTGAGCTTTTATTAAATTTTTATGGGATTTGGGAAATATCTAGCCTTTATTTCTTAAAGCTTCTCCCCTGTTCATTCACATCCCAGACCACAGCAGCTCAAAGGCACCTGAAACACACAGAGGCCATGAAGCTTCCATTTGGAGAAACTATGATCACGGAGATCCCGTGTTGCTTTCTCCCTTCCTCTGTTGTCTCACATCTTGACCCTCCGTGGGGAGCAGTTGCAAGAATTATGTGTCAGAGCAGGGTGAATGAGACCGTTTTCTGGCTGTAGACGGGTCAGTAGGAGAGCGCCAGGCAGCGCAGGGATTGTCACCGTGTCTTTGTTTTTTATAGTTTTTATTTTATGCCGACTCTGCTTCATGTTAGGAAACTGTCCTGGCACTCCTCATGCTCAACGAAGTGAGCCAATTTCTTTCTCCCTGCTTCCTTCTCAAACATGAGCAACATTATTCCTTTTCGGTGCCAGTCCACACTCAAAATCTTCCTTCACGCTTTCCCATCCTCACACATAGTCAAGACTCCAGTCCTATTTGGCCTTGTATCTTATGTGCAAGAATGCTGGAGCAGGGAGCCGTTCCCTTCTCCGGGATCTTCCTGGCCCCGGATGGAAGCTGGGTCTCCTGCGTCGCAGCAGATGCTCTGGCGCCTGAGCCACCGGGGAAGCCCGTTGCACGCTCCGTGGCACTTCTGTCTGTCATTGTGCTGGAGAGTCTAGCCAGGGCAGCTGGACAAGTAAGAGAAACAGACGGCACTCACATTGGCAGGGATGAGACCATCTTTCATAAATAATCTATATAATAATAAGAGACAGTAAAACTATCTCTATTTGTAGATGACATCTGTATACAGAAAATCCTAAAGAGTGCACTAAAAAACAATCAGAACTAATAAGACATTGCAGCAAGTTTGCATTCTACAACATCAACACGCAGAAACTGTGTATCTATACACTTGTGATGAACAATCAGAAACTTATATTTAAAAGTACTTACATTGTTGTATTCTATTTCATCATTTAAAGATGAAAACTTATAATCTGAAAACTACAAACATTGCTGAAAGAGATTAAAGGAGACCTAAATGAGATTCCGTTCAATCCCTCTCAAAATTCCAGTTGACTCTTTCACAGAAATTGACAAGCTTATTCTAAAATATCAAAATGCAAGAAACTCAGAATAGCCAAAACATTCTTGAAAAAGGAGAACAAAGTTGAAGGACTCACACATTCCCAATTTTAAAACTTACTACAAAGTTATAGTAATCAAGACAGTATGGTACTAGCATAAAGATATACACAGAGGTCAGAGAGACAGAACTGAAAGCCAAGAAATAAACTTTCACCAGTTTTTAGCAAGGGTGCTAATATAATTCAATTGGGAGACAGTAATCTTCCCAAGAAACACGTGTGGACACGGGGCTGGTGGGGAAGGAGAGGATGGGACAAATGGAGAGAGTCGCGTGGAAGCAGGCACACTGCCTTGTGTAGGACAGACGGCCAGTGGAACCTGCTTCTTACTCAGAGAACTCAGGCTGGGGCTCTGCGACAGCCTAGAAGGGCAGGCGCGGTGGCGGTGGAAGGGTCATCTTAGAGGAGTTTTTTATTAAAAAAACATAGTGCTTGACAACAGTATACTCAATGCAAAAGAATAACTTTGGACTCCTACCTCACACTGTATGCAAAAATTAACTTATAATGGAATAAACAGCCAAATATAAGACACAATCCTATAAATCTTAGAAGAAAGCATAGGTACAAATATTTGTGACCTTTTATCAGGCAATGGTTCATTAGATACAGTACCTAAAGCACATGTAACAGAAGAAAAACAGGTAAATTGGACTCTAATAAAACTAAAAACAGCTTGTTTCAGAGTGTTGCTAGGAAGTGAAAATGCAATCTGTGGAATGGAAGAAGATATTTGCAAATCACATATCTGATGGGTGATTTTTATCTAGAATATGTAAACAACTCTTAAAAGTGAATAATGAAAAGACAAGCCAATTGTAAAGTGAGCAAAGGATCTGAATAAACATTTCTTTAAGGAGATCTAGAAATGGTCAGTAATCTTATGAAAGCATGTGAAACATATTAACTATCAGGAAAATGCAAGTCAAAATCACAGTGAGATACCACTTTACATTTATTAGGATAGCTGTAGCCAAAAGGACAGAGAGTAATAAAAGTCAGGCAAGGATGTGAAGAGTTTGAAACTTTCGTACATTGCTGGTAGGAATGAATGTAAAATGTTACAACCACTTTGCAAAACAGTATGGCATTCCTCAAATGGTTAAACAGTTACTGTCTGACTGGGAAATTTCATTCCGAAGAGTATACCCAAAAGAAATGAAAGCATATGTCCACACAAAGACTCGAATGTCCACAGCAGCATTATTCATAAAAGCCAGAAAGTGGTCAGCGAAACACCCACCAGTTTATAAATGAACATATAGCATACTCTGTGTCCTTAACGGAACACGACTTGACAATGAAAAGTAACAAAGTATTGATACACGCTGTAATATGCATGATTTTTAAAACATGACGGCCACAAAATATACCACATATTGTATAATTCCACTTAAATGAGATCTCCAGAACTCTCTCTCTCTCTCTCTCTCTCTCACCACACACACACACACACACACACACACACAGGTAAACGAGTGGAGGGAAGAAGGCAGGCAACAGGAGGTGACTGTTAACAGGTGTGGCACCTCTTATTGTGGTAAAGGAAACGCTCCACATTTGACTGTGGGGCTAAGTGCATGATTCTGCGAATACGCTAACGCCCACTGCACGGCACGCTGGAGACAGGTGGATTTTCTGACGTGCAAGCTGCAGCTGAATGAAACTGATATGGATTTTTTCAACTGATTTTAAAGAAGTGCCCTTAATACAACTCTGCTTTGGGGCCCATATGTACAATTAAAGGACATGCTAACTCTCATTTAGCAAAAGTGATGGCATGCATCTATTCTTTCCATCAGATTCACCGAATTCAGTTCAAGATTCACTGCTTCAGAACAGCTGTTCTCAACTCTAGCACACATCAAGGGCATCTTATAACACAGATGTCCGGGCCCCATACCCAGAATTTCTAATTCAGTATGTCTGGGATGGAACACAGCAGTCTGTATTTCCAACAAGGTCTAGGTGCTCCTGGTGCTGCTGGTTAAAGATCCACACTTCAAAAACCAACCCTCTAAAGGAAAGGTGAGAGGAAAAATATTTAACCTTCATTTGCAATGGAAAGCTTTTCAAAGGAGACCATCTCATTTTGAAATACTGGCTTTGTCTGGCTTTCATCTCTCAAGAACCACCCCCCAGCACTTTTTTTTTTCCTGTTAGTCTATTTTATTTAAAGGATCATGAACACAGACTGCCAGAATGGATGAAATTAGCCAATCAGCCTTTCTGTGAAGTCAGTGAAAACTAACAACCTCTCTTAAACGCTGAGAAGTACACCGGTGCTATGGGGTTTCCATGGTTTAGTTCACACAGTTAGATATGAACTTTCATATTCAGCCAAGACGTAAAGGATTTCTAGCCTTCATTTATCCTGCTTTGATCAAGGAAAACACACACACACACACGCACGCACGCACGCACGCACAAACACACAACTTGTCATTCCAAATGACTTCTGCCAGAGAGCGTCCCATCGGTTACACAGGTGCAGCCTGCTGTCTGGGCCTCCCTAGCCTCTTCATAATCCCCCACCCCAATCCACACACACCGAAGCAGGAGTGACGGATAAAGAGCTGGCAGAACGGGTTTGCATTGTCCAACCCCAGCGTGACAAACCAAAACAAACACAAGCGGACACTTCTCTGCCCTTTTTGGGTCTGTTCTTCTCTCTAGCGCCCTTAACCATCTCCCCCAGTGGAGTCAATATCTCTTTTTTTTCTCTTGCTCCTTCATCTTCCCTTCTGATTTTGTCTCTGTAGGAACATCAGATTCCTCTCTCTCTCGTTTATTAAGCAGAGTTTTTTTTTTTTTCTTCCTTATGGAAACTAGGCACCAGCCCAAGACCCAGGTCCTAGAAACTTGGTTTTATCCCCTCAATAGGCTTATAAAACAAATTTCCCAAAAGGCCAAGCCCCTGCTGAGTAACGAATTCTTGTAATAAGCCCTACGAAGAGAAAACATTTCTTCACTTTATGACATGTGAGTCTCAGAAGAGACATTTGTTTTCAAGTTCTAGTTTTCCTTTAGTCCTCAGTGTTCCATCAGAAGCGAAAGCCCAGGGCAGCAAATTCCAGGGAGTGTGGAGGGTGTGAGAAGCTCTGTTTCCTCTAAAGGATGCGTGGTGCTCCCTGTGGCTGTCCTCCCTCTACTCCCTGGGAGGAGCACGTTGCACTCTGTGGACTGTGCAGAGTCCCAGGCCAGTCTCTCCTTTCCCACCGTGGGAGCAGCCAGCCACCCCTTAAACTGAGATGAACAAGCCGCAGGCTTGCCCAGCTCCAGCCAACTTCCCTGCTCAACAGTGTGAAAGGTCTCACCCTAAGGTTACTCACTGGCAGTAGGCTGAGGGCACAAAGCACCTGCATCTCACGTGAACTCAGCAAGTGGCGCAGGCAAACCAGGGTGGGCCTGGGAAGCGCTGTGGCAGCGGGCACCCGGTGCCTCGCCCCTGGCGCTCTGCCCTGCCCTGCCGGCTCCCGCCGCCTTCTCCGCTGTGACTCCGACCTCCTGCCCTCAACCCCAACCCCTGTGGCTTCAGCTCGGAAAACGGCGCGTGGTCCTCAGTCCTTCCTGATTTCTCCACTAACTTCTGGTTCTTCATCCCGTGTGAGGACTCACGTCCTGCTCCACTCTTACTGGACTAAATGGCTGGGATGAGGCATTGACTGGGAGGCTTTCTATCCCCAGATGTTAATGAATGGTGTAAGCATTACAGTGGGGAACAAGGGTGTTCAAGGCCATGATCAAGGCAGGCCTAGTCCTTGACTCGAGACTGCACTGACATTTGCTGTCACTAGTTATTACTGTTATTACCTGACACAACTGTATTTTACATAAATTGAAAGTAAGAATCGAAGGCTCTGTTCTCCCTGTTTATTCCCTCTGAACACTCTTCTGTATGAGACCAGTTTCTTCCCTGTGTCATATTTCCTTTTATCTGAAGAATGAACATTATTTATAGGACAGATCTGCCCGTGATGAATTTCTCAGATTTTTGTTTTTCTGAGAAAGTTTTTATTTCTCCTTCTCTATTGGAGCATGATTTTTTGAGATATGGATGGTAAGAGACAGCTTTTTCACTAGCAGACTGTCAGTTAACAGACTGTCTGGGGAAAGAGATCAAAATGTTCCATGCTGTAACGGATTCGAGTTGGGGAAACAGTAGAAATTCATGTTTAGATTAATATAAATATAGATCATCATGCATATGCATATGTGGAACATACACACACATGTGTACATGCATACATACGGGCCAGTATACACACATATTTCCTTCCTCATTCCCTCAGAGGACCTGGAAGCAAGGGCATTTGAAATATGCCATAAGGTCGTCCCATGGAGCATAAACAAATATATTTTACTATTTCTAATAACTATATAAGTATATAAAACAAACTTGCCTAAATGTACCTTGTTTCTGCTATTTTCAATTAAATATTATTTGAAACACTTTTTGTTATTCAACATAGTTTTATAATTTTAGAGGTTAGACAAAACTTCATGGCACTGAAGCACCCTAATTTATTAACCTCCAGTGTTGGGTATTTAGGTTATTTCCAGTTTCCCCTGGATTTAAGTGCAAATTTGAGAAGCGCTGGGTTTGTGGCATTGTGCACCATCTAGAACTGGCAACACAATGAAGTCCAGAGTTTCAGATTCACAGTGAAAGGACCCACTAACGCCACTCGGTGGTGAAGTTTGCGTATGTGGCTCTTTGTTAGACCCCAAAGCTCAAGTCCCACAGCAAAGGGCTAGTGGATAATGATTTTTCCATCTACTTCTTTATCACCTATATATTCAATTTATCTAAATATTTATTCCACATATACTGTGTTCTACACACTCTTCTGGGTTCCAGTGATATGGGTGGAATACCTCCTCTGACCTTGTGGGACATAGTATAGTCAGGGATACAGACAGCACAGCGTGAAACAAGAATGCAGGAGGGAGCGTGCACGCGTGGAAGGAGGCGTCAGCTGTATTTAAGCTACTTACTGCATATCTACTCTGAGAAAGTTACTTAACCTCTCTGTAATTTGTAAAATTACAAATTACATCTGTAAAATAGAGAATAGTTAACGTGTAAAATGCTTTAAAAAGTCCTTGGTGGATGTAAAGGACTCAACACATTTTAGCTATTATTGCTGTTTGTAGTAATTGTTCATTGCTACATAACAAATTAGCCCAAAGTTTAACAGATAAAGTCCACAAGCATTTATCGTCTCACATAGATTCTGACCAGGGATCTAGAAGCAGTTTAGCTGGGTGGTTCTGACTGAGGCCACGCGCGAGGCTGCGGTTATCTGGCGGCTTGCCCGGAGCTGATCTCTCAGGACGTCCCTGCACAGGATTCCTGGCAGGAGGCCTCAGCCCCTCGTCGTGTGGATTTCTCTGCAGGGCTGCTTAAGAGCCCTGACACTATGACCGTCAGCTGTCCCTGGAGCGAGTGACCCCGGAGAGAGGAAGAGGATGCAATGCCTTTCATGACCCAGTCTTAGAGTCCTACACACCACCAGCTCTCCCCAAATCTGTTTCTCAAAGGTGAGTCATCAAGCCTGCTTTCAGTGAAGGAGAACAGAAATAGAGTCCACTTTTTGAACAGCATCAAAGCGTTTGTGGAAACACCACTCCAGATGCAGAAGGCCCAGTTGGTGCCGGACAGGCAGAAGGGGTCCTCCCTCTCGACTCTGGCGACTCTCTCAGTACGGTGGTGTAGTCGGCTCAGCCGCTCCATATTGTTCACTTACTGAGATGGGTTTTGTAAACCTTTTACTATTGCTGCAAAGCCAGATCATCTTCATCACCATTTACACATAGTAACTCTTTTGGTCTGATTTTATGTTACATCAAAACAATGGCTCTTTCAAATCCAAGCAAGCTTCAATTTCTTTCAATACACATCTCTTAAATTTCTTTATTTTAGTCAAGAAGCACCTGTAATGTCCTGAGAGATGTAGAGCCAGTAAAAATCCATAGCAGGGACAAAAGGCAGCTTCCAAATTCACGGAGACAGGCCAGGCTACGCCCGGAAAGCGTCGAGTTCTCTCCAGCGCTGCCCGCAGGCCTCCCCCAGACTTTCGTTTAAGAGACGCATTCTCTCCAATCTTATCGGTCTTCCCTTGAGAAGATTTTGACCAGTATTACTAGATTACTCCTTATTGCCAAATTCAGACTTAAGTTGAAGAAAATAGGCAAAACAACTAGACCATTCAGGTATGATCTAAATCAAATACAGTAGAGGTGACAAATAGATTCAAGGGATTAGATCTGACAGACAGAGTGCCTGGTGAACTATGGAATGAGGTTCGTGACATTGTACAGGAGAAAGGGATCAAGACCATCCCCAAGGAAAAGAAATGCAAAAAGGCAAAATGGCTTGTATAGCTGTGAAAAGAAGAGAAGTGAAAGGCAAAGGAGAAAAGGAAAGATATACCCATTTGAATGCAGAGTTCCAAAGAATAGCAAGGAGAGATCAGAAAGCTTTCCTCAGCGATCAATGCAAAGAAATAGAGGAAAACAACAGAATGGGAAAGACTAGAGATCTATTCAAGAAAACTAGAGACACCAAGGGAACATTTCATGCAAAGATGGGCTCGATAAAGGACAGAAATGGTCTGGACTTAACAGAAGCAGAAGATATTAAGAAGAATACACAGAAGAACTGTACAAAAAATATCTTCACGACCCAGATAATCACAATGGTGTGATCACTCATCTAGAGCCAGACATCCTGGAATGTGAAGCCAAGTGGGCCTTAGGAAGTATCACTATGAAAAAGCTAGTGGAGGTGATGGAATTCCAGTGGAGCTGTTTCAAATCTTAAAAGATGATGCTATGAAAGTGCTGCACTTAATATGCCAGCAAAATTGGAAAACTCAGCAGTGGCCACAGGACTTGAAAAGGTCAGTTTTCATTCCAATCCCAAACAAAGTCAATGCCAAAGAATGTTCAAACTACTGCACAATTGCACTCATCTCACACGCTAGGAAAGTAATGCTCAAAATTGTCCAAGACAGGTTTCAACAGTACATGAACCATGAACTTCCAGATGTTCAAGCTGGTTTTAGAAAAGGTAGAGGAATCATAGATCAAATGGCCAACATCCAGATTATCAAGAAAGCAAGAATGTTCTAGAAAAACATCTACTTCTGCTTCACTAACTATGCCAAAGCCTTTGACTGTGTGGATCACAATAAACTGTGGAAAATTCTGAAAGATATGGGAATACCAGACCCCCTGACCTGCCCCTTGAGAAATCTGTATGCAGATAAGGAGACAACAGTTAGAACTGGGCATGGAACAACTGACTGGTTCCAAAGAGGAAAAGGAGTACGTCAAGGCTGTATATTGTCATCCTGCTTATTTAACTTCTATGCATAGTACATAATGAGAAATGCTGGGCTGGAAGAAGCACAAGCTGGAATCAAGATTGCCGGGAGAAATATCAATAACTTCAGATATGCAGATGACACCACCCTTATCGTAGAAAGCAAAGAACTGAAGAGCCTCTTGATGAAAGTGAAAGAGGGGAGTGAAAAAGTTGGCTTAAAACTCAACATTCAGAAAACGAAGATCATGGCATCTGGTCCCATCACTTCATGGGAAACAGATGGGGAAACAGTGGAAACAGTGTCAGACTTTATTTTGGGGGGCTCCAAAATCACTGCAGATGGTGACTGCAGCCATAAAATTAAAAGACGCTTACTCCTTGGAAGAAAAGTTATAATCAACCTAGATAGCATATTCAAAAGCAGAGACATTCCTTGCCAACAAAGGTCCATCTAGTCAAAGCTATGGTTTTTCCGGTGGTCATGTATGGATGTGAGAGTTGGACTACAAAGAAAGCTGAGCACTGAAGAACTGATGCTTTTGAACTGTGATACTGGAGAAGACTCTTGAGAGTCCCTTGGACTGCAAGGAGATCCAACCAGTCCATCCTAAGGAAAATCAGTCCTGAATAATCATTGGAGGGACTGATGTTGAAGCTGAAACTTCAATACTTTGGCCACCTTATGTGAAGAACTGACTCATTTGAAAAGACTCTGATGCTGGGAAAGACTGAAGGTGGAAGGAGAAGGGGACGACAGAGGATGAGATGGTTGGATGGCATCACCGACTCAATGGACATGAGTTTGTGTAAACTCTGGGAGTTTGCAGTGGACAGGGAGGCCTGGCATGCTGCAGTCCATGGGGTCACAAAGAGTCAGACATGACTGAGTGACTGAACTGAACTGAACTGGATTTTTAAAGTTCATGTGTTTACAAGGTGCCACATCCTTAGTATAAATTATCTTCAATTTTTACTTAAATTTTGAAAAACAAATATTATCAGTCCTAATTATAAATGAGAAGCCCAAGTCTCAGAAAGTCAAAGTACTTGCAGGAGATCAAATAATGATAGCACTAAAGCTCAAAGCCACGCTGGCTGGACCTCATATCCAGCGCTCTTTATGATGCTGCCATTCCTTGGCGTTTTATTTCAGAACCACATGACTACCAAACCCTGCCATCAATCACATCATCCCCAGATATGCCAGTTCACTGGTCAAACATTTTCCAGAGGCTTCTCCCACTCCCATGAGTGATAATGAGATGTCACCCACACATGTGGTTGTCAGGTAAAACACAGCATGTCTAGTTAAATGGCATTTTAGAGAAACAGCAAATAATCCTTTAGTGTAAACCTGTCCATGCCATTTCTCTAGATCCTGAAACATACTTAAGCTAAAAAGAAAGTTGTTGTTTCTCTGAAATGCGAATTTAACTGGGCATGAAGTGATAAGGGACAGAAATGCTTACCCTTCTCTCTTTCACCATGTCAGATGTGGAAGTCCAAATAGATTCTAAAGTTTCTGATTTCTCCACAAAGTCAGAATGGGATTTTCACCTGGGTTCCAGACACTTTCAGTTCTTCCACAGGGAAGAACAGAGCGGAATCTTGGAGAAGCTGGAGTGTCTGATAACACCGAGATAAAATGCCCTTGAATGCTGCCCCTCGAGTAAATGCAAGACATCGGTAAATGTTTCCCCGATGTTCAGTCAGAGGCGAGTGTGCGTGTGGAGATCAGATTCTGTGAGGGTTGCTTGAGGCAGAGTTGTCGCCGTGAATTCGTTCATGTTCTTTCATCACCCATGTGCCCTTAAAGGGCCCCCACAGCCATTTGGTTAAGCAATGATCTTGGGTGTGAGCCACAGCTGGGAAAACTCTCCCGCAACCCCTAATAAGGCAGGAATTAAAATTCATTCTTCGTGTCAAACAAAGCTGGCCAGAACAGTTGAACTCAGTGTGGTCCTGCCCTGTGCTTGCCCCAATCCTGGCCGACGTGTGCATCGTCCCAGCAGCAGCTGTGGCTGGAGCAGAGGATGTCCTCCCAGGTGGCTCTGCACTCTCAGGGTGTATGCATGTTCTCAGGAGCGAAGCTCACCAAGAATCGCTTGGATAAAGTGCCAAAGTCTTGGAGTATGCCCGCCCCTGTGTGACTGTCCCTGCCTACAGCGTCCCCCTCGTCTCCTACTTAGAGTCAGATTGGTCAATCAGATCCCCAGATGAAGACACTGCAGGAGGAGGGATGTTAGCGTAGGATGGGAAGGGTGGTGGCCATCTGTTCCAGGGCAGAAAATATGGATCCACTGAAAGAAGGGGGACACATTCCAATACAGCTGAAAGGAAGGAAAAAGACAAGCAAGACAGTGTGCGAATGTCTGGCGGAGACTGAAAGCCATAAGTAAATGAGTGGGGGCACCCGTTTCTGTGGATGGGTGCTCAGAAGCCTGTGTGCAGATGCTGAGAGGAAAACACCTAGACGGGTTGAGCTGCAGCATGCTCAAGCATTTAACTCACACGGCAACTCCTAGTTTTTATTAATATAGTCAAATTGGCTCTTTCTTGAGCCTCAGTTGCTGGTGAGTGAGGAAAGTAATATTCTATGTATTCAAACTAATTTAGTCTGATCTTTTACTCAAAACAGTCTTTATAGGGTGGAGGGAAAGGCTGAGTCTCTTAGATACCCGCACAGCTCTTCATCCCCTGAAATGACGTTTGGGGTAGGAGGTGACGCGTATGTGGAGGAGAGGAACCTTAATGAAAACGGCTTTGATCCATGTTGCCAACACCCTTATTCTCATATGTCAGGCTTCCTTTTGCATTTTGTTCAAAAGAACTCTCATGATTTGGTTTTTGGTTTGCTGGCTAGCGGAGGAATGCTAGACAGCTTTCCGTTCTGAGACAGAAGGCAGAGGAGGCATTTACGCTGAGTGCTGGAGAAAGCGGCCGCGAGGCCGTCGGGGAGCCGCGCGCCCAGGGCTCTCCTCTGGGGGCGAGGGGCTCCGGCCGTGGCTGAGCCTCTTCTGTGGCCACGTTCCGGTTGTGCTCCCCTTTTTCTTTCACAGGCTTAGATGCTGCCATTGCCTGCCCATTGCCTCAATTTTTTTGCAATCCCACATTAGATGATGACCCGCCCTAACCAAACCCATCCATCCCCTTCATTTTAAAGAATTTGTTCTCTTTGGTTATGTGGAGAATTTGTTTCATTGGTTATGTGGAGAAGAAAAGGAAAAAAATATCCTGCCTTCGATTTTTCGCTATGATTTACTAAAAGCTTTGAAAGTCATAATATATCCCTGGCAGTGATGTGCAGTCTCCAGCCCACAGAAGTGGCTGTGTAATGCTCTAATTCTTGATCCGCTTCAGTTTTGATTTCTGCTTTAAGCCAAAAATTTGATATAAACTTGTTTTACTTTTAAGTTGCTAAATGGTAAGGATTACTTTGTTTTTTATTTGCTTTGTTTTCTGGGGTTTTGTTTTTGGACGTGGATGAGGGTAATGGGAGTGGGTATTTAATTTTTTTTTTCTAAAGATGCGTAACTGCACAGAGTCAATGGGTGTTAACTGTGTTCTGCTTTGAGGATTTGCTGCCCAACCTGTCGACCGATGGGGCATCCTCAGTGTCCTAATCACAGGCTGTTTGTGAGCGTTCCTGGGGAAGCCAGGAAAATAATGTGTGCTGAGCTATATATTTCATGTGTATAATGTGCGCTGAGCTGTATATTTCATGTGTATAATCTTTCAAGGGTCTCGTTCTGAGGATTCTGCTTTGGCGGTCATATTTAGAAATTCTATCTCCTCGTCAGGATTATATAAAGACTCATCTATATTGTTTGGGGACGTAATGTTTTCAGGTTTTATATTTAAAATTATAGTCAACCTGAATCACATCTGGCAGGAGATCGAGGTCTACACCAGTTTCTATTCCTTCTGAGAGATTATCCAATCAGTCTTGATTTCTAAATAACCAAGCCATCTTTCACCTCTCACTCAACCTCATGCTAAATCCCATCAATATGCCTGTTTATCTCTGAACCATACAATGCTTTTACATCTGTTAGTAAAAATCTTCCCCTTGAATCGTCTTATGTAACAATTTATCTAGCTAACTTCATGTTTTTTTTTTTTGCTAGGTTTTTAAAAAGTGGGGTCAGGGGGTGTTTTTAACTGCAATTGTTCTAAATACAGAAAAGTTAGGGAGAATCAACATCTTTCTATAATATCTTCTCACTGAGGCATTTAATATCAAATCCATGGTCACTAATGCATGTACATAAAACTGCCCTTGAATATCTCTGAAACAAACATGCTCTATAAGAACATTATTAATGAGGTAATATTGTATGAGGTGGTAAAAGAGGAATGTGCCTCCTACGGACTTCCCTTTAAATTTTACCTAGGCCGTTTTTAGATAAACTGTAACTATACTTTCAAAAATGATCATAAATGTAGCGACCCCCAACAGTTCACTAAAACTTGTATCTAATTTCAGTCTGAAAGAATGAATTAAGATCTGCTTTTCTAACCTCCACGTCAGCCACCTGCCGACGTTTAACTGGATCCTCTCTGACACTTGTGCTCCGTGGGTCACCTCCGCAGTTACCTGAATGCATACTTTTGCAACTGATTTATCTTGGAAGTTTCATTAGAAATGGCACTGCTTAAAATTAATCATTTTCTGGGTAAATGATTGGAAAGTTTTATGGTCACGGTGGGTGACTGTAAATACTTGGGCCATTTTCAGAATCACCGAGGCTGCATTTATGGTTCAGAACTGGAGGCACTGCTCCTGAGTGTCTGCGTTTCGAGCATATCAGGGCTGTTTTCTCAGCCTTGTGCAAATGTGTTTCTTTTCTACCTATGTGTGAAGACTGAATGGCCGTCTTTTCAGAAACAAGTCTTTCAGACATTACAGTTTTTCCCAAGATAACTCAGTCTACCATTTGTGCTTTTGAACATTTGGATCTGGTCATATTTGGGACACATCAATTTCTCTCCACATCCTTTTTCTTTTACAATAACCCTCACTTGTTCCTCAACATTTATCCAGAACACTATTGTGAAACATGTTCCCTGAGCTACAGCCATCTTCTATGACATCTTTGTGCAAATTAAACAAAGAAGACTCTCTGGACGGACATGGCTCTATAAAAGTGTGGCTGGAGAGAAAACTACCTTTTAAAAAATGTAGTAAAATGCATAGTGTAACATTTGTCATCGTAAACTATTTTAAGAGTACAGTTGGACTTTCTGGTGGTCCAGTGGTTAAGAATCCTTCTGCCAGAACACTCTTTCACATAAATCACAGCAAGATCCTCTATGACCCACCTCCTAGAGTAATGGAAATAAAAACAAAAATAAACAAATGGGATATAATAAAATAAAAGCTTTTGCACAATGATGGAAACTATAAGGGAGGTGATGACAACCCTTAAAGTGGGAGAAAATTACAGCAAATGAAACAACTGACAGAGGATTAATCCTCAAAATACGCAAGCAGCTCATTCAGCTCAGCACTGGAAAGACAAGCAACTCAATCGAAAAGTGGGAAGAGACGGAAATAGGCATTTCCCCAAAGAAGACACACTGTCGGCTGATAAACATGGGAAAAGACGCTCAGCATCACTCATTATTAGCGAAATGCCAATCAAAGCCACAGTAGTAAGGTAGCATCTCACTCTGGCCAGAAAGGCCATCATGAAAAAAATCTTCAGATGCTTAACGCTGAAGAGGGTGTGGAGAAAATGGAATCCTCTTGCACTGTTGGTGGGAATGCAAATTGATACTGTCACTATGGATAACAGTATAAAGATTCCTAAAAAAACTAGGACTAAAACTGTCATATGACTCAGCAATACCACTACTGGGCAGACACCTTGAAAAACCAAAATTGAAAAAGACACATGCGCCCCAATGCCCACTGAGGCACCGTTTACAATAGCCAGGGCGTGGGGGCAACCCGTGTGCCCGTCGACAGACAGTGGATAGAGAAACTGTGGCGCATATGCTGCGGAACATCACTCGGCTACAAAGAGGAGCACACAACACAGTTCTAGTGAGGGGGGTGAGCCTAGAGACTACTGCTCAGAGTGAAGCAGGTCAGAGACAGGCTTACTCAAGTCTATGCCCCAACCAGTAATGCCGAGGAAGCTGAAGTTGAGCATTTCTATGAAGACCTTCAAGACCTTCTAGAGCTAACACCCAAAAAAGATGTCCTTTTCACCATAGGGGACTGGAATGTAAAAGTAGGAAGTCAAGAAACACCTGGAGGAACGGGCAAACTTGGCCTTGGAGTGCAGAATGAAGCAGGGCAAAGGCTAATAGAGCTGTGCCAAGAGAACGCACTGGTCACAGCAAACACTCTCTTCCAGCAACACAAGAGAAGACTCTGCACATGGACATCACCAGATGGTCGAACCAAAATCAGACTGATTATATGCTTTACAGCCAAATATGGAGACGCTCTATACAGTCAGCAAAAACAAGACTGGGAGCTGACTGTGGCTCAGATCATGACCTCCTTATTGCCAATTTCAGACTGAGATTGGAGAAAGTGGAGACAACCAGTAGACCATTCAGGTATGACCTAAATCAAATCCCTTATGACTATACAGTGGAAGTGAGAAATAGATTTAAGGGACTAGATCTGATAGACAGAGTGCCTGATGAACTATGGAAGAAGGTTCATGACATTGTATAGGAAACAGGGATCAAGACCATCCCCAGGAAAAGAAAAGCAAAAAATGCAAAATGGCTGTCTGGGGAGGCCTTACAAATAGCTGTGAAAAGAAGAGAAGTGAAAGGCAAAGGAGAAAAGGAAAGATACACCCATTTGAATGCAGAGTTCCGGAAAATAGCAAGGAGAGACAAGAAAGCCTTCCACAGTGATCAATGCAAAGAAAAAGGGTAAAACAATAGAATGGGAAAGACTAAAGATTTATTCAAGAAAATTAGAGATACCAAGAGAACTTTTCATGCAAAGATGGGCTCGATAAAGGACAGAAATGGTCTGGACCTAACAGAAGCAGAAGATATTAAGAAGAGGTGGCAAGAATACACAGAAGAACTGTACAAAAGAGATCTTCACGACCCAGATAATCATGATGGTGTGACCACTCAGCTAGGGCCAGACGTCCTGGAGTGTGAAGCCAAGTGGGCCTTAGGAAGCACCACTATGAACAAAGCTAGTGGAGATGATGGAATTCTGGTTGAGCTGTTTCAAATCCTGAAAGATGATGCTGTGAAAGTGCTGCACTCAATATGCCAGCAAATTTGGAAAACTCAGCAGTGGCCACAGGACTGGAAAAGGTCAGTTTTCATTCCAATCCCAAAGAAAGGCAATGCCAAAGAATGCTCAAACTACCACACAATTGCTCTCATTTCACATGCTAGTAAAGAAATGCTCAAAATTCTCCAAGCCAGGCTTCAACATGAACCATGAAATTCCAGATGTTCAAGCTGGGTTTAATAAAGGCAGAGGAACCAGACAGCAAATTGCCAACATCCGCTGGATCATTGAAAAAGCAAGAGCATTCCAGAAAAACATCTATTTCTGCTTTATTGACTATGCCAAAGCCTTTGACTGTATGGATCACAATAAACTGTGCGAAATTCTGAGAGAGATGGGCATGCCAGACCACCTGACCTGCCTCTTGAGAAACCTATGTGCAGGTCAGGAAGCAACAGTTAGAACTGGACATGGAACAACAGACTGGTTCCAAATAGGAAAAGGAGTATGTCAAGGCTGTATACTGTCACTCTGCTTATTTAACTTATATGCAGAGTACATCATGAGAAACGCTGGGCTGGCTGAAGCACAAGCTGGAATCAAGATTGCTGGGAGAAATATCAATAACCTCAGATATGCAGATGACATTACCCTTATGGCAGAAAGGGAAGAGGAACTAAAAGCCTCTTGATGAAGGTGAAAGAGGAGAGTAAAAAAGTTGGCTTCAAGCTCAACATTCAGAAAACAAAGATCATGGCATCTGGTCCCATCACTTTATGAGAAATAGATGGGGAAACAGTGGAAACAGTGTCAGACTTTATTTTTGGGGCTCCAAAATCACTGCAGATGGTGAGTGCAGCCATGAAATTAAAAGATTCTTACTCCTTGGAAGGAAAGTTATGACCAACCTAGATAGCATATTCAAAAGTAGAGACATTACTTTGCCAACAAAGGTCCATCTAGTCAAGGCTATGGTTTTTCCTGTGGTCATGTAAGGATGTGAGAGCTGGACTGTGAAGAAAGCTGAGTGCCAAAGAATTGATGCTTTTGAACTGTGGTGTTGGAGAAGACTCTTGAGAGTTTCTTGGACTGCAAGGAGATCCAACCAGTCTATCCTAAAGGAGATCAGTCCTGGGTGTTCATTGGAAGGACTGATGTTGAAGCTGAAACTCCAGTACTTTGGCCACCTGATGTGAAGAGCTGACTCATTTGAAAAGACCATGATGCTGGGAAAGACTGAGGGCAGAAGGAGAAGGAGACGACAGAGGATGAGATGGCTGGATGCATCATCGCCTCGCTGGACATGGGTTTGGGTGGACTCCGGGAGTTGGTGATGGACAGGGAGGCCTGGCGTGCTGCAGTTCATGGGGCTGCAAAGAGTGAGACACGACTGAGCGACTGAACTGAACTGAGTGAGGTGGATGAACCTAGAGCCTATTATTCAGAGTGAAGTAAGGCAGAAAGAGAAAGACATATATCATATATTAATGCAAGTTGGTGATGGACAGGGAGGCCTGGCATGCTGCGGTTCATGGGGCCACAAAGTGTCGGACATGACTGAGCGACTGAACTGAACTGAAATGACGGAATCTAGAAAGATGGTATGATCAACCTATTTGCAGGGCAGCAAAGGAGGTGCAGATATAAAGAACAGACTTTTGGAGACAGAAAGGGAAGGAGAGGGTGGAATGACTGGAGTGAGTGGCATTGAAACATATGCAGTACCATATGTAAAATCGCCAGTGGGATTTGCTATGTGACACAGGGTGTCCAAAGCCGATGCTCTGTGCCAGCCTAGAGGGGTAGGAGGGGGAAGGTGGGAGAGAGAGTCAAGAGGGAGGGCACACATCGTAGCTGTGGCTGACTCATGTTGATGTATGGCAGAGACAATCACAATATTACAAAGGAATTGTCCTCCAATTAAAACAAAATTTTAAAAGAGGGAAGTCTGCTGATGCAGGGGACACAGGTTAGACTCCTGGTCCTGGAAGGTTCTACACGCCACAGAGGAGCAGAGCCCCTGTGCCTCAGTTACTGACGCCCGTGCGCTCCAGGGCCCGCACTGTGCGACGAGAAGGCACTCCAGCTGGAAGCCTGCACACGGCAACTAGGAGTAACCCCTGCTCACCACAACCAGAGAAAGCCCAGGCATAGGCGAGGGCCAGGCAAAGGCAAAGAGAAGCAAGAGGAAATAGAAAATTTAACAGGTGTACAGTTCACTGGCATTAAGTGTGTTTACCCTGTTGTGTAACCAATTTCCAAACTGTCGTAAAATTCTGCACTACTAAACAATTTCCCATTTTTCCTTCACCAGCCCTTGGCAACCACCATTCTGCTTTCTGTTTCTATGAATTTAACTGCTCTGTTGTAATATAATGAAATTATGTGAGTGAAATTACGTAATATAAATGAAATTATGCAGTCTTTATTTTTCTGTGACTGGCTCGCTTCACTGTGCATGATATTCTCAAGATTCAGTCACGTAATGTGCGTCAGAATCCCCTCCCTTTTAGAACTAGATAGTATTCCATAATATGCATAATCACACTATGCTTTCCCATTCAGTTGAAGTAAAATGCATAGCATAAAATTTGGTCGATTCTTCTCTTTAAAGAAGCCAGCTTGTCAGAACTGTTGCCTGTTCCTTCAGTGATTAGATATTGAATGTATAACGTTGCTTTGATGTACAGATGAGTTCACATCTCTCTTTGCTTTCTGCAGTACCCAGGTTACGGCAAGGGATACTATGAAGAGCTGCTGCTGCTGCTGCTGCTAAGTCGCCTCAGTCGTGTCCGACTCTGTGCGACCCCATAGACGGCAGCCCACCAGGCTCCCCATCCCTGGGATTCTCCACGCAAGAACACTGGAGTGGGCTGCCATTTCCTTCTCCAATGCATGAAAGTGAAAAGTGAAAGGGAAGTCGTTCAGTCGTGTCTGACCCTCCGTGACCCCATGGACTGCAGCCTTCCAGGCTCCTCCATCCATGGGATTTTCCAGGCAAGAGTACTGGAGTGGGGTGCCATTGCCTTCTCTGATGAAGAGCTACAGGCAGCATTTATTAACTGCTTTTGTTCTAGGGGCTTGTTCTAGGGGCTTCACCAAGACCCACTGGAGAAATGAATA
This sequence comes from Nanger dama, assembly GCA_917880005.1. Taxonomy (NCBI): domain Eukaryota; kingdom Metazoa; phylum Chordata; class Mammalia; order Artiodactyla; family Bovidae; genus Nanger; species Nanger dama. Next base: position 673,813 of record CAKJTW010000028.1, on the reverse strand, counting down.
TCACCCCCAAGCACAGTGCATGGTACATGGACACTGCAGCCAGTCTTTGGCTGATGCTTTAAATGACACCCTTTTTCTGTTTCAATTGACTCCCAAGAAACTTCAAAGTATATGCACAACCCGGCTTTAACAGTTGTGCGAGACTTTCTGGCATACATTTTTGAGTAATAACTTTAGCTCACCCTATTACATTTATAAATGGGACCTGTAGACTTGGAATGAGAAGAGGTTTATACATATACTTCATTTCATGAAATAGCTCTGTTTGACAACTGAGATAACATATATATTACTAAAGCTCATTTGGTTGCATTTAACAGAAAACTGACTCAAGCCACGAAAAGCAAAAAATGGAGTTTTATTGGCTCATAAAACTGAGAGGAATGGCTGAATCTAGGGCCTCAAAAGATGTTATCAGGACAGTCGCTCTCATTCCCTGTCTCTGACGCTAGCTTTTGTTTCCCTGCACTGGCTGCCTTCTTAGCAGGCTCATCTTTCAAGTGGAAACTGGGCCCCAGAAAGTCCACCTATAGACCATCTTTCTAGGAATCCCATGGGCCAAGAGCATCTCTCCTCAGTGATTTCAGCCTGAACCCTGGGAGGTTTCTCATCGTCCCTTCTTGGCTCGCGTGTCCACCCTGAGCCAGTCACTGCGGCAGGAGGAAACAGTGCCCTGGGTGGCCAGGTGTGAGTCACATGGTCCCCCGAGAGCCAGGGACTGAGTCACGACAGCAAATTTCATGGACTCAAAATTGGAGCTGGAAAATTGGGATGCTATTTCCAAAAAGAGTAGAAAAGGATTCCACACAGGCAAAAATGACTGACTTTTCTCTACAACATGCCTAAAGGATTTCTCAAGAATAGCATCCTCATTCCCCTTCATTCAGGAATCTCGTCTATAACATTCTTTCCAGATATTCCATCTGGTTTCCCTGTGAACACATCCTAGAATGGAGAACTCACCACTGCCCGTTGTCCTCTATGTCAATTTCAGACAAGTCTTCAGAAGTAAGGAAAATATTCTTTAATTTAGTCACTCTGAGTTTTCCTGTAATTTCTAAATAATTGTCTCAATGCCATCCATTAGAGCTCCATAGTTTAAAATGTGAATCTCATCTTTAAATGTTTCTGAACGTTCTCATCTTTCTCAAACTTTAAACGTTTGAGTCAAATTTCAATACTTTAAAAATACTCTGTATTCTATTTTCCCAGTGTCTTTGAACGATGCTTGATATAGCCTCCTTTTCGAATCAGGAATGTTGTTCACAGAGCCAGCGGACTCCAACGCCCTTTTCAACTTCCTCATTTACTAGAGGCCTCCTCCTAGTGCATCTTATACATCAAATAACACAATGGTTCAAACATTGAAAATAGTTTCCAAATACTGATTAACATTTTCTTCTGACTCGGAGAGGAAGCCTCAAAATGGTATATTTTTTTACCAGTCCTTTCACAATTTTGCTTCATATTAAGCTTGATAACAGTAGCTACCATTTATTGTCAGATTTCTTATGTTATTTATAATCCTCATAATAATTCTAAAAATTAATTACTATTATTGCTATCCCATCTTACAGACGAAAAGCTGAAACTCACTTTAACTTGAAAAAGGTCTCAGAGGTGGCTGGTGGCTGATTAGCATTTGAGTTCAGATACCTTTGACTGCCAAGCCAAGTTGCGTTCATCACCCTCATGGCTTCGCATGTGAGGTCAACTGAGACCATCAGATGCTTCATCAAGACTCCTGTCAATCACTTCGTCACATTTCTGCTTGTGGAAAATGAATTTGGTGCTCGTCTTAATGCAGAGCTGGGCATAAACAGCCAACACGCAGCCTAAGCCTGCTATTTTCCCACGGTCTGTTTGTAGGTTAGCACTTGGCCAGCACCTGGGCACGTGAACTTTGGGAGAGCTCCTGCCATTCCCTGGTGAGAACGGCTTGCTGCTCCGAAGCTGCTTGTGCAGACGATGTCCTGGATGCATGCCCTCCTCCCGGGAGCAGGGAGCCTGGCACACTTAGAGGGTGCCTCCACGGCCAGCCCACAGCGAAGGCCTGGGCTCTGATTCTCTGATGAGCTTTGCTGGTGGATGCTTAGCACGTGCTGCCACAGCTCATCGCTGGGAGAGTGAGGCACATCCTGTGTGGCTCCCCCAGGAAAAGACTCTTGGAATCCTGCACCTGGTTTTCTCTGGACTTTGCCCCACGTGCCTTTTCTCTTTGCTGACTTCGTTTTGTATCATTTCACTGTAATAAATCATGGACATAAATGAGACATATGCTGAATGCTCTGGGTCCCATAGAAAATATTCAGGCCTGCGGGTGGTCTGAGGGCCCCCGGCATAGGGCCTTCGTGTCTGCTTCTAGCATATGTAACCCTGATACACTCACGTTGACTCCTGAACCTCTCTTATTTGGTTGTTGCTGTTAGTGTTTAATCCTATATATTAGGTTTTCATTCCAGTCCTTGATAAAAATTTCAAGTGAGAGAGTCAAAACATAGGACTGTGATTGTTTTCTGAACCTTCCCTTCCCAGCCAATTTTATAATAACTTTAAGTGGAGTTTAATCTATAAAAATTGTGAATTATTATGTTGTACACATGAAATTAATATTGTAAATCAGCTAGACCTCAGTAAAAGAAAATGTTAGGGCAGAGTTTCTAAACCAGCTATGATAACTGGAGACGGAGATATTCTGGTATTTACTTTCACCGAACCTATATTCATCTCTTATAATCATCTCATTCTTATCATAAGTGATAAGTGACAATTTGTTTAACTGTATTTTGGAAATTTTTGGATTGTTTCAAGGACAATATTTGCATCTTATAGTTTTTAAAGTGTATTGATTTTTCCTGTTTAACTATCAGGCCATCATATCTCTCTTTCTTGTCTTCTACATCCTTCTATGGAATCAATCCATTTCACCTAAGCGCTCAAATCTGTGGACATATAGTTGTTCATAGTATTCCCTTTTATCCTTTTATGTCCATGGGGTTAGTAGTTATTGCGCCTGTCTCATTTCTCATACTAGGATTTTATGTGTCTCACTTTTTTCTTGGTAAGCCTGGCTAGAAGTTTATCAATTTTATGTATTTTTTTTCAAAGAACTAGATTTTTACTTTGCTGAATTTATCAATTGTTTCTGTTTGCAGTCTCACTGGTTTCTGGTTTAATTTTTATTATTTCCTCTCCTCTGCTTTCTTTAGGTTTATTTAGCTCTTCTTTCTACAGTTTGCTATGGCAGAAACCTAGATTATTGATTTTATATCTTTCTTTCCTGGTGCACACACTCAGTGCTATAAATTTCCCTCAAGGCGCTCCTTTTGCTGCAGCTCACATATTTTAAGCTATGTTTTTGCTTTCATTTAATCAAAATATTTTAAATATCTCTTGAGATTTCTTCTTTGACTCACAGGTTATTTTAAAGTATTTTGTTCAGTTTCCAAATATTTGGGGATTTTTCCAGCTATCTTTCTGTTATTGTTTTCTAGTTTGTTGTGGTCTAAGAGCATACTTTGTATGATTTCTATTCCGTTAAATTTATTCAACTTGTTTTATAGCCCAGAATATAGTCTATTTTGGTGAATGTTTCTAATGAGCTTGAGAGAACTGTGTCTTTGTTTTTGTTGGATGAAGTAGTCCATAGACGTCAATTAGATCCAGATGGTGTGGTTTAATTAAGCTGTGTTCCCACTGATTTTCCACCTGCTGGATCTGTAGATACTGATAAGGAGGTATTGAACCCTTCACTATAATAGTGGATTCATCTGTTTCTCCTTGCAGCTATACCAGCTTTTGTCTCATATATTTGACCCTCTGTTGTGAGGTGCATACAAATTAAGTATTCTGTTTTCTCGGAGAACTGGCCCTGTGTTGTGTAATATTTCTCTTCATCCCTGATGACTTTTCTTATTTTGAAGTCAGCTTTGCCTGAAATTAGCACAGCTGCTGGAAGTTCCTTTTGGTTTTGTTAGAATAGTGTGTCTTTATCCATCCTTCTACTTTTAATCTGCTTGGTCTATTTTTAAAGTGACTTTCCTGCAGACAACAGAGAGCTTGGTTTTCTTATTCCATTGTATCAGTTGCTGTCTTCTAAGTGGTATGTTTAGATCACTGACATTTAAAATGATATGTTTGGATTGCTGTCTACTGTATTTGTTACTGCTTTCTAGTCACTATATTTTACAAGCTATAATCATCCAACACATTGTTATGATTATTTTGAGCAGCTATTTATTAAAACAATTGTACATTTAAAAAATAAGTTTTTATTTTACCTTCACTTATTTCTTCTATAGGACTTCCCTGGTGCCTCAGACGGTAAAGCGTCTGCCTATGATGCAGGAGACCCGGGTTCGATCCCTGAGTTGGGAAGATACCCTGGAGAAGGAAATGGCAACCCACTCCAGTACTCTTTTTGGAAAATCCCATGGATGGAGGAGCCTAGTAGGGTATGGTCCATGGGGTCGCAAAGAGTCGGACACGACTGAGCCACTTTACTTTCACTTTATTTCTTCTATAATGACTAAGGAAGGTCATTTTCATAGATCTGAATTTCTATTTCATCTCTGAAGAACTTCTTTTATCATTAACGAAAGGGAAATTTACTAGGGACAAATTCCTTCAACTTTTGTTTGTCTGAAAAAGTCTTTATTTCTCTCTCACTATTGAATAATAATTTTATTGCCTACAGAATTCTAGGCAGAATTTAACACATTAAATATTTCATTCTGAATAAAATCAAGGATAATTTCTGAAAAGAAGCCTAACGTAATTCTTACCCTTACTCCTCTAAGGGTAAGGCATTTTTTTTTCTTCCAGCTCTTTGTCTTTGATTTTCTGCAGTTTTCATGCAACGTGTCTAGGTATAAAATTTGGGCATTCTTCCTGTTTGCTAGTCTCTGATTGTCCTGGGTCTGTGGTTTGGAGCCCGTCATTAATTTTGGACAATGCCGTCATTGTTGCCTGAAATGCGAGCTCCACGTCCCTCTGGCCCCGTTGCGCGCCTGCTCTGGTTGTCTCCCAGCTCTGGAAAGCTCTGCTCCTGCGTAGTCGGTGTTCTTTTCCCTCTGTATTTCACTTTGGGGGATTTCTGTTGCCGTATCTCAAGCTCACTGATTCTTCTCTGGACTATGCCCAGTCTCCTGGCGAGCCCACTTTTTTGTTTAAAGGCAGGCAAAGTGCATTGACTGTGGAAGCTGGGGTCAGCAGGTGTCTACCCTGAGCGCTGACTTTTCACCCGACTAGCAGTCTGCTCTTTGCTGGATTATAGATGTCGGAGGCTTCCATTTCTTCCGGAGTCCTTGTTTTCGTCTCCTTGTTATCTTTGGGTTTCCCTGGGCATTCCTTCTTACATTATTTCACCTGCAGTCCTCCTCTTATTACACCAGATGCCCATTTCTCACTCCACTTCCAGTTATTCTTTGCACTCCACTCTTTCTCCACTTTTGGAGGTACTGTTTTTCTGTGACTTCAGTTCTTTGCTGGACCTAAGGAAAAAAAGTTGATTTTCTTTCTTCAGCTTTTCACTTGTTGTGAAGATGGCATTGATGAGGTTTGTACATGTCCCAGCAGAAACCGGAACCTGTCCCGTTATGATTCCCCTGTGATAATAGGCAAGACTTTGCTCTAAGATCATGCCTGTGGTTTTTCCTACACTTTCAAGATACAAAAACCTGTACCTGAGTATCTAAATTCATGTAAATAGTTATATATTGTCTAAGTTCTTGTCATAAGCTGCTTCCACCTTGGCACACAGCCCACGTGTGGGAACTTGGAGAACGAGTGACAGGAAAACAACTCATACGAGCAGTCATGTGGAGGCGGAGACAGACTCCAGAAGCACCGCGCACTTAGTGCCCACGCCCGAGTGACCCACAGAGCCAACCGTGAGACCCAAGCCCCCCCCCTTCCACCTTACTCCGAACTCTGAGAGCTGTGCCTTAAAATTGTTGTTAAAACTGGAAAGCCACCAATTCCTCTAAGTTTATCCATGTTATGGCAAATGGCAAATTTTCGTTCCTTTTTATGTCTGAGTAATAGTCCATTAGGTGAAATAAGTCAGATAGAAAAAGATAACTACTGTATGACATTCCTTTTATGAGGAATCTAAAAAATACAACAAGCTAGTGAATATAACAAAAGAAGCAGACTCACAGATATAGAGAACAAACCAGTGGTTATCAGGGAGGAGAGGGAAGGGGGAGGGACATGTAGGGGCACAGAAGCAAGAGATATAAGCTATTGGGCATAAAGTAAGTTATAAGTATATATTGTACAACATGGGAAGTATAGCCAGTATTTTATAATAACCATACATGGGACATAACCTTCAGTTCAGTTCAGTCGCTCAGTCATGTCTGACCCTTTGTGACCCCATGAATCGCAGCACGCCAGGCCTCCCTGTCCATCACCAACTCCCGGAGTTCACTCACACTCACCCCCATCAATTCAGTGATGCCATCCAGCCATCTCATCCTCAGTTGTCCCCTTTTCCTCCTGCCCCCAATCCTTCCCAGCATTAGGGTCTTTTCCAATGAGTCAACTCTTCCCATGAGGTGGCCAAAGTACTGGAGTTTCAGCTTTAGCATCGTTCCTTCCAAAGAAATCCCACGGCTGATCTCCTTCAGAATGGACTGGTTGGATCTCCTTGCAGTCCAAGGGACTCTCAAGAGTCTTCTCCAACACCACACTTCAAAAGCATCAATTCTTTGGTGCTCAGCCTTCTTCACAGTCCAACTATCACATCCATACATGACCACTGGAAAAACCATAGCCTTGACTAGACAGACCTTAGTTGGCAAAGTAATGTCTCTGCTTTTGAATATACTGTCTAGGTTGGTCATAACTTTTCTTCCAAGGAGTAAGCATCTTTTAATTTCATGGCTGTAGTCACCATCTGCAGTGATTTTGGAGCCCCCAAAAATAAAGTCTGACACTTTCCCCATCTATTTCCCATGAGGTGATGGGACCACATGCCATATCTTCGCTTTCTGAATGTTGAGCTTTAATCCAACTTTTCACTCTCCTCTTTCACTTTCTTCAAGAGGCTTTTTAGTTCCTCTTCACTTTCTGCCATAAGGGTGGTGTCATCTGCATATCTGAGGTTGTTGATATTTCTCCCGGCAATCTTGATTCCAGTTTGTGCTTCCTCCAGCCCAGCGTTTCTCATGATGTGCTCTGCATATAAGCTAAATAAGCAGGGTGACAATATACAGCCTTGACGTACTCCTTTTCCTATTTGGAACCAATCTGTTGTTACATGTCCAGTTCTAACTGTTAGGCAATGCCAAAGAATGCTCAAACTACCACACAATTGCACTCATCTCACACGCTAGTAAAGTAATGCTCAAAATTCTCCAAGCCAGGCTTCAGCAATATGTGAACCATGAACTTCCTGATGTGCAAGCTGGTTTTAGAAAAGGCAGAGGAACCAGAGGTCAAATTGCCAACATCTGCTGGATCATGGAAAAAACAAGAGAGTTCCAGAAAATAATCTATTTCTGCTTTATTGACTATGCCAAAGCCCTTGACTGTGTGGATCACAATAAACTGTGGAAAATTCTGAAAGAGATGGGAATACCAGACCACCTGACCTGCCTCTTGAGAAATTTGTATGCAAGTCAGGAAGCAATAGTTAGAACTGGACATTGAATATAACCTTAAAAATAAAATAAAACTGGAAACCCAAATAGGGAATCCGTTGATGATTTTGGATGAGTCTTGGTGTCTAAGATTGTGCTATTGGCAATGATTCCTATTTCATTAGTTGCAATCCCTTTCTAATAAAGACGTTTAGACTTCTGTGATGCCCAACAAGAGCCTGGAGCCAATTCCCGGACACAATGCCAGCTGAAGGGCTTGGGCCAGCATGGTGGAAAGTCCAGCTCTGCCCAGGCATGTTTTATTCTTTCTAACTCCTTTCCCAGACTGTGGGAGCCCGAACAATTGGATGTGGGCTTCAGCAGAAATGGAAACTGAGCCTGTACTCAACTTACTGACAGCAGCTGGTGTCCATGGCTAGTCTGCTCATAAAGCAATCAGTCAGCACGTTTGGCTGTTAGCTGAAAGGACGGACTCCACCCAAGGGTGAGAATTTACCTTTTCTTGTGCTAACATTAGCACTGGCTTTTCTGGCCTCTACTGTTCCCTCCATTCAGAACACCTAGCCCTTATTCCTCCCCTCAGCTTATCTCCTCCGAGACTCTGCCAAGCATCCTTTACCTGTGTGAAGCCCTTTCTGGCCACTCAAGACTGACGCTGATCTTCTTGAGGAGAAAGGCGTTGAGCATCGTGCCCAGTACCATCTCTCCTGTGTCTAAAGTGATGCTCACCCTCCATAGCTGTGTGGATGGCCTAGTGAAATATATGCTCCAGTGTATGCTCTTGGTAGGAACCAGTCTGTGTTTGCCTCTGTGCCCAATTAGATCCCATTTCTAGCACTCTGGAAACAAGAACTGAGTCTCTTATCTTGCTTCTCATAGCCTAGTCCAGAGTCGAGCATGTGGATCGGGCATGTGGATCGGGCATGTGGATTGGGCATGTGGGGATGACTCAGTAACTATGTGTGAAATAAATACAAAGTGAATGAGTGAGACAGTGCTGGGCCCTTTGGGACAGCTCAGATCACAGACAAGCCCGGGAGACGTCTCCCGCTTCCCCCGGCCTTCCTGCTCTTCAGCAGCACTGAAGGGCCGCTTTCTTTAGACATGCTCCTGCAGCGCAGGGCCAGTAGCCAAGATCAGACTCCCATTAGCCTGGGGTGAGCATGAAGTCATTGCTGTTGGTTTGGCCTCCTTATTTACGCCTCTTCACCAAGACAGGGAGGGCCTCCACTTCAGTTAAGCAGGTAGGAAGAGAGGCTGCGCCCACAACAGCCTACAGACCATTCAGAGCCTCTCCTTGGTCAGACACCATGTCTCCACACCTAGGCAGCTCATACCTGCTGGTGCTCAGAACAGTGTTACACCGTGGGAGCACTATCCCTTGAACATCCCCGTGAGAATTTGAAAGGAAGTGTCCAGAGCAGAGCTCTGCATTCCGGGCTCTGAGCAGACATGCGCACAGGCTAGAGCCTGCTTACACTTGTTTTTGCTTGAACAATTATTAATCATACCCACTTTACTCTCAAGTGTTCTAGCTCTTACGATAAATGATGTGTCTACCCTATATGCCTCACACCCATTTTCTTACTACCTCCATTACATTCTGGAACATTCTAAAGCAAATTCAAGATTTATTTTATCAAGAACTGTTTGTGTTTAACCTCTACTTGATAAAGACACATAAATTATTACAGTCTCTTTATCCTATTTAACAAAACTATCAATAAGTCTTTATATCATCAAATGTCTACTCGATGTTTAAATTTATCAGATTGTCTCCATAAAAATGTCTTTTTGTGGATGACTTAAGGGAGTTAGAATCCAAGGAACACCGCCGCTGCCCTGGTCGCCACAGCCATGAAACCTCACTGCTTCCCTCCTCCTTATTTTTCATTTCACCCCTTTTTTCTTACTATTTATTTTTTAGAGAAAGTAGGGCAATTGCTCTGCAAGTTCTGCCACACTCCAAATCTGGCATCCTCGTGGCCACTGAGCACATTCTTTCCTTTGACTTCTTACAAACGGTAGCTGGAGCAAGAGGCTTAATCATGCACCAGTTTGAGCTGATTGGAAAGAGTACTTCCTGTGCTCCGCGTTCTATCGCATCGGGAGGCATCACGCGTCTGATTTCGTTTCTTTTTGTGCTACAATGGCTGATCAGCAGGCCAGACATTGCCATTCTTCCCTTCATTATGATATTCCTCATCAAAATTCCACTTAAAAGTTTTGATAGCTATGGATAATCATTGCCCAAATCCATCATTCATTAAAGGTTACAAAGTCATAATTTTCTGTTTTTATCATTTCTTCTATTTACATTAACAAGAATTGTCTGTAAAGAAGCAATTATTTGATTATATTTTATACGACTGAAGTGACTTAGCAGCAGCAGCAGCAGCAGCAGGAGCAGCAGGAGCTAAATGGAGGGTAGGTGTTTTATTCTTTTCCTTTATTTATAAATATTAAGAATAAGGAATTAGTAATCTGGATATATTGAACCTCTACCAGTGAGGGTTTTGCTCTTTTAAAATATGAAATTAGAACTCAAACATTTTAAACATAAATGTTGGATTTCAACCCGTTTTAGCACGATGACATTTGTGCTCAAATCCTCCACCTCAGACCAGCAGGCTCCTTTGAGCTGAACGCACATAAAAGTTCATCCTTCACATTTCTCGTTCCAAACTTAGAACCAGCGGTTTCTTCAAGAAGTCTTGAACTGCTTTAGGGGAAAGTTGTGGACAAAGGCCACGAGCTGGGCCCAGGAGGACTAGTGTGACCGGGCTCTCATTGCTTTTAGGCGTTTTCTCTGGACAGAACTAGAAACTGTGCCTTGAGGAAAAAGCACGCCATGAGTTCTCAGTATCTTTATAGATTTAAAGTCACAGGGTTTTTATTTAACTGTGGTTTTCAAATACATTTCAAAAGTAAATGATAAAATGGACTTTATCAGAAAATTCTAATATACATATTACCTCTTCACATTTAGAAAAGTAAGTGAATCTGGACAATAGACTAGAATGAACTACTTTATTTTAAATCTGATTGTTTTGTACATAGAAAACCCTACTGAATTTACCAAAAAAAAAAGGAAATTTCTAGAATCTGTAAGTCACAATAGTCACGATTTCCATGAAGTCACAAGATTCAGGGCCAATACAGAAAAATATCTGTAGTTCTTTCCACCGTCAGCAAACAATTTTAAAAATGAAATCCAAACATTATTTTTAAACATCATATAGGTAATAAATCTAATAAAGTATGTGTATGGTCTCTGCACTGAAAGCTAAAACATTGTTTACAGCAATAAAAGAAGATCTAAGAGAATGGAGAAACATATCATGCTCACGCCCATGGGAGACAACGTGTGTGTGCAAAGCACACTCACAAATATGAATGACCCACCAACACAGGAAGCGCCCACACAGATGCATCATGGGAACATGGCGCTGAGGAAGTCAAGCTTCAGAACAGCACATATCGCGTAGTCCCACGGTCAGAAGCCATGTGCTGGGTAAGACAGCTCTGTGGAGCTTGAAAGCAGAGAGTGACTGTCTATAACTGGAAAGGGGCATAGGGGAAATTTTTAGGACAACAGAGATATTTTTTATCTTATTTTAAGTAGTGGTTACATGGATATATAACAATAATTATTGAACTTCATTGCACTGAAAATTTTAGATATATCCATTTCAAACTGTATATCAACATCACCACTACAACAAAACAAGAGGTCAAAAGGACCATCTATGATATATATATGCTATTTTGTAATATTACATCAAGTTCAAGGGACTTGAACTTTTGCTTTCAGATATAACCTTTAAGGCATGACAGTAAAATTATTTGAGAATAAGGTATTATGAAAATTAATTAATGGCTCTCAATAATGTGATTCTTAGTCATTGATAGGCAAATGTAGGATTGATGCAACAGTGATATATCATATTACTGAGTATATTACATAAATTGAATGACTCTTACTTCAAATTATCTACAGCATAACCCGGTACTCTTGCCTGGAAAACCCCGTGGGCAGAGGAGCCTGGCCGGCTGCAGTCCATGGGGTCACCGAGAGTCGGACATGACTGAGCGACTTCACTTTCTTTCTCTAACGCTTTAAAAAATAACAGTTTTTTTGTGGTATCTTTGTCTGGTTTTGGTATCAGGGTGATGGTGGCCTCATAGAATAGTTTGAAAGTGTTCCTTCCTATGCAATTTTTAGAATAGTTTCAGATGGATTGATGCTAACACTTTTCTAAATGTTTGATGGAATTTGCCTGTGAAGATATTTGGTTCTAAACTTTTTTGTTGGGAGTTTATTAACCACAGATTCAATTTAAGTACCTGTTATTTGTCTGCTTGTATTTTCTATTTCTTGATAGTTTAGTCTTGGGAGATTGTACATTTCTAAGAATTTGTTCATTTCTTGCCATTCCCTCCCCCAGGAGATCTTCCCAACCCAGGGGTCACACCCAGGTTTCCCGCATCGCAGGCAGGTTCTCTCCCGCCTGAGCCGCTAGGGCAGCCCCGCCTCTTCTAGGCTGTCCATTTCATTGGTGCGCAGGTGCTTGTAGTGGTCTCTTATGCTCATTTGTATTTCTGTGGTGTCTGTTATAACTTCTTTTTCATTTCTAATTGTATTGATTTGAGCTCTTTTTTCTTGATGAATCTAGCTAAAGCCTTATCAGTTTTGCTTATCTTCAAAATACCAGCTTTAAAAAACAGCTTTTACCTTCATTGATCTTTCCTATTGTTTTCTTCATTTCTATTTCATCTACTTCTGCTCTGATACGTGCATCCTAATTGAAGTACTATTTATAACAGTCAAGACATGGAAGCAACCTAAATGTCCACAAAATCGCTCAGTCGTGTCCGACTCTTTGCGACTCCATGGACTGTAGCCCACCAGACTCCTCCACCCATGGGATTTTCTAGGCAAGAATACTGCAGTGGGTTGCTATTTCCTTGTCCAGGGATCTTCCCAACCCAGAGATAGAACCCAGCTCTCCCGCAGTGTGGGCAGACGCTTTACCGCCTGGGCCACCAGGGAATCCCATGACAGGTGAATGGATAAAGATGTTGTACACAGATACAATGGGATATTACTCAGCCATAGAAAAGAAGGAAATATTGCCATCTGCAGTAACAGGGGTGGACCTGGAAGCTAGCACACTGAGATAAGCCAGACAGAGAAAGACAAGTATCATACGGTGTTACACGCGGGCTCTCAGAAACGATGCAAACGAACTTACTTACCAAATAGACTTAGAAAGCAAACTTACAGTTACCAAAGAGGAAAGATGTGGGGGTGAGGGATAAATCGGGAGTTTGGAATTAACATACATACACAGCTAAATACAAAATAGATAATCGAGAGGGACTGCTTGCGGGGCTACTGTGTAGCCCAAGGAATCTTACTCAATATTCTGCAATAAGCTGAACGGGAAAAGTATTTGACAAAGAAGAGATATATGTATGCATGTATATAACTCCTGCCTGCAATGCAGGAGACCCAGTTTCAATCCCTGGGTAGGGAAGATTCCCTGGAGTAGGAAACGGCACCCCACTCCAGTATTCTTACCTGGAAGTCCCATGGACAGAGGAGCCTGGCAGGCTACAGTCCATGAGGTCACAGAGAGCCAGACACGACTGAACATACACACGCATGCGTTTATAACTGAGCCACTCGGCTGTACACCTAAAACTAAGACAATACTGTAAACCACATTTTTTGTTGTAGTCCAACATAAAATAAAAATTTTAAATATATGTATTAGAAAAATAACAAATCTAATCTCTAATGCAATTGATAGTTTAGCTTCTGATATCAGTCCTCCAAGGCTCTGTGTGTGTGTGTGTGTGTGTGTGTGTGTGTGCGTGAGTGTGAGTGTGTGTGTGTGCATGTGAATGACAGAGAGATGGGGAAGGAAGAGAGGGAAGAGGGGAGGGAGGGAGATGGAAGGGAAGGGAACAGCGAGAAACAGACACGGCGAAACACAGTGATCTGGCAGATCAAAGAGTTTTACGGTTGAATTTTTTCCTAAACCACAATGCACACGAAACCACACATATATGGTTTGTGTTCTGAAAACCATGTATGTGTGCAAATACATGCATACATTCTCCTTTCTTTTCCTGTTTTTGCATCAACTGTTTCATTCAATTTTATAGATGAAAAGCCTTGAAATATTGCCAGGATCAAATGCAGACTGGCATCAGAGCTCAAGCTCATACCAAGCCTTTTCAGCCTCAGCCTTTAGCCTCTATGCCTTCTGATCCACTGGGGCAGTGGGTTGCGGGCTGGACAGGGATGAACAGACTGGACTCTGGTTACAAGGAAGTCAGAAGTCTGGTGTTTGCTGCTTCTAGTAATGCCAGATTCTGAGGCACAGATATTTCTAAAATCCTCATGAATGGATAAGGCAGAAACACAGGGCCCATTGACTGAACACATGACTTGTAGTATTCGTGAACAAGATACAGTACTTGGCGATAGAAACCTGAGAAAATAGAAAGAGCTAATTTCAAAAACTAAAATGCCAAAGCAATTTCCCAAAGTCTTCATCAAAGACACAGAAAAAACATTTATGAAATTCTGATAGGTGAAAATTCCGGATCTAAACTTCAGAAGGTATCTCTCCTCTACATTTGAAATCAGTTAAATTAGTAAACATACCAAAAGCATTTGCACTTTGTAGCATAATCTGCCAGCAACAGCAGAGAAGGCGAAGAACACCGAGGGGTTAATCAGACGAGACTGAAACCAGAAGGGCTAACAGGCCCACAGGTCAAAGGGAATTAAAATCTGGGCAAAATTTCCACGTCAATGAAAAAGTGCAATATATTCTATTGGGACATTTAACTGAAAATATATTGCAGTCACCAGACAGGTCTCAGCTAGCCTCTTCAGTCTGTGACTTTGGAGGAGAAGTGTATACGTGAACTTGACACCACGTCTTGCTTCTCAGACAGCCCATTGTCCCAAAGTTTTCATTGAGACTGGAAGTCTTTTCTTAGTCCACAAAAATGAACTTCCTGGGAAAAGGACATGCAAGTCTGCATTTATTTCTGTATTTATTCTCCATAGCACGTTTATAAACTTCTCTCAGTGCTTTGTGATCATTTCAGCTCAGAATTCTTTGCCGCGTCTGAGGAGATGAGCACTGACTGTGCCCACTCTGCAGATGATAAGGATGAGGTTACACAGCTCGTTCTCTGGTTGCTCAGCATGGGAACAGTGGTGCGCCAGGCCTGGGGACACCGCGTGAGCCTGCTTGCCACACAGCCCAGCTGCTTGTGCTGGGGCTGCTGTCTGAGAACTCTGCTTTGCTCTCCACCTGGGTTCCTAAACCTTGTGTGCTGTGGGTCACCCTCTGCACGTATCTGAAAACTTTCTGAGAACCAATAAAATCATTGCTTTCTACCTCTTCTTCCAGGTCCCCACGTCACAGCCCAAAACGGGCAGGTCTGCCGAGAGTGAAGAGCCCAGCACGACGTGGACCCAGCAGCTCACCAGCCTGCCCTTTACCTGCTCCGACCTTCACTTTCCTCCATCACGGGAGTCGGGGCACTGCTCGCTCTTCCAACTGTTCTGAAGACTGTGGAAGAGACAGTTGCCAAGTGGGAGGGGGCTGCCATGGCCAGGGATTCGCTTCTCCCTCCCTCCTTAAACACAACACCACACCCTAACGCCCTCCCCATACGCGCACACACACAGAGTTAGCACAGGTTTCTGGAAGTGACGTGTGCTCTGTGTTTCTAAACCAGTTTTTATTTTTAAAGCATTTCCCATAGGCAACTTCAGAGGTCTGGAGGACAAGCAGCAGCCTCTAGCTCTCCTTGCCTCACATCTGCCTGCTTCTTCCTAGACTCCCCAGCTGGGCTGTTGCCGGCACCTTCTTCTGGAGGAAGAGCCCATTCGGGAACCCAGGTCATCCGGCTGTATAATGGGGCCTGATGTCTAAGAGAGACTCCAAGGGCACACAGGGAGGGGCAAAGCAGAGCCCGAGGGCCCGTCTCCCCGTGCCCCTAAAGGAACATCGACCCTGCCCCACTGAAAGTCACGGGGCACCTGTGAGTGGCCTGCTCATCTGGGCCTTTCTCAGAGGCAGGAGTTGCCTGGAGGATCCCAGGGACGGGGGAGCCTGGTGGGCTGCCGTCTATCGGGTCGCGCGAATCAGACACGACTGAAGCGACTTAGCAGCAGAGCAGCAGGGCAGTAGAGTGGAAGGGAGGCTCTGGTGGGCTGACTTGCAGGCCAGCAGCCCAGGCAAAGTCACATCTTCAGCTTGCGCGTAAGAGACGGTCAGGCCCACTGACTCCGCATCGGGGCTCCCACTCTAAGCTGGACCCCCTCAGACAGCACCCGCTGTGCCTCGCACTCCCCTGCCGCCCCACCTCCCGAAGCTGGCAGGCTTGGGGGTTTGTCAAAAGTCCACTGAGTGAGTGCTAGACGTGGGGCCGGCGAGGACAGTGGGTATGAATCTCATTTGAGCCACAATATGTGAAGCCATAGCCACACAAAAACTCAGCCCATATGTTCTGGAAGACCTCGCCCAGGTCTGAGGCAGCTGGCAGGACAGCTGATTCTACTGATTTCACCACTGATTCCAACACAGAACTCAGAGTGCACTGCTTTTTTTTTCCCCGTGAGCGGTGAGCACAGGAGCAGTCCCCGGGGTCTGTTAAGATGCCCTGCGTCATCTTTGACAGCATTTGAGGAACGGAGCCTGGAGGCCGTGACGCAGCCCAGCCCCGCAGCCCAGCCCAGCCCCGCAGCCCAGCCCAGCCCTGCAGCCCAGCCCTGCAGCCCAGCCCCACAGCCCAGCCCCGCAGCCCAGCCCCACAGCCCAGCCCCCGCAGCCCAGCCCAGCCCCGCAGCCCAGCCCCGCAGCCCAGCCCAGCCCCGCAGCCCCGCCAGTGGAGGGCTGGCAGAGGCGCGCTGGGAGAACAAAGGCGTGAGTGCAAGACAGAAGTTCTGCTTCTGGAGAATCTGATGCCTGAGCAAAGCCCTGTGAGGGGCCACCATGATCACAGGGGTTTGAGGCCCCACATCCACAGGGAAGGCTACAGGATCATGTGAGACGAGTCTGTCCTGGCCCATTCCTTCAATTCCCGCCTCGTGAAGCCGCATTCCACCTACAGTCACTCCACGTGTTAGGATCACGGCTCCCAAGGCCACCCACAGTGATTCTGCAGCCCGGACCTGTCTTCCAAACTCCATCCACATGTGTCAACCGTCGGCTGCACGACCCCTGGGGAGGTGAAGCGGCATCGTGAATTGGCGCGCGCCAGCCCCCGCTGCTCGTGTGGCCGTCCACCAGCCAGCTTCTGATGTTCTCTCGCATCCAGTCTCAGAAAACGCCACTGGCTCCATCTCGAGAGCTGCATCCAGAATTCGGCCACTTAGGATTGCTGCCACCGTCCCCAGCGGGCCAAGCGCCGTCCCCAGCAGGTGCTGCTGAGCAAGTCTTCTCTTTGCTGGCCTCACGCCTGCCAGGATCTCTCCAGTCTCTTCCTAGTGCAGCCGCAGATCCATCGTTTAAAAGTGCCACACGACACCCCATCCCTGTGCTTAGCCACCGGAGGCTTTCTGATTTGCTCAGGCAGGGCCGGGCCGCACCCGCTCCGTCCGCCCTCCCCTCTTAGCGGTTGCTCTGCTGGTCCTTGACCCCTCTGGACACATTCCCATCTCAGGCCTTTGCACTTGCTGTTCCTTTGGCCCGAAATTCTGGTTCCCTCGTTTCCTTCAGTCCATTATTCAAAAGTCCTCCTCCAGATGAGGTTTTCCTTGGATCCTCTGTTAGAAACCCTCTTCTTCCCCAACACTTTAAGCCTCTTCCCCTGATTTATACTAGTGGCGGTAGCCATCTCTACTCTGTGGTTTTAAAAGTGCACACTGAAAATTATATTAGCTTTGATAAGAAATATCAACGGGTCTGGTTTTTAGATACCACCACATACCTATTAGAAAGCTAAAATGAAAAATAGTTACAATACAAAATGCAGGTAAGGATGTGGATAACTACATCACTCCTCCACTGCTGATGGAAATGTAAAATCTCACAGTCACTCTGGAACATAGTCTGACAGTTTCTTTAAAGACTGAACACTGACTTGTCAGATGACCTAGTAATGCACTCCTGATCATTTGTCCCAGAGAATGAAAACATACAAAAGCTTGTACACAACATTCAGAGCAACTCTGTAATAGCTAAATGCTACCCCCTACCCCCAAACTGGGGTATCATAGAATATTATTCAGCAATAAAAAGGATATTGATATATGCAACTTGGATGAATCTTACGGGGTCTATGAGTGAAAAAAGTCTGTCTCAAAAGGTCACACACTCTGTGATCCCATACACAGAACACCTTTAAACTGACAAGCTATAGAAATGGAGATCATATTGGCGGTTGCTGGGGGTAGATACAGGGGATGAGGCGTGACTTTGGACACTGAGAGATCTTTGTGGCTGTGGAACGATTCTCTGTTGTGACCTACAGGTGATAAGATGACAGGACTGCACACACATCTGGATAAATGTCAGATGGCCGGTTTGGGTGCTGCACTGCGTCATGTAAGATGTAACCACGGCGGGGAACCGAGTCGGCCACAGAGAACCTCTCTGCACCACCTTTGAAACATCCTGTAACCTGTAATTATTATTGTTTTAATGTCAGCGGAAAAGCTTTGGCTTTTTTTCTGAGAGATGCTATGAGGAATAGTCAGTGGGTAAGGGCATTAAATTATGAGCTATGTCCTATTTGAAGAAAATTTGAACATATCAAAAGTAGAAATAAAACTAAGAGTCAATTGTGCAGGAGAAAAAGACACTTTTCACCTACCTGAGTGTTCCAGAGAGCCAGCTGCTCAAGGGTACCCCCAACGCACACAGTCAAGGCCGCGACCTGCAAGTGGGGCCCCTGTCCTGGGAGTTAGGGGCCTGTACTGGGGCCCCCTGACCAGATCTCCCTCTGCCTGTGGAAACATCTAAGAATGGCCAGCCTCAGCTCTCCCTTCTATACTCGGAGGCAAAGGAGCACCAAAGCCCCATCTTGCTTTCATCTGTATCCGCCTTCCCAGACTCACCCTCACAGCACCAGAAGGGCCCTGAACACATCGGCTGTGCCAAGGAGGGGTGCCCACCTGATGCGGAAAGTCAACGTGCTTAGCAACAACGCCTGGGCTGGAAGGCAGTGCATGCGGCATCTCAGGGCTTGGCTTACCAAATACAGCACCTCTGCCCTGCAGCCCCATCCACACAGGAGTAAGAGCAAGCCCCACGCCTGCCAGTGGGGGCCTTCAGAGTCACCTCAGCGATGAGGAACAAGCAGCCTCTCCGTGGCAGTCAGGCTCTGTCACATGTCCGTGAACTATTCTCCAGAGGCGGCAAACAGCATGCGTGGCTGATAGTACAGGCTAAGGCAGCTGGCAGGGGCTGCCAGAAAAGGGCAGAAGATGAGTAGAGCAAGAGGGTGGGGGTAGAAGTGCCTTTAACAAGCAAACAAAATGGTGCTCCTTAGGCGAACATCCAGAACAGTTTTTCAAATTGTAGTAAAATCCACATAATGTGCAATTTACCGTCTTAGCCATTCTAAGTGCACACTTCAGTGGCGTGGACTACATTTGTGTTATTTGCAACCATCACCATCATCCAAGTGCCAAAGCATTTTTTCTTCTGAACTGTGCTGCTGAAAAAAACTCCTGAGAGTCCTTTGAACTGCAAGGAGATCAAACCAGATCAAACTTAAAGGAAATAAACCCTGAATATTTATTGGGAGGACTGATGAATATTCTTCAGCTAAAGCTCCAATACTTTGGCTACCTGATATGAAGAGCTGACTCACTGGAAAACCCCTTGATGCTGGGAAAGACTGAAGGCAGGAGGAGGAGGGGGCGACAGAGGATGAGATGGTTGGATGGCATTATGGACTCAACGGACATGAGTTTAAGCAAACTCCGGTTTCCTGGAGTGAAGGATAGGGAGCCTGAACTGCTGCAGTCCACGGGGTCACAAAGAGTCGGACACAACTTAGTGACCACCATCCACCTCCAGACCTTCATCTTCCCAAACTGAAATCCTGTTGCCATTCAACACTCACTCCCCACCCACCTCTCCCCTCAGCAACTCGAGTCTCCTTTCATCTCTATGCATTTGACTATTCTAGGCCTCTTGCATAGGTGGAATCACCCAATATTCATCCTTCTGTGTTCAGCTTATTTTCCTCAGCATGTTGCCAAGCTTCTTGCATATTGCAGCACATGTCAGGATTTCATTCTTTTTCAGGGTTGAATGATGCTTCACTGTGTGGATATATCGCATCGTTTTATCAGTGACCCTTCATTGAACACTGAGTTGTTTCCTACGTCTTGGGTCTTGTGAGTAGGTCTGCTGTGAACACAGGTGTACAGAGAGCTACTCAAGTTCCTATTTTCAGTGTCCAGGACATTCTTAACTGTGCTCTTGTGAAAGGAAGTCAATGTTGCTCTGGCTACATCTGGTTGCCCAACCCAGGCTACTCTCAAGAGACAATGGGAACTTTCTTCCTTGATTTGTCGTGATCTAGCCTCTAAAATGGAACTCAAGTCACAAATAGCAGAGGCAAGAGTAAGGCTGCTTTTTGGTTTGCTACTGAGAACACTCAGTTTTCAAACCAGTGGAGTCTCATTCAATTCATCCCTGTATCACGAACAAGAAGTGCGTTTCCAACAGGCTGCCATGGTGTGTGTAGGTACCAAAGGGTCTGCACAGGAAGAGTGGTGAGGACATAGTGAATCAGCTAAAGTGAGATCCAGAAGATCGTAGGAGGCCACAGAAGGCAAAAACCGGAAGAGCAAAGTCCCAGCACATCTCAGTCCTGTGTGAGCTGAAGTCTCTATGGGCCTGCAGGGTTCCTCAGTGCGATTCCAGGCTCAGATAATGAATTGTTAGCGATTCGAGATCGGGACAGCTGTTTGGGCTTCTGGAAGAGGAAAAACGGGGCTCAGGGTACAAGTAGAACTCGGGGGCCACCATGGTGGGGAGCAGGGTCTGGCACAAACAATCCAGAGCCCAGGTTCCACAGCACCTGAAGTATGAGGTCAAATTTATGTGCTGTCTGCCCAAAGCTGCCCCAGAATAGGCCTGTTGTTACGGTTCAAATACTTTCAAAATGCCCCTTGGAAAGATAAGCCATATGGTCCCTGTAGGTATTAAGGGGGTTGCCAGTTCAGGGGTCAGCGCAGGGAATTAGGTCAAAGGTACACAGCAAGGCCGACATCACCAGGGGGTCAGGAAGAGTGCCTCGACTGAGGCAGAAGGAGGGCGCTCCCGGAATGAACACACTTGACCCTCACAACGGTGGCCGTGGGGGACTGAGGGGCACGGGCATAGGTGTTGACAGCTGAGGGGATTGCTTTCCTGCAAAGTGTTTCATTTCTGTTCAATGGAAGTTGCTAAGAATGTTTCTCTTGCTACTGAAAGTGTGGGAAGGTTGGCTCCTTCGGATTTTCTGGGGTCTTGTTTGCGATCCAGTGTGGGATGCAGTCTTCGTGTGCTGTGGCTGACATCTTCCCTTGAGAATCACACAAATCCTTGGACATTTTTGTTTGTTTGTTTTTGCAAGGACGAATGGCCCAGATGAGAACACTCAGCTCTGTCCCTCATTCCGTGTTTCCACTCACCACGTTGGCACGAGTCACAGCAGGATTCCTCATCCTGTCCAGGGTGAGGCCCGAAAGAGAGCCAGAAACGTCCTCAGTCCCCGGCTCACCCACAGCTCAGGGGAGGGCCCCTTTCTGAGTTCTCCATTCCTTCTCTCATCGTTGCAAAAACCCTTCAAATATTAGCAAAGAGAGTTCAGAAATACATAAAGGAATATATGTCACGACCAAGTGTGACTTATCCCAGGAATGCCAGCCTATTTCAGTACTGAGAAATCAGTCCCTGTAACCTGCCAGGGCAGGGGATGCAGGAGACGGGTTCTGTCTCTGGGTCGGAAGATGCCCTGGAGGAGAGCATGGGAGCCCCCCCTCCAGTACTCTCGGCTATAGACTCCCAGGGACAGAGGAGCCTGGAGGGCCACAGGCCACAGGGTCTCACGGGGCCAGAAGCAGCGGAAGCGACTGAGCACGTGACCTTCCTTTATGAAAAGGAAGAAAAGGGCAGCGGCCTCGGCTGAGCTGTAGAAAGCCAAGGGCTCCTTCGAACCTCTCAGCTTGTGACTTTTTCTAGGGATCTTATAGCCCACCACTGCATAACGACATGGTGGGTAGGCTTTTGACCAATCAGGCAATTTCCAGAGAAGAAAAAGTGGAATATGATCTTTTCCTTCCCCTCTTCTGTGCAGCTTAAGCCATGATCTGGGGAAATGCTCCCAGTCCTCATCCCCGCTTTTTGCTCCATACCAAACAGACCTTCCCGCTGATCTGAACTGGCTTTATTTTCCTCCTTCCATTCATTCTTCTCTCTCCGGCCTCGCCTAGCCTCGCTTCCCACAGGCCTATCATCTTGACTTTCCACATTAAAATCTCCTTGTAACTGACATAGACTCCTGTGAAACTTCCAGGCAATTAATCTAACTCAGCAGAGCTTTTGGAGATCTCTGTTTAAAAAAAAAAAAGGTCACAAGCTCATGTTTCTCTCACATACCATTTAAGTGGAACCAACAGAGATCCATGTTGGGCCAAGAAGTGAAGAAAGCCACCTTTTATTATTTTATTTAAGCAAGAAATTAAATATTCAGCTCACACAGTTTGGAAACAAACACTTTCTCCCCTTAAACCTTTCTCCATGTTTATTGCCCACTATAAATTGGAAGGGGAAAAAAGCAACCAACGTAGCAAAATCGCCACAACAAAGCTGGAACAAATATGCGAGCCTTGGCAGAGGCCAGATTTACGGTCAGAAATATGGAGTGCGTCTCAGCAGGGGCAGGCCATGAAACAGCAAGAGCTAATTTCAGGGGTGTGAAAACAGGCATTGTTTAGTTAACGAAAGTCATACAATTAAGCGATTCTCAAAAATCAATTAGCCAGACGTTATAACCAAGATGACATGTTTTTATAACTTCTCCCCGAATGTTTTACTGCCAGAGGATGCTCATGTGGGCACTAGAACAAAAAATAAAACACCAGCCGGAGAGTAAAAGTGCAGAAATCCAGGCACGTTTAATTAAAAGAGTCCAGTCTGGAAATGACAGAGTCACCTAGCAGGCCTCACAGCATTGGAAAGACTCCTTCCCGGGCCTCCATGCTGTTGCAAAAAGCCATGGGTCATTTTTTTTTTTCTCTTTGTTTTTCTGTTCTTTTAAATTTAGCACAGATACAGCTGTGAAAACTGAATATTCCATTTGAACTCCCATATTTATGCTTATAACTGATGGTTCCAAGGAAACGTCATTTTAAAAGCTTTCCATGGAAAATGAAAAACCTCCTTCTCAAGCGGACACCCTGGTGGCATGCTGTTAACGGCAGATTTTGTTTTCCTGACTTCCACAACAGGAACAAAAGTGAGCATAGAGCTGCACCCTTCCTCTCTGTTACCTGGGAGCCAGTAAGAAAAAGACCCAAAGATGATTTACAGAGTTCATGACATAGAACAAACAGCAGGGGCCATTTCTCAACAGCCAGGGTTCCTCCCCTTCTTGTACCCGCCATCCAGGAGCGGGCGGTCTTTCTCCGCCCAGGCATCTCGGCTGGTCCAAGGCCTCAGTTAGTAGACTGCAGCACAGGTGATTTGTGCTGGTTCCCTGCCAGCCCCCAGTGCAGGGCTCTGCTCTGGCCTGTGGGACTCCCAGCATCCATGGGAACAAGCCCAGGCTGTCACCTAGACTATGAGACACCCCCTCAGCCTCCCCTCTTCCTGAACCAGCATGAAGCCAGCCACCAGGCAAGCAGCAGAGGCCACCCAGACCAGCAGGCCCTACCCGGCCTGTCAGCTGACCACGCAGTCTCAGCCCTGCTCCATCAGCTGAGCTAGCCCCGAGCAGCAGAGTTGCCGGGCAGACCTGGAACGGTGGCTACTGTAGGTGGCACCGGTGAAGTCACTAAACTGTGGGGCGGTTTCTCACGAGACAGAAGCTGATGGACGGACACAGTCAGACACCCAGAGGGCAGTGTTCGCTGTGACAATCCAACCACACTGTCTGGCAAGACTGTCACCCTCCCTCGACATGCAGTGCTGGACACCACAAGTCCTGCGGCTCTGCAGCTTCTTCGATATACATACGGAGTCCCTGACTTAAAGTGGTTTGACTTAATGATTGTCCTGCATCACGATGGTGCGAAAGCAACTGCATTCAGTAGGAGACTCAGTGCTTTGAAGGCTGATCTTCCCCTGGGCGAGCAGGATGCAGTTCAGAATGTGGACGAAGCCGGGCACGGCAGCCTCAGCCCCTCCTCAGCCTCGGGATCCTGAGGGTCAGGACCTGACACACTGACAACCACCGCACAGCCCGAAACCCGCTTCGCTTTTCGCTTTCAGCACAGTATTCAATAAATTGCATAGATCGTGCCCAGTCGTGTCTGACCCCACGACCCTGTGGACTAGAGCCTGCCAGGTTCCCCTCTTCACGGAGTTCTCTGGGCAAAGAAACTGGAGGCAGTTGCTATTTCCTCCTCCAGGGGATCATCCTGACCCAGGGATCAAACCCGTTCTCTCCTATGTCTCCTGCATTCCAGGGTGATTCTTTACCACTGAGTGTTCAGGGAAGCCCATTCAATAAATTACATGAGATAATCAACACTTTACTGAAAGTAGGCTTTGTGTTATATGATTTTGCCCAACTGTAGGCTAATGTAAGTGTCCCAAGCATGTTTAAGGTAGGCTAGACTAAGCTATGATGTTTGGTAGGTTAGGTGTATTAAATGCATTTCCAAATAAAGTTTCACACCCGGATATATCTCCAACATAAAGGGGCTCTTGTGTCCACCAAAGGCACACCAAACATGTTCCCAGTAACTTGATTCATCACTTCAGTTCAGTTGTTCAGTTATGTCCAACTCTTTGCTACCCCCATAGACTACAGAATGCCAGGCCTCCCTGTCCATCACCAACTCCCAGAGTTTACTCAAACTCATGTCCATTAGTTGGTGATGCCATCCAACCATCTCATCCTCTGTCATCCCCTTCTCCTCCTGCACCCAATCCTTCCCAGGATCAGGGTCTTTTTAAATGAGTCAACTCTTCACATGAGGTGGCCAAAGTACTGGAGTTTCAGCTTCAGCATCAGTCCTACCAATGAACACCCAGGAATGATCTCCTTTAGGATGGACCTCCTTGCAGTCCAAGGAACTCTCAAGAGTCTTCTCCAACACCACAGTTCAAAAGCATCAATTCTTCAGTGCTCAGCTTTCTTTATAGTCCAACTCTCACATCCATACATGTCTACTGGAAAAACCATAGCCTTGACTAGACAGACCTTTGTTGGCAAAGTAATGTCTCTGTTTTTTAATATACTGTCTAGATTGGTCATAACTTTCCTTCCAAGGAGTAAGCATCTTTTAATTTCATGGCTGCAATCAGCATCTGCAGTGATTTTGGAGCCCAGAAAAATAAAGTCAGCCACTGTTTCCACTGTTTCCCCATCTATTTCCCATGAAGTGATGGGACCAGATGCCATGATCTTCGTTTTCTGAATGTTGAGTTTTAAACCAACTTTTTCACTCTTCTCTTTCACTTTCATCAAGAAGCTTTTAGTTCCTCTTCACTTTCTGTGATAAGGGTGGTATCATCTGCATATCTGAGGTGATTGATATTTCTCCCGGCAATCTTGATTCCAGCTTGTGCTTCTTCCAGCTCAGTGTTTCTCATGATGTACTCAGTATATAAGTTAAATAAGTAGGGTGACAATATACAGCCTTGACGTACTCCTTTTCCTATTTGGAACCAGTCTGTTGTTCCATGTCCAGTTATTTCCTGACCTGCATACAGGTTTCTCAACAGGCAGGTCAGGTGGTCTGGTATTCCCATCTCTTTCAGAATTTCCCACAGTTTATTGTGATCCACACAGTCAAAGGCTTTGACATAGTCAATAAAGCAGAAATAGGTGTTTTTCTGGAACTCTCTTGCTTTTTTCGATGATCCAGCGGATGTTGGCAATTTGACCTCTGGTTCCTCTGTGTTTTCTAAAACCAGCTTGAACATCTGGATATTCACAGTTTACGTATTGTTGAAGCCATAACAGTCAAAAATTGGGGTGAACCAAAAGTTCAAATTCAGACTATCTTTCTGAAATGATTGCACTGGTTTCCTCTACCACTAGCAGCAGACAAGAAGCCCAGTCACCCTGCACCCTCCCTAGCACTTGCTGTTACCAGTTCTTTGTTTTCTTTTTCTTTTTTTAAATCAGTGTAATTCTATCTCCATTTGCTCTTAATTTGAATTTTCCTGGTGAGCTATGGGGCTTCCCTGGTGGCTCAGACGGTAAAGGATCTGCCTGCAATGCAAGAGACCTGGGTTCAATCCCTGGGTTAGGAAGATCTCCTAAAGAAGGCAGTGGCTACCCGCTCCAATATTCTGGCCTGAAGAAGTCCATGGACAGAGGAGCCTGGTGGGCTACAGTCCATGTGGTCACAAAGAGCCGGACTCGACTGAGTGACTTTCACTTTCACTTGATGACTTATGAAGAACTAGTTTTGAAATTAAGTCTATTTAATTTCAAACCCAACCCTTTCCACTGTTCTGTTTTGTAAGACTACGGCGTGCCATACCCTCAGCACAGTTCATGGTAGCCTTCCTACATCCTCCAGAGAAGCAACGCTGTGCCCGGTGCTGCAGGCTGGTGATAGCCCCCACAGCTGGGTACCGGACACGACAGGAGAGGGCAGGCTACCGGGCATGGCAGGAGAGGGTAGGCTACCGGGCATGGCAGGAGAGGGCAGCCTACTGGGCATGGCAGGAGAGGGCAGGCTACTAGACAGACATGGCAGGAGAGGGGAGGCTACCGGGCATGGCAGGAGAGGGCAGCCTACTGGGCATGGCAGGAGAGGGCAGGCTACTAGACGGGCATGGCAGGAGAGGGCAGGCTACCGGGCATGGCAGGAGAGGGCAGACCTACTAGACAGACATGGCAGGAGAGGGCAGGCTACTGGGCATGGCAGGAGAGGGCAGGCTACTGGTCCTGGCACCCGCAGCACAGAGCCCATGATGAGAACATCTCTGGGATTCTGAGTTTGTCTGCGACTGTAGTTCAAGGTTAATTGCTAACTGTGGTTAATAAAACCCAAAGGAGCGCAAGTCAAGTGGGATGCCTGTGGCTGCGTCATGAGAACAGTCTTCTCAGAGGTGAAGTCAGAGCCAAGGCTCTGAGGATGGGTGAGATATAAGCAAGGAAGGCCTGGGAATGAGGATTGAGTGTCACATGCGAGGAAGCCGGGGAGGCAGAGAGAGCTGTGACAGAACGAGAGTCTGTGCTGGCTTTGGTGAAACCAAATCCATGCTTCCGAAATGCTTTCACCACCTCAGTCATGAAGACGTCCCTGATTTCTGCAGGGCCCAGACTTGGCTTTCTTCTTGCTAAAAAGGAAACAATGAGGTTTGCCCTTAGGTTTATTTAAGAGTGAACTCTGAGACTTTTTAATCCAGGTGAGACAGGTGAGCAGGCAGCCAGGCTGTGACCTCAGCGCTGGGAGGCATATTTCAGAGGTGGGGAGAGCTTGGCACCTGGAGACTCCGCCAGTGGGAATGCCCAGCTACTCTATGGAGAGAGGCTTCTGGCAGGGTTAGTATAGGATCAAACCTCCTTTCAGGAAGGGCCACAGGTGTAAATGTCCCAGTCAGAGTCAAGGTCAGGCGGACATTCTGAGTATCCTTTAAAAATGTGAGTTATGCAGAGAACCTCACCGTTTGTTGTTTCAAAATAGCGTCGGAGTGTATGTCCAGTACAGTAAAGAAGGGACAAGTTTGAAAAGTGAGATTTGTGGAAGAAAACTGGCCTGGGAACACCTGTGAGGAATATAAGAAAGTCTTTCAGAAAGAGAAAAAGAGAGGAACATTTCAGAAATGAAAGGACTCCTGAGAATCTCCGTGAGTTCTGAGCTTAGCTGCTGTTAGGACGGGTAGACACTGCCATCCCTCAGCCATGAGACTGGCTCTGTCCCACTCCCCACAACCCTGGCTCTCAAACATTCACAGTGAGATGTGTGTAGCTCTAAAATGTTCATCCCAATTTCCTGCTTTAGAACATTCTACAGTATTGCTCCCTACTGCCTCTAGAAACAAACCCCAACTCTTCATCAGAGCATATAGACCTCCGTGTCCTGCAGCCTCTTCCCTGCCCCACTGCTCCCAGCCCTCCAGGCACTGGGATGGCACGCTCCTGTTGATTCTGCTGGAAATACCCACCCTCTTCCCAGCCTGGGAAACTGCTGCCGAATCGCCGCCCTCTCTCTCAGAGCCCAGCGGCGGAGCCTCCTGCGGTGGCCGCTACCACCTTGAGGTGTAACCTGGGAGTTGGTGCTGGACAGGGAGGCCTGGCGTGCTGCGATTTATGGGGTTGCAAAGAGTTGGACACGACTGAGCGACTTAACTGAACTGAACTGAACTGATGTGTCTCTATATCTCTCCCACTAAACTGATTTTCCCAGGAACAGCGATGAAATAGTGCTTCTTTTCATAGCCTTTCCTCCTTCTGCCATTTAGTTCCTGGCACATAGTAAGTGCTTAGTAAATGGTGATTGAAGATTTGCAGTGTTTCCCTTTTGAAATAACGAGCAGAATTCTAAACCCCACTTCCTACCCCCTACCCCACCCCCCTTGCTTTTCGGAGTCAGCAAGGGGTCCCTGGGCCAGCACAGCTGAAGATATAGCCTTGAGCGCATTCCACCAGCTGCTGCATTCATCCCTATTTGCATTTGGGTGGGTTTGGCAGCACTTTAATTGCTTGTGTGTACTTTCAGGGTAGAGAATGTGGTCCTGGGCTTTCCTTCTCTGCTGGGATCTGCTGGTGTGACCCCTCCTCCCCTCACGCTGAGGACACAGAGACCTCCCTGTGCACACAGGCGCATGGGGTCATTAATCACTTCCACTACCTGATTAAAGGAATTCTCCAGACCCTGGTGGGGGGTGGGGGGAGGAAAAACCTGTGCTATAAAAAGCCTTTGAATTATATAGAGTCCCTCTGCACCAATATTTCCAAATCAGGCAATTTGTTGCAAACAACCAAAATCTCATTCTCAGGCCATTAACTAAAATAGGAAAATATCATCTTAAATTCTAAGAATAACAAGGGACACATAGTAATAGGTTTCCAGTTCTGGACAAGTGGATGGGTGCTTAGCATGATGAAAACCTCAAGAACTGTGAACTTGACTCTTTCTTTTCCAAACCGTCCAGCTTAGAGGCAGCGCTCTCCAGTAGGAGCACAGTCTCCAGCGTGCTTGACCATGACTTCCATCCTTTATCTCTCAGATTTCATAGCTGCAGCGCTGCCCAGCAATCAGAGAGTCAGGAGTGAGCCAGGAAACAAAATCCCTTTCATTTAAATTAAATAAATAAATGTGCTCAGTCAGGTTTGACTCTTTGCAGCCCTATGGACTGTAGCCCGTCAGGCTCCTCTGTCCATGAGATTCTCCAGGCAGGAATCCTGGAGTAGGTTTCCATTTCCTTCTCCAGGGGATCTTCCTGACCCAGGGATTGAACCCATGTCTCGTGAATTTCAGGCAGATTCTTTACCACAAAGCCAGCTGGCGCTTGATGTTTATAAGGGGTCTGCAGAAAGCCCTTTGCTGTGTGGTGGTGGTGTCTGGCTTGTTCTGTTTCTATGGGAACTGGAGAGAGTTATAAATAAGCAGCAGAGACTGGAGTTGGACCATGTGGAATATTTCTGCCCCCACTCCTGAAACTCTCTACTCGATACCCATTGATGGGTCTGCAGTGGCAAAGCCAGAAGTCCTCATTGCTCTCAGTCTGGGCCTGGCTTGGTCTTGACCTGTTAGCAAGGAGAAGGCAGCAGGGACATTTGGGTCCGGGTATCTGCATCCAGGAGCATTTGCATCCAGGAGCCACCAGATCAGGAGGGCAGGGCGTGACCTGGACGTGACTGAGGGGAGCGGACACTTGTAGCCCTGATACTGGGTGCAGCCGAGGCGGGAGGCTTAGGGAGGCAGGGCATCCTACCAACCTCAGGGACGGGGCCTCCCTGGGGGCCTCAGGGCTGGCGCACCCCGCCACGAACTCCTTCCCGCCACTGCGGACATCTCGACCAAGCCCTCTGACCACTGTGTCCCCGCGGCTGACCGTGCCTCTGCCTCCTTTCTCCCCTCTTCACCCGGGATCCCCAAGGGCGCGGTCAGCTCTCTGGGGACCTGAAGCCCTTTCCTCTCAGAAATAACCTTTGAGTTCCTTCGCCAGGCCCTCCATCCCAGTAGATGGCAGAGCTAAAAACTTGCTAGGCAGTTGATCCAGTGTCTGAGAAATAAATGGGTGATTGGCGCTCTGAGACAGAGCCTTTGTAATAGACACGGCTGGAGCGATGCGGATTGCTGACTATTTGGGGAGAGGGTCTCACGCCTACAGGGAAACCCTTCTCTGGAGAGAGAATAACTGAAGGCAAGCATTATTTTATGATCCTCCCCTTCCGGTCCCTGAAGAAGGAGTGAGCCCTGTTCCCTCCCTCAGCCCCTGGCTTCCACTAAATCACAAGCTTTATGAGTGCAGGGCAGGCCTGACCTGTCAGTGCAGCACAGCCAGTAAATCTCGCAGCGCCATTGATTCAGCACTGAGGCTAAGCTGCATCCATCTGCTCTCCTTCCTGAAGAGGAGAGGGAGGCGCATGGATGGGCAGGGCGGATGCCTGGGCAGAGGCCCACTGCTCAGTGTGAGCCCTGGAGCCCCTGGTCAAATACATTTTCTCCAGAGCTCTTTCTGAGAGCAAGCTCAGCCACATCACCCTTACTTAAAGGCTTTGTTTTAATGACAGCTCGTTATTTTCAAGATAGAACCGCAATGCATTATCTTTTCGAGGTTCTGGTGATCTCACTGCTGTGGCCTCTCTAATCTCACCTCCCAGCAGCCCTTGCCAAATGTGCTGGGCTCCAGCTACAGCAAACACCAATAGCTCGCACCCACCCATGCCTCTCTGCCTTCCCACATTCTCAGGAAGCCTCCCAGAATCCCACTGACCGGGCTAACGCCCACTCATGCCACTCCAGGTTCACTCACCCAGGCTTTGCTGCAGCTCCGCGGGCTCCACGGCAGCGCCCCTCCCAGGGCCCAGCGCCTCTTTCATCTCAACACGCTTCCCTGTGCCACCAAGTCACAGAGCCTGCTCAGTGCGCGTGGCTGCACCGCCTGGAGGCACAGGGGGACCGATAGCCCGCAGAGGAAGCCGGCCAACGGGAGAGCAGAGTCTGAGAATAAATTGTCTCCCTGTGTCCTCTGCCTTGCAGCGGGCCATGGCTCTGTGTCAGGCCTCTTTGAGAATGGTGCCCGCTCAGCCGAGCCGTTGCTCTTAGCTTTGGCCACCCATGCTCTCATACGGTCTCCTTCCAATCCCCACGCATTCCTGCTTCCTTGGATGCATTTCTGTACTGGTTTGTCATGCTTATCATGGCAAAGTACCACACAGCAGGGGGCTTGCAGATTCTTTTTTACAATTCCCAAGGCTAGAAGTCCAAGATCAAGGTGGTCAGCAGGGTTGCTTTCTTCTGAGACCTCTCTTCTCGGTTTGTAGAGATGCATCTTCTCTCTGTATCTTTACGTGGTCTTTATGTGCATATGT